>JAITYX010000088.1:0-1200000 GCA_021018815.1 Talinum fruticosum | reverse complement strand
CAAGATTTGAAATAATGAAAGATCACTATACCTCATGCCCCGACTTTGCTATGACTTATGATGAGGTATTGCATGGTAACCGCCGTAACTTTGTTGACTACATGATTGTGGATGGTTACTTGTTTTATGGGTCCAAATTGTGTATCCCTCACACTTCACTTCATGATTTTCTAATATGGGAATTGCACGATGGAGGCCTTGCTAGTCATTTGGGTCGGGATAAAACTACTAGTCTTGTTACTTGACCGGTTCTTTTGGCCCTCTTTGCGAAAAGATGTGGCTCGAGTTGTCAATGTAGAAATTGTCGACTTGCTTGCAAAAGCTAGGAAGCAAAATATTGGATTATATACTCCCTACCTGTCCCACATTCTCCATGGAAAGACCTTAGCATGGACTTTGTCCTAGGTATTCCCCGAACCGCTAGAGTTCATGATTGCATTCTTGTTGTGGTGGATAAATTCTCTAAAATGGCACATTTCATCCCTTGCAGTATCGCTAGAATCCCACGTTGCAAGGATATTCTTCAAGGAAATCGTTAGATTACATGGTTTGCCCTCTTCTATTGTGTCCGATAGGGATGTTAAATTCGTGAGTCATTTTTGGAGGACATTGTGGACAAACAAACCGAGGTAGTCAATCGGAGTTTAGGTAACCTTCTTAGGTGTCTTGTCGGCGAAAAACCTAGTACTTGGGATTTGATTTTGCCAACCGAATTTGCTTATAACAATGATGGGAACAAGTCCACCAAGTAAAAGTCCTTTTGAAGTTGTGCATGGTGTTGTTCCTAAACTTCCAATTGATTTGGTGCCATTGGCTATTGATTCTCGGCAACATGCCGAAATATTTGCTAAGCACATTCATGAATTTCATGCTGATGTTCAACAGAAAATTGCACAAAGTAATGAAAATTATAAACTTGCAGCTAATGTGCGTTGTAGGAAGCTAGAGTTTAATGAGGGTGATTATGTGATGGTCCGAATTCGTCATGAAAGATTTCCAAAACATTCTTTTAAGAAGCTTTTGCTCGAGCTTCCGAGCCTTATCGCATTTTGAAACGTCTTGGCTCCAATGCGTATTTGATTGACTTGCCTCCTAATTTATCTATTAGTCATATCTTCAATGTTGAGGATTTGACACTTTACCGAGGTACTTTTGAGCCTCCCACATTTTCCGCAAGTGCCTCGGGTGGGTCGGCGACTTCTTCACCTCCTGTTCCGCCATCTCCAATTGATGATGTTGAAGTTGTCGTCGAAGACGAAATTGTTAGTACAACTAATGGAGGTTTTGAGCGCTTTTTAGTTCGCTGGAAAGGACGTCCTCAATCGGATAACTCATGGGTTAGTGAAGATGATGTCCGCCGCATAGCTCCCGATCTCCTTGATGAGTATCGTCGCAAAAACTCTCCGGGGCGAGTTTTTCCAAGCCGAGGAGAAATGATGGATTTACAAAAGTTTATTTTAGTAAAAGGTTTAAAAATAATAATTAGGAAATTTATGTGGTTGAGAATTGTTGCTTGGAGAAGGAGTTTTACTTTTGTCGGGAAATAATAATTAGGTAATTTATGTGGTTTATATGTGTTGCTTGGGGAAGGAGCTTTACTTTTGTTACTTAGAGAAGGAGTTTTGTTTTTTGTTACTTGGGGAAGGAGTTTGAGTATTTTGTTTTACTTGACTTAAGTCCCCAACTCTTTTGCTACAAATTAGGAATCTAAGAGTCTTGTAGAGATCATCAATTACGCAATGAACACAAATCAAGCACTGAGATGCTAGTTTCCTTCTCTCTTCTCTTCTAAATCTTTCTCTTTTCCTCGCTAATTCTTCTCTCCCCTCTAAATTCCCTCTTCTTCTCCCTTTTCCCCTTCTTGTTCTCTATCAGAAAGCAAGCTAAATAAACGTGTTAGGTATGATAACAATGGAAAAGAATCAAGTACAACTTACTTCTCTTTCTCATGGGTGATAACAAGTAGGTGAAGAAGCCCGGCATGATCACCCAGCAAATACCGAGAACCATCAGCATCGACCCTCCCATAGGCTCTTGTTATTGACTGGAAGCATCAGCAAGTATATGAATTAAATTATAACTTGTCGGAAAATCTTTAAGGACAAACAGAAGGCACTGCCATTCATGACTATTTATATCGACCTGTTGGCAGGCCCGCAGGGAGGTTAATGTGGTTAAGTATGTCTTTCAAACTTACAGGTCTGATGGGAATTGCTTTAAAAGCATTGGCGCTGCAATATACAATTGTCTCCTCGCCAACAATGATGACTCCACATAATGGCGGCGGAACTGGTATTAACAAATCAGCCCCATTATCAAGATTATTCTGAGACCATGGCCCTTCAACAAAATCTTTATCCTTTAATGAAACCTCATACGTTTTGACATGGCGAGCATCTTTGTTGTCCTGCAAGAAAACCAGATCAACTATTCTCAACTATAGAGCCAAAAGGCCCAAACATCAAGGTGCCTAATGAAAGGGAGCTGAGCAAGGAGTTCAAGAAACAAAGGACAAGAGGGTGCCAAACAGTACAATTTTCTTTTTTTTTTTTTTTGGGCAGCTAAATCACTAAAGCTATCAAAACAAACGAAAGCACCTGGTAAAGTACTACAATTGTAGGTCTTGAACAGCCATACAGAAATTTGATGTCAAGCACTTGGAGCTCTTCCAGCCTGCAAAAAATTCAGCGCGAAAATAGTAAATAATATAAAACTTAAGACATTAACATTCCGTATCTAGAGATGATGGCAATTATTGCAAAGTGCTATAGGGTATGGGCCCTATTCCATTTAGCTTTAGCATCTAGCCTTATTCCATTTAGTTTTAGCTTCGCTCCTTATAGCTCCTTATAAGTAACTGTACAACTATCTTACAGTACCTTTCAGTCTTACATTACAACCTTCCCACTCCTTACAACTGAATGGAACAGGGCCATGAACTAGTAAAGAAATCAAGCCAAAGCATCATGCATTATAATTTATACATCAGCAGGCTCATGGAGAAAACCTCTCAGGAAAGATGCATTATTCTTGATCTTTTTCCTCTCTAAATCAGTCAAAAAGACACAGTTGAGTTTAGAATCAAGTACAATGAGTCATTTTGAAGCATAAAGAAGCCGCACATGCAGGCTCCATTTCTTCTTTTTCCTTGTTTTTTCTTTTTCTCACCACATCCTTCTTTTTCTTTTCTTTTTTTGTCTTTTCTCTCCCGCATCCCAGTAATATCGTGCTTGCCACTTTTTTTCTTTTTGCTATTTTCCTTTTCTATCTTCAACCAATGGAAAAATCCTATTCCATAATGAGAGTTGTATTGGAGTTCTGATCAAATTTTTTTAACACATATAGCAAGTATGACCCATCAAATTCACCTGAAACAAGTTTTAACTTTTGCAAATGATCTTACAATGAAATAATCAACTTGCAGTTCATAACTTCCACATTCGAGAATTTCTTTAAATGAAATAATTCTTCCTTTGATGAGTGATGAAATAATTTATAGTTGCAAGGACAAAAGTATATACAAAGAACCGGACAGCAAATCCTCTATCTGAAAAGGCATGGAAAACAAGACCAATCTAGTCAGTCATGCTGTACACCATCCAAAGGCAAGCCTGGAAGTCCCAGCAAAGAAGCAACTTTACCATAAAACAAGCAATGGCATGGAAAACAACAACAATCTAGTCGATCATGCTGTATACCATCCAAAGGCAAGCCTGGAAGTCCCAGCAAAGAAGCAATTTACCATAAAACAAGCAAGGGCAAGAAGGCATATCCAGCCCTTCCTCTCTAGCCCCAGCCCCCAAGTGCCATGCCATAGCCAAACAAGCTGAATGACAGACAAGTTTCCTCCTTTAAGCATCCCAAAAGCAATACAACTAATCTTTAAACTCCAGAAAGAAACCAAGGCAAACACATTGCACTGTCTACCCTACAAACTCAAATTACATGACGACAAAGAGCAGACGGCACCTGATGATACAAACCAAAAAAAAAAAAGAAAAAGGTTCCCATGTTATATGCGTGGTTTATCCACAATTTGTCACATAGCATATTGATCAAGCAAATGAAGCTTGAGACTAGGAAAGGAAAAGCATTTGGAAATTTCGTGAAAGTTTATGTGATAAGAAACAAGAGAACATGGTCTTCAATCTAAGCTCTGTTATAAGACTCAAAAATCCTAGCAGAAATGCAGGAGCCCCAGGCTCCAAGACTTGAAGATTCAACTTTATCCAAAAAAAAAAAAGAAAGGGGGACTTGAAGATTCAAAAATTAATAATTAGTACCAAGAATATCCATCAAATAGAATACCTAAAATCAGTACAAAGGGAGCAGTTAAGAGAGCTTTATCACATGGATTAGTGTAAAGGTAGATTAGCAACAAAATGATTTCCTACTCTAGTTCTAATATGTCTACCTACCAGATCTTTGTCAAAGTAATCCAACTTAGTCAAGCTTTGATTCTACACTTTGAATTTGACTTCAATTATAATTAACACCCACAAAATGGCAAGTCGATTTAACTGAGGAGACTTAGATGTGTGGCTTTCTATGGATATGAAAAAGAGTCATATATGATCCATTTATATCCAACGTACTTCTAAAAGAAAACAGCTCATTCTCACACCAGATATGAGATGGGCATTTCCCGAAGTTTGTCACAAGAGGAGATTGAGGATTTAGGTTTCACTATATTGTATTTGAGACAAACAACATAAATAATAACATCACCACCAAGTGTGATCCTGCCAGAGCAGGATGTCAGAGGAAAAGGCAAGACTATCCCAGAAAGTTCAAGAAGTAGCACTATTTTAGCCAAGAAAGTTTCCCCATTTAGCACATACCATGAAACATATAGAAAAGCAAACAAACTTCAGCATTTAGTTGGTCATGACAGCAGTGAAAAATTTTGCAAAGCAGCACCCATTTAACAGTAACAGAAGACAGAAGATTATTCTTCATATATCGAGTTCTTTAAAAAGAACCCAAAACTCTAACAGTTACAAAATCAAGTACCTAATGTTAAATGCTTCTTTCAGCTGTCCTTTATTGTCAAATGGGATGACCTGCCAACGTATCAATATAAAAAGAACCAACATCAAGTTCCAGAATTGTGCTGTTCATATTCTCTATCTAGTAATGCGAATTCCATTGAGATGAATGATCCCAAGATTTATACTTGACAACTTACCTTGAATAATCCATCATATAAGTGGAGTCCAATTAGTCTACAGTCAGGATCAATGATTCCAATCTATACAACACCAAGTTAGAAGGAAAATAGTAAGATAAAGCAGAAGAGTTTGCAAGGTCAAAGGTGCAATTAACGGGGTTAGTTTATTTTAATCATGAGGGAGACAAAAATGTCAGATTTCTTCAAAGGGCGCCCGTAAACAATAGAATGAGCACTGAGAGAAAGATAATATGACGAGACAACCTACCTGGCCATTGTCTGTAGGACGGCCAATGCGATCCGAAACATCTCCCATTGCTCTGCACAAATCAAGTAAATCATTCACAGCACATTTGATCAGTTATTTAAAGCTTCTCCAGCATTGCAAAGATTCATTGACTCTGCCACCCTCCTTTTCATCAGAGTGGAAGGAATACGCCCTTTATGCCAGCGTATACATATATAAAATGAACGAAAGAAATTATACTTTCAATAGAAATGACTGCAAGAATGCTGAGAATGCACAGCCATAGATATTCAACTTCCACAAAGTGATGAAACATACTTAATTTTTGATATCTGCCACATGAATACCAATGCTTTATATCAGTAGCTGATGCTATAAATTACATATTAGATGGAAGCCACTTCACTGAAGAGGAAACATAAGTAACTTCTTGTTTCTCCTCCCCAACCCACCCCCGGGGGCAAAAACGAATATAGAAGGGGAAAAAACAACTCTGAATCGGAAAAGACAAAAGGAAAGAGAAAGTTTTAAAATCATGAGTATGCCTAATAAGGGCATTTTTGGTACACCGAATTGCTACAATCAAAAAGACATGTTATTAGCACTCTAGCTAGGCAAACGCCAACATCCCAAATCCTAACACTGATAGAAGACATGATTGTTTATGAGCTAAGGAAAACAGGAAATGCATGTTAAAGAAAAAAAAACTCATAACATAAATTCAAACAGGATCTTGTTTTCTTATGCAGAGCTACAAATTTATGAAATGAATAGGACCTGGTGACAAGCTCCGATGTCTCAGGATCCCATTGAAGAACACAAAACTTATATCTTTCTGTTGCAATGAACAAAAGATCTTGAGCTTCACCCTGTAAGATTGAAACATAGCAATAGAAACATCATCAAAAAGACGATACATCACCAGCATCATACTTGATAGTTCAATAACAAACAAAAGAGTTACTCACATGGGGTCGAAAAAGTTCCAGTGTTGCTATTCTGCCATATATTGGAACATCTAACATGGGCTGCAGAGAAGAAATGCAAGGGGGAAAAATAGTTAGACATCAGCATATGTTAAACCTGAGATTGCACAATAGAGAGATATTTTCCCAACGCACAATGCTCAACTCCATGTCCACTTTCCGGTTGGATGAACGTCAATTTGGGCCAATAATTAGACTGAACTATAGTGGACTATAGCAAAACACCTCATGAAATGGTCATCCTTTTTCATGAAATAGTAGGGATTCAAAAGGTTCTAATCTAGGGCAAGACTGCTGCTAATCTGATCCACTCTGAGGTAGAGATTCGGATTTGCATTTGGACTATATCCTCAAGCAGCAGAAACATAGAAGAGAGCACTCAGGCCCTTCTATCGCAGAGGTTTTATCATTTGATGATACAACAAAACACTTTTGCAGTCAATAGCCCCCAATCGACCTTTTTATAGAATGTCAACCATACAAGTCCATCCAGTTAATTAAGAGAATGTAACTGAAATAAGCAACACCATCACTTCGTTCTGTCATAAATAGGGTTTCAGTTTCACGAAGGTGATGAAATCTCCATTTCCTAATACATGCCTCAGAATGAAATAAAGAATGTATAGCACTGCACAAAAAGACGTCTTCATCTTAGAGAAGACAAGAAAATAGCATCTTGGGCAAGGAATCTCAAAACCCCTAGCTACTAAATACTAAATTCATTTATCTTCTTTTCAGAAGCTAAAATATAGAAAATGCTCCATCATTTGGCAACCCCTTTTTAAAAAACTGAATAGATATTGTTTCCCTCTGTTTAAGATAAACCAACAGTTACTTATTCATAGTGAGCAGAAAATTATCATCATTTTATTTTCATGATTTAATCATCCTCTCAGCTTCAAAAATAAGGCAACATAAATCTATAAGCTAAACAGCCCACTTCAGACAGATCAATTGGATTGGACTACCCCCAACAACCCTCTCCTCCCCCTCGCAAGAAAAGGCAAAAAAGCAGAAAAATAGAGGACTAGTTCATAGGTATATCCAGCAAAACTTAATCAACTACAGATTCTAGATACCTCTACTTAATATCAATAAGAAGCAGTTCCATTTTGTAAGGGTAATGCAGATCCTATCAAGAAAATTGATGTATAATCACCTTGATACATCTTGAAGATTACCTAATAAACTCTAGATATCAGCAGAAAGTCATATATTGAAGCTCAATCCCAATGTGCATATCTACTTCATAAGCATGCTTCATCCTTCAGCCAACTTGGACCATAGCACGACTTTCATGGTATGGGATTTTAAGGAAATGGCATCTCAGAGAACTGAGACCCAAAGGCAAGTAAAATCTAATGGCAATCCACATAAGCACTTTTAGCAAAAGAAATGCATCAATAAGAAGAAGATACAGTCCTTGAAATTACCTTAGTAAGGATCTTGTTCTAATTGGTTTAAAATACTTATAGTAAAATGATCCTTTGGTGACATCAATTGATAAAAGGATCAAATGGCATCTCAAAGAACTGAGACCCAAAGGCAATTAAATCTAATGGCAATCTAGATAAGCACTTCAAGCAAAAGAAACACAATCAATAAGGGCACCAGCAAATTATTATGTGCTCCTGGGAGCACATGCTCTCATTGCCACGTTTTTAAATTTTTCCAAGCCTGTATTTGTCATATATCATATTTTTAATATAAATTTAATAATGTGGTTTGTGGGAGCACATGCTCCCAGGAGCATGATATAGGAATTGGAAGAACTCATTCCTTTAAAATTACCTCAGTAAGGATCTTGTTCAGTGTCTGATTGGTTAAAAATACTTATAGTAAAATGATCCTTTTGTGATGTCAGTTGATAAGAGTTCTACATCAGTTAATTACCACAAGAATCTAAAGAACATTGATAAAATAACCTCCATAGTAATGTACCAAAAGTCCTGAAAACTTGGAGCTCTTCTCCTATTAGTTGACAAAGATTATCATTGTTGACATCAGAAACTGTAGTCCTAACCTTAGCCCCTTTGAAAAGTCTTTCCTTTCAACCACTACCCTCAATATGGATTGATAAAAAACAAGAAACTAAAGCTATTGTCCCGCTCCAACGCACCCTCCCCCTCCATAAAAAATAATAATAATACCTTTTTATGTGTTGTCGATGCATGCTTGCTATTGGGAGTTTGGGGCTTTGAAAAAATAAGCATACCTGAAGACCCTGTGGAGTTAGTAAATGAATCTCAATTCGAGTGCATTTCCTGAAATGAGATAACACTAAAAGTATGAGCAAATTAATATCAATTTACTGCATTTCCTGAACTGAGCAAACACCATAACCATGATAAAATTCGATAGAAGATGCATTCTATACAAAATTTGCCAACAATTTGTCGATGGCTGTCAAGATAAAAATAACAATTTTCTAGCAAGTGAAATGAAGTGCAGCTTCCCTAAACAACCAAAATGCTCCACAGCTAGTCTCACCGAATTTATTTTCTACTCTTCAAGGAAAAAACAAAAGAAGGGTTAAGTCTATTTCGAGCACGCACAACCATTAACAAGCAAAATATTAAAGGCAAAGACATATCAAAGGCAGCTAAATTCCTTAAATCTGAACACGATCAGAAGCTAAATCGAAACAACTTAATTGCAATATATGCATTACCATTAAACTACTCGTAATAGAAACATCAGCAACCAAAACCTAGGAATGCCACCGATGTACTTACTCTAAACAATCCAAGTTCAGTTTCATAACAGACAGCAAAACTCCAATATCAACAACCAAAGTGAACACTAACCAAAAGGACCGTATAAATAGAAATAAAAATGATAAATTCATCGCTTACAAGAGGAACTCCAAAAAAATTACTGTATTATTTAAAAAGTCCTATGCCCGTCCGGTAACTACTCAAGCCAAGACGACGGGGCTAAAATTTCTGAATTAACCAAAGAAAAATTAAAAGAAACCACAAATCCGAAGATGGGTGAAACATCATGAACCCTAACAAACATGAAGAACAAGAAACTAACGAGAGAGACAGACAGACAGACAGACAGACAGACAGAGAGAGAGAGAGAGAGAGAGAGAGAGAGAGAGAGAGATACGCGATAATAAGATTGAGCTCCTGAGGGCTGGTGAAATTGCCGACGCAGGAATGAGTGACGTTGGTAGGCTTGTGAGCTGTGACAACGTAGTTCCATATGCTCATCTTCTCCCAGACTTGCGAAAACCTCCTCCTGCTGCGCTCTTTCCCCGTGAGTTGCAGGCAGTGGAAACGTTCTGAGGTCTCCTGTCACACTAGCAGTTGCAGTGCCCTCTCTCTCTCTCTCTCTCTCTCTCTCTGTGGCCTTCCTTCAGCTTGCTCTCAGGCTTGGTCCCGTCTCCAGAGCGTTCTGTGTTGCGGTCGATCACCCAAGCGTATAGATTAGATGATATGATATAATTTAATAAAAATAATTTCATCTTTTAAATGTAAGATGTGGTGTTGTAATGAGGTTGATGAAATTTATTATCATGACCTATTTGAATGTAAATTAGCGAAATTAATTTGGAAGGCTAGTGGAATTGAGGAGGCCATTTGGGAGAATACTTTAGAACACCTATTGATGTTTTTATGTGGGTTACGAGTAAATTAAATGATAAATGGAAATGTTAGTAGTCATGTGGAGCATTTGGAATGCTAGGAATGATTGTGGTTGGGAAAGTGGACTATGGCCAAAAAGGGTTGCTTACAATGCTTTGAACATGGTGAAGGACTTTCAAAATTTATAAGTAAAAGGTACTGTGATTAGGAGTATGCAAAACACTTCATGGAAGGTGCCAATGGTTGAAGTTTTTAAAGCAATTTTAACTGTGCAAAACTCCAAGATTAGGGGTTTGGCTGGTAGTGGTGCTTAGAAATTCTTATGTTGTGGCGCGTCCGGTATCCGCACAGACAAAGGTTAGGCTTTAGAGAGCATGAATATGAAGAAGTGAAGGCTTGTCTAGTGGTGGCCCGAGTCTCTTAGAGTATCGGCTTTACAAGAGTTATATTTGAAGGCGACAATGTAAATCTTATGGACAAGTTGAGAAGTAATAGGTATCTAAATACTCAAGTATGATTAACTAATCCGTTACTTGGTTTTGAATTAAGGACATTCATTTAAATTTAGTATTAACCAAGAAGCATCCTAAAATGAATTCACAAGATAAAGTCATTTAATATAGTAATCATGATTAACTTATATATGACTAACTAGTACTTAAATCTTAAAATATTACTTATAAAAGTCTCATATTCACTTGTACTTCGAAAGTAGAAACCGACTTAATCGTATATTATCGAGTCCGAGTGAGGTACTCAATTCTCGTAAATTGACTCACTTAGTATAACTCATACATTAAGTTTGCCAAAGTAATTTCATATTTAAAAATCACTTTAAATAGGGCATGCTTCATGAAATGAATTAGAACTAATTGTCTTAGTTCTATTTAAGGCAAATTCATTACATTGTAATTATTTAACTTGGCAAAAACCGAAAAATGTCTAAATAAGTCATGTACCCATCAAGTATGAGTTTAGATATATCTAGAACTTAAATATATTGAAAATTAGACTTGAAAACTTCCGCATTCATAGATTAAGGATATTTGGTTTTAAATGATTTATTTAGACTAATTATAATCTAATTATGGACCAAAGTAATTTTATACTTTGAAAATCATTTATCTAATTTGCTTTTGCATGTTCTCCAATGTAGATTTATCTCTAAGAAAAGCAAAAATAAAGGTTTAATAATTGTAGAAGATCTGCATGACGTAAAAGGCGAAAAATTCGAAAAGCTCAAACTAAGCTAATAGGCTTGTTTGTTGTTGTTTTAGGTTATTTTTCATTTATGAGTCTAATGAGTTTTTTTACCCGATTTTTCGGATAAGGTGAAGACTCGGTATAACTCTTTATCTCTCTATGGTTTTGATTTCAAGTTGAAGACTCGGGTATAACTCTCTATCTCTCTATGGTTTTAATTTAAAGTCATTCTAAGTATTTAAGAAGCTCATCCTTAAGTTTTCAATAGTGTCTAACCCACTTAGAAACCATCATAAACCGAGTTTGACTCATTGATGTGTCTAAGTGACTCAAAACACACTCGGAAAATTAATATCTCATAGCTCAGTCTCATTTTGATTCAACTCGATCCATTTTGTTATTCACTTAGAACATATAACGATCAATCAAATTCGCAATAACTTATGCAATAAATCGGATAATTATGCAATCAACATGCCAAGTTCATTCCTAATAAAGCAAAACCGATCTTGACTCGGAGGTTTTGTGAAAATATCGACTAATTGAAATTTGGTAGGAATAAACTCAAGTTCAATATCACCTTTCTCGGAATGGTCTCTCGGAAAATGATACCTACCTCAATGTGTTTCGTTAAGTGTTGAACTGGATTCTTGGTGATGCCGATGACACTTTGATTATTTGGGCTGAGGGAGTCAACACAACAAATTACAGATCGAATAGATGTCTCATCGGACCTATTTTGAAGAAGACACCCTAGAAGTTGTACAAAGGAAAGAAGCCCAACATTTCCTACTTCAAACCATGCGAGATGTAAATGTTTTGTGCATAACAATGGTAAGGAACATCTCGACCAAATTTGATGCAAGGTCGGATAAAGGTATTTTTCTCGGTTACTCATCTCATAGTAAGGCTTATATAATCTTTAATAAGAGAATTAACAAAGTGGAAGAAAATATCCTCATTGTTTTTGAAGAAATTGATCATGACAGGACAAGTGAATCAACTTTCTCGGATCTCAAGCTCAACCGAGATGAAGATGATATAGCGAAGTCGAGCTCGGAATGAATAAGAACAAAGAAACCGAACCAACTCAAAATGGGCAAGTTCAAGAGCCAGCTCAGATTATCGAAGAACAAGCCAATGAAGAAGTTCAACAAGAGGAACAGAATGAAGATCATACCATTCAACCTACAAACCTAGTAAATTAGAAGACAGGTAAAAGCTTTCAAATATGCATCCAGCTACCCACCAAGAATATTATCTCTCACATCAACAATGGGGTAAGAACCCATTCTTCTTTACAAAATCTATGTGCATTTTTAGCATTCATTTCATCAATTGAACCTAAATATATATTAGAAGCCCTACTTGAACCTGAATGGGTAGAGGCCATGCAAGAAGAATTAACTCAAATTTGAAAGAAACCACGTCCGGACTCGACCAAACGACCTTCTAACCACCCAGTCATATGAACCAAATGGGTTTTCAAGGACAAACTAGATGAGGGAGGGTTGGTAGTCGAAACAAAGCCAGATTAGTTGCTCAAGGATATAACTAAGAAGAGGGAATTGATTGTGGGGAAACCTTTACACCTGTTGTTAGGATTGAGGCAATGAGAATTCTTTTAGCATTTTCATTAAGCATGAACATTAAACTTTATCAAGTGTATGTTAAGTGTGGATTTCTCAATGGTTATATTTAAGAAGAAGTTTATATTAAGCAACCCCTGGATTTGAAAACTCTCAATTTCCAAATCATGTTTTCAAATTGCAAAAACATTATATGGTATGAAACAAACTCCCGGAGCTTGGTATGAAAGACTAAACAGTTTCTTGGTTGAAAATGACTTCAAGAGAGGTCTTATTGACAAAACTCTATTCACAAAAACCAAGGGGAATGATTTTCTTATCATTCGGATTATGTTGATGGCATTATATTTGGAGCTACTAATGAAACTTTATGCCAAGAGTTTTATGAGTTAATGAGATAGGAGTTCCAAATGAGCATAATGGGAGAACTCAATTTCTTCCTTAGACCGCAAATCAAGCAAGAGAAGGATGACATCTATGTTCATCAATCAAAATACACCAAGGAATTATTGAAGAAGTACAAGCTACAAGATGTGAAGCATGCAGCAACACCCATGAGTAATGAGTACCAAACTAGACTCGGATGAGAAAGGTAAAGTTGTAAATAAGAAATTCTACGAGATGTATGATTGGATCTCTACTTTATCTTACATCTAGTAGGCCGGATATCATGTTCAGTGTTTGCCTTTGTGCAAGATTTCAAGCTAACCCAAAGGAATCACATCTCACTACGACGAAGAGAATTATTAGATATCTTGCAGGAACTCGGACACTTGGTCTCCGGTATTCAAAAGACTCAAATTTGACTCTCACCGGATACTCGGATGTTGATTATGCTGGATGTAAAGTTGATAGAAAGAACACCTCAGGAGCATGCCAATTTCTGGGTCAATTACTTATCTCCTAGCATTCAAAGAAACAGAACTCAGTAGCTCTATCAACTGCTTGAAGCCGAGTACATAGCAGTTGGAGCTTGCTATGCTCAAATTCTCCGGATCAAGCAACACTTGAAAATCTTGAACTATCATTCACATCATCCCAATCAAGTGTGATAATCAAAGTGCCATCAGCATCACCAAGAATTCGGTTCAACACTCTAAAACGAAACACATTAAGGTCGGTATCATTTTTTGAGAGACCATTATGAGAAAGGTGATATTGAACTTGAGTTTATTCCTACCAAATTTCAATTAGCTGATATTGAACTTGGCATGTTGATTACATGATTTATTGCATAAGTTATTGTGAATTTGATTGACTATTATGTGTTCCGATTGAATAACAAATGGATCAATTGAATAAAAATGAGACTCGAGCTATGAATTATTAATTTTCCGAGTGTGTTATGAGTCACTTAGACACGTCACCGAGTCGGACTCGGTTTATTAGAAAAATAGACATCAAATTCTGAGATCATCTCTAGATCAATAGAAAATCTAGGAAAATTTTTAGAAAATCTCTTTTTCTCTCTCGTGGCACGCGGACGAGTGTGCAAACTAGTCGTTAGAGGGAAGCATTTTCGAGATAGCCATTACTTAATAGAATACTCAACGGTTTGCTAACCGTTAGTTTGAGGGATGAGTCAAAAGGCTTTTGTTTAATGAAAGCTCTTGCTCTATAAATAGCATTAGGGGTGTGCAAAATCTGCTAACCGCGTTTTCGGTTAACCGGAATTTCGGATAGTAAAAACCCTGAACAGTAATCGATCCGATTTTTCCGGTTAACCGACGTTTCGATTAACCGAGTTTACTGGATCGACAAAATCCCGATCCGTAATTGAATCGAAAAGTCCAGGTTAACCGGAAAAATCGGATCGGTTTACAGCTAACCGTTATTTGAAAAATAAATTCAAAGTTCTCGCAAAATTAAATCCAAAGATTTGTTTCACGCCAGCAAGTTACAGACATTAGAAAAATGAATTCGATCTTAGTAGCAAAACAAATTTTTCTCGAACTATAATACACAAAGTAAAGTCCACGAATTCCGGCGGATTCGAGCAAGAAGCAAGACTCAAGCACCACCAGCTCCATTTACCTGGTCACATGTCATCCGATGTAGCCATAGATTCGTCAATAGCAATTGTGGGTTGATTCAAAGTCAAGTCTTCCATACCTAAAAATTAATTTTATATAAAATTAGTTTAATATTATTCTTCAAATTAAAATTGATATAAAACAATAATAAATGTATAATTACAATAGGGATAAGAAAACTTAGCATTCTCTAAATCCTTCAATTGAAGAAAATTCTCCTCTATCATGAGAGGGCCATGTGACTTGCATAGCCAATCTTGAGCACAAATAAGAGCTTCTACCATTCTAGGATGAAGACTCGGACACTCTGCTCAATGCATTTCGAGTTGCATTAAATGAATTAGGTATAACCATCTCATACTTATAGAGTTTTGATTCCAAGGCATTCTCTGTCTCTCATAAACTTCTCTGAGTGAAATGGTATCTTCTCTAAGTGATACAACTTTTACTTCTTATATTTCTTGCTTATCCGTAAGTGACTCGGAAAACCGGTTCTCTCGTTCGAGTCCCTCATCACTCAGATTTATCGCAGATTAAATGAACTAGTATTTCGTCTTTTCTCACTCGAATCGACTTCGATTTTAAGCTCTATTCTGGTATAGTCGGTGATTTCTTAGTTTGTCCAATACTTAGTCACGTATCAAATTATTTCACTCGATATTCATTATATATCTTGATCTATCGCTTAGACTAAGTCGGATGGAATTTTGAGTTACATGGTTTTTAGACTCGGAAATTCCACTTGTCTTCCGACTCGGATAATTAGTTGTTTAATTATCATAATTACTTTATTATCTCGTGTCTAATCTTGGACCAAAGTATCTTATACTTTGAGAACCAAAATTGTTTTACTTTTGTAGGTTATTCAAACGAGGATACACCTTTTTAAACCACAAAAGTAACCGGCTTCAAAACGTCAAATCACCAGCGAGACATGGCTTTTCACCTTCTTTGCTCCGAGTCCCGAAGATTGTGTCGGGGCATGTCTGTTTCCAAATCTGGAAAACTGGAACGTTAAGCTTAACGGTGGTTTCCACCTTACCTTTCAAGACACCGCCGGTGGTTTTGGGACTTCCAAGAGAGCTAAACCGTTATCCAACGTTCACATTACAATGGATACTTTCGAGTGACTCGGAAAGCTTCATCAACGGTCACGAGAAGACTCTCGGTCAGCGAGATGAAGATAACGACTACTCGCTCGGTTATCTATAAATAGAAGCCACCTCACAAGACTTGAAGATTGCCTAATATATTGTTAATACACATACTTGCTCAAAGTCTCTGTAAACACTCTCAATCTTCTACTTACAACTCCCAATCTGTAATTCATTACTTTACGAGTTTTAAGGTTTTGTATTCGATTGCAAACACTTTCTTACTATCTCTCGTAAGGTCCCTTAACTAAGCGGTAAGGATTAACTCAGCTTAGTTGTCCCTAGCTGTAAGGGTTATCTCAGCTAGGAAGTACTAGATCGGATAAGGGAATTTCGAGTCTAGGAAAACTTGTATAGAGTTGTCTAAAGGGAGCAACTCGGGTTCGGTCGATTCACGGTATTTTGTGGACTCAAAATAGTGGATTTGACTTCGTGCTTGGATTATCACGGTTCGTGGTTTTACGCCCCGGGAGGGTTTCCACGTAACTTCTAAGTGTTGTGTTTATGAGTTCATTCTAGACTCGGATCGTTATACTTCTTACGCTTGATCCGCTTATTTATTCTTGATAGCATTTACGAGTCCATATATTTCGACCTCGCTAATCGACTCGGAACTCTGTCCTTGTCTCTTCTTTATCAAAAGAGTTAAAGGTTTCACGAAAAACTTCCATCACCCTATTCACCCTTCTCTAGGGTGACTTAGACTCTTCCTGAGCAAACCTTCAATTGGTATCGAGCCTAGCCTTTCGAAAGGATCTAACCATCGAAAGGTCTAAAGATCAAGTGGCTCGGAACAACGGGAGTTCGATGAAGGAAGATCTTCCAACGAGGCCACGAAAATTCAAAGGATCAAACTTTGGGCATTGGAAGAAGCTTATGGAATGTTTCCTCATGGAACATGATGAAGATGTATGGGAAATCATCCGACAAGGAAATTACATTCCAATGAAGACAGAGGAATTCGAATCATTCCCAAGACAAAGGTTGAATTCACTCTAGGCGAAGCGAGAAGTTCGAAAGAACTTCAAGGCAATGAACATTCTAATGTGCGCCATTAGCTCGAGAGGAATACAATCGGGGTCTGCACTGCGACACGGCAAAAGAAGTGTAGGACACACTGGTCAACACTTATGAAGGCACAAGCCGGGTCGGACAAGCGAAGATTAGTCAATATCTTCATTAATACGAGCTATTCAAGATGGAGCCGAGAAGAGAACATTACTCGGATGTTTATTCGGTTTACTGAGATTACCAACAATCTCAAGTCTTTAGGTAAGAAGATCACACACGAGGAAATGTGCGAGAAAGATACTCAAAAATCTACCCAAAAGAAGATGGGGTCCGAAGGTGACTGCCATAGAGGAAGCTCGGAACCTCTCACTCTTAAAGCCGGACGAGCTCATCGGAAAGCTTTTAACTCACGAAATCCATCTAGAAGAAGAGGATGCTGAGGGCGTACCAAAAGGAACATAGCACTAAAAGCCTCGGAACCCAAAGAAGCAAATCTGAGCTCTTCGACTCGGAAGACGATCCCATGGCACTCATTGCAAGAGGATTTAAGAAAATGATGAAGCACAAAAGATGGGACAAAAGGCCAAAAGAAGAATTCTACAAGAAAGATAAGAAAGACGAGAAAAGGTAAGTTTTCTTCTCCTTCAAAGTTATCTTTATCTAAGAATTCAGGTGTTTCAAGTGTGGCAGCAAAGACCACATAGTCAAAGACTGTCCAAAAAGGAAAAGGGACAGAAAGAAGCAGAAGGCCATGATGGCAACATGGAGCGATGAGGATTCATCGGAAGATGATGAGGACTCGGACGACTTGAAATGTCCGATGGCAATTTCGACTCGAAGGCTGAAAAGGAGTCGGACTCGGACTCGGACTCGGACAATGAGGAAACTAATCCTCAAGAGGTAATTGATTACTTCCTCAAATTCTCCAAAGTTGATTTAGCCAAATACATTTTTACTTTGGAAGAAAAGTCCAATTCGACTCTTCCCATTTCAAATAACAACTTGAGTCAATTTCTTCGAGAGCAAGTCTTTGAAAAACGATTTGGAAAAGCTGAGACTCACACTCGAGAGAACTCAAGACTAGTGCTTAAACAAATGAGGCCGAGTCCGAGTTACTCAGGAAAGAAAATGAGCAACTAAAACAGAAGCTCACCGAGTCTCAAGATCTGATTTTAAAATTTACTCAAGGTTAGAAAAACCTTGACATGCTCTTAAGATCACAATGTGTCTCCTTTCGAAAAGAAGGTCTTGGTTTCAACAAAGAAGAGGAATCCAATTCCTACTCGGAAGCTGTTTAAAAATGATTCCGGAACTGTGAAGTTTAGGAAAGGCGAGCATGGTCCCATTCACGAAATGAAGGAAGGACTAAGTCCGGAACTCGTTTACAAAAAGAAACCATTCTCTCTTGTTTCAAAGGGAAAAGTTTTCAAAAAGAAAGAGACACGAGACTTAGTTCTCTCGAGAGGAAGACTCGAGAATCGGACGAAATCCAAAGTCATTCAAATCTGGGTTCCAAAACACCTTCTCCCTTAGAAAAGGACCACGGTAAGGAGTGTTACTTGGGTTCGTTAGATGAGAAGGGTTAGACTCTTTTTGTTTTGCGGGTCACTCGGAAGAGATCAAAAGGACACTGGTACCTTGACAGTGGATGTTCACGCCATATGTCGGGAGATGCGGGACTCTTCTCCGAGTTGGAAAAACATAAAGGAGGAAAGGTCACATTTGGAGATGATAGCAAAGGCAAGATAGTGGCGATTGGCAAGATTGGAAAAGGAAACAATCTGGTTAGTCCAGTCTACCTTGTCAAGGGATTAAAGTATAATCTACTCAGCATCTCTCAACTATGTGACAAAGGTCAAGAGGTAAGATTCACTCGGACCAATTGCATTATTTTTGATGGTACTACCAAAGAGATCAAGCTTTCGGGTAAGAGATCGGGTAATACTTACATCATTCCTCTTTCGACCCAAGTCAGAATTTATCTTGCTTAAAAGCATCTCTCCATGATGATTCATGGACTTGGCATCGTAGATTAGGCCATATTAGCATGCATACTATCAAGAAACTGGCATCTAATGGTCTAGTTAGGAGTTTACCTAACTGTGTTTTTGAGAAAGACAAAGTATGTGAAGCATGCACCGGAGGGAAACAAGTCGAGATCGTCATTCAAATCTCTGAAGACAGTTTCCACATCCAAAGTGCTTGAATTACTACATATGGACTTATGTGGTGAAATCCTCGTGAAGAGTCTCGGAGGTAAATCTTACATACTTGTTGTTATTGATGATTATTCACGATTTACCTGGTTGTGTTTTCTTAAGCACAAGAATGAAGCTTTCAAGGAGTTCAGCAAGCTTTGCAGAAAAATTCAAGTTGAGTCTCGGACTCGGATCCGGAGGATTCGAACTGGCCATGGAAGGGTGTTCGATTACTCGGAATTCTCGAGTTACGTGACAAAAGTGGAATCTCTCATAACTTCTCAGCACTCAAAACTCCTCAACAGAATGGAGTAGTAGAGAGAAAGAACAAAACCCTTGAAGAAATAGCAAGGACAATGATGATTTAGCACAACTTGTCTTACTATTTACGGGTAGAGAGCGATCAACACAGACTAACTACACTTTGAATAGATGCCTCATTAGACCCATTCCGAAGAAAACACCTTATGAGCTCTACAAAGGGAAGAAGCCAAATATTTCCTACTTCGGACCATTCGGGTGTAAGTGCTTCGTTCACAACAATGGTAAAGATCACTCGACCAAGTTTGACGCTCGGTCGGATGAAGGTATTTTTCTAGGTTACTCCACTCATAGCAAAGCTTATCGCATTTTCAATAAGAGAACTAACAAAGTGGAGGAAAGCATCCACGTAGTGTTTGATGAGCTTGAACAGGAGAAACCAAGTGAATCTTCATACTCAGAACTAAAGCTCGAAGAGATGATGATGAAGATGAGCTCACAAAGACTCGGACTCAACACACTCGGAATGAAGTCACTTCGAATAAGGAAACTCGGAATGAGACAATTCAAGAGCTCTCTCGGAACGAACAAGTTAATGAAGAGGATCATTCGGAAGAAGCTTCGAAGATCAAGCAGCTCAGCCCACAAACCTCGTAAATCAAAGAACTGGTAAAGCATTCAAATTTATTTCCAGTCATCCCCAAGAAAACATCATTTCTAATATCAATAGTGGGGTAAGAACTCGTTCCTTTCTTCAAAATCTATGTACATTCACTGCATTCATTTCATTAACTGAACCCAAAAATGCACTAGAGGCCCTTAATGAACCTGAATGGGTAGAGGCCATGCAAGAGGAACTCAATCGGTTTGAAAGAAACTAAGTTTGGACTCGACCAATCGACCTTCGACCACCCGAGTTATAGGAACCAAATGGGTTTTCAAGAACAAAGCTGGATGAGGGTGGTGTGGTAGTCGAAACAAAGCTAGACTTGTGGCTCAAGGTTACAATCAAGAAGAAGGAATTGATTGTGGGAAACCTTTGCACTGTAGCCATAATCGAAGCTATTAGAATACTATTGGCATTCGCATCCAGCATGCATATTAAATTATATCAAATGGATGTTAAGTGTGCATTTCTCAATGGTTTTATTGAAGAAGAAGTCTATGTCGAGCGAGCCTCCTGGTTTTGAAAACTCGGAATTTCCAAATCATATTTTCAAACTTCAAAAGGCTCTCTATGGTCTTAAACAAGCACCTCGAGCTTGGTATGAAACACTAAGTAGCTTCTTGGTTCAAAATGATTTTAAAAGAGGTCGGATCGACAAGACACTCTTCATAAAGACCAAGGGGAAAGATTTCCTTATTGTTCAAATCTATGTTGATGATATTATTTTCGGTGCCACTAATGAGTTTACGTGCTGAGAATTTTCTAAGTTGATGAGTCGAGAATTCCAAATGAGCATGATGGGAGAACTTAATTTCTTCCTTGGTTTACAAATCAAACAAGGCCAGGATGGGATCTTTGTCCATCAATCTAAGTATACCAAGGAACTGCTGAAGAAATACAAACTTCAAGATGCAAAGCACGCATCTACACCTATGAGCGACGAGTATAAAGCTTGACTTAGACGAGAAAGGTAAAGCAATAGATTAGAAACTCTATCGAGGTATGATTGGATCTTTGCTATATCTCACTTCAAGCGAGCCGGATATAATGTTCAGTGTTTGCCTATGCGCAAGATTTCAAGCTAATCCAAAAGAATCACATCTCACTGCGGTGAAGAGAATATTCAAATATCTTGCAGGCACTCGGAATTTAGGTCTATGGTATTCCGGAGACTCGGAACCGACTCTCACTGGATACTCGGACACGGACTACGCAGGATACAAAGTTGATCGAAAGAGCACATCCGGAGCGTGCCAATTTCGGGTCAATCCCTAATATCTTGGCATTAAAAGAAACAGAACTCGGTAGCTCTATCAACCGCTGAAGCTGAATATATTGCAGTTGGAGCCTGTTGCGCTCGGATTCTATGGATAAAGCAACACTTGAAAGATCTTGGACTATCATTCAAATCGGTACCAATCAAGTGTGACAACCAAAGCGCAATTAGCATCACCAAGAACCCTGTCCGAGCATTCACAAACAAAGCATATCGAGGTCGGATATCACTTCTTACGCGATCACTCGAGAAAAAGGTGATATTGAACTTGAGTTCATTCCTACTAATCTTCAATTAGCTGATATTTTTACTAAGCCTCTTGGTGAAGATCGGTTTTGCTTTATTCGGAATGAGCTTGGTATGTTAAATGCTTAATTATATGCTATTCATTGCATAATTACGTGTTATGGTTTTCTTTTTTAACCATTAGCTCGAGTTGATTTAGTGATACTTGGGTTAGTAGTTATTTCGTGTTTCGAGTCACTCGAAACCAATCCGAGTCAAACTCGGACGTAGAGAAACTTGGACTTCAAATTTTCTGAAACTATCTTTAGAACAGTGGAGAGTTTCGGATCATATTTTTAAAATCTTTCTCTCTCTCTCTCTCGCGCTTGTGATTAGATATTCACCGTGGATTTCTAACCGTTGAAATCTTAACCGTTGAAGAGAACCATCACACTGGTCTTCGATGACTGATGGACAAGCCGAGTCGAACGGAGTTATGCTTAACGGATAGTTGACGGGCTTCTTTTTTTTTTTTTATAAATAGCGCCTATTCATCTTCGTCTCGGTATTCTACATTCCATCTCTCTCAAACGAAACTTTTCGCGAAAGATTTCTACGTGAACAGTCATCCTTGAACTTTTGCAAGTGTCGAAGAAGCCATCTCTCGTAAGTTTCGATCTGCTCTCATCTTTTCTTCTACACTTTTTCATTTCTTCTCTTCTACCTCACCTTCTCTTTCCTACTCGAAAGTTTCATCTTCCTTTCCATCTCTCTCAAAATGCCTAAGAGAGGAAACCATCCCGACTTCCGGGTCTCCTCCTCTTCCAAAAAGCCTCGCACCAAAACACCGGAAAGCTCAACCCCTCAAAACCCATTGTCACCCGAGCACCTTGCATGCTGGACAACAAATTCTTTCCAACAACCAAATTTTCTTGGTTGTCCCACATTCAAACCACCGGAGCATACCACTTTCCGTGTTTCGGTGAGTTCATCTATCCCGAACTCGTTTCGAGTTCTATACTCACCTCACGAGCTCCGAAAATGTTCTAACCTCCGGGGTTCGGAACATAACTGTTCGAATAAACACCTCTATCCTCCACCGCCTGTTCAAGGTCACCTCGCTCTTCTTGAACAGCAACCCCATTCCTTTCAGTGAAGTCGCGACGACTTCTTTGAAAAATACGCCAAAGAGTTCCCCGAGTCCCGGAAAAACTTTTCGTGACTCGGTTGAAGTCGAAGCTCACCTTCTGTGCTTTCTACTGATGAGAACCTTTTTCTCACAACATTCCAAGCAAGGAGAACCCCAACTCCAAGCACCTCAAAGCTCTCTTTGACATTCTTGAGGGCTACGAAGTAGACCTCTTCCCCTCCATCATTGAGCGGATGGCCGCTGTGCCAGCTCAACTTCAATCAAAGAAGAACACCTCCCTTCCTTTCGGTGCTCTTCTAACCCTTGTCTTTAAACAATTCCAAGTTCCTTTCCCCGCAAACCCAAACGTCGTATGCCGAGGCCGCCGTTGTTGTCGGCAAGAAGGAACTGCAGGGTACGGATACCGGAAACCGAACTCGGTGTCCGGGTGCATAACTCGGAGCTGAGGCCCCCTTCTCCGCCTCGGACTTAGAAATCAACCCCTCTCTCTCTCCCTCTCCACCTGGTGGTGCCTCCACCTCGGGTGCTTCCAAATCTCTCTCGCTTTTTGTCCACCGCTTTTATGGACAATATCGGCTCCGTGTCCTCCGATTTCGGGGACATGCTCCAGTCTTTCAAACTTGTCCTCCAAAATCGACCATCAACCAAAAGACCGGCCAATCCCAAATCCGAGAGCAGCGAGTCTCTTGTTCTTGAGATGAGGGCACTCGGTGAAGCAGCAGCAAGAGCCGATCGAGCTCCTCGAGAGAGAAGGTCCAAGGCGGCTCGGGACCGGGGTGACTCGGACGCGTTTGAAGCGTCTTCCAGCCCAGTCCGACCTCCTCGGACAGCGGGGATGAAGAAGAAGAAGGCTGCAGATGCGAAGCGACGGACGCCGAAGAACTCGCGGGCGAGGCAGGACCATACAGGCAAGAGGAGGAACACCACGAAGAAGTAGTTGGAACTGGCGAGGGTCGGCCGCTCCGCAAGCTCAAATAGGCTGTACTCGGCTCGGACAGCGATGCAGGTGGGTCGAGAGGACCTAACTACACCAGCGGGTCGGACGGAGCAGCCCCTCCAGCCTCCCGAGGTTGCAAGGCGGAACCCCTCGATCCACTCACCCCGGGTCGGCCACTCGGAGCCGAGCCCCGACGATCGTACCGGTTCTCCCTCCGCCGCGCTCAAGCACATCGTCAAGATCTTACCGGCGCCGGCGAACCTTCGCTCCCTCTCGCCTCCACTCGAAATCTCCCTCTCCCTCGTAGGCGCCATGCATTGTGTCACAATGCCAAAGTCTGCAGATTCTTCTTCTTTCGAGAGATTTCTATTTCTTTTGTCCGGACATCTAAGTTGCACTATTTGTTCTTTTCTTCCCTTCTTTTTGTTGTTTTTGCTTGAAAGGCAAGGGGGAGAAATAGAGTCGAACAAACTTGTTGTCCAGTTTAGGGGAGTCTTCCCTTTCAATATATGTAATTTTGTTAAGTTCAATGAATTAATGCTTTCTCTTTTATGATTTCCGTGTTTACAATCTTTCCGAGTTAACATTATCTCATTATTAAGCATATTCTTACTTTATGCTCGATCGTTTACGTTATGCTCCGATACACTAAGTATACTTTACTCAATTTCTTTTATGAGCAACTATTCGAGTCGGATCTTTTCACTAACAAAGTTCCTGTCTAAGTATGGAATGCCTTTCATCAAAAAGGGGAGATTGAAGACTCGGACACTCTGCTCAACGCATTTCGAGTTGCATTAAATGAATCGGGTATAACCATCTCATACTTATAGAGTTTTGATTCCAAGGCATTCTCTCGTATCTCAAAAACTTCTCTCGAGTGAAATGGTATCTTCTCTAAGTGATACAGCTTTTACTTATATTTCTTGCTTATCCGTAAGTGACTCGGAAAACTGGTTCTCTGTTCCGAGTCCCTCATCACTCGATTTATCGCAGATTAAATGAACTAGTATTTCATCTTTTCTCACTCGGAATCCGACTTCGATCTTAAGCTCTATTCTGGTATAGTCAGTGATTTCTTAGTTTGTCCAATACTTAGTCCGTATGAAGTTATTTCACTCGATATTCATTATATATCTTGATCTATCGCTTAGACTAAGTCGGATGGAATTTTGAGTTACATGGTTTTTAGACTCGGAAATTCCACTTGTCTTCCGACTCAAATAATTAGTTGTTTAATTATCATAATTACTTTATTATCTCGTGTCTAATCTTGGACCAAAGTATCTTATACTTTGAGAACCAAAATTGTTTTACTTTTGTAGGTTATTCAAACGAGGATACACCTTTTTAAACCACAAAAGTAACCGACTTCAAAACGTCAAATCACCAGCAGACATGGCTTTTCACCTTCTTTGCTCCGAGTCCCGGAAGATTGTGTCGTGGTCGTCTGTTTCCAAATCTGGAAAACTGGAACGTTAA
The DNA here is from genome assembly GCA_021018815.1 of Talinum fruticosum. NCBI lineage: Eukaryota > Viridiplantae > Streptophyta > Magnoliopsida > Caryophyllales > Talinaceae > Talinum > Talinum fruticosum. The sequence goes on along the minus strand of JAITYX010000088.1, from coordinate 1,174,818 downwards.
GCTTAACGATGGTTTCCACCTTACCTTTCAAGACACTCGCCGAGTGGTTTTGGGACTTCCAAGAGAGTTAAACCGTTATCCAACGTTCACATTACAACGGATACTTTCCGAGTGACTCGGAAAGCTTTTGTCAACGGTCACGAAGACTCTCGGTCGCAGATGAAGATATTGGCTACTCTGCCTGGTTATCTATAAATAGAAGCCACCTCACAAGACTTGAAGATTGCCGAATATATTATTAATACACATACTTGCTCAAAGTCTCTGTATACACTCTCAATCTTCTACTTATAACTCCCAATCTGTAATTCATTACTTTCGAGTTGTAAGGTTTTGTACTCGATTACAAACACTTTCGTACTTTCTCTGTAAGGTCCCTTGACTAAGCCGTAAGGGTTAACTCAGCTTAGTTGTCCCTAACTCGTAAGGGTTATCTCAGCTAGGAAGTACTAGATCGGATAAGGGAATTTCTGAGTCTAGGAAAACTTGTATAGAGTTGTCTAAAGGGAGCAACTCGGGTTCGGTCAGTTCACGGTATTTTGTGGACTCAAAATAGTGGATTTGACTTCGTGCTTGGATTAGCACGGTTCGTGGTTTTCTGCCCCGGGAGGGTTTCCACATAACTTCTAAGTGTTGTCTTTCCGAGTTCATTCTAGACTCGGACTGTTATACTTCTTCCGCTTGATCTCGCTTATTTATTCTTGATAACATTTCGAGTCCATATATTTCGACCTCGCTAATCGACTCGTAACCTGTCCTTGTCTCTTCTTTATCAAAAGAGTTAAAGGTTTCACGAAAAACTTCCATCACCCTATTCACGCCCCTCTAGGGTGACTCGGACTCTCCCCGAGCAAACCTTCATAGGAGTCAAAGAAGTGCGAAGGAATCAAGTACCCGACCTCCGGTGCTAAAAGTGGACTCGGAAGCAACCGTAGAAAATGGCATAGCAAGCACATCTCGAGCCATCAAAGTAAGAATAGGATATCGCTTCTTTTGATCCCTCCAAAATTGTAAAATGTCAAATCCATCATTATTTTGCTCACACTCATCACACAAATATTTGTCAAGCTCACTTTTGTTTTCACTCTCTAAGGTCCCCTTCTCTCTTTTGTATTTCAAATTTAGAAGTTGATTCACATCCATCACTTTGCTAATGCAAGGAACACTAGAAACCGAAGGTGAGACACAACTTGATTTTTCCATTTTCTTCTTTGGTTAAGGTAGAGAAGATGCATAGAAATCAAACATGGACCTTAAAGTGACCTTGATCTTGGGGAAGAACATGTTTGCACTCTCCTCAACATAATTGCTCTTAAAAAGCCACTCAACATAGTCTAACTTGTACCTTGGGTGAAGAATTAGGGCAATGAATAACAAAATATTGATATTATCAACATTTGCCCAATACTTCTCATATTTGCCCTTCATTGCATAAGTCGTGTTCTTAATGTAGTCATTCTCATCATCACAATAAGTAGATATCGCTAACCCAACTCCATATATTTGAGGCATGTAAGTATTACTCGTCACATAAAGACATCCGGACAATATAAAAGTTGTTTCATAAAAGATTTTCAAGAAAGGTAAGAATGCCTCAATTCTATTCCAATCATGTTGAGTAGGAGCACCTCCATATTTTCTCAACTCTTTCACATATTGACCACCTTTAGATTCCAAGTTACTAAATGCTTGTTTGAACTTCGAAGCACATTCAAGCATCAAATATGTGGAATTCCATCTTGTTACAATATCTAAACAAACAAGGCCTTTACTATCAATATTTTCCTCTTGAACACAAGCTTTAAACTTTTGAAGCCTAGTAGGAGAAGACCTTACAAATCTTTCGAAGCAGACGAACTTTAACAATTGAAGGATCAAGTTCTTTTAATCCATCTTTCACAACAAGGTTCAATATATGTGCAACACATCTCATGTGCAAGTACTTCCCATCCAAAATAGTACCCCCAATGGTTAATTCTTCTTTTCGGATACTAAATGGCTACATCATTTGAGCTTGTATTATCAACGGTAATAGTCAAAATATTCTTCGATTCCCATTCAATCAAGCACTTCTCTATAGCCCTCCCAATCAATTCCCAGTAATGGCCAGCAATAGGACAAAAATTAATTATCCTCCTATGCATCTTCCAATCATCATCAATAAGACACATATAACTCAAATTTTGCCCCGAAGTCCAAGTATCGGTGGTGAAACAGACTCTTGAAGACAATTTTCGAAAGAAAGTTTTCAGTTTGTTCCTTTCATTGATAAAGAGTGCATAACAATCTCTAGTTATTATGTACCTTGAAGGGGGAACAAATTCAAGTTGCATGAATTTGCAAAAATCATGAAAACCTTCACGTTCCACAAATATAAAAGGCAACTCATCCACAATAATCATTTTTGCTAGGGATTTTCTAGTAGCATCATGATAAAATTGCCAACACCGAGGGACACTCACAGCTTGCACAGACCCATCCTCATTGACAATGGTCTCACTATGAAAATCAATCAATTTTTGTTTCCTATCAAAGTTTGCAGGATACCTCTTACACCTAATCAAATGATTTTTCAAAGCACTAGTCCCATTTTTAGAAGAGGCTCGAATCAACCTACTACGATATTTGCACTTCACTTGTTCTTCAACTTGAGTTTCATGAAAATGACACCAATATTCAGATTTTTCTTTTTTTTACCACTAGCTTCGGGTCGAGGTGGCTTACTTACACTTTGACTTGTCCGGTGTTTAGGCTCCTTTTTAATTTCCTTAGCTTGCACATCAACTTTTGCCTCTAGATCCTCCACTTCCATTAAGTATGGTCGTCATTGTCACTTTCATCTTCAACTATGTTGACATGAACATCATCTAAATCCATATTACAATTACTATTGCTAGAGCTTGAAAACATTAATCCCTACACACAAACCCCGAGTAGAGAATAAATCAAAATGTCATTATCAAAATATTAATTCCTTACTAGAAAATTTCATCCATAATCGGTATAAGGACTCGATACAAGTAAGAAATCGAGTAGCGGGAAATGAATTTTGTCTATAATCAGTAGCGAGCATAGAATAAATAAAAAAAAATTCATTATCAAAGCAATGCACATGAATTCCGAGTTGTTGAGAGCAAAACCGACATGGATATCCCAAAACCGACAATTTATTCATTATCAAAGTATCGATTTTTGGATTTCTCAAAACAAGTAGCAGGGTATAAAATTCATTATCAAAGCAATCCATAATCGGTAAGAGGCTTTTGATAAACAAATTATTTGCTACTCCCGGGAGCAGCCTTCATGGGCAATTTCCGTCTACACCAAAAACACAAATTTTGCAAAAAAAAAAAAAGAGAAAGGGGAACTCGAGTTGAGCGTCGTCGAGCCTGTAATAGTCGGTAGGTCGCCGGTTGCGGTATAACGAGGACAGAGGGGGAGGCAGAGGGAGAGAAAGAGGAGGGGGCGACAACCGAGCGAGAGAACCGCAACAAGAGAGTGAGAGGAGCGTCGCCGGGCGCAATCGTTGGTAGGTTGCCGGCTGCTCGCCGCGAACGAGGACAGAGGGGGAGGCGAGAGGGAGAGAGAGAGGAGGGAGTAGCTAGCCACCGAGCGAGATAACCGCATCAAGAGAGTGAGAGGAGAGCGGCGCACGACGAGGGCTTCCAATTTCAAGCGTTTTTATTTTTTAAAAATTCGGATCGGTTAACCGAAAATTTTCGGATCGCGAACCGTATCCGAACCGTGAACCGAAAAAATTTCGGTTCGGTTAATCTGAACCAATTTTTCTAAATAAATTAACCGGTTAACAGCTTTTTTTATCAGCTTTTCGGATCGGTTTTTCGGTTTTGGTTTTTTCGCACACCCCTAAATAGCACCCCTTCGTTCTCATTCGATCACTTTGCTATTTCTTGCTCTCACTCTTGCTCTCTTCACTCTCGTACTAAGAAACTCAACTCTCAACTCTCTCTTTCTTATTTATTTACTCTTTTCGCTCTCTTACTCTCAATCTCTTTCATTCTCTCTCAACCATGCCTAAGAGAGTAAGCATCATGGAAGGAGGTTCAACCACCAAGAAGGCTAGAACCAAGTCCACCCGCTCCGAAAATCCCGAAAATGATTCTTCCAAGGGAAAAGGCCTTGCTTACGATGACCAAAAGCTCATCATGGCCCAATACTACTTCATAGAAGAGAAATTCTTCTCTACCACCAAATTTTCTTGGATCAAGCCCATGCTCAACACAAGTGCTTACAAGTACTTGTGTTTCTGCGACTATATCTACCCATAACTCATCAATGAGTTCTATTCTAACATGTACGTAAGAGATCATGTAATCTCTTCGATCGTTCAAGGCAAAACCATTCGCATCAATCTCTCTCTCATTCACAATCTCTTAAATGTGAAGTGCCTTTTCTTGAACTCCAACCCCATTCCATTTAATGAAGTTGTTGATGACTTCTTTGACAGATACTCCAAGGAGGTTCCAAAGTCTAGAAAGAACTTTTCCGTGACTCGAACGACCTTAGAAATAAGACTTCTTTACTTCATCTTGTTGAGAACTTTCTTTTCTTTCTACCTCTCCAAAGAGAACCCAAATAGCAAAGTTCTCAAGGTTCTCTATGATATCCTTGAAGGGTATGAGGTTGACCTCTTCCCTTTCATCTTGGAAAAGATTGCTCCTGTTCCCTCGGATAAGAAAAAGTCCCCTGTTCCCTTTAGAGCTTTAGTTTCTACTATTTTCGCTCAATTCAAGGTGGATCTCCCTTCGATCCACACAAATTTATGGAGGCAACTGTCTATATAGGAAGAAATGAGCTCGAGTCACTACTACGAGAATCACTTTTAACGACAGTGTCTTTAATTATGGTTAAAAGGGCAAACCGGCATGAAAACTGGACCGGTGGTATTTTTGTAATTAACAGGCATTGTTTAACACATATGACGATGGTTCTTTCATATGAACTGTCGTCATATGTATTGCTGAAACATTTGACGACAGTTCTTTAACAGAATCGTTGTGAAATGTCGCATATAACGACAGTTCTATGAAATAACCGTCGTCACATGTCTTTCGGATCGGGTTAAAAAACACGAGAACATACCTACTATTTCCATGTCCACTTACATCTACTCTCGGTCTTATCGCTTTCTACGCTTTCTCTCCACCACATACCTCCTCGCTTATGAAATTCGTAGCTTCCTCACCGATCGACTTGAATGGGTAAGCCTATCCTTACCCTCACCGTTTAGATCTCTTATCTCTTAATATTTCATTTCTTTATAGTTCCTCCGGTCTCTTTTTAAGTGTAGATCTCCTCAAACTAATTCTCGTTGTCAAGCCTCTCCTCACCCTCGCCGTTGTCAATTCTTAGGTATGAATCTCTATCCTCTCTTATTTTTTGCATTAAGTTATTTACAAAATGTATTATAGTTAAATGTTGAATTTATTTACAGTAATTATGTGAATGTTGAGAATGTGAGTAATGTTTGATATTGTTGAAATGTTGAATATTGAGAATGTGGGTAACATTTTTTAGTTTATTAAGTTGCAAATTCGTGAAATGTTTGAGATTTTGAGAAATGGGTTTAGGCATTTAGGATTTGTGGTAATTAAAGCGAAATATGATAGTTAAGGATGGTAGATCGAAAGAGTGTATCCAAATTTGTTTAGAGTTTTAGAGAAATAGAAAGATAATTTAGATATAAGGTCATTCCAAAAACCTTCTCATAAAGATAAATTTGTATTCAAATTTGTTTATTTTGAAGAGGTGATGTTGGGGTGAACTCATTTATCCAATTATCAAAATTGGTATTCAAATATGGTTAGAGTTTAGAGAAATAAAAATATTTATGGTTTAGGATTAGAGGAAATAGAAAAATTTGTGGTTATATGTTTAAGGATCAATAGGGAGAAAATATAAATGTGAAAATGTAAAAAATTAGAAAGGTATTTGGATATAGGGATCTCCCAAGGTACTTGTCATAAAGATAATTTGTTCTCAAATTTATTTATCTTGATGAGTTGAAGTTGGGGGTGGACTAATTTATCCAATTATCTAAATTTTTGGTTTCCTTTTTCATTGCAAGTTTGTTGTATTATACATGATCATAAACTAGAGGCCATGATTTTTTTGAAGTTTACATAATTCATAAGACAATAATGAAATATGAAAGAAATGTTGAGGCCATCCATTTAGTTTGTTTTAACGACCGAAGACATAATAGGAACCAGAATTTCCTTATTGTGATTAACAATGAGGTCGGTTTTACAAGATAAAACATGACATGTACATGCAATATAGGCCGATCCACAAAGAAGAATAGAAGGTCGAGGAGTCAAATGGAAACAAAAGGTGATAAGAAATGACTAATGTTCATGACCTTTTGTTTCCATTTGACTCCTCGATCTTCCTACCCTTATTTTGTGGATCAACCTATGTTATATGTACTCGTGAGACCCGAGATATTAAGTAGGTCAATTATAGGATTGAATTAAATTAAGTAATTGATGCGTAAATTATTTTATTTGGTATGAGTTCTTAGTCTTACACGCTTTTATAAATAAATTAACGGATTATATTATTTCCTCCCGACTCCCTACCCAAACCGAGTAGGTAAAACCGGGATAAGTTACGCTAGCTATTTCTACCTTTACCTTGAGATTATCCTAGCCAAAAAAAGAGGAAAGAAAAGAGATAAGGGGAAAAGAAGGAAGAAGACTTGGGAAAGAGAAACAAGAGGGAGAAAGAAGGGCTTGTGAGGTTGAGTAGAGCAAAAGGAAAGGGGAAAACAAGAAGAAGAAAGAGGAGAGGGAGAACAGAGAGAGAGAGAGGGAGCGAGGGCGATGGCCAAGAGAGAGAGAGAGAGAGAGGAGGCCAAGGAGGCCAGCAAGCACGAAAACCTGGAGGGCCCGAGGATGAGTATAAGTGAATGCTAAGTACTTGGGTGAATCCTTGAGTTAATGTGCTAGCTTGGAATGCTAAGTCTTAGTGTAGAGATGCTTGACGCGCGATGTGATTCGATTCTAAATAACGCTCGAAAGTTAGTTTTGAAAAAGAGTTCAAATATTTGTGTAAAATGATACTTGTGTATGATTCTTGATAACCGCTTTCCAAACTTGAAATGTATTCTAAAAAAGCGAAACCGATTTGAGAAAGTGAATTTAGAAGGGTGACACGTGGTGTCATGCCTTCTTCGATGATAAACCGATTTGAGATTTTAGTTTAGAAACTAAGTTTGATAAGTGATTGTGATCACTTTGGTTTTAAAAGGATTTTGGGCTAAAGATTGTTTAGACCAGAGGAAGGAGGTGGCCATTTGTATCGGGCCACGGGGTCCTTGCGTAACAAGATGCCTATCAACCGGTGAGGTTGATTCTTTCCGATGAGGAAAGCGGAGCCTTTCAAGAGTTTGACTCTAGATAGGTCCCGGAACTCGAGTCAAGGGGTCGTGCCCCGAGAAATCTGTCTAGTGCTAGTTCAATCGTCCAAAGCCTCGAAAGGATATTCAGCTTTGAACCGAGAGTATTTAAAAGGAAATGTAGGTCGTTACACCACCTTGTTTTAAGTTGATTAAGTTCTAAAAAGAATTGATGATTGCAAAATGGTACCTTTATATTGATTGAAGTGTTATAATCCTTATGTTGTAAATGATTTCAAGGGATTTCATTGAAAAGTATCTAGATTTGTATTACGTTATTATACTTTCACCGATTTCATTATTATGAGTAGTATGTGTAAAGAATTTCCGTTTTAAGAGTGTAAGACTTTCCGGTGAGCCCGTGATTTGCTCACCCCCACAAATTTCCCCTTTTCCCCCTCTCGGTGTTGCGGTACACTCTCGAAGGTGTGATCTATACTTAGCATATTCCGGACTCTTGCTGATTTCTTATTGTTTGTGGATTGCCGATTGTTGAATGATTCAAGTTGCTGACGTGCATCCCATATGTTCTAAGTGTTATTGCTTGTACTTAAGTTCATATAGTTTGTATAAGATGTATCATGAACCATTTAGAACGTTTTAAGTTTTAATGCATGATTGGTTGGACTCCGGCATGTAACCATTGAGTTATATACTCCGAGCGTGTGGCTCGTTGAGTTGTATTATGACTTTTATACAGGGTTTTAAGGCTTTAAGCCTTGGGGATAGACCATATTACAAACAGAGGTCTGCCGAAAGTTTTAGAAAACTCCAAACTCTTTTGGAAAAATTACCTCGATTACCTTTAAGTTGGAGTTAGAAAGTCAAGCCGACACCTGAATGAGCCTTGGGAGTTCCTTGTGAGGAACTTTGGTGATGTAATACTCCTAGGGTGGGGTTTGGGGTGTTACATGTACACTTTACTTTTTGTTTTGTAAATCCAACCTCATTGTTAATCACAACAAGGGAATTCCGGTTCTCGTTATGCCTTGCGTCATTAAAGAAAATTAAAGGGGTGCCCTCAACATTTTGTTCATATATAATTGTCTCATGAAATTATGTAAAACTTCAAAAAAATCATGTCTAGTTTATGATAAATGTATAATATTTCAAAATTGGAAGTAAAAAGGAAACCATATATATATTATTTATTTATGGTTTAAGGATGAAAAGGGAGAAAATATAAATAAGAAAATGTAAAAAATTGGAAGGGTATTTGGATATGGGGATCTCCCCAAATACTTGTCATAAAGAAAAATTTGTCATCAAATTTATTTATTTAGATGAGTTGAAGTTGGGGATGGATTAGTTTTATCCAATTATCTAAATTTTTGGTTTCCTTTTGGTTACAAGTTTATTGTATTATACATTATCGTAAACTAGAGGCCATGATATTTTTGAAATTTACGTAATGCATGAGATAATGATGAATATCAATGAAATATTGACGCCATCCATTTAGTTTGCTTTTACTACCCCAAGACATAACTAGGACCGGAGTTCCCATAACACTTGTTGACTTTAGCAATAAGGTCGGGTTCACTAGGCAAGACATATAGGCTATGTACGGAATGGGTTGGTCCATGAAGAAAGGAAAAAGGTGTAAAGGATTCATTGGAGAAAAAGGTGATAAACAATAGGGAATTATTATTAGTTTTGTGATTGTTTATCACATTTTTCTCCAATGAATCCTTTATCCCTTTTTCCTTTTTTATGAACTGACCCGTGCCATAGACTCTATGTCTTGCCTTGTGAACCCGATCTTATTGTTAAAGACAACAAATGTTATAGGAACTTCGATCCTAATTATGTCTTGGGATAGTTAAAGCAAATTAAAGGAATTACCTCAACATTTCATTGATATTAATTGTGCTATACATTATGTAAAACTTGAAAAAAAAAAAAGCATTCTTGCCTTGGCTACAATCAAACAAAAAGTCTGCTCTTATTTTAAATAAATGTATAATATATCAAAATTGGAAGAAAAAGAGAATATATATATATATATATATATATATGTAACACCCCAAAACACCCCCTAGGAGTATTACATTGCTAGAGTTCCCTAAAGGAACTCCCAGTGCTCTTTCTAGTGTCGGTTTAAGCTGTACAAACTCAACTTAAAGATAATAAGGGTGGTTTTCCAAAAGAATCCGAGATTCCTAAAAATTTCGGCAGAGTTTTGTTTGTAAAGTGGACTAACCCTTAGGCTTAAAGCCCTAAAACCCTTCATAAAAAGCATAACATAACTCAACGAGCCACCCGCTCGGAGTATACGGCTCAATGGCCACATGCCGAGTCCAACCAATCATGCGATAAAACTTACAACAATCTAAAAGGGTTTACTATACATATGGTACAAACTACATGAACTAAATTACAAGTACAGTACTTAGAAACATAAGAAATGCACATCCGCGATTCAAATCGCGCAGCAAGCGACAAACGACAATCGGCGGGGTCCGGAATAAGCTAAGCGAGCACACACACCTGAGAATGCACCTGCAACACTCGGGAGGGAGGAATTTGTGGGGGTGAGCAACAAACCACGGGCTCACCGGAGTCCTATACCCCTAAAATGGAAATTCTTTACACATAATACTCGTAATAATAAAATCAGCGAAAGTATAATAATATAATACAAATCTATATACTTTTCAATGAAATCTCTTGAAATCATTCGCAACATAAAGCTCATAACACTTTAATCATTTAGAAGCACGATTTGCAATCATTTTAGGAATGGAATCACATTAAACCAGGTGGAATCATCTGCACTTTCTTTCAAATACTTTACGAAAATTCATTCGGGGCTTTCGACGATTGAACTAGCACCGAGCGGTTTTCGGGCGCTACCCCGACTCAGGTTCCTGGACCTATCTCTAGTCAAATACCTGGAAGGCTCCGCTTTCCTGGTGAGGAAAGAATCAACCTCTCCGGTTGATGGGCATCCTAATACGCATATCAGGACCCCGTGGCCCGATACGCACGACCACCTCCTTCCTCTGGTCTAAACAATCTTAGCCCATAATTCATTTAAATCGAAGTGATCACAATCACTTATCAAACTTGGTTTCTAACCAAGATCTCAATCAATTTATCATCGTAGAAGGCATGACACACCTGTCACCCTTCTAAATTCACTTTCTCAAATCCGATTCACTTCTTTAAAACACATTCACGTTTGAAAGGCAGTTCACAAGAAGTTGCATTCAAGGATAATTTCACGTAAAGTACAAAACGCCTTTCAAAACTAGTTTTAAGCATCACGTAAAGAAATCACTTAACACGAATAGCCATCATTCAATGCAAGCAATCATTCTCAACTCTTTCCAACTATACCTTTCTCAATCCACCACTCAGTGCGAATAATTTCCATTTTCTAAGCCACAATAACCACAAGTAGATGTTATCTAATTCAACGTTCTCACTTTTCACAGTTCATTGTCTTTACTTCAACTCCTCATTCTAGGTCTCTATTTCATAAATTAACTTCCTTTGCTCATACTCAGCCATATGACTCATAATCTCACTTTATCACTTAAGTTCCTTTTGTTAGGTTCATCTTCCCACTTAATTTCATCTCAAAGACTTATATACATTCTCAACTCAACTTAACCTTACAATTCCTCGCTCGTCGTTTCCCTGCCTCAAACTCCACATTGTATATCGCTATCTTATTAATCAACTCCTGTTCATCTACCCTTAATTATATAACTCTCAATTGCTTTTCATTATTTAATTTCCGATAGCTTCGCTTACCTTCCCGTTCGGTTCAACCTCTAGGATTTCAATATACTTCAAACTTAATTAACCCGACAATCACCCCCTTCTAGCCTCAATTGTGCATTTCTTAATATGAATTCATACTTCTCTTTATACTTGGACCCATCATTACCCAATATTCGTAATTAGCTCTCAAAATCGCAAGTTCAAGAAATCTCCAAGGCTTAATCGAAATATTAATTCATAACTTATACCCAAACCATAACGTGCTCGTTCCCAACTAACTGAATTCTCGATACGACTCACTACACTCAAGCGGCCCTAACTCCGTCCGATTTCCCGATTTTCAATTTAGATCTAAACAACTACCAATTCCCCTCAAGACTCCTAATTCCACTTTCAAGAACTACTAAACTCGTTCAATAACACACATGTCCAATATTCACAATCACATTCAACAATCACAATAAATTCATTTGGGTTTCGAAAGTACTAATAGATTAGAGTATAGGACTACCCACCTCGAATTTTACGATTTGCAATCTGATTTGGATGAATTCGGATTGGGTTCCTTGCTCTCTTCTTCTTCTTCCCGTTCGCCTCTCGTACCTCTCACTCTACCTCCTACCCTCCCTCCTACCCTCATTCTCTACCTCTGCTTCTCTCGCTTCTTCCTTCCGCCATCTACTTAATCTTCTTCTTATTCCCCTCTAATGCTTGCCCTCGATCTCCCTTTCTATTTCGCTTCCGTTCTCCTTTCTTGCTCGCTTTCGTCGTCATCCCTCACTCGTCATTTGCCCTTGCCCGCCGGCTGGTGTTGTTTTGCTCGCCGGTCGCGGTTTCGCAGCCCCTCCACGCCCGACGCCGTCGTCGGCCACGATTCTCGCGCCCATCGGCTGCCTCCTCTCTCGCCCTCGCGTTCGCGTCCCTTTCGGCCTCGGTTTCGCCCTTCTTCGCGCTCGACCCATTCCCGCGCTCGCCGACCGTCTCACCCTCGTTCGCCGCGGAGCCCGCCAGCCTCCGGTCGCTTTCCCCGCTCTCGCTCGCCTTCTCCCTCTCGCGCTATCTTCCTCGCTCGATCTCTCTCTCTCTCGCTTCCGGTGCTGTTCGGTCCCCCGCCCCTATTCCTTTCGGTGGCTATCATCGAGTGCAGTCAACACTCGCTTCTCCCATACTAATCCCCTTCTCCCTTCTTTTATTTTTTTTTTCATCCTCAATGTAATTAAACCCACATACGTAACATACACGGTCTCGAATTAATACGTAGCTGGTCCAGGCGAAAACTCGAAAACCGAATTAATGCGCTTCACCAATAAGAGTTACGCGAACTAATAATAATTCGCTCAAATAAATTTACGAGTATCTAACAAGCATATAACTTGGTCTCTCGACCTACTCTATTTAACCAAGGCTAAATAATTAGCTCTAGCTCATAAGACCACCTAACCCCAAAATTATGGGTCTTACAATATATATATATATATATATATATATATATATATTCTCTTTTGCTTCTAATTTTGATGTATTATATACATAAACAATTCTCTTACGCAACGAATAGAGGGAAAGAGCAAAAAATTCTTTGAATGAGAAGAGGGGTACAAGCTTTATTAAGGGAGTTGGTACGAATAATTGTTTGACTTAACTCTCTCCTTTAGTAATACTGAAAATGAGTTACAAAGCACTTCCTGTTGGTTACGAGAAATTGTGACCACGCTTCAATAGGACTCGTGTCGAGCAAGCCGTTGTTGCCTATTGCTGCTCGTCTCTCATTGCGAAGACATTGTACAACCTTCGATTGATGATGCCAAGGAGCTGTATTTTATAGACTTTGATGAAGCTCATGCTCTTAAACAAGTTATATTGCATTTCGACTAGGACCTCTTTGAAGCCCGGGTAGAGCGCCACTTTGACCAACTTGTAGAAATCCAGTGCAAGTAATTTGCACTCATCATCAAGTGACGCGGTGGGTGGAGAAGGCACTTCAAGCATGGGATCATCGTCCGGTCCCCCTAGAGAGCGAGTGAATCGGTGGAGGGCCCTTTCTCTCGTTCTTCTCTCGGTTCGAAGGAACTTACCGAAGGAGAAATGGAGGAACCTCCCTATGGAAAAGAAGAGGAACCTCCCTAAGAAGAAGTGAGGTTGTTCACCTCTACCCCCGCACGAAGTCCAAGCAAGCAAACAAAGGACTAAGCTCTCCAGCGGCGGGCTAGAAGATCATCATTCGATGAGGGTCAAAAGGACTAAGCTCCTGAATGTTACCTTCATCCCTGATTTTCTCATTGCATTTTCCGATAGCTAAGACATTTTACCTTCGAGGAGTAATGAGCTCACTCTTGACGGGTTTGTGGGCAAGATCATTGAGTTTTTATGTTGTCCACCTCGTTGTGTATTTCTTTTTCAGTACTTATGTCAAAAAGTCTATCTCTTTCTCTTAAAACTTTCTAGTTTAAATGATTTCAATATTTATGCCAAAAGGTTCATCTCTATTTTCCTAAAGAGATGGTTTTTAGTAGATTGAGTTATATACTTGTTTTTATGACTATATTGCTTGCTTGGAGTTCATGCAGAGGTAGCATGGACAACACATATGATGTATATATGTTGTCCAGCTACCTCTGCAACAACTCCAAGCAAGCAATATCGTCATAAAGACAATGACATAACTAAATATAATATAAAAGCATTACTTTGGGTTAATAGAGATTAACTTTTTCATATAAATACTGAAAAAGTACTCTTTGTATTATAATTTCACATCATTGTAATATATTCATTGCTTGGAACTTATGGTAAAATATGGATTGTGTTATCGAAATTATTTAAGATGAAACTTGTTGTGGTTTTAGTAAGTGGGAAATTTTTGTAATTTATATTGGAAAATTGTGGCTGTTGGTTGTTGTAAGTTGTGATGTATTTTGTAGTGTATTTTGTACAGTGGGTACGGAAAAACAAAAAAATTATAAAAAATTTCTAACCTATGACCACAGTTCTTATATTAGAACCGTCGTCTTATGCCCTGCCTCGAACAATTTTTCATTTTTTTGTGTAGTACATATGACGACGGTTCTAATGTAAGAACCGTCGTCATATGCCCTACTTAAACAACGGAGGCATTTACGTGTAGGACCTATGACGATGGTTCTAATATAAGAACCGTTGTCATAGAGTGACCTATTACTATGGTTTTGAACCGTAGCAAAAGATGTTAATACAACGATGACTACATACACGATGCTTCGGTTAACCGTAGGTAAATGTCATTTTTAACCGTAGTTAAAAGTGGTTCCTGTAGTAGTGATTGGATTAGGATGAAGACTCGGACATCTGCTCCGCACTTTTCCGAGTTCTAACAAAAGAATCAGGTATAAGAAGTTCTCACTTATAGAGTTTTGATTCCAAGGCATTACGTGTACCTTAGAAACTTTTCCGAGTGATATAGTATTTTTCTCTAAGTGATATGACATTGACTTCATGTATTTCTTGCTTGTCTCTAAGTGACTCGGAAAACAGATATGCACTCACGTCTGTCTCACTCGGTTCCGAGTCCCTCATCACTTAGATTTATCGCATGTTGAAGTGACTAGTATTTCGCTTGACCGTACTCGGGTCCGACCTCATGTTATAAGTCCTATTCTGTTGTAGTCAACGCTTCTAGTCCGAACCATGCTTAGTCTATATCAAGTTTGTTTTACTCGATATTCGTTGTATAACTTGATTCTCGCTTAGACTAACTCGGATGGAATTTTAAGTTTCATGGATATTAGACTCGAAAATTCCATTCCTTTTCTCGACTCGGATAATTAGCCGTTAATTATCTTAATTGTATTATTATCCGTGTCTAATCTTGGACCAAAGTATTTTATACTTTGAGAACCAATTTGATTTACTTTTGTAGGTTATTCAAACGAGGATACACTTTTTGAAATACAAAAGTTACTGGCTTCAAAACGTCAAATCACCGAGTAGATATGGCTTTTCCTCTTCTCCGACCTAGCCCGGAAGATTGTGTCGTGGCCGTCTCGTTTCCAAATCGGAAAACCGAAACGCTAAGCTTAACGGTGGTTTCCACCTTATCTTTCAAGACACCGCCGGTGGTTTTGGGACTTCTAAAGAAGTTAAGAACCGTTGTCCAACGTTCATATTTCAACGGATACTTTCGAGTGACTCGGAAAGTCGTTAACAACGGTCACAAAGGACTTCCGAGTCGGAAGATGGAGATAATGGCTAATCTGCCCGGTCATCTATAAAAGGAAGCCAACTCACAAGACTTGAAGATTGCCGAACTCGTTGTTAATACATACACTTGAGCAAAGTCATTGTATTCATTCTCAATCTTCTACTTACAACTCCCACTCGTAATTCATTACTTTCCGAGTTGTAAGGTCTTGTACTTAGTTACAAACACTTTGTTCTTACTTTCTAAGTAAGGTCCCTTGACCGAGTCGTAAAGGTTAACTCAGCTCGGTTGTCCCTAGCTGTAAGGGTGATCTCAGCTAGGAAGTACTAGATCGGATAAGGGAACTTATGAGTGTAGGAAAAAACTTATAAAGAGTTATCTAAGGGAGCAACTTAGGTTCGAGTGAGTCTACGGTATTTTGTGGACTCAAAATAGTGGATTTGACTTCGTGCTTAGATTAGCACGGTCCGTGGTTTTCTCGCCCCATGAGAGTTTCCACATAATCTCCGTATATCTACTTTCCGAGTACATTCTAGACTCGGACATTTTCTCACTTGTAGCTTGAATCGCCTCCTTACTTTTTACCGAGATTTTGAGTTCATACTTTTCCGACCTTGTTGTAGACTCGGAATCCGCTTTTGTTTCTACTTTACCAAAAAGAGCCTAATCTTCACGAAAATCCCCCATCACCCTATTCACCCCCTCTAGGGTGACTCGAGACTCTCCCCGAGCAAACCTTCATAGGATACCGGGAAATCGACTCGTTGTCTCGGCTCATACTTCGAGCTTGCACCTCTTTCTCTACCTCGGACTCGGAAAGACTATGAGACTCCTCTTCTCACGGCTGGACCTTCATCTTCCAAGCCTGCCCCTTCTCTTGAATTGCTTTAGAAGGTGGCATCCCGGTTTGCTTGCTCTAGACAAAGAGTCTGTAGTCAACTGTGGCGGCTTTCCAAACTTTCATGCCAACCTTGACTCGGTTCCAAAGCACGGTTCGGTGCCAAATTGATCGAGTCAAGCACTGGTCAGCAAGCTCAAGGAGGAGATCAAGCGCCAACAAGATCGGATCTGTCACCTTCGGGAGAAAAGATCCAAAGCAATTGGGGACTCGGACCATCGCTCCGAAGAAGCCTCATTAGAGTCCTCAAGCTCTTCCGACTCTAAGTCGAAGGAGCAGAAGAAGCTGGAGCGACCCTAGGCGAGGGCCAAGGAGAGAAAGAACCCGAGGTGATCTCCTCATCATTCTTAGTATGCCTCGGAAGAGGCTGGTGATGCGAGCTAGTTTAAGGCCCCCTCCTCAATTCAACAACCTCAAGTCGAAGAGGCTGAGGGCACGGAAGAAGAACCGGAGGATAAATAACCTCCGATTCGTAGGAGTACACTTCAAGTCTCTGACTTGCCCCTACTCTTGCCTCACCTAGTTGCATCTACATAAGGCTACGAGACGCAAATGAGGCCCCCGTTCTTCTACCTCCACCCGCACGGCTCTACCTCCCTCTTAATTTTAATTTTATTTTTGTCCAACTTCTCTGTACATTTACGTTGATCCCTCCCTCCTTTCTTTTTGATGAAATCCATAGGGGAGAGAAAAAGATCGATGTTTGGCTTAGTGTGAGTTTTCTTTCTTAAGTTTTTTTAAGTATCTCCGTATGACACTTTACGAGTTTCAATGACATTCGCCTATTTACGAGCATAACTGAGTTATATCTTTCATAGTTTATCTTTACCCCGATATATTTTATCTCTCGCTCTAAGATTTGTTCATATTACTTTGGTAAGTATGCTCCGAGTTATATATGATCAAAATACTATGATATTTTTACTCTAATCAAAATGCAATGAAAACTTTAATAACTCTTTGCACTCTTAGCTTCTATCTTAAGTATGGAATGCCTTTTACCAAAAGGGGAGTTGAAGACTCGGGTATAACTATTTATCTCTCTATGGTTTTGATTTCAAGTCATTCTAAGTATTTAAGAAGCTCATCCTTAAGTTTTCAATAGTGTCCGAACCACTCAAAACCATCTCTTGAGTAGAACGCACTTAACTAAATTTCGACCCTCTCAAACATAACTCAAAAAGTTCGTATGAGAAAATAATTTCATAAACACCTCATATTTTGAGCATCGACTTATTGTTCTAATTAAAAATGAACTACTGCGTTACTTCTCTTTTACGAATTAGTTTATTATATGAAATTATTTACTCGATCAAGTCTATGCATTTCGCTTACTCAATCTTAATACCTTAATCATTTAAAGGATTGACTCAAGATGGAATTTGAACTTATTGAATATTAGACTCGGAAAATTCTACTCTTTCAAGCTAAGGATAATTAAGCACTTAATTATTATGAATTACTTATTATCTTTGGCTACTCTTGGACCAAAGTATTTTTATACGTTGAGTACCACTTTGATTTGCTTTTGCAGGTTGATTAAATTATTTAATCTTATTTTGAAAAGCAAAAGCAATCTTTTCCTACCATTAAACACCAACGAGACGAAAAACACATTTTCCGGACAAGGCTCGGATTACATCGTGTCGGGGTTGTTTGTTACCAAATCCGATAAACTTCAACTTTGAGTCTAACAGTTGTTTCTACCCAAGATTTTAGTCACCACCAGTGGGATGGACTACTTTTTGAGCCAAGGACCAAAGCACAACGTTCATTTTGCAACAACTCCTTTTACGAGTAACTCGGACGCCGTCACAATGACTAGTGAAGCTCTCAAGTCCATAACCAGTCTCAACGGCTACTCGAGTATAAATAGAAGCCTTTCTATAAGACTTGAAGATTTACGGAACCGAACATATTCTACTCTTACTCAATCTTCTAACTTTTACATCTCTACTTCTTAAGTTCTTACTTTATGAGTTGTAAAGCGAAAAATCTTGTAATCACTCTTACATTTTCCTTTCTCTCGTAAAGTCCCTTGACCGAGCTATAAGGGTTAACTCGGCTCGGTTGTTCCCTAGCTCGGTTAGAAAGTACAAGATCAAATAACGGAATTTATGAGTCTAGAAAAACTTGTAATTGAATTATCTAAGGGAGCAATTCGTAAGGAGTCGAGTCCTTGTATTTTGTGGATTCAAAATAGTGGATTTGACTTAGTACTTAGATTAGCACTGTGTGTGGTTTTCAGCCCCAAAAGGGTTTCCACGTAATTTCGTGTTTTGTCTATTTCTAAGTCCAATCTAGACTCATAATTTTTTTAAGTCTTTACTTGTGCGAGAATTCTTTGTTAATCTTAAAAAATCTTCCATCACCCTATTCAACCCCTTCTAGGGTGACTTAGTCTTTCCAAGAACAAACCTTCACAAGTCATTCTCGGTCTTTACGAAGCTTATGTTTAAATTTTCAACACTATCCGGCCTACTCGAAAGCATCTCTTGAGTAGAATACACTTCACTAGGTTTCGACCCACTCGGATGCAACTCGGACACTTGTCTTGAGTAAATAATTTCATAAACATATCTTATTATGAGCACCGACTTAATGAGCTAACCGAAAATGAATTATTATATTAATTCTTATTTCTAAGTCGGTTTATTGAAAGAAATTATTTACCTGATCAAACTTATGTATATTGTCTATTTAATCTTAATATCTTAATCACTTAAATGATGGAACCAAGATGGAATTTGAACCTATTGAATATTAGACTTAGAAATTTTTCATTTTCTTAGGTTAAGGATAAGTAAGCACTTAATTATCATGAATTAATTTTTATCCTTTCCTAATCTTGGACCAAAGTATTTTTATACTTTGAGTACCACTTTGATTTGCTTACGTAGGTTGATTAAATTATTTTAATCTTGTTTTGGTAAGCAAAAGCAACCAGCTTCTAACCATTAAACACCAGCGAGATAGAAAAACACTGTTTTAGGATAAGGCTCGAGACACCATGTCGGGGTTGTTTGTTTCCAAATACGAGTAAACTTCAACTTCGAGTCTAATGGTTGTTTCCACCTAAGATTTTAGTCACAACCAGTGGGTTGGACTACATTTCAAGCCAAGGACCTAAGCAAAACGTTCATATTTACAACGACTCCTTTTGAGTGACTCGGACTATCCATTACAACGGCTAGTGAAACTCTTAAGTACAAAATCGAGTCACAACAGACTACTCTTCCCTACTGATTATAAATAGAAGCCTTCCTATAACACTTGAAGATTGCTTGAACATTGCTTGGAACCGAACGAAATCTACTCTTTCTCAATCTTCTAGCTTTTACAACTCTGTTCTTAAGTTCTTACGTTCTTACGTTCGAGTTATAAAGAGGAAAGTCTCGTAATCATTCTTACATCTTTTAATTCTCTGTGAAGTCCCTTAATTGAGCTGTAGGGTTTATTGCAGGTCGGTTGTCCCTAACTGTAAGGGTTATCTTATTTAGGAAGTACTCGGACGGATAAGGTAATTTTTGTGTCTAGGAAAAACTTGTAATCGAATTGTCTAAGGGAGCAATTATGTAAGGGTTAGTCCTTGTATTTTGTGGGGGGTTCAAAATAATGGATTTGACTTAGTGCTTAGATTAGCACTTGTTTGTGGTTTTCTGCCCTAGGAGGATTTCCACATAATTTATGAGTTATGCACTCCCGAGTCCAATCTAGACTCCAAATAGTTTTCTAAGTCTTTTCTTTGCAGAAAACTCAATAATTTCTCAAAATTTCCTTCACACCTTATTCACCCCTCTCTAGGGTGATTCAAAATCTCAAAAAGCAATCCTTTAATTGGTATCGAGCCTAACCTTCTCAAAGGATGTAACAAATCCAAGGTTTAAAGATCGGATGGCTCTTAACTATGGAGAGTTTGATGAAGAAAGATCTTTCACCGAGACCACCCAAGTTCAAATGACCGAAATTCGTACACTAGAAGAAGTTCATAGAGTGTTTCATCTAGGATTATGATGAGGAGGTATGGAACATTATCTGCAGTGGAAACTACACTCCCACGAAGATGGAAGGAACATGAGTTATGCCCAAAGTGAAGTCCGAGTTCATGCACGAAGTAAACGAGAAGTACTAAAAGAACTCCAAAGCATTGGACACATTGATGTGTGGAATTGACTCAACGAGAATACAAAAGAGTATCCGTATGTGACACGACCAAAGAAGTTTGGGATACATTGGTCACTACATATGATGGCACTAGCCAAGTGAAGCAGGCCAAGATTAGTCGGTATCTCCACAAGTATGAGCTGTTCAAGATGGAGCTCGATGAGAACATAACTCGGATGTACATGCGCTTCACTGAAATTGTCAACAATCTTAAGTCTCTTGGAAAGAAGATGTCTCATGAAGAAGTTGTCGGAAAAATTCTCAGAAGTCTACCCAAGAGAAGATGGGGTCCCAAGGTGACAGTTATAAAGGAAGCTCGAGCCTGTCTCAACTCGGGCCGGATGAGCGCGAGTGGGAATTACTCACCCATGAGTTGCATCTAGAATAAGAGAAAGCTGAGGTCAACACCAAAATAAATATGGCTCTCAAGGCCTCGAAGAGAGAAATCCATGTTTGAGCTCCTCGGATTATGAAGAAGACCCCATGGCACTTCTAGCCCGAGGCTTTAAGAAAATGATGAAATAAAAAAGTAGCGAGAAGAGGCCCAAGCAAGAGTTGTACAAAAAGGATAGAAAAGGTAATTCGAGTCCGAGTGCTCGGAACGGAGAATGAGCAATTGAAGCAAAACCTCAATGAGCCTCAAGAGTTGGTTTTAAAACTCACTCAAGGTCAGAAAAACCTTGATTTATTACTTGGTTACGAGTGTGTCTCATTTCAAAAGGAAGGTCTTGGTTTTAATGCTGAAGAGGAATATAATTCCTACGAAAATCTTTTCAACACCGACTCCAGGACTATTAGTTTAGGAAGGCTAAGCATGGTTCCATTCATTCAAACATAAAAGGGACTGAGCCTAGACCGGTTTTCATGAAAAAACCTTCTCAACCTCTTTACAAAAAGAGAGGTTTTCAAATAAAAGAGACATAGAGTCATGTCTTAAGAAAGAAGACTCGAGAATCGGACCAAACCTAAAATCGAGTCAAATCCGGGTTCCCAAAAGTGCTCTTCCTCGAGAAAAGACCACAGTAAAAACGATTCTTGGGTTTATAAGAGGAAGTGAGAAGGGTTAGTTTGTTTACTGTTTTGTAGGGTACTTAGAAACAAAAGTGTCATTGGTACTTAGACAGTGGACACTCATGCCATATGTCCGGAGATTCAAGACTCTTCTCGGAATTAGAGGAGATAAAAGAAGGAAAAGTGACATTTGGAGACAATAGCAAATGCAAGATAGTTGGAATTGGCATAATTGGTCAAGAGGACTGAAGACTCACGTATGAATCTCTATCTCTCTTAGGTTTTGATTATAAGTCATTCCGTATCCTATAGAAACTTCTATATAAGTTTTCATTATGTTATGATCGACTCGAAAGCGCCTTACTACATATCTTCGTCACTGGTGTTTGTAACTCACTTAGACATCACTCAGAACCATCACATTATCAAATAATTTCTCTAACACACTTTCTTTGAGCACCGACTACGAGCACGCGACTTTGTATTCTAAGTCGGTTTATTTCCTTGAGAATTATTTGACCGGATCAAGTTGTTATACTCGATATTTACTCTCTCACTAACTTGATTAGCTTAAGATTGACTCAAGATGGAATTTGAGTATATTGAATATTACACTCAGAAAATTTCATTCTTTTAGGCCAAAGATAATTAAGCATTTAATTACTCGGATTTAATTATTATATGTGCCTAATCTTGGACCAAAGTATTGTTATACTTTGAGAGCCTATGTGGTTTTCTTTTGTAGGTTATTTAAACGAGGCTAATATATTTTTTAATTACAAAAGCAACTGGCTTCTAGCCATTAACCACTAGCAGACAAGTTTTAGCTACTTCTAGACAAGGCTCAAACACCGTGTCGGGGTTGTTTGTTTCCAAAGCTGGAAAATTCTAACTCTAGGCCTAATGGTTGTTTCCACCGTAGTTTTCAGTCACCATCAAGTGATTGGACTATCTTTTGGAGCCAAGAGCCGTTGCACAACATTCACATCCCAATGGATCTTTTACGAGTGACTCGGAATAGCCGTTATAACGACTAGTGAAGACTTCAATCCAGAAACAAGCATCAACGGTCACTCTGCTTGGGTGTCGATAAATAGAAGCCACTTTGCAAGACTTGAAGGTTGCCGGAATTATTGTTGAACCTATTATTGGATTCATTCTTACTCGAGTCTTCTACTTACAACCCCAATTACTGTATTTAATATTCTCCGAGTTGTAAAGAAAGTCTTGTAATCACATATATACTTCTCTTACTTTCTTAGTAAGTCCCTTGGCTGAGCTGTAAGGGTTAACTCGGCTCGGTTGTCCCTGATTGTAAAGGTTACCTCGGGAAGTACTAGATCGAGATAAGGGAAATTCGAGTTTAGGAAAACATAGTAAGGAATTGTTTAAGGGAGCAATTCTAGTTGAGTTAGTCCTTTGTATTTTGTGGATTGAAAATAGTGGATTTGACTTAGTGCTTGGATTAGAAGCTGTCTGTGGTTTTTGCCCCATGAGGGTTTCCATGTATATTTGAGTTATTGCCTTTACGAGTCCATTCTAGACTCAGAATATGATTTTAGTTTGTATTGGTGCAAAAATTGCTTAATTTTCTTCATCACCCTATTCACCACCCTCTAGGGTGACTTAGACTCTCTAAGAGCAAACCTTCAAAGATAACTCGGTCGGTTCGGTTTACCTTGTCAAAGGCTTCAAATATAATCTTTTGAGCATATCTCAGCTTGTGTGACAAGGGTCAAGAGGTAAGGTTCACTTAGACCAACTGCTTCATTTCGATGCAGTCACCAAGGAGACAAAAGCTCTCGAGTGCGAGGTCATGTAACACCTACACTATTCCTTTCTCTAATCCTAGTCAAGATTTATCGTGTTTAAAAGTTTCTTTGAATGATGATTCATGGACATGGCATCGTAGACTAGGCTATATCAACATGCATACTATCAAGAAACTTGTATCTCATAGATTAGTTAGAGGTTTACCTAATTGTTCATTTAATAAAGATAAAATCGTGATGCATGCACAAAAAGAAAACAAGTCGGATCATCTTTTAATCCATCAAGATAGTATCTACATCCAAAGTACTTGAATTGATACATATGGATCTGTGTGGTGAAATTCCTATCAAAAGCTTATGAGGTAAATCATATGTGCTAGTTATTATTGATGATTACTCACAATTTACCATGGAAGGGAGTTCGATTACACGGAATTTGCATACTTCTATGACAAGAACGACATATCCCATAACTTCTCAACACCAAGAACTCCTCAACATATTGGAGTAGTGGAGAGAAAGAATAAAACACTTGAAGAAATATGAAGGACAATGATGATTGGAAATTATCTACCTTACTTTTTCTAGCTTGAGGCGAGTCAACACGGCAAACTACACACTCAACAGATGCCTCATTTGATCCATTATGAAGAAGATACCCTATGAGCTATGTAAAGAAAATAAGCCTAACATTTCCTACTTCAAACCATTTGGATGTAAATGCTTTGTGCATAACAATGCTAAGGAACATCTGACCAAATTTGATGTAAGGTCGGATGAAGGTATTTTCCTTGGTTATTCTTCACATAACAAACCTTATAGAATCTTTAAGAAGAGAACTAATAAAGTCGAAGAAAGTATCCATGTTGTCTTTGATGAAGTTGATCATGGCGGGACAAGTGAATCTACTTTCTCGGATCTCAAGCTTAACCAAGATGAAGATGACATAACATAGTCCGAGCACGAGAATGAACAAGAACATAGAAAAAGAACCAACTTAGACCACTGAGGGTCAAGCAAATGAAGAAGATCAGCAAGTTGAACCAAGCGAAGATCAAATCATTCAACTAACAAACATGGTAAATAAGATGACAGGTAAAGCTTTCAAAAATGCATCTAGTCACCCACCTGAGAACATCATTTCGACATCAATAGTGGTGTAAGAACTCATTCTTCTTTGCAAAACTTATGTGCATTTTTAGCATTCATTTCGTTAATTGAACCTAAAAATGTACTAGAAGCCCTACTTGAACCTGAATAGGTAGATGCCATGTAAGAAGAATTAACTTAATTTGAAAGAAACTAAGTCTAGACTCGACTAAACGACCTTTTGACCACCCAGCTATAGGAACGAAATGAGTTTTCAAGAACAAACTGGATGAGGGAGGGTTGGTAAGAAACAAAGTCAGATTAGTTGCTCAAGGATATAACCAAGAAGAGGAAATCGATTGTGGGGAAACCTTTGCACCTAGTACTAGGATTGAAGCAATCGGAATTCTTTTAGCATTTGCATTTAGCTTGAATATTAAGCTTTATCAAATGGATGTTAAGTGTGCATTTCTCAATGGATATATTTAAGAAGAAGTTTATATTGAGCAACCCCTTGGATTTGAAAACTCTCAACTTTCAAAGCGTGTTTTCAAATTGCAAAGAGCTTTATATGGTCTAAAATAAGCTCCCGGAGCTTCGTATGAAAGACTAAGCGGTTTCTTGGTTGAAAATGATTTCAAAAGAGGTCTTATTGATAAAACTCTTTTCACAAAACCAAGGGGCATGACTTTCTCATTATTTAGATTTATGTTGATGACATTATCTTTGGAGCTACTAATGAAACTCTATGCCAAGAGTTTTACGAGTGGATGAGACAAGAATTCCAAATGAGCATGATGTGAGAACTCAATTTCTTCCTTGGATTGCAAATAAAGCAAGAGAAAGATGACATTTATGTTTATTAATCAAAATTCACCAAGGAGTTATTAAAGAAGTACAAACTACAAGATGTGAAACATGCAGCGACACCAATGAGCAGCGAGTACAAAGCTGGACTCGAGATGAGAAAGGTAAAGATGTCGGTCGAAAACTCTATAGAGGTATGATAGGATCTTTACTTTATCTTACATCCGGTAGGTCAAATATCTTGTTTAGTGTTTGTCTATGTGCAAGAGTTCAAGCTAACCCAAAGGAATCACATCTCACTTGTGGTGAAGAGAATTTTTAGATATCTTATATGAACTCGGACACTTGGTCTCTAGTATTCAAAAGACTCGAGGTCTAACTCTCATTGGATACTCGGATGCTGACTATGCTGGATACAAAGTTGATAAAAAGAGCACCTCAGGAGCATGTCAATTTTTGGGTCAATCACTCATCTCCGATCATTCAAAGAAACAAAACTTAGTTGCTCTATCAACTCGCTGAGGCACGATACATAGCAGCTGGAGCTTGCTGTGCTTAGATTCTATGGATCAAGCAACACTTGAAGGATCTTGGATTGTCATTCACATCTATCCCAATCAAGTGTGATAATCAAAGTATCATCGGCATCACCAAGAATCCGAGTACAACATTCAAAGACAAAACACATTAACTTCATGTATCATTTTCTTATAGACCATTATGAAAAAGGTGATATTGAACTTGATTTTATTCGTACCAAATTTCAATTAGCTGATATTTTCACAAAACCACTAAGTGAAGATCGGTTCTACTTCATTAGGAATAAACTTGGCATGATGATTACATGATTATTTTATTGATTGCATGATTATTTTAGATATCACATGAGTATTTGTGAGTTTGATTGATTATTATTATTATGAGTGCAAAACAAATGGATCAGTTGAGCCATAAGGAAACAGAGCTGTGAGTTATTAAGTTTACGAGTGTGTTTTGAGTCACTCGGACACATCACTGAGTCGGACTCGACTTATGAGAAAAATGGACATCAAAATTATGAGATTATCTCTAAATCAATAGAGAATTTTAGGAATGTTTTTGATAAACTATTTTCTCTCTCTTTCTCGCAAATGGTCGGAAAACTAACCGTTAAAAGGAAGTCCGAGGATATAACCGTGGCTCACTGAAACGTCAAGCAGGTTTGTTAGCCAGTTACTCCGAGTGTTGAGTCGGAAAGGCTTGAGTTCCATGAGAGCTTGTGTTCTATAAATAGCACCTATCCATCCTCATTCATTCACTTTGCTATCTCTTGCTCTCTTACTCTTTTTCACTTGAACTCGGAATCCATGCTCAAATACTTTTAAATTTCGGACTCTCAATTCTCAATCTTCTACTCTCTCTTACTCGTTCACTTTCTTACTCTTTCATTCTCTCAATCTCTTTCTCTTTCTCTCGAAAATGTGTAAGAGAGGAAGTGCTACCGAAGGAGGTTCAGCCACCAAAAAGGCTAGAACCGAGAACCATCCAGACGAGAAAATCCTCAAAAGGACCCTTCTAAGGGCAAAGCACTCGATTTCGATGACCAAAAGCTCATCGTTGCTTGACACTACTTCATTGAAGAAAAATTCTTCTTATCCACAAAACTTTTGTGGATCAAGCCTGTCCTCCAAGCATGTACTTTCAAGTATTTGTGTTTACGTGATTACATCTACCCTAAACTCGTCACTGAGTTCTACACAAATATGGTTGCGTGAGACAATGTAGTCTCTTCTCTTGTTCAAGGGAAGGTTGTTCGTATTAATCTCTCCCTACTTCATAAGCTTTTTGATGTTCAAACGCTCTCCCCGAACTCAAATCCAATTCCTTTCAATGAAATCGGTGATGATTTCTTTGACAAATATGCTAGAGTTGTTCCAAAGTCCGGAAAGAACTTTTACGTGACTCATATGACTTCTGAAGCTAGACTTCTTTGCTTCATTCTAATGAGAACTGTGTTCTCTTTCTATCCCTCCAAGGAAAAACCCCAATAGCAATGTTCTAAAGGTTCTCTTTGACATTCTCAAAGGGTATGAGGTTGATCTCTTCCCTTTTATTACGGAGCAGATAGCTTCTATTCCATTTATTCCGGAAAGAACTTTTACGTGACTTAGATGACTTCGAAGCTAGACTTCTTTGCTTCATTCTAATAAGAACTGTGTTCTCTTTCTATCCCTCCAAGGAAAACCCCAACAACAACGTTCTCAAGGTTCTCTTTGACATTCTCGAAGGGTATGAGGTTGATCTCTTCCCTTTTATTCAGGAACAGATAGCTTCGTTCCATCTATTAAGAAAAACCCCTTCTTCCATTCGGTGCTTTACTTTTACAGTCTTCACTCACTTCAAAGTGGATCTCCCGGATGATCTACACAAATTTTTGGAGCCAGCTGTCTGCATAGGGAGAGGTGAGCTAATGGGACTAGGATACCATGAAATATCATCCGGTGTGCGGGTTCACACTTTTGAGCTTCCACCACCTCCTCCGCCTCGGACTCAGCGATTTCCGAGACATCTCTTCTCACTGCTTGGACCATCTTCTTCCTAGCCTGCCCCTTCCATAGACTTACTTCGGATGGTGGCTTCTCACTTCGAAGGTGGCTTCTCAATTTGTTGCTCTTGCCAAAGAGTTACAATAAACTCTTGCGGTTTTCTAGGCTTTCATGCATATTCGACTTTGCTTGAGCTCGGCTCAAAAGTAGATCTATCAAAGTCAAGCCACGATCAACGAGCTGAAAGAAGTTATCAAGTAATAGCAAGACCAGATCCGTCGTCTTCAAGAATGCGGATCAAAGGTCGTCGAGGACTCCCACTTTGAAGAAGAATCATCCTCGGAGTCCTCCAATTCTTCGACTCTAGGTCGGAAGAATAAGAAGAAGAAGAGGAAGGAGAAGAAGAAGAAGAGGAAGGAGGAGAAGAAGAAGAAGAAGCAGAAGTAGAAGAAGAAGAAGAAGAAGAAACCAGGAGTAGGCCAAGCTAAAGGCCAAGGGGGAAGCAACCTAAGGTAATCTCCTCGGAACATACCAAGTCCGCCTCGGAAGAGGCTGGGGATCTTGGACAAGCCCAAGCTCAACCTTCTACACAACCATCTCAAGTTAAAGAGGATGAGGGCTGAGACGAGAAGATAGAAGAAGTACAACCTCTAGTATGCGGGACTACAATTCAAATCCCGGATCTACCTTTGCTCCTACCACCTCTTCCTTGTCCAACAGACTTCTACTCAAGGCTATCGACGCGAGAAGAAGGGGTCCTCATTCTTCTTCGTCCACTCATACTTGCTCCACCCCCTCCCGATTTCAAAATTTTTTAGCCAACATCTATGTATTTTTTTCACTTCCTTCCCATTTATTTTTGATGAAATGCATAGGGGAGAGAAAACTCGGATAGATGTTTTGTTTAGGGAGAGTTTAGTTTAGTTTATTTTTCATTTACGTGTACTCACCTTTTGAGCATCAATGAAATTTTATAATTTCGAGTATCATTAACTTGTATTATCCATATCTCATTATTTCTGTTTTGATCTTGTGCTTTAATACTTGTTCTTATGCTATGATATTTTTCGCTCTAATATTTCTTGCATCAATATGCTCTAACAACGAATTCGACTTTGTTTCGCAAAGTACATTCTATAGTTATTCTTGTCTAAGTCATGAAAACTTAACTCTATGAAATTTTAGCTTCTTTTGTTAAGTGTTGAATTCCTTTCATCAAAAGGGGGAGATTGAAGACTCGGGTATAACTCTCTATCACTCTATTATTTTGATTTCAAGTCATTCTTAGTCTTTAAGAAGCTTATCTTTAAGTTATCAACACTGTCTCGACCTACTCGGAAAGAATCTCTTAGAACACACTTCATTGGGTTTGTAATCCACTCGGATGCAACTCGGACTCTTGTCTTGAGTAGATAAATTCACAAACATATCTTATTATGAGCACCGACTTAATGAACTAACTTAAAATGAATTACTACATTAATTCTTATTTCTAACTCGAGTTTATTAAAAGAAATTATTTACCTGATCAAGCTTATGCATATTGTCTATTTAATCTTAATATCTTGATCACTTAAATGATAGACTCAAGATGGAATTTGAACCTATTGAATATTAGACTCGGAAAATTCCATTTTCTTAGGTTAAGGATAATTAAGCACTTAATTATCATGAATTAATTTTTATCCTTTCCTAATCTTGGACCAAAGTATTTTTATACTTTGAGTACCACTTTGATTTTCTTTTGTAGGTTGATTAAAGTATTATAATCTGGTTTTGAAAAGTAAAAGCAACCGAGCTTCTAACCGTTAAACGCCAGCGAGACATAAAAGCACTATTTTAGGACAAGGCTTAAACACCATGTCGGGGTTGTTTGTTTCCAAATTCTATAAACTTGAACTTTGATTCTAACGGTTGTTTCCACCCTAGATTTCAGTTACAACTAGTGGGTTGGACTACTTTTCGAGGTAAGGACCTAAGCACAACGTTCATATTTGCAACGTCTCCTTTTGAGTGACTCACACTATCTATTACAATAGCTAGTGAAGCTCTCAAGTCCAGAATTAGTCACAAAGGCTACTCCGCCCTACTGAGGATAAATTGAAGCCTTCCTAAAAGACTTGAAGATTGTTGAACATTGCTGGAACCGAACGAAATCTACTCTCTCTCAATCTTCTAGCTCTTACAACTCCGTTCTTAAGTTCTTACTTTCGATTTGTAAAGAGAAAAGTCTTGTAATCATTCTTACATCTTTCAATTCTCTGTAAAGTCCCTTGACTGAGTTATAAGGGTTATCTCAACTCGGTTATCCCTACCTATAAGGGTTAGCTTAGTTAGGAAGTACCGGAATAGATAAGCTAACTTATGTGTCTAGGAAAAACTTGTAATTGAATTGTCTAAGGGAGCAATTTTGTAAAGGTCAGTCCTTGTAATTTGTGGATTCAAAATAGTAGCGGGGAGAAGATGTGTCGGACTCCTTATTAAGGGGTTCTAACCTTTTGAAGCTTGGATTCGACGATACTCAATTGCGGTAGATGTCCATATTTTGCAACCCAAAGGATGATACTTAGGATAATGTGAAAGAATACTGCTTTTGGGAGGAAGGGGCTTAAGCATGAAACCTGAAGGGGCTAGGAATGCTCTTTATTTGGATGCTTTGTGTAACGCCCCTAATACGTAACCACATAAATAAGTAATTAACAGCGGAAGACTTGTAAATTGGGAGACGTTACCGCCTTTTTCGGAATGAAAACAAGGCAAATTCATTTGAGCAAATTAAGTGTTCAAACAATTTATGTAACAATCCAACCCAAATTTGCTTTATAGAAAATGAAAATTTCGAGAAGCCGAGGATCAGCTGGAGAGGAATCATGAGCCAAGAGACCGGGAAGGGACTAACATGTATGGGGTCAAGACGAACGACTAAACATCACTTCTCTAATCGGCTTCATCCTTTCTTCCTCTTTAAACTTTGGGTGTGATTGTGAATAGTCCGCCATGCGCTCGACTTCCTAAAAATTTTGAAACATAAAATAATAGACGTGTGAGCTAGAAGCTCGATGACGTTACCGTTATAAAATAAAATTATAATTTAAATGCTATTAAATCATGCATATCTTAAATCATTTTTCTTGAATACTCGGTTTGCAAACTTGTCAATTTCGATTTGCTTTTCCGATTTAGCCAAACTTAGGACCCGTCTTGTGAAACAATCAATCATGGACTCCGACTCTTAGGTTCATCGAACCCTCGGGCGATCGGTTGTGAACAATTGAACAATTAACGATTCCGTGAAGTCATCATATATGTAATTGTGTACGTAAGCTGTAAACTATACTCGTGAAGCTGTAATCGTGTTCGTAAGCTGTAATCGTGAATCGTGGTCGTGTATCGTAAGCTGTACTTTGAACTGTGACAGTGAAGTGGGTCCAAATTATTTGTATTATTAAAACAGATAAACTTCAGTAATAAAGATGAACACTTTGGAAAAGGTACAAGCAATAACGTACCTCGGTGTGCTAAACACTTCAATGACTGATTGTTTACGCAACACAATTTCAATTCGATTTACGTTTCCAAAACGAATCTACTTTTGTAGATTACTAGTCCTTTAACAATATTTATATGCATTTATGATCACCAAACTTTTACTTTTACGTACCTATCCATAATGTTTCCTTTTGAGCTCGATATTCATACGTTTCCCGGAAATCGGGTATTGATGATATGGTTTGAAATTGTATATAACGATTGATGAGTTTAATTCCCCATTCTTGTAATAAAGCTCAAGTTTGATCTTTTGCTTCTATCACCTCTAGTTTGTGCTTAATGTAGCCTAACCTTAATTGTACCACCCTTTTCATCTAGTATGCCCATATGTCCTCTTATCACGTAACCCAAATATACTTCCTACTTAAGGTGTCGGTTTGGTTTTCTAATTTTCTAAACATTTTGGCAGAGTTTCATTTAAAACATGGCCTAACCAATAGGCTAAAAGGCTTAAAAACCTGCATAAAATCCACAATAAAACTCAACGAGCCACACGCTCGGAGTACACAACTCAACGGCCACACGCCGGAGTATATTTACAACCACAAAAACTAAGGTTCAAACCGAGTATATAAACCAAGTTTCAGTCTCGTCAATATTCTCATTTTCTTGCTCATGAGCTTTTCGATTTTTGATCAAGACAAGAACCTTCATACATATATATTTATAGCTAAGGCTTCGGTTAAGCAATTTAATCATAAAATTCCGATTATCGGGAGATAGCCCCGTACAATTAATTTCTTTATGAGTAGTACCCATAATCGGTTAACGATTTAGTAGATCGTAGACAAAATAGTGAAACTCATTAATACTCTAACATGTTAACATTTAAATATTGTGAAAAGTATAAATAGTAACGTACTCGAGGTAATTGTTCATTTTCCTTTAAACATTGCTTTTCATTATTTTCTTCGAGCATGTTGTTCTCGTCAGCTTTACGTTTTCCGGAGGTAATTTGATTTATGCATTAGTAAACTTAATAGTTACTTTCTATTTGTGATAAAATTTTCACATTTAACTTCCTAATAAACTTTTCACATTTGACTTCCTCTAATTCCCCACTAATTACTCAAATTCATTTGAATTTCTAACTTCCTTTAATTACGTAAATTTCTTTTCACCCTCCTCCTCTTACTCGGTTCAACATTCTAATTTTCTTTTCAAGTCAAGTCTCACTATAAGTAATTCTTCAAATTCTCGAGGATCATTACACATTGAATTATTCTTGTCTTTTCACCACCATATTACTTATTATCACCAAATTACTAACTCCACCAAGGTCTTTATTAATTTCAATAAAGTTCCCAAGTATAAACCAATTTCATTTTTCAATCAAGCTTAACATAACCTAATTTTAATCACTTTCCCCATGATCATATATCTATAATCTCATCCACTTTCTACATTTCATATAAATTCGCACTTGTACAATTAGGCCAAAACTCAATTACGTTAATTTACTCAAGTTTAGCACACATACAAACAAATAAATTCAATCCTCCATCAATCTTCAATGTCTCCTTTACACATTCTTGAAACCAACTCCCAACAACATACATGTTCATATTTCTAATCATCCTCCACAACCAAATAATCCATACATACTCATATAGAAGTTTAACAAGCACATTCACAATTATAAATAAACCCAAATCGATTTCCAATTCCATATTCACACATATTAAACCCTAAATCCAATTTCAATTTCTCCCAATATTCTTCCAATTCCATCATAGATTAATTCAATCCTCAAATTTATTTGTCTAATTCTTCAATTACAACATAAATTCGGGATAAATATTTGCTTAAAAACGAAGAATTAGAGATATACCTCAAAGGGGCATAGAAGTGGAATTTGGTGGTGGTGGTTCGGTGTACGAGGTGGCAGCTCCCCTCCGGGCGTTGTCGGCGGCGTCGGGCGCCGGTTGGCGACCGGGGACACGACCGGGGTGGCACGACCTAGTAGCGGCAGCGAGGGCGGTTTTGCCCTGGCGGCGCGAGACGAGGAGGAGGGAGAAGAAGGACATGGTGCGGGAGCAGGGCGGCGGCCGGGGGACTGTGGCACCAGCCAAGTCCGGTGGCAGCGGCAGCATCAAGGGCAGGGGTCACTTGAAGCGGAACGAGCAAAGAGGAGAGAGAGATGCGATGGAGGTAACGGGTGCGAGTGGCCGAGGCGCCGGCGGCGCCTGCGGCGGCAACAAAGGCCGGTGGTGACGGCTGGCCGGCGGTGGATGTAGTGACGGGGGAGAAGGTGAGGGAGGAGAGGTGAGAGAAAGGTGGAGGATGAATGTATTACCTCATTTACAAAACAAGCCCCCTCCATCGATATCCCGATGCTTCTAGGCATTGTTTTTTTTTCTATTTGTGTTATAATAATTTGTATATATATGTATACTTGTTTTATTTTATTTCTTTTTACTTATTAATTTAATTTATTCAAATTCGGAATAAAATTATTCGAACATATATACATTTCGCAAGTACAAACGTAAATTTGTACGAATTACCCATTATTATTTGCGATTATCAAATTTGTTCGCATCTTTTATTTCGATTTCGTATTTTGCGTGGCTCAAAGCTCTTAAACTATATTAAGACAATAAAATGCAAAATTAATTACGATTAAGTTTCGGGTGCTATACTTTGGATGCACATAAGGAATGCACAACAAATGAGGTGCATGTAATGATGCTTATGACTTAATTTGGGATATTTTTATGATTTGGCTAATGCCTAATCATAAAAATGCATAAATGATTGTTCTTAACTAAAGATGGATTTGTTTTGGCTAAATGCAAAATAAAAAAAATGGACTTACCTAATTTTGAGATGAATTTTCTTTTGGCTAGATGACAAATGAAAATGCACCTAATTGAGATGAATTTTATTTTGGCTAAATGCAAAATAAAAATGCAGAATAGACTTACCTAATTTGAGATGAACTTTGTTTTGGCTAAATGAGAGATGGAAATGCAAAATGGACTCACCTAATTTGAGATGAAATTTGTTTTGGCTAAATGAAAGATGAAAATGCAAAATAGAGATGTAGATGTAGAAATAAAAAGGTCAAAATATGAAGACTGAGTGATCGATCGAAGAGATAGAAGGGACCTTGGTTAGACCCTTACGGGTCGACGAGCGATAACTACGTGGATCGCCTAAAGAAATTATTTTAGAATGACTCGAAAATGCAATTAATGGACCAACCTGAAAGGGAAAGGTAATATGACTTTTGGCTAAAATGCACATAATGGTCCGACTTTAGAAAATTTTTATGGTATTTTAGTTGCACCCATACAAGGGCTAATAAGCACTCCTCACCTATCCCTAAAGGCTCACAAATAGATGATCAAATCTAAAACAATCACACTTATCCAAGCATGCAACTGAAGAGGCATGGTACCACCTAGAGACCATGGGTCTATGGTCAAAAGAGGGTTAAAACTAGGTAGGATAAGCTGTGTCTCATAGTCCGAGGATTTAGTCCTCCGTGGGGTGCATAGCGAGGAAAAATACACTCGAAATCATCGGTGCCTCTCGATAAGCCAAGAGCGCATGCTATGAGGGAAGAGATACCGCCTCCGTTGGCAATCAAGCCTAATTGGGCCCTTACGGGACGCTGAGTGGAAGCCTCTTTCCAAAAATGTTTTCAAGGGGCAAACCCTAATGGTCCACCAACATAAATAAATTATGTTCAAGGTTGCTTAAAATGCGGGATGTCTAATGCAAATACATTATTAAAACTCACTACTCAAATTTTCAAGTTTCGCTCTCTTAATAAGTGATTTATCCCCATCGAGTCACAACTATAGGAACCACAGTCCCAACCCCGCGGGGAGGGGTCTAAGCTTCTTTTTGATTTTTAAATAGGAACCACTACTCAAATTTTCAAGTTTCAAGCTTCTTTTTGATTAATTTGCGGGATTTAAATTTTTCTTTTTGATTTTTAAATATAAAAATGATTTTTGAGTTTTGAAGGTGGATTTTAAAAAGTGGGGATGAACCTCTTGTTTAGATTTGCGAATTTTATTAAATTAAACTCAAATGAATTAAATCGGATTAAATGGCGGTTTTATTTATTATTTTATTTTAGTAATTATTTTCGAAATCCGGGATATTATTTTATAACAAAAAATAAAGAAAATTAGGGTTTTTCGTTACTCGCCATGAGGCTTTAGGGCCAAATTGGTGTGAAGACACAGATTTGGACTCGAGCCTCACTGCTGACCACTCGGTGCGGGCGGCAGCCTGCAACCGGTGATCGGCGACGCTTGCCGGTGGCCACGAGCTGAGGTGATCGGCCTCGGCCTCGGCCTAGTTGACGGATCTAGAATTTCCTTTTTTATTGTTCGATCAGAAAAAGTCTAGATGCAATTTGATAGAAATAAATAAGAAAAGCGAGTAAAGGCAAATATGGAAAGCAATAAAGAAAGTTCAAGCGAAAAGAAAAGAAAAACGGAAAGAAAAGAAAACGAAAACTAAAAGGATTACATCGGGCGGGGAGGAATTAAAAATGATACAACTCTTTCACCACAATACAGAAAGCAATAAAGCATAAAATTAAATAAGCTGTTATGAAGATTGAATTGGTGCCCTTAGGTTATCCAGACTTGCCGATCTCGGATCTTGGATCCGGATCTTATGATGCGAAGGTGGTTAATGGGGAAGACTTTTTGTGAGTCTTTTTTCTTGTAAGTAGGTAGAACGATGTATGATTGACGAAGTTCAAGGATCGGATGTTGAGCATATGATGAAGGGTAGGCTGAAAAGGAACCAAGAGATCGGAATACTAGCAAGGAATTCAATAGCTCTTAGTTCAGCTACAGACAACATAACATTAAGGAATAAACCGTTATGGAAATGAGAGCCTAAGCTCTCTATTTATAGGGAGAGGCTAGGTCACGAAATAACCGAGTGTTTGCATTCAGTTAGCTATCCAAAGCTAACCCCGAGCCGGCTACTGGAATCACAAAAATCCAACCGAGAAAATCGGAAGATTGAACCGGATAGAACCAGGATCCCGTGGTAGGGAGAATCGGCTATATGACACCATTTAGGGGACCAGTCGGAACGAGTTTCCCAAGAATGTCGGCTCCCTACCGCGGAACCAGGACCTCCACCCCGTGGGAACCGGTCGGAACGAGCTTCCCCATGAATGTCGACTCTCTTATCTTTATTAAAATTATTTTGAAAGTTGATTTTTCAAAGTTCATTTGGAAAGTGGCGTGCAACTACTTATTAAGATTATTTTCTAGAATTAGATATTGAAACATTTTAAGTGAAAGGGTGATTCGTGATTTTTATTAATCGTTTTTATTTTAGAAATTAATTTTAGAGAAATCCTAAGATGTTATTTCGAGGTTAAAGAAAACAAAAAAAAAATTAAAGTCACATTTTGTCGCAAAGCTCTTGGACCAAACAAAGAAATCTAGTTGGGTCGAGATCCGAGCCGGTTACTAGCCAGCACCGACGTTAGCTCGGACAAACCGGTAGCTCGGCATCAACTATAGGGTGTTGACTAAGGGATTAGTCTCGTCCCTAAAACATCAGATGTCAAAATGAAACCCAATTTTACCATTTTTAACCCGAAATCCCGAGAACCGGATAAGCGGGAATAAAAGCAAAAATAAGGAGTCACCGATCGGTTTTAGGGAATAAATATCGACCAAAATATAGAAAAATACTCTTCTAATATTAGTATGAGAAAGACTAAGCTTGAAATAGGTTTTGAAATAAACTCCATTGGTTATAAATCGAGAATTCGGTGTTCGAGGGTGAAGGTACAAAATGAAGAGGGATGCACTCCATTCCGCCGGTCAACGAGACGACCTTTACTAATCAAAATCGTGAGTTTAAAAATTATGTTTAAAAATTCAAGCAATCAACATGTGATGTAGAGAAATTAAAATAAGTAAAAAACATGTTAGGAAAACGATAAACATGCAAATAGTAAAGTAATAAAGAAAGTAGAAAGAAAATTAAAAGTTACATCGAGCAGAGAGAAATTAAATACGGAAGGCGATAAATAAGTGAAATTAAATAAAGCATAAAAACAAGCTTTAGGACGATAGAGGTGCACCCTCGGGTTGACCCAACTGCTAGCTTGAATCTCGATATGACTTCCATAGAGTGACGGTAGGGTGATAGCAAGTGAAAGAGGCAAAAGAAGGCCTTTTTGTGAGAGGTTTAGAAAGGGAGCTTTCGAGTGTTTGTGAAGAGAGTGAAATGGAGAGAAGAGAGAGTTAGAGAACTCAGCAACTTAGGCGGATTTTCCAGCTGATCACGGTGCGAGGAAATGAAGGGGAGAGGCCCTCTATTTATAGGAAAAGCTAAGGGTCCAAGAAGCCCTAAACCTAGATTCAAAAGTCGTTGGTCGAGGAGATAAGATGGCTAAAAATCCCGAAAATGGATAAAGCGAGATCTCGGGAAGCCAAGCCGACGAAACGACATTGTTTGTAGAGTCCTGAAAGCACGACGCTAGTTTAAACAACATTGTACGAGATGCCTTCGATTGCGCGCCTCACTTGGCCGCGAGTGTAAAGTAAATGTGTAACACCCCAAAACCCACCCTAGGAGTATTACACCGCCGAGTTCCTCAAAGGAACTCCCAAGGTTCACTCAGGTGTTGACTTAGCTATCTTAATCCAACTTAAGGGTACAAAATGAAATTCTCCCCAAAGGTTAGAAGTTTCCTAAAAATTTCGGCGAGTTCCGCTTGAACTATGGTCCAACCCATAGGCTAAAAGCCTTAAAACCCGTATAAAAGTCACAATAAAACTCAACGAGCCACACGCTCGGAGTACACAGCTCAACGGCCACACGCCGGAGTATATTCACAACCACAAAGCTTACATTGCGAACTAGTTTACAACCCAAGTCATAAACTCAGCAAAACTAGATTTACAACCACTTAAGATCAAAATTGCGAGAGAAAGGAGATCTTTGGCTTGCTAGAGCTACTTGGTTCGGTCTCCATACATATATCTAACTTACTATACATTACTGTCTATTTATATAAATAGCCGAATAGATACAATATACTAAACATGAAACACATAGACTTGACTGCAGCCATAATCGCCACCAAAGACAAGCATTCCGACCATTCGCCTCGGGGGTACCATGAATCGGGAGGGAAGAGGGGGATTTGTGGGGGTGAGCAATAAACCACGGGGCTCACCGAGTCTTACACCCTTAAAATGGAAATTCTTTATATATAATACTCATAATAATGAAATCTACGAAAGCATAATAATGTAATGCAAATCTATATACTTTCAATGAAATCTCTTGCAATGGAAAGATCGGAATTCTTTTAATCATTTAAAAGCACGATTTCACATACATGAACAATTCTTTTGGGATTGAATCAGCATTCTAAGCCATCCGAGGACTCGAACTAGCACTTCTTTAATTCGGGCGCGACCCAGACAAAAGGCTCCCGGGACCTATCTCCAGGAAGTCTCGGAGCGGGCATCCCGCCTCTGCGGGACCCCTGTTAGAACCCTTCCCTCGAAGTCTCTAGCTGGGCGTTCCCGGTTCGAACCCTTCGAGTATGCTAAACGGTCCGTAGCCGATCGATTCAAAACAATTTGCACATATTCATTCATCACATTCACTTCACAACTTTCTCAATTGATTTAGTATCAAGGAAGGCATGACACCATGTGTCACCCTTATAAATTCACTTTCTCAAATCAGATTTGCTTCTTTAGAACAGAATCACGTTTGAAAGACATTTCATAGGAAATCACATTCAAGGGTCATTTCACGTAAAACACAAAACTTCTTTCGAAACTACTTTTGAGCATCACATAAAGAAAACACATAGCACGAATAGTCACCATTCAATGCAAGAAATCATTCCCAACTCTTTTCCAACTATGCCTTTCTCAATTCATCAATTTAATACGATTATCTCCATTTTACGAGCCACAATAACCACAAGTACATATCACTTAAGTTACGTTTCAAATTTGTCACAATTCATTGCCTTTCACCTAACTTGCTCATTTTACGCTTCTATTTTATAACTCAACTTCCTTTGGCCGTATTCAGCCACACGACTCTTGCTCTCACTTTATCGCTTAAGTCCCTTTCGCTGTGCTTAACTTCAAACTTGATTTCATCCCAAAGATGAGATACGTTCTAAACTCGTTTTAACCTTAGAATTCCCAACTCGCTATTTCTCTACCTCAATTATGCCTTAATCAAGATGAAGTCATGTCCCTCCTTTATACTTGAAATCATTATTTCCCAATACGCATCGTTATCTTCCGAGTGCAAGAACTTAGGAAGTCTTTATGGTTTAACCGAAACATCGATTCGCAATTTACTCCCAATTTTTCACTTCTTGTCCCTAAGTGTCATTTGAGATCGTCACCATATTCTTTATATCTACACGACCCTAATATCTTCGACATCTCATCTCAGCCCTAACCAACTACTAAGCTCCTTCCAGTTTCGATTCGGACTCAACAATTCCATTCGATTTACTCATAACCTCGCTTCAATTCTAACAGTTTCCTAGCTTCGTTCTATCACATATACATTCAATAATCACAACAAACTCATTTGGGTTTCAAAATTACTAATAGTTTAGAGTATAAGACTACCCACCTCAATTCGAGGATTGACGGTTTGCTTGGTTTTCCGAGATTCGAGCTCCCCGGTTCACTTCCTTCCTTCGTTCCTTTTCCCTTGCTGCTAGCCTCGGTTTCCGCCGCCCTCCTCTGCGCTCGATACCGTCGCCGGTCGCGAACGTTCACGAGCTGCCTCCCTCGGCCCTCGCATTCGCTTCCCTTTCCCCGGCCTCGGTTCGCCCTCTCCTTCGACCCCGGCCGTCCCTTGCGTTCGCCGATCGTCTCACCTTCGTTCGCCGTGGAGCCCGCCGGCCTCCGGTGGCTTTCCTTGCTCTCGCTTGCTCTATCCCGCTCGCTCCGACTCTCTTGCTCGAGCTCTCTCTGTCTTTCGTTCCCCGGTTCTGTCCAGTCCCCCTCCCCTTCTTTCCTTTTTCCTCTGCTCCATTCTTTCCCTTTTTCGATGGATTAATCAGGTGCAGCCAGCACTCGCTGCAGCTAGATACACTAATCCTCCCCTTAATTATCTTTTTATCTTATTTCAATAGGGATAGTTAAGCATAGGTCTACCCAGGTCTCTATTTCATTAACGAGAAAGAAACGAGCACTACCCTTTATTAATTAAGCTATATAAACACACAAGCACATAACAATTATATAAAATGGATTACGTATAAATACTTAGCTTAATTTAACTATAAAATTAATCTACTCAAAATTCGGGTCTCACAAAATGTGACGTTTTGCGCGATCGGGCATAACACGACGCCGGTTTTGGGAACATTCCAATTTTGAAAACTTTGTATTTTTACAAAGTTTCTATTTTTGAAGGTTTCGTTGTTGGAAAGTTTTTTATTTTTTGTGCGGGTTTGCTTTTTGTGGGCTACTGGCTTCCGCCTTTATTCTCTAGTCCGATCTTATCCTAAGCATGCAAGCTAGACTGAGTTTTCATCACCGGGCCAACAAAAATAAATAAAAGAGATAAGGATGACACTTTTTAGGTGTTTACACTACCTGAATAGGAATCGTTTGTTGTATTTTTATAAAAGCCTACACCTATGACAATTGTTCTTATGCGGATCCATTATTGAAAGTTACCTATGACAACGAGTTATATGTAGGAATCGATGTTAAAAGTCCAACTTTTTTATATAAATGGATGAGTTTTGCCCTCACTTTGAACATCTCCTTTTCTCTTTTAACTCTACGTCGCCTTCATCTACCACTTCTTCAAAGTGAACTTTCATAGTTCTACCCTCGCTTTTTAATAAATAGATGAGTTCAAACCTTCGAGTTCTACCCTTAATGTCGGCAATGAGTGGAGCAAGCTGCAATAATATCATGAAATTATGTATTTAGATGCTTTGATGTATTTAGATGGTTTTTGTAGTTCCTCCACTTATTGTTGGCATTAAGTGATGTATTTACATGCTTTGACGTTTAGATTCTTTGATGCATTCATTTCGGTTGTATATTTTTCTTTAGATGCTTTGATGTATTTAGATGGATGTATTTTTCTATAAAATAAGATGCTTATATTAATTTTTTTGGTTTTAATAGATACACTTCAATTGTAGAGTAGCAAGCGTTGAAAAGGAACATTCCATAGAAGAATTGGAGAACAACTATAAATGCTTGATGAAGATTTTAGTGACCGAAGCTTAATCCTTCTTCAAGGATCTCTTTTGAGGAGATTCAAGGAGAGTTCGATAGACAAGTTCAAGCTTGTATCTTGAATCTTCATGCTAACAACTTTATTGTTCTATTCCAAAGCTACATAGACAACAACTTTGTACGTCGGAAGTATTCGCAAAATACAAGCCTAAACTTGTCTATCGAACTCTCAGTAAATCTCCTCAAAAGAGATCCTTGGAGAAGGATTAAGCTTCTGGTAACTAAAATATTCTTCAAACATTCATGGTTGTTCTCCAGTTCTTCCATGGAATACTTCTATCAAGGCTCATTCTCCGGCGACGGCGATGCCGGCCAATCGCCGACACCAGCACCACCGCCTACCCTTGCCACTACTACTTCTCTCTTGTCTTCTACCTCTTTGTGAGGTAAAACCCCAATTTAAAACACTCCTCTTTCACCATTCAAAATTCATGTTTTATAACTCAAAAAAATTGACATGCAAAGTTAAATGTAATTATAATAATGAACTTTTCCATTGAATTTAAATATTGATGATAAAAATTATGGGTATTTTGTGATATTTATTTTAAAAGTTAAATAAGACTTTGAGATGTCAAATGGTATGTTGATTTTAAGCATGAACGTTTGAAATCATGCATTGTTTGGCTAGTATTATATTAATTGTTATGTATAACTATTAACAATGGAAAATATAATCTATGAAGTTATTGTTGATGTATTTATGAGATAACTATCATAGGTGGTTTGAGAATAAGTTTGATTTTGAAAAATATCATTAAACATATGATGGATAATCTTGAAATTGTGTTTCATTTGCTATTTGGATTAAAATCATAGCTTGAAAATATAAAAGGATATATATTTAAGGTTTAAAATAAAGAAGTTACCCTTAGTGCGTAAGGAAGGTAAGAGAAGGGGAAATTTTAAATAAGATATAAAATAAAGGGTACAATAAAGCTAGGATATGGAGTAATTTGGGATATCTAAAATTTCATAATCACAGTACAATATATTTCAGGAAGTTATCTTTCCAAAAAGTTAAATTTCAATTGACTTGGAGATATATAACCCCGATTTATGACCATTTCACCAAGATCGTGCAATTTGTACGTAAGCCGGGAGTAGTTCGATTCAAGTTAGTGTTTAAGGTCCCTGTTGTCATTTTTATATTTTATGTTCTGAATAGAAGTTTAAAAGAACATTTCAAACTTTCTAAGTTGTGGTCTTAGACCTTGATTCTACATTAAGAGAGAAAGATATGAATTTTCTAAATTAGCATCGAAATATATCCAATACGCTTAAGTTTTTGTTATTGGATTTGTGACAATTTCGCATAAGTTATTTAATTAGTTCATAATTAAATAATAAGAGACAATGTTAAATGACTATCTTTGATATGTTAAGAGTTTCCTTCTACTTTATATAATTTTTCTATCGTTTTTAGTTAATATAAACCAAGGTAAAGTTGATTATACAAGAATAACTATTTAATTAACGCGAGAAGTATAAAACTACAACATATACAAGAAAAAGGTTAGAAATGGAAGTATGTAAAAATATTGATGGCTAAAATTAATATAAGAATATTATTAAAATAAAAGAATAGATATATACACTGAAATACCGATATGAATTATTTGGGAGTCACGGCGGACATAAACTACGAATCTATACCCTAGTAGTAATTATAAATATATTTGGGCTAATATGATGGTCAATATGACTGGTCTAAATAGAGAACAAAATATTTCCTAAGGAAATCGAATTATAACACTTAATCTAATAATGAAATGTTGAACATTGCATAAAGAGATTTATAGCCTACAAGGAATAATCTAAGGAAATTATTGATCATATAATTATTTACTTAAGCAGCAGAAGAGCATCTTCCAACGATTGTCGAGCCAATGCACATCATTAAATATTAGTAAGGTATGTTTATTGCTTGTGTCTTATAAAAATCCACATGTTTATATATATATATATATATATATGAATACCAAAATGGTTTGTGTAATGAAAAGCAACCGGTAGGAACCATGGTTGTAACGCCCCGAGTATAATCATCCATAAAACCAATTCGTAGCATAACCTAATTAAATTTAAGAAATATTTGACAGCGGAAGCTAATATAAGCTCGGGACGTTACCGCAGTCTCCTATAGTAGAGACAAGGCCTATACCCATACATTTCACATATTGATATATATATATATATATATTATGCTTATTTGCACAAGCAATCCAAGGTTTATACATTATATACTTAAACTTAGATAGTACAAAAGTCCGTTCGTTGGTTAACACATAATCCAAAATACATTAATCACCAAAACACAACACGCAAGTCACCGCCTAATACCAGACCTTTTAGGATTCTTTTTCATTTGTTTCCTTCTCCTCATGCGGTTCCTGTTTAAACACCGGTTGCTTCTCTTTCCCTAAAAGAGTTTAAAACATAAAACATAAAACAT
The DNA here is from genome assembly GCA_021018815.1 of Talinum fruticosum. Classification (NCBI taxonomy): domain Eukaryota; kingdom Viridiplantae; phylum Streptophyta; class Magnoliopsida; order Caryophyllales; family Talinaceae; genus Talinum; species Talinum fruticosum. Next base: position 1,130,966 of record JAITYX010000088.1, on the reverse strand, counting down.
AAAACATAAAACATAAAACATAAAATAAGCGGTTGGCTCAATACGTTACCCTTGCACTTGTAAAATAATTTCGAAGAGTCGGTGAGCACGCGCGCGATTTTAAATTCATTTAAAACTCAAACATTTAAGCAAAATGCACGGTTTGTAAACTTCTCAATTTTATTTTCAACTTCTTAAACGTTTTAGTTTCCGGCAGTCACTAGGACCCCAATTTACATGCATTTGCAGCCATGGGTTCGATTAAACGATTCGATTAAAGGTCCCGTTTGTCAAGAAGGCCCAATATGTGGCCTCAATTAAACAATTCGATTAAAGTTCCCGATTATTGGGAAGGGCCCAATACGATTAATTACTGCTAGTAAATATTTATGAACGATTAACGATTAACGATTGAAGACTCGGACATTGCTCAACGCATTTCGAGTTGTATTAAAGAAATCAGGTATAACTATCTAGTACCTATAGAGTTTTGATTCCAAGGCATTCTCTATGTCTTAGAAACTTTTCCGAGTGATATGATTTATATACTCTAAATGTTACGACTTTTACCTCGGATATTTCTTGCTTATCTTTGAGTGACTCGGAAATCGATATGCGTATCTCACTCGGCTTTGAGTCTCTCATTACTCGGATTTATCGCATGCTTGAATAGACTAGTATTTAGATCCGACTTACGGTTATAAGTTCCATGTTATTATAGTCGGTATTTCTAGTCTGTTTCTTACTTAGTCTATATCAAGTTAGTTCACTTTGTTATTTATTATTTAACTTGATTCTTCACTTAGACTTAGTCGGATGGAATTTTGAGCCATATAGATATCGGACTCAGAAAATTCCATTTCGTTTCGACTCGAGAGAATTAGTTGTTTAATTATCATAATTATTTGATTATCTCGTATCTAACCATGAACCAAAGTATTTTATACTTTGAGAACCAAAATTGATTTACTTTTGTAGGTTATTCAAACGAGGATATACCTTTTTCAAACCACAAAAGTAACCTGAGCTCGAACGTCAAATCACCAGCAAACATGGCTTTTCACCGCTTCTGCTCCAGTCCCAGAAGATTGTGTCGGAGCTGTCTGTTTCCAAAGCTGGAAAACCGAAACGCTAAGCTTAACGGTGGTTTCCACCTTATCCTTCAAGACACCACCGAGTGGTTTTGGGACATCCAAGAGAGTTAAACCATTGTCCAACGTTCACATTACAACGGATACTTTCCGAGTGACTCGGAAAGCTTATGTTAACGGTCACAAAGCACTCTCGGTCAGCGAGATGAAGATAACGGCTACTCTACCCGATTATCTATAAATAGAAGCCACCTCACAAGACTTAAAGATTGCCGAAATTATTGTTAATACACATACTTGAGCAAAGTCATTGTATTTACTCTCAATCTTCTACTTACAACTCCTACTCTATAATTCATTATTTTATGAGTTGTAAGGTCTTGTACTCGATTACAAACACTTTCTTACTTTCTCTGTAAGGTCCCTTGACTAAGCTGTAAGGGTTAACTCGGCTTAGTTGTCCCTAGCTGTAAGGGTTATCTCAGCTAGGAAGTACTAGATCGAGATAAGGGAATTTTTGAGTCTAGGAAAACTTGTATAGAGTTGTCTAAGGGAGTAACTCGGGTTCGATCGGTTCACGGTATTTTGTGGACTCAAAATAGTGGATTTGACTTCGTGCTTGGACTAGCACGGTCCATGGTTTTCTGCCCGGGAGGGTTTCCACGTAATTTCTAAGTGTTATCTTTACGAGTTCATTCTAGACTCGGACAATCATATTACTCCTGCTTGATTTGCTTGTTTATTCGTGATAGCATTTTTGAGTCCAAGCTTTTCGACCTGCTTGTTTGACTCATAACCTGTCTCTATCTCTTTGTTATCAAAAGAGCTAACGTTTTCAGGAAAAACTTCTATCACCCTATTCACCCCCTCTAGGGTGATTCGGACTCTCCCGAGCAAACCTTCGATTGGTATCGAGCCTAGCCTTTCGAAAGGATCTAACAATCCAAAGGTCTAAAGATCAAATGGCTGAGAACACCGGAGAGTTCGATGAAGGAAGATCCTCTAGCAGGCCACCAAAATTCAAAGGATCAAATTTCGGGCACTTGGAAGAAACTTATGGAATGTTTCCTTATGGATCATGATGAGGAGGTATGGGAAATCATACAACAAGGAAACTACATTCTAATGAAGATAGATGAATTCAGAATCATTCCCAAGACAAAAGCCGAATTCATCTAGGAGAAGCGGAGAAGTTCGGGAAGAACTTCAAGGCAATGAACATTCTAATGTGCGCCATTAGCTCGGAAGAATACAAGCTGAGTGTCCGCCTGTGATTCAGCAAAAGAAGTGTGGGACACCCTTGTCAACACTTACGAAGGCACAAGCCGAGTCGGACAAGCAAAGATAAGTCAATATCTTCACAAATATGAGCTTTTCAAGATGGAGCCGAAGAAAACATCACTCGGATGTTCCGTGAGACCCCGAAATTTTAGGTGCTTGCACTGGTAGTGAATTATTAGAATTTTTCGAGTCGGAATTAGGAGCCGAGAACTGAAACCGAGCATGGGCTAGCTTATTGGGCCTATTGAAATTGAAGTTGGGCCCAATTAGAATAAAAAGAAAAAGGAAATGAGAATGGAGATGGGTGGCATTTTTGGGATGAGTTGGCAATCATGAGAGCAAAGGGTAAGAGGGTCCAATTAAGTGTGGGCAGCATAGTATTGAGGTGTAATTAGGAAGAGAGGAGAGAGAGTGGGACTGGAACATTAGAAGGAAAGAAGCGAAGCGAAGCAAGGAAAAGAAAAGAACGGGAAAGCGAAACGGGGAAACGAGAGGGAGCAGAGGCGGAGCGAGAGAGGGGAAAGCGCGAGAGCCGCCTGAGCAGCGAGGACGCCACCGCCGGTGAGCGAAGGGAGGGCGAGGGCTCGGGGGCCGAGCAGAGCGGAAGAAGAAAGGGGAACGAAAGAACGCGGAAGCGGGGAAAGTGAGAAGGAGCGAACGCACCGGGAAAAAGGAAGAGCGAGTGAGAGCGGGAGCAAAAGGGATGCCGGAAACCGGCTGCTGGCGGGCACGGCGAGGGCCGAGGATAGGCAGCAGACGAAGGAGAAAGGAAAGAGAAGCAGAGGGCGAAAGAAGGAGAGACAAAGCGAGAGAGCAACGAGGGCAGCGAAAGGAGGAAAAGAGAAAGCAAAACCCAAATCGAAACCCAATCCGAAACCCGTAAAGCCGAATTCTTAGAACCTCTAAGAATCTAAGGTGAGTAATCTGAATTCATCCTCAAGAAATAAAACGAATTAGGTGGATTGAACATGAATTCGAAGCATGAAATTGGAAACCCTAAGTTAATTGAAGAAGTTAGAGGCCTAAATTTACGAGACTAGCAACTCACGAATCAAAGAGCATGTTGTGATTATGTGATGCCTAGTTCTGAATTTATGATGTTTAAGCATTATTGAGCATGATTATTGAGAATTGGATGAGAAATAGCTTGAATAGGTTTAGTGAGAAAAATCAGAAAATTGAATTCATGATTTATGTGCGATTTTTATGAATTAAGCATGCTTGTCCGAATTTCGTGAATTCATGTGTAGCCGAAATTCCCGAAATTTTTACTGCAGCTTCCTAATAATTTATGAGAATTTCCTGTAAAATTTGGTATGCATTGGATGAGTAGATTGGGAATATGTAATTTTAAGTGAAAATGTGTCTGTTTTGGGCTAAATCGGAACTAAGTGAGTAATCGAATTGAGAACTGAGATTTAAGAAGCTATGTGGCTAGATTAAAAGATACATATCGATTAAGGAAGGTTATAGAACCATTAACCACTTATACGCGATAATACGCGATCATGAAAACGATCGGTTCGTTGATTAGGAATCCTAGTTGGCATGTTTATGTGATTATGAGTTTATCCGAATTCATCGATTATAAATGGCATAAGCATGCGTATGTGAAATGAATTGATTGTGCTTAAGTTGGAACATGCTTATGTGAATTGCTTGTTTTGAAGAAGTTACGCATGAACGTGTTGAGCATGAATTATATGAATTAAGTATATCTTATGTATAAGTAAGAAGATAAGGAACATAAAGAACTAAAGAAGGGAGAAAGGATTGTGTTATTGATCTAAGATCCCACGAATTAAAGAACCCTCTGAAGCTATGGCCATAGAAGTGTTTGTCAACCCGAAGCCACGAATTATTTTGCTTCTACGAATTATTGACAGTATGCGTCCTTCGGGGAAGGGAGGCTACCTCGAGGCCACGAATTATTTTGCCTCGAGGCCACGAATTATATGCCTTCGTGAACCGAGCCCACGAATTATTTTGGCTCCAAGAACTGGGTCTTTAGAGCGAGCATAAATCTTCTTTCCATTCGAAACTAAGAAGACTTAAAAGAATTACGATATGAAGAAACGAATGATCGTGCATATCGAATAAGAAAGAAAGAACTAATGATTTATGAAATGCACGATTGAACTCAAGAAGAAGAATAAGAAGAAGATCGAATCCTATTTTCGTAAGAAATGATTGCGATAAGAACTAAGCTATGATTTATGATGATTTGCTTGATGAATGATTCTATGACTTACTTGTGTAGAAATATGAATGAAGTATGTTTGATTGAATTCATGAGTAAGTGATGCCATTATGTTTCTCGGCAAGTCGGTAAGTTTAGAATCTCGCATGTCTTAAGCATGTATGATTTGAATTGCATGTTATGAATGAGTTATGAACTTACGTGTGTTTGTTAATGAATTAATGTGCAAAGTGAAACCCGGGGTTGGGTTTGGATTATTCATCGGGCTAGTGAGCTCATGACATCACCAACATTTCAGGTACGAAGTTAAGACCGGCGGGAGTTGCCTTTGGCTTTTGGAAATAGCGAGATGAATAGGAGATGCCGGACTTACTACTTGTTTTTCTGTCTTTTGTTTAGAAAGATGTTGTAAAGATTGTTGTATGTGAGCTTGAGTTTGATTATGAATGTAAAATCCCTATGTGAATACTCCGAGCGTGTGGCTCGTTGAGTTGTGTTGTGTTTCTCCGAGCGTGTGGCTCGTTGAGTTTAAGATTGTATTTCGTGCGGGGTTAGGGCTTTAAGCCTATGGGTTTAGCCAGCTTACGGAGGAAACTCTGCCGAAATTTCCGAAAAACCTTTGAAAACCTAGAATTACGCTTCCGCTAATCCAAGAAAGGGTTACTAACCCCAAGTTGAGATCTTAAGCAACCTTAGGGGTTCCTCTCGGGAGCCCCGGCATGTAATACTCCTAGGGTGGGTCTAGGGGTGTTACATGTTCATTCGATTTACTCGAGATTACTAACAATCTCAAATCACTGGGTAAGAAGATCTCCCACGAGGAAATGTGCGAAAAGATACTCGAAGTCTACCCAAGAAAAGATGGGGTCCCAAAGTGACTGTCATAGAGGAGGCCCGGAACCTCTCACTCTTAAAGCCGGACGAGCTCATCGGGAAGCTTCTCACCGACGAAATCCATCTAGAAGAGGAGGATGCTGAGGGCAGTACCAAAAGGAACATTGCACTTAAAGCCTCGAGAATCTAAAGAAGCAAATCCGAGCTCCTCGACTCAAAAGATGATCCCATGGCACTTATTACAAGAGGCTTCAAGAGAATAATGAAGCACAAAAGATGGGATAAACGACCAAAGGAAGAATTCTACAAGAAAGACAAGAGGGACGAGAAAAGGTAAGTATTCCTCACCCTCAAAGTTATCTTTATCTAAGAATTCTAGGTGCTTTGAGTGTGGCAGCAAAGACCACATAGTCAAGGACTGTCCAAAAAGGAAAAGGGAGAGAAAGAAGAAGAAGGCCATGATGGCAACATGGAGCGATGAGGACTCATCGGAAGATGACGAGGACTCGGATGACTCGAAGTGTCCGATAGCAATCTCGACTCGAAAGAGAGTCAAACTCGGACTCGGACAATGAGGAAACTAATCCTCAAGAGGTAATTAATTATTTCCTCAAATTCTCCAAAGTCGATTTAGCTAAGTATATTTTTACTTTGGAAGAAAAGTCCAATTCTAATTCTACTCAATTCAAAGAACAACTTGAGTCAATTTCTTCGAGAGCACGTTTTTGAAAAATGAATTGGAAAAGCGAGACTCACGCTCGGAGAACTCAAGACTAGTGCTCAAACTAATGAGGCCGAGTCTGAGCTACTCGGGAAAGAAAATGAGCAACTAAAAGGAAGCTCACTAAGTCTCAAGATCTGGTTTTAAAGTTTACTCAAGGTCGGAAGAACCTTGACATGCTCTTAGGATCACAATGTGTCTCTTTTCGAAAAGAAGGTCTTGGTTTCAACAAAGAGGAAGAATCCAATTCCTATTCGGAATTGTTCAAAAGGATTCCAGAGCTGTAAAGTTCGGGAAAGCTGAGCACGGTCCCATTCACGAAATGAAGGGAGGACTAAGCCCAGAATTGTCTACAAAAAGAAACCATTTTCTCCTATTTCAAAAGGAAAGGTTTTTAAAAAGAAAGAGACACGGACTCAGTTCTCTAAGAAGAAGACTCAGAATCGAGACGAAACCCAAAGTTGTTCAAATCTGGGTTCCGAAACACCTTCTTCCTCGAAAAGGACCACAGATAAGGAATGTTACTTGGGTTCGTTAGAGGAAGTGAGAACGATTAGATTCTCTCTGTTTTGCAGGTCACTCAGAAAAGATCAAAAGGACACCGGTACCTTGACGGTGGATGCTCACGACACATGTCGGGAGATGCGGGACTCTTTTCCGAGTTGGAAAAACATAAAGGAGGAAAAGTCACATTTGGAGATGATAGCAAAGGCAAAGGCAAGATAGTTGGAATTGGCAAGATTGGAAAAGGAAGCAATCTAGTCGAGTCCAGTCTACCTTGTCAAAGGATTAAAGTATAATCTGCTCGAGCATCTCTCAACTTTGCGATAAAGGTCAAGAGGTAAGATTCACTCGGACCAATTGCTACATTTCTGATGTCTCTACCAAAGAGATCAAGCTTTCGGGTAAGAGATCGGGTAATACCTATACCATTCCTCTTTCGACCCAAGTCATAATTTATCTTACTTAAAAGCATCTCTTTATGATGATTCTTGGACATGGCATCATAGATTAGGCCATATTAGCATGTATACTATCAAAAAATTGGCATCTCATGGTGCTAGTTAGGGGTTTACCTAACTATGTCTTTGAGAAAGACAAAGTTTGTGAAGCATGCACCGAGAGGAAACAAGTCGGATCTTCATTCAAATCTCTGAAGACAGTTTCAACATCCAAAGTACTTGAGCTACTGCATATGGATTTATGTGGTGAAATCCTCGTGAAGAGTCTTGGAGGTAAATCTTACATATTTGTTATTATTGATGATTATTCACGATTTACCGGGTGTGTTTTCTTAAGCACAAAAAGAAGCTTTCAAGGAGTTCAGCAAGCTCTGCAGAAAAATCCAAGTTAAGTCTCGGACTCCGATCCAGAGGATTCGAACCGACCATAGAAGGGAGTTCGACTACTCATAATTCTCAGAGTATTGTGACACTCACAACTTCTCAGCACCCGAACTCCTCAACAGAATGGAGTAGTTGAGAGAAAGAACAGAACCCTTGAAGAAATAGCAAGGACGATGATGATTGAGCACAACTTGCCTTACTATTTTCGGGCAGAGCGGTCAACACAGCCAACTATACTTTGAATAGATGCCTCATCGGACCCATTCCGAAGAAAGCACCTTATGAGCTCTACAAAGGGAAGAAGCCAAATATTTCCTATTTCGGACCTTTCGGATGTAAGTGCTACGTTCACAACAATGGTAAGGATCACTCGACCAAGTTTGATGCTAGGTCGGATGAAGGTATTTTTCTAGGTTACTCTTCTCACAAGCAAAGCTTATCGTATTTTCAATAAGAGAACTAACAAAGTGGAAGAGAGTATCCACGTTGTGTTTGATGAGCTTGAACAGGAGAAACCAAGTGAATCTTCATAATCGGAATTGAAGCTTAGTAGAGATGATGACGAAGCTGAGCCTATCAAGACTCGACTCAATCCGCTCGGAATGAAGTCACTCGAACGAGGTCACTCGGAATGAGGAAACTCAAAGGCTCGCTCGGAACGAACAAGTCAATGAAGAAGATCACACGAGAATAGGCTTCGAAGATCAAGCAGTTCAGCCCACAAATCTCATGAATAAGAGAACCGGTAAAGCATTCAAGTTTACTTCTAGTCATCCACTAGAAAATATAATATCCGATATCAACAGTGGGGTAAGAACTCGTTCCTCTCTTCATAATCTATGTGAATTCACTGCATTCATTTCATTAACTAAACCTAGAAATGCACTAGAGGCCCTTAATGAACCTGAATAGGTAGAGACCATGCAAGAGGAACTCAATCAATTCGAAAGAAACCAAGTCTGGACTTTGACCAACCGACCTTCCGACCACCCAGTTATAGGAACCAAATGGGTCTTCAAGAACAAACTGGATGAGGGTGGAGTGGTAGTCGAAACAAGGCTAGACTTGTGGCTCAAGGTTACAATCAAGAAGAAGGAATTGATTGTGGGGAAACATTTGCACCGGTTGCCGGAATCGAAGCTATTAGAATTATGTTGGCATTTGCATCCAGCATGTATATTAAATTATATCAAATGGATGTTAAGTGTGCGTTTCTCAATGGTTTTATTGAAGAGAAAGTCTATGTCGAGCAGCCTCCTGGTTTTGAAAACTCAGAATTTCCCAATCATGTTTTCAAACTTCAAAAGGCTCTCTATGGTCTCAAACAAGCTCGTTGAGCTTGGTATGAAACACTTGAGTAGCTTCTTGGTTCAAAATGATCATAAAAGAGGACAAATCGATAAGACACTCTTCATAAAGACCAAGAAGAAAGATTTCCTTATTGTTCAAATATATGTTGATGATATTATCTTCGGTGCTACTAATGAATTTATGTGCCGAAAATTTTCTGAGTTGATGAGTCAAGAATTTCAAATGAGTATGATGGGAGAACTCAATTTCTTCCTTGGTCTACAAATCAAATAAGACAAAGATGGGATTTATGTCCATCAATCTAAGTATACCAAGGAGCTGCTTGAAGAAATATAAACTACAAGATGCAAAACACACATCTACTCCTATGAGCAGCGAGTATCAAGCTCGACTCGGACGAGAAAGGTAAAGCAATAGATTAGAAACTCTATCGAGGTATGATTGGATCTCTGCTATATCTTACTTCCAGCCGGCCGGATATAATGTTCGGTGTATGTCTATGCGCAAGATTTCAAGCTAATCCAAAAGAATCACATCTCACTGCGGTGAAGAGAATATTCGAGATATCTTGCAGGTACTCGGAATTTAGGTCTATGGTATTCCGGATACTCAAAGCCGACTCTTACTGGATACTCGGACGCAGATTACGCCGGATATAAAGTTGATCGAAAGAGCACTTCGGAGCTTGCCAATTTCGGGTCAATCCCTAATATCCCGGCACTCAAAGAAGCGAACTCAATAGCTCTATCAACTGCTGAAGCTGAGTATATTGCAGCTGGAGCTTGTTGCGCTCATATTCTATGGATAAAGCAACACTTGAAAGATCTTGGACTATCCTTCAAATCAGTTCCAATCAAGTGTGACAATCAAAGTGCAATCAGCATCACCAAGAATCTGTCTAGCACTCGAAGACAAAGCATATCGAGGTTAGTGAAGACTCGGACACTCGCTCTATATATTTCGAGTCATGCAGAAAGAATCGAGTATAACGATGTCATTCATATAGTGTTTTGATTCCAAGGCATTCTCTGTGTCTTAGAAACTTACTTGAGTGAAATAGTATCTTTTCTATGCGATTCGGCTTTCACTTATCCCTTTAATCGCTTTTCGCTTAGCGACTCGTAAAACTTGTTCTTCATTCCGAGTCCACTCTCTCTCGTAATCCGACTTATGATTATTTACTCTATTGTTTGCAAAGTCAGCATTCATAGTTCTTTTCGTGCTTAGTCTACATCAAGTGTTTCCCACTCGATATTTGTTGATAGAACTTGATTCCTTGCTTAAGACTAAGTCTTATGGAATTCCGAGTATCATGGATATTAGACTCGTAAAGTTCCATTTCTTTTATGACTCGTATAATCTGTTTGTTAATTATCATGATTATTTTTATTATCTCGTGTCTAACCTTGGACCAAAGTATTTTATACTTTGAGAACCGAAGGTGTTTTACTTTTGTAGGTTATTCAATCGAGGATATCTTTTCAAATTACAAAAGTAGCCGGCTTCGAACGTCAAATCACCAAGCAGATATAGCTTTTCACCATCCCCGCTCTAGTCCCGTAAGATTGTGTCGAAGCCGTCCGCTTCCATATCCGGAAAACTGGAAGGTCAAGCTTAACGATGGTTTTCACCACACTTTTCAAGACACAACCGATGGTTTTGGGACTTCCAAGAGAGTTAAACCGTTGTCCAACGACCATATTTTCAACGGATACTTTCTGAGTGACTCGGAAAGCCCTTATCAACGGTCACGAGAGGACTCTCGGTCAGCAGATGAAGATAACGGCTACTCTGCCCGGTTATCTATAAATAGAAGCCACTTCACAAGACTTGAAGATAGTGGAACATACTCGTCAATACTCCAACTTGAACAAAGTTATTGTATTTACTTTCAATCTTCAACTTACAACTCCCACTCGTAATTCATTACTTTCGAGTTGTAAGGTCTTGTACTCGCTACAAACACTTCTTACATTCTTTGTAAGGTCCCTTGACTAAGCTGTAAGGGTTAACTCAGCTTAGTTGTCCCTAGCTGTAAGGGTTATCTCAGCTAGGAAGTACTAGATCGATAAGGGAACTTCGAGTCTAGGAAAACTTGTATAGAGTTGTCCAAGGGAGCAACTCGGGTTCTGTCAAGTTCACGGTATTTTGTGGACTCAAAATAGTGAATTTGACTTCGTGTCTGGATTGACACGGGCCGTGGTTTTCTCGCCCCAGGAGGGTTTCCACGTAAAATCTCTCGTGTTCTATTTCTGAGTTCATTCTAGACTCGGACAAAGACCGCTGAACGTGTTTACTCCGATTCATTACATTCCGAGTCCAATATTTGTTAACCCCTTGCTTAGACTCGAATCCGTCTTTAAATCTTCTCTCGTCAAAAGGGTGTGTGCTTTCACAAAGAATTTTTCATCACCCTATTCACCCCCCTCTAGGGTGACTCGGACTCTCCCCGAGCAAACCTTCAATTGGTATCGAGCCTAGCCTTTCGTAAAGGATCTAACGAGTCCAAAGGTTTAAAGATCGGATGGCTCGTAACACCGGAGAGTTCGACGAAGGTAGATCTTCCAACAGGCCACCAAAATTCAAAGGTTCAAATTTCGGTCACTGGAAGAAGCCGATGGAATGTTTCCTTATGGATCACGACGAAGAAGTATGGGAAATCATACAACAAGGGAACTACATCCCAACGAAGACAGATGAATTCAGAATTCTTCCAAAGACAAAGGCCGAGTTCACGCCAGCAGGCGTAGAAGTTCGTAAAGAACTTCAAAGCCATGAACATCCTCATGTGCGCCATAAGCTCGTAAGAATATAATCGAGTCTCTGCCCGTGACTCTGCTAAAGAAGTGTGGGACACTCGGTCAACACCTACGAAGGTACAAGTCAGGTGAGACAAGCGAAGATCAGCCAGTATCTTCACAAATATGAGCTTTTCAAAATGGAGCCGAAGAGAACATTACTCGGATGTTCATACGCTTCACCGAGATCACCAACAATCTCAAATCTTTGGGAAAGAAAATCTCCCATGAAGAAATGTGCCGGAAAATTCTCGAAGCCTACCCAAGAAACGATGGGGTCCGAAGGTAACTCGCCATAGAAGAGGCTCGGAACCTCTCAATCTTGAAGCCGACGAGCTCATAGGAAAGCTTCGACTCATGAGATACATCCGGAAGAAGAAGATGCCGAGGGTACTTCCAAAAAGAACATCGCTCTTAAAGCCTCGTAATCCAAAGAAGCAAGTCCAAGCTCCTCTCGACTCGAAGATGATCCCATGGCACTCATTGCAAGAGGCTTCAAGAGAATGATGAAGCACAAAAGATGGGATAAAAGGCCAAAAGAAGAATTCTACAAAAAGGACAAGAGAGACAGAAAAGGTAAGTTTTCTTCACCCACAAAGTTATCCTTGTCTAAAAATTCTGGATGTTTTGAATGTGGCAGCAAAGACCACATAGTCAAGGACTGTCCAAAACGAAGAAGGGACAGGAAGAAGAAAAAGGCCATGATGGCAACGTGGAGTGATGAGGATTCATCTCGAAGAGGACGAAGACTCGGATGACTCAAAGTGTCCGATGGCGATCACCGACTCGAAACCGAAAAGGAGTCGACTCGCATACGGACTCGCACAATGAGGAAACCGATCCTCAAGAGGTAATAAACTATTTCCTCAAATTCTCCAAAGTTGATTTAGCTAAATACATCTTTACTTTGGAAGAAAAGTCCAATTCCGATTCTTCTCACTTCAAGGAACAACTTGAGTCAATCACTTCGAGAGCACCTTCTTAAAAAATGAATTGGAAAACCGAGATCGACACTCGGAGAACTCAAGACAAGTGCTCATACTAATGAGACCGAGTCCGAGTTACTCGAAAAGAAAATGAGCAACTCGAAACGAAGCTCATTGAGTCTCAAGATCTGGTTTTGAAGTTTTCTCAAGGACAGAAGAACCTTGATATGCTCTTAGGATCACAATGTGTCTCATTTCGAAAAGAAGGTCTTGGTTTCAACAAAGAGGAAGAATCTAATTCTTACTCGGAATTGTTCAAAAAGGATTCCAGTAACCGTTAAGTTCAAGAAGGCCGAGCATGGTCCCATTCATAAAAATGAAAGGAGGACTAAACCTGCACCTATCTACAAAAAGAAACCATTTTCTCCTGTTTCAAAAGGAAAGGTTTTTAAAAGGAAAGAGACACGGACTCAGTTCTCCGAAAAGAAGAAGACTCGGAATCGACTAAACCCAAAGTCATTCAAATCTCGGGTTCCGAAGCACCTTCTTCCTCGTAAAAGGACCACAAGTAAGGAATGTTACTGGGTTCGTTAGAGGAAGTGAGAAGGGTTAGATTTTCTCTGTTTTGCAGGTCACTCGAAAAGATCAAAAGGACACTGGTACCTGGACAGCGGATGTTCTCGACATATGTCGGTGACCAAGGACTCTTTTCCGAGCTGGAGTCATATAAAGGAGGAAAGGTGACCTTTGGTGATGACAAGCAAGGGCAAGATAGTGGGCATTGGGAAGATTGGTAATGGAAACAATCCGGTGAGCCCAGTCTACCCGGTCAAAGGACTAAAATACAACCTACTTAGCATCTCCCAGCTTTGTGACAAAGGTCAAGAGGTAAGATTCACTCAATCCAAGTGCTACATCACGGATGAGACCACCAAAGAGGTAAAGCTCTCAGGTAAGAGATCAGGTAATACCTACATCATCCCTCTTTCCGACCCAAGTCGAATTTATCATGTTTAAAAGCATATCTTCAAGATGATTCTTGGATTTGGCATCGTAGATTAGGTCATATTAGCATGCATACTATCAAAAAGCTTGCATCTCTTGGTCCGGTTAGAGGATTACCTAACCGTGCTTTTGAGAAGGATAAAGTATGTGGAGCATGCACCAAAGGGAAACAAGTCGATCTTCATTCAAATCTCTCGAAGACAGCTTCCACATCCAACGTGCTTGAATTACTACACATGGACTTATGTGGTGAAATCCTCGTAAAGAGTCTCGGAGGTAAATCTTACATACTTGTTATTATTGATGATTTTTCAAGATTTACCTGGGTGTGTTTTCTGAAGCATAAGAATGAGGCCTTCAAGGAGTTCAAGCAAGCTCGTAGAAAGATTCAAGTTGAGTCTCGTACTCGGATTCAAAAGATTCGAACCGACCATGGAAGGGAGTTCGACTACTCGAATTCTCGTAGTTTTGTGACAAGAATGGAATTTCTCACAACTTCTCAAGACCCAAAACTCCTCAACAGAATGGAGTAGTTGAGAGAAAGAACAGAACCCTTGAAGAAATAGCAAGGACGATGATGATTGAACACAACTTGCCTTACTATTATCGGGCGAGGCAAGAAACACAGCCTAACTACACTCTCAATCGATGCCTCATCGACCCATTCTGAAGAAAACACCTTATGAGCTCTACAAAGGAAGGAAGCCAAATATTTCCTATTTCAGCATCTTTCGGATGTAAGTGCTTTGTCCACAACAACGGTAAGGATCATCCGACCAAGTTTGATGCTCGGTCGACGAAGGAATTTTTCTAGGTTACTCTTCTCATAGCAAAGCTTATCGTATATTCAACAAGAGAACTAACAAAGTGGAAGAAAGTATCCACGTAGTGTTTGATGAGCTTGAACAGGGAAAACCAAGTGAATCTTCATACTCGAACCGAAGCTCGAAAGGATGATGACGAAGATGAGTCTATAAAGACTCGAAGGAGACCACTCGTAACGAGGAAGCTCGTAATGAGACAACTCCGAGGTCGCTCCGAACGAGCAAGTCAATGAAGAGGATCACACGTAACAAGCTTCGAAGATCAAGCAATTCAACCATCAAACCTGGTGAATCAAAGAACTGGTAAAGCATTCAAATTTACTTCCGTGCATCCCCAAGAAAACATTATTTCGATATCAACAAGTGGAGTAAGAACTCGCTCTTCTCTTCATAATCTATGTGCATTCACCGCATTCATTTCTCTCGACCGAACCCAAAATGCACTAGAGGCCCTTAATGAACCCGAATGGGTAGAGGCCATGCAAGAAGAGCTAAATCAATTCGAGAGAAACCAAGTCCGGACTCGACCAACCGACCTTCCGACCACCCAGCTATAGGAACCAAATGGGTTTTCAAAAACAAACTGGATGAGGGTGGAATAGTTGTCGAAACAAGGCTAGACTTGTAGCTCAGGGTTACAATCAAGAAGAAGGAATTGATTGTGGGGAAACCTTTGCACCAGTAGCTGAATTGAAGCCATTAGAATATCGTTGGCATTTGCATCCCGCATGCATATTAAATTATATCAAATGGATGTTAAGTGTGCCTTTCTCAATGGTTTTATTGAAGAAGAGGTCTATGTCGAGCAGACCTCCCGGTTTTGAAAACTCAGAATTCCCAAATCATGTTTTCAAACTTCAAAAGGCTCTCTATGGTCTTAAACAAGCCCCTAGAGCTTGGTATGAAAGACCGAGCAGCCTTCCCGGTTCAAAATAATTTCAAAAGAGGTCGATCGACAAGACTCTATTCATAAAGACCAAAGGGAAGGATTTTCTCATTGTTCAAATATATGTTGATGATATTATTTTCGGTGCTACTAATGAATTTCGTGCCGAGAATTTTCCGAGTTGATGAGCCAAGAGTTCCAAATGAGCATGATGGGAGAACTCAATTTCTTCCTTGGGCCGCAAATCAAACAAAACAAAGATGGAATCTTTGTCCATCAATCAAAGTACACCAAGGAACCGCTGAAGAAATACAAACTTCAAGATGCGAAGCACGCATCTACTCCTATGAGCAAGCAGTATAAAACTTGACTCGGATGAGACAGGTAAAGCAAGAGATCGAAACTCTATCGAGGTATGATTGGATCTCTGCTATATCTTACTTCGAGCGCACTGTACATAATGTTCAAGTGTTTGCTTATGTGCACGATTTCAAGCTAATCCAAAAGAATCACATCTCACTGCGGTGAAGAGAATATTCGGATATCTTGCAGGCACTCGAATCTAGGACTCGTGGTACTCCGGAGACTCGTAACCGAGTCCGACCGGGTACTCGACGCGGACTACGCAGGATACAAAGTAGATCGAAAGAGCACATCCGGAGCTTGCCGCTTCGGGTCAATCCCTAATATCCCGGCACTCAAAGAAGCAAAACTCAGTAGCTCTATCAACGCGTAAGCTGAATATATTGCGGCTGGAGCTTGTTGCGCTCGGATTCTCTCGGATAAAACAACACTTGAAGGATCTCGGATTATCTCTCAACTCGGTCCCAATCAAGTGTGACAATCAAAGCGCAATCCGCATCACTAAGAATCCTGTCCAAGCACTCAAAAACAAAGCATATTGAAGTCGGTATCATTTCTTACGCGATCACTCGTAAAAGGGTGATATTTTACTTGAATTCATTCCGACTAATCTTCAATTAGCCGATATCTTTACTAAGCCACTTGGTGAAGATCAATTCTGTTTTATTCGGAATGAGCTTGGCATGTTAAATGCTTAGTTTCGTGTTATGATTCTTGCATTTTTCTCGTGCTATGTGCTTTAGTTGTCAATAACCATTGGTTCGATTGATCATGTGATACTCGGGCTGATAGTTATTTCGTGTTTCGAGTCACTCGAAACTTTTCCGAGTCAAACTCGGACGTAGAGAAAAATTTGGACATCAAATTTTCCGAAGCTATCTCTAGAACAATGGAGAGTTTCGGATTATATTTTCAAACTCTTTTTCTCTCTCTTTCTCGAGCGCCGCGATCGGATCTTAACCGCAGATTTCAAACCGTTGTTATCTCAACCGTTGAAGCGTAACTGTCACACCGGGCATTAATGATCGATGGACGGGTAAGACGGAACGGAGTTACTTAACGGATAGTGAACGGGCGCGCGTATTCTCTATAAATAACGTCTATTCATCTTCCTCTCGGTATTCTCAAACTCCTTCCCTCTCAAACGAAAACCCTCTCGCGGAAAGTTGTCTACGTGAACAAGTGTTTCCTTGATCGTCCGCAAGTGTTGAAGAAGCTCTCTCTCTCTCTCTCTCGTAAGTTTTCGATTGCTCTCTTCTCATTTTCGTTTTCTTCTCTCGAAAAGTTTCATCTTTTAATCTCTCAAAATGCCTAAAAGAGGAAACCACCCCGACTTTCGAGTTTCTTCATCCTCAAAGAAACCTCGCTCCAACAAGCCGTAAAGCTCAACCCCTCTAAACCCATTGTCACCCAAAGCATCTTGCGCTGGACGACAAGTTCTTCCCAACAACCAAATTCTCCTGGCTGTCCCATATTCAAACCACCTGAGTCTACCATTTCTTGTGTTTCAGCGAGTTCATCTATCCCGAACTCGTTTCGAGTTCTATACTCACCTTTCTCACTCCGAAAATGTTCTAACCTCAAGGGTGCGAGAACATTACCGTTCAGTATCAACACCTCTCTCCTTCACGCATTGTTCAAAGTTTCTTCTCTCTTCTTGAACAAGCAACCCTATCCCCTTCATCGAAGTCGCCGACGACTTCTTTGAAAAGTACGCCAAAGAATTCCCCGGGTCCGTAAAGAAATTTTCCGTGACTTAGTTGAAGTCGAAGCCAGGCTTCAGTGTTTCCTGCCGATGAGAACCTTCTTCTCACAAAGCATTCTAGCAAGGAGAACCCCAACTCCAAGCACCTCAAAGCTCTCTTCGATATCCCGGAGGGATACGAAGTCGACCTCTTCCCTCCATCATTGAGCAAATGGTCGCTGTGCCAGCTCAACTCCAAACCAAGAAGAACACCTCCCTTCCTTTCGGTGCTCTTCTCACCCTTGTCTTCAAACAATTTCAAGTTCCTCTTCCCTCCGACCCTAACGCGGTGTCCGAGGCGGCCATTGTGGTCGGTAAAAGGAACTCCGAGGGTACGGATACCAGGAAACTAACCCCGGTGTCCGGGTTCACAACTCGAGCCGAGGCCTCCTTCTCCACCTCAAACTCGTAAATCAACCCCTCTCCCTCTTCCCTCTTCACCTGGTGGTGCCTCCACCTCCAAGTGCTTCCAAATCTCTCTCCGCCCTCTTGTCTCCTGTCTTCTTGGACAAGATCACCTCGGTGTCTTCGACTTCGAGAGACATGCTCGGAGGTTTCAAGTTCTGTCCTTCAGTGGTCCGACCATCAACCAAAAGACCGGTCGAGTCCCAGATCCGAGAGCAGCAGTCTCTCGTTCTTGAGATGAGAGAGCTGGTTAAGGAGCGAATGAGCCGGCCGAGCTCCTCGGAGAGAGACGGTCCAAGGCGGCTCAGGACCCGTAAGACTCGGCACCCATCCGAGACGTCTTCGAGCCCGAGCCCGACCTCCTCGGAGAGCGAGGAAGCCGAGGAAGCGAGAGGAAGAAGCAACAGATGCAGCGGAGGACGCCGAGGAACCCGCAGCTGAGGCAGCTCCTTCCGGCCAAGGGAAGAAGAGGCCGTGGCAGCTGCCGAGGGACAACTCCGCTCCCCAAGTTCAAGTTCGTTGTACTCGGCTCGAGACAGCGATCCGAGTGGGTCGAAGATCTCGCTCCTCCAGCGAGTCAGCCGGAGCAGCCCCTCCAGCCCCAGAGGTCCCAAGGGAAGAACCCTCGATCCACTTTCTCCGGGTCGCCCACTCGGAGCCGAGCCCCCGCGAATTGTTCCGGCTTCTCCCTTCGCCGCGCTCAAGCACATCGTCAAGGTCTTATCAGCGCCGGCGCACCTCCGCCTCCACTCGAAATCCCTCCCTCCTAGTTGGAGCCATGCACCGAGTCACGATTCCTCGGTGCCTCCGAATTTCGCTTTTCAAAATTTTATTTTGTCCGGACAATTTCTGTATATTACTTGTACTTTTCTCCCTTCTTTTTGTTTCTTGTTTTTGCTGAAAGGCAAGGGGGAGAAATGTAGTCGAAACTGGTTGTCTTGTCTAGGGGAGTTCTTTCCGCCCTTGTAATATATTTTTTATGAACCGAATGCATTTCATTATTAATTTCGAGTTCTTTCTTTTCCGAGTGAATGAGTTCAAGCATACTTTATTTTGCTCGATATATTGAATATTGCTCTGTTCAAAATGTCTTACTTTTATTCGAACTACTCGGAATCAACCTATTTCCCTCTAACAAAGTTTCTGTTTAAGTATGGAATGCCTTTCATCAAAAAGGGGAGATTGAAGACTCGGACACTTCTCTATATATTTCGAGTCATGCAGAAAGAATCGGGTATAACGATGTCATTCATATAGTGTTTTGATTCCAAGGCATTCTCTCGTGTCTTAGAAACTTACTTGAGTGAAATAGTATCTTTTCTATGCGATTCGGCTTTCACTTATCCCTTTAATCGCTTTTCAGCTAGCGACTCGTAAAACTTGTTCTTCATTCCGAGTCCACTCTCTCGTAATCCGACTTATGATTATTTACTCTATTGTTTGCAAAGTCGGCATTCATAGTTCTTTTCGTGCTTAGTCTACATCAAGTGTTTCCCACTCGATATTTGTTGATAGAACTTGATTCCTTGCTTAAGACTAAGTCTTATGGAATTCCGAGTATCATGGATATTAGACTCGTAAAGTTCCATTTCTTTTATGACTCGGATAATCTGTTTGTTAATTATCATGATTATTTTTATTATCTCGTGTCTAACCTTGGACCAAAGTATTTTATACTTTGAGAACCGAAGGTGTTTTACTTTTGTAGGTTATTCAATCGAGGATATCTTTTCAAATTACAAAAGTAGCCGGCTCGTAACGTCAAATCACCAGCAGATATAGCTTTTCACCATCCTCGCTCTAGTCCCGGAAGATTGTGTCGGAAGCCGTCCGCTTCCATATCCGGAAAACTGGAAGGTCAAGCTTAACGATGGTTTTCACCACACTTTTCAAGACACAACCGATGGTTTTGGGACTTCCAAGAGAGTTAAACCGTTGTCCAACGACCATATTTTCAACGGATACTTTCCGAGTGACTCGAAAGCCCTTATCAACGGTCACAGAGGACTCTCGGTCAGCGAGATGAAGATAACGGCTACTCGCCTGGTTATCTATAAATAGAAGCCACTTCACAAGACTTGAAGATAGTGGAACATACCGTCAATACTCTAACTTGAACAAAGTTATTGTATTTACTTTCAATCTTCAACTTACAACTCCCACTCTGTAATTCATTACTTTCGAGTTGTAAGGTCTTGTACTCGATTACAAACACTTCTTACATTCTTTGTAAGGTCCCTTGACCGAGCTGTAAGGGTTAACTCAGCTTAGTTGTCCCTAGCTGTAAGGGTTATCTCAGCTAGGAAGTACTAGATCGGATAAGGGAACTTCGAGTCTAGGAAAACTTGTATAGAGTTGTCCAAGGGAGCAACTCGGGTTCCGTCAAGTTCACGGTATTTTGTGGACTCAAAATAGTGAATTTGACTTTGTGTCTGGATTGACACGGGCCGTGGTTTTCTGCCCCAGGAGGGTTTCCACGTAAAATCTCCGTGTTCTATTTCGAGTTCATTCTAGACTCGGACAAAGACTGCTGAACGTGTTTACTCCGATTCATTACATTCCGAGTCCAATATTTGTTAACCCCTTGCTTAGACTCGGAATCTGTCTTTAAATCTTCTCTGTCAAAAGGGTGTGTGCTTTCACAAAGAATTTTTCATCACCCTATTCACCCCCTCTAGGGTGACTCGGACTCTCCCCGAGCAAACCTTCGGTTAGATATCACTTTCTACGAGATCACTTAGAAAAGGGTGATATTGAACTTGAGTTCATTCCTACTAATCTTCAATTAGCTGATATCTTTACTAAACCTCTTGGTGAAGATCGGTTTTGTTTTATTCGGAATGAGCTTGGTATGTTAAATGCTTAATTATATGTTAGTCCTATTCTTTGCATGATTTTGTGCTATGTGTTTTTCATTTTCAATAACCATTAACTCAGTTGATTCAGTGATATTGGGTTAGTAGTTACTTCTTGTTTCGAGTCACTCGAAACCAATCTGAGTTAAACTCGGACGTAGAGAGACTTGGACTTCAAATTTTCTGAAACCATCTCTAGATCGGTGGAGAGTTTCGGAATAGATTTTTCAAAATATTTCTCTCTCTCTCTCGAGCGCTGTGGTCGGACGATAGCCGTGGATCTCTAACCGCTGAAATCTTAACCGTTGAAGAGAACCGTCACACCGGTCTTCGATGACCGATGGACAAGTCGAGTCGAACGGAGTTATACTTAACGGATAGTTGACGAGCGCGCTTCTTTTCTATAAATAGCATCTATTCATCTTCGTCTCGGTATTCTACATTCCATCTTTCTCAAACGAAACTTTTCGCGGAAGCTTTCTACGTAGTCGGTGATCGTTGAAGTTCTTCAAGCGTCAGAATGGCCATCTCACATAAGTTTCGACTCGCTCTCATCTTTTTCTTCTACTCTTTTTCGTTTCTTCTAACTCCTTCTCTCTCTTCTGACTCGAAAGTTTCATCTTTCCTTCCATCTCTAAAAATGCCTAAGAGAGGTAACCATCCCGACTTCTAGGTCTCCTCTTCCTCCAAAAAGCCTCACACAAAAACCCCGGAAAGCTCAACCCCTCCAAACCCATTGTCACCCAAAGCACCTTGCGCTAGACGACAAATTCTTTCCTACAACCAAATTTTCTTGGTTGTCCCACATTCAAACCACCGGGCATACAACTTTCTTTGTTTCAGCGAGTTCATCTATCCCGAACTCATTTCGAGTTCTACACTCACCTCACCTTCTCCGAAAATGTTCTAACCTCCAGGGTTCGAACATCACTGTTCGAATAAACACCTCTCTCCTCCACCGCTTGTTCAAGGTTTCCTGTCTCTTCTTGAACAGCAACCCTATTCCTTTCACTGAAGTCGCCGACGACTTCTTTGAAAAGTACGCCAAAGAGTTCCTTGAGTCCCGGAAGAACTTTTCGGTGACTCGGTTAAAGTTAGAAGCACGTCTTTTGTGTTTTTGCTGATGAGAACCTTTTTCTCTCAGCATTCTAGCAAGGAGAACCCCAACTCCAAGCACCTCAAAGCTCTGTTTTACATTCTTGAGGGCTACGAAGTAGACCTCTTCCCCTCCATCATTGAGCGGATGGCCGCTGTGCCAGCTCAACTTCAAACTAAGAAGAACACCTCTCTTCCTTTTGGTGCTCTTCTCACCCTTGTTTTCAAACAATTCCAAGTTCCTCTCCCCTCGGACCCCAACGCTGTGTCTAAGGCTGCCGTTGTTGTCGGCAAAAGGAACTTCGGGAGTACGGATACCAGAAACCGAACCCGGTGTCCGGGTTCACAACTCGGAGCCGAGGCCTCCTTCTTCACCTCGGACCCGAAATCAACCCCTCTCTCTCTCCCCTCTTCACCTGGTGGTGCCTCCACTTTCGGTGCCTCCAAATCTCTCTCTCGCTATTTTGTCCCCGGTTTTATGGACAAAATCAGCTCTGTGTCCTCTGCTTTCCAGGACATGCTCCGGTCTTTCGGGCTTACACTCCAAAATATGAACATCAACCAAAAGACCGCCCAATCCCAAATCCGAGAGCAGCGAGTCTCTAGTTCTTGAGATGAGGGCGTTGGTGAAGGAGCAGAAGGAGCTGGTCGAGCTCCTCGGAGAGAGAAGGTCTAAGGCAACTCAGGACCATGGTGACTCGGACGCGTTTAAAGCGTCTTCGAGCCCGAGTCCGACCTCCTTAGACAGCGGGGATGAAGAAGAAGAAGGCTGCAGATACGAAGCAGCAGACGCCGAGGAACTCGCGGGCCGAGGCAAGTCCATCCGGGCAAGGGGAGGAACACAAGGAAGAAGCGGTGGGAACCGCTGAGGGTCGAATGCTCCACAAGCTCGGATAGCAATACTCGGCTCGGATAGCGATGCCGGGTGGGTCGAAGACCTGGTTGCACCAGCGGGTCGCCTGAGCAGCCCCTCCAGCCTACCGAGGTTCAAAGGGAAGAACCCTCGATCCACTCACCCTGGGTCGGCCACTCGGAGCTGAGACCCCGACGATCATCCCGGTTCTCCCTCCGCCGCGCTCAATCACATCGTCAAGATCTTACCAACGCCGGCGTACCTCCAACTCCTCCGCTTCCACTCGAAATCCCCTCTCCCTTGTAGGCGCCATGCACCGAGTCACAATTCCTCAATCTGCCAGATTCTTCTTCTTTTGAGAGATTTTTTTCTTTTCTTTTCGTCCGGACATCTAAGTTGTACTAACTGTTATTTTCTTCCCTTCTTTTTGTTTTTGCTGAAAGGCAAGGGGAGAAATAGAAAAACTTGTTGTCTAGTTTAGGGGAGCTTTTCCTCTTCATCTTTGTAATTTTGTTTAAGTTCAATGAATTAATGCTTTCTCTTACATGATTTCTATGTTTACGATCTTTCCGAGTTAACATTGTTTCATTAAGTATGGAATGCTCGATGCTTTACTTTATACTCGATACACTAAGTATGTTTTATTCAACTTATGTTATGTGCAACCATTTAAACTCAGATTTCTTTCACTAAAAAGTTTCTGTCTAAGTATGGAATGCCTTTCATCAAAAAGGGGAGATTGAAGACTCGGACATTGCTCAACGCATTTCGAGTTGTATTAAAGAAATCAGGTATAACCATCTAGTACATATAGAGTTTTGATTCCAAGGCATTCTCTCGTGTCTTAGAAACTTTTCTGAGTGATATGATTTATATACTCTAAATGTTACAGACTTTTACCTCGGATATTTCTTGCTTATCTTTGAGTGACTCGTAAATCGATATGCGTATCTCACTCGGTTCCGAGTCCCTCATTACTCAGATTTATCGCATGCTTGAATAGACTAGTATTCGGATCCGACTTCGGTTATAAGTTCCATGTTATTATAGTCAGTATTTCTAGTCTGTTTCTTGCTTAGTCTATATCAAGTTAGTTCACTTTGTTATTTATTATTTAACTTGATTCTTCGCTTAAACTTAGTCGATGGAATTTTGAGCCATATAGATATTAGACTTAGAAAATTCCATTTCATTTCGACTCGGAGAATTAGTTGTTTAATTATCATAATTATTTGATTATCTCGTGTCTAACCATGGACCAAAGTATTTTATACTTTGAGAACCAAAATTGATTTACTTTTGTAGGTTATTCAAACGAGGATATACCTTTTTCAAACCACAAAAGTAACCAGCTTCAAAACGTCAAATCACCAGCAGACATGGCTTTTCACCTGCTCTCGCTCCGAGTCCCGAAGATTGTGTTAGAGCTGTCTGTTTCCAAAACTGGAAAACTGGAATGCTAAGCTTAAAGGTGGTTTCCACCTTATCCTTCAAGACACCACCAAGTGGTTTTGGGACATCCAAGAGAGTTAAACCGTTGTCCAACGTTCACATTACAACGGATACTTTTGAGTGACTCGAAAGCTTATGTTAACGGTCACAAAGGACTCTCGGTCAGCGAGATGAAGATAACGGCTACTCTGCCTGGTTATCTGTAAATAGAAGCCACCTCACAAGACCTAAAGATTGCCGAAATTATTGTTAATACACATACTTGAGCAAAGTCATTGTATTTACTCTCAATCTTCTACTTACAACTCCTACTCTGTAATTCATTATTTTATGAGTTGTAAGGTCTTGTACTCGATTACGAACACTTTCTTACTTTCTCTGTAAGGTCCCTTGACTAAGCTGTAAGGGTTAACTCAGCTTAGTTGTCCCTAGCTGTGAGGGTTATCTCAGCTAGGAAGTACTAGATCGGATAAGGGAATTTTTGAGTCTAGGAAAACTTGTATAGAGTTGTCTAAGGGAGTAACTCGGGTTCGGTCGGTTCACGGTATTTTGTGGACTCAAAATAGTGGATTTGACTTCGTGCTTGGACTAGCACGGTCCGTGGTTTTCTGCCCCGGGAGGGTTTCCACGTAATTTCTAAGTGTTATCTTTCCGAGTTCATTCTAGACTCGATACGGTCATATTACTCCCGCTTGATTTGCTTGTTTATTCGTGATAGCATTTTTGAGTCCAAGCTTTTCGACCTCGCTGTTTGACTCATAACTCGTCTCTGTCTCTTTGTTATCAAAAGAGCTAACATTTTCAGGAAAAACTTCGTCACCCTATTCACCCCCTCTAGGGTGACTCGAGACTCTCCCGAGCAAACCTTCAACGATTAACGATTTACGATTAACGATTGACGATTAATGATTACGATTAACGATTTTACAATAACATTTTACAAAACAATTAAAATTTAACTATCTTGGAAGGGTACAAGCAATAACGTACCTCGGTCAATCGTTTTCTTTTAATTTCTTTTTCTTTGCTTCCCTGAATAGCCGTTCCTATTGAATTTTCTGTTTTCAAACAGAAATTTAATATTTGCATTAATAAACTTATTAGTCTTTCTTGTACCTATGTACTTTACATTTTAATCAATTCAATTGTCTAAACTACTAACGGTTTTAAAACTCCAATTTCCTCCTTAAATCAATTCTCTCCAGAATCTATTTTTCTTTCAAATATTAACCTAACCCAATTTGATTAATTCACTTCCCTAGCATAATCCCATAACTTAAACAATTTTTACACCCCCAATCAATCCGTTCATGCTCATATAGAAAATCGAACAAGCATATTAACAATTATGAATATCCCAAATTTACCTCCAATATCAATTTAGCACATAACAAACTCAAAAATCCAATTTCATATATATCCCCATACTTCACTACTCTCCAAAGTTCATCCAATTCCACCAAAACCAAACAATTCATTTATAATCATATAAAAATCAAACAAGCACATTTACAATTATAAAGAAACCCCAATTAATTTCCAATTTCATATGAACACATAATAATCCCTAAGTCCAATTTCATTTTCTCGACACAATTCCTTCAATTCCACCATAACCAATTCACAATTCACATATACTTGCCTAATTATTCAATAACAACATAAATTTGTGATAAAATTTGCTTAGAAATTAAGGATTGGAGATATACCTTAAATTGGATTAGATGTGAAATTGGATGGTGGTGGCTCGGTGGTAGAGCTCCGCGGCTCGAGCAGCGGGGTTAGTTGGCGGCGTCGAGTGCCGGCAGAGGCCGAGGCGGCGGCAAGGCCGGCTAGCCGGACTGGCAGCGTAGCAACAACAGTAGGGGCTGGCGAGAGACTATGGGAGAGGGAAAGAGAGGGATTCGCGGCAGCAAGGTGGCAGCCGGGACTCCGGCGACGTCTTTCCGGTGGCGGCCAAAGGCGCCGGCGATAGCTGGGTGGCGGTGGCAAGGGGCAATGTTTCGGGGAAGTGGAGGAGAAGTGAGAGAGAGATGAAGATGGAAGGTGTATCCGCTTGTTTATAATCCCCCAATTCTCTAATATAATCTCGAGACTTCTAGCAGTAGCAGCCCCTCATTTCATTTTTTTTTTATCTAAAAAAATCTTAATATCTTCCTCCGATTTTATTTTTGATTTTACCACATGATTACATGTTTAATCACATAATTTCGAACTCTCTCCTTTTTTTTCATTTACTTATCATTTAATTTTAAATCAATCGTGTTTCGAGACACAATTTAACATTATTCGAAATGTGAATTGTACAATTTACCGATTATTATTTACGATTAGCACATTTTATTTCGATTTCGTATTCCGCACGGCTCACTTGCTCTTAAACAATATTAATACGATAAAATGTAAATTTAAAATAATTAATTACGATTAAGTTTCGGGGTGTTACAATGGTCGACGGATCGCACCGAGCTTCCCCACAAATGCTTGGCATAGGGTTTAGAAAGCTTTTGATTTTCGAAGAGACAAGATGATTTTGAAATGTGGGGATGAAACTTTTATTATGATTTTTGAGTTTTATGAAATCTGATTTAAAGCGAATTAGGCAAAGTTTGAATGATGATTTTATTAATTATTTTATTTAGAAATTATTTTAACAAGTCCCGAGATATCATCTCTTAACCGAAAAACAAAGAAAGCTAGAATTATGTTTCGCGGTAAGGCTTTAGGGTCGGATCGGTGTGAAAACACCAATCCGGACGAAGCCCCGCCTACCGACCACTCGGTTCGAGCGCCGATCTACGTCTAGCGGTGGCCGGCGACGGCCGAGGCCATGGCTAAGGAGATCAGCCTCGGCCTCTACCCCGCCTTGGCAAATCCAGATCATGTTTTCTTTTTCTACGATCAAAAATAGTCGAGATGCAAATTTTGAAGAAATAAATAAAAGGGAGTCGCTAGTTAGTTTTTAGGAGAGAAAACTAACAAAAATAAAATAAAGTTTGCTCTTCCAATCTTAGTATTGGAAAACTAAGACTAAAAGAGGCTAAAAATGACTCCAATCGGTATTTGAACCGATAATCGCATTCGGGGCGAGGGTATGAAACGTAGGGATAAACACTTCGTTCCGCCCGTCCGAAGACGACCATTACTAGTTGGAGTAGTGAATTAAAATAATGTACAAAATGCAAGCACACACAACATGCGATAAAGAATTAAAGCAACCAAGCCATAATTAGAAAAGCGATAAAGGCGTAAATAAAGAAAGCGGTAAAGAAAGAAATAACAAAAAAAAGCAAAACGAAAACGAAAAGAAAGGGCAAAGCGAAAGGAAAAGAAAATGGAAAACTAAAAAGATTATATCGGGTGGGAAGGAATTGAAAGTGATACATCGTTTATTCACAATACGAAAGCGATAAAGAAAACATATAAATAAAATAAACCGTGGTGAGGATCGAATCCATGCCCTCAGGTTGTCCCACCTGTTGATATGGATCTCTTGATGCGATGGTGGTGAATTGAAGGGACTTTGTGTAAGTATTTTGTGGAGATAGGTAGGTAGATGTGTGACTTATGGAGTTATAGGTTCGGATGTGGTGAGATTGGAGAATAGAATGGGAAGAGGCTAAAAGGGACCAAGAGATCAGAATACACAATGGAGTATTCAAGAGCTCTTAGGCAAATTTCACCAGAGTAACATTGAGGGATGCGCCATTGTAGGTGCAATGCAGCAGTGTGATGCTAAGGCAGGAAGTCATATCGAAATGAGAGTCAAGACTCTCTATTTATAGGGAGATTAGGTCGAGGAAATGACCTAGGGTTAGCTCGGCCAGCCGTCCGTAAGTAGCAGCAAAACTAGGCAGGATATTGTGAAGATTGAACCGGATAGAACCGGGATAAAGAAGGGATAAGACTCGGTTCACGGCGCTGGCCACAAAGGATTTCTAGGGTTTCGTGCCCTAGCGTGCTAGCAAGGGAGTCTCCGAGGAAAAATGAAGCACTCCATTTCAAATTTTAGTGTGGCAGGGCCGGCCATAATGACTTTCCAAAAATGTAAAGTTTCCATTTTTTATAGGTTTCATTTTTGGTGCGGGATGTGTGCTCCTAGTCTCGGGTGGACCGTCTTGGAGCCAAAACGCAAGCACTTTGAGGCTTGTGATCATGAAATGCAGCGTCTAACGTCATCTTGAGGTCTTCGGCTCCTTGTCCGGTTGGATCGAAGTGAAATGCGAGTGTTCTAAGCCTAGAATTCAACGGTATGTTGTCGCTGGACTCCATTGTCTCCGAAGGCTTGGCCCGATTTTGGATCGTTCGAAAGAAAAGGGGATTTTTGGATCGACCCAAGGCAAAAGGCTATTTATGTGGTGCTTGGGGTTCTTTGTGGTTTATCGGCTTCCGTCGCACCAATCAAACACAACCCGTGATCCAAATCCTCAAACAAGACTCGAGATTTCATCGTTGGGCCAAAAAATAAAATAACGAGAGAAAGGATGACACCTTTTTGGTGTCTACGATTAGCTCCCACTTTGACCAGAGTTTGAAAGACGATGGTCAAAGTAGACACTAAAGGGTACATACCCGGTATTGGCGTTGCTTCGAATCCGATTGAATTGATGCATTTGAAATTTGGTATCGGTTGACTTGAACTCGACGGGGGCCTGGACTTGACTAGCAAAGTCTTAAGTCCAGATTGTTGATTTCCGAACTTGGTTGCTTAGAAACTTGAAGTTCGGATTGATGTGCCTAAACTTGACCATTTAGTTAGTCCGAAGCTTAGCGAGGGATCTTCAACTTGACTTGGGTAGTAAAGTCCGAAGTCCAGCTGGGCTGCTCGAACTTGATCGCTTCTTGGATCCGAAGTTCGGCTGGGTGTGCGTAAACTTGATCTTTCTTGGTCCGAATCTTGGCTGAAAATTTTTTCGCACTAACGGTTTTGTTAGCTAATAATCGAATGTAAATAGTTTCAAATGTTACCTAAAGATGATTTGTAACCAAATCAGGTTTCAAATGTGGTTCCTTGACTTGGCCATGGAGGTCCTAAAATCTTGGTGTTGTTTATGAACCTTGACCGCTGTTGGGCCTAAAGATCCACTAAGTTGTGTCTAAACCTTGACCTCTGTTGGGTTTGAGACTCGACTGGGGGTGTATTAATCTTAACCGCTTCGGGTCCGAAGCTCGACTTCTATCCACTTTCATCGAAATAGGGATAGATGCTTATCTTTATGTAGAAATTCTTGCCTAGACTTGGTCATTGGGTGACCTGAAGTTTGCTTGCTTGAAAATATGATGTTCTATGAGGTGATGTGCCTCATTCAAAATTTGAGCTTTTAGTTTGTATGTTAATAGCTCCTTTGTAAGGTAGACGATTTGTGTCTTCCCCGAGTATTCTTGGAGTTGTTGTGGTTGTATAACCCTTTCGATCTTGAGCCCCCACGTTCTTCCTAGGTGCCTATGTCTAGCTCTTCTCGAATATTGGAGAATTGGCTAGCTTTGATTAGTTGATGACATGGAAGATCCTCTCCGAAGGTGACGGTGTTGGTGACCTCCTTGATGCTTGATGTCTGCTTGATTGCTTGATGCTTGATGCTTGCTTGATTGAATAATTCCTTGTAGGGTGCTTTGTTATTTAATTTTTATGCTTTTCAGGAGTTTGACTCATGCAAAGGAGAAGAATGCAAGACTCTATTCCAAGAACAAATGCATTCTTTTATTAAGATGATGCGAAATGTTCAAAATGAAAAATACAAAATTGCACTTAGCCCGCACTCCCTAAAGTAGAGCCTAAAGAATGTGTAGGTGCTTGAATGACGATGTCTTGTCTGTCGACGGATCATGAACCATAGACTTGATAGTTTAGTGCTGAATCATAATGGCATGCTTCTTGATGATTCGATGCATTTTCCCAATTGGTTGATGTCTACGCTTTGGATAGGGCAAAGTGGCTTTTGGATTTAGGAAATTGGAAATGGGAATTAGAAAGGTTTAGGATTGGGGCCGGACCTCGTGGACTTCCTACGTATCCGCTATAGCGGAAATCAAGCCTTCGTAGTTTAAAACAAGAAGACTGATTTGCGTTGGCTTTTTTTTGGAAGAGAGGGAAAGGAAATAAAAATACAATGGATATGGAAAAGGGAAAAGCAAGCTTTATTAGCATCCCCGATGAGTGATGGGCCCATTCGATGATCCTCTAGTCGGTTAAAGCTTGTTCTTCTTCTATGAGCATGCCAGTATCTCGAAGTGTTTTGAAGTCCATGATAGGCAAGAACTTCGAGTGCTGCTAATAGGCTGGTTGCGGGTTCTTGATGATGATTTTGACCCGATCCTTCTTAGATGGTCGATCAATCATGTGGGCGGCTTTTGCCCTACAGCGAGTAAGGAAGTCGATGAAGCTCTCCTCCTCTCCTTGCTTGGTCATCTCTAAATCCCGAAGTGTGACTGGTAGATTAGTATTGTAGAAGTATTGGTGTATGAACACCCGGCAAAGATCTTTCTAGTTTGTGATCTTGTGTGGGTCGATAGCATAGTACCATTTCATTACATCAATATTGAAAGTCCACGGGAAGATGATGTGGTAAGTATCTTCCGGAACATTCTTCAAAGTCATTGCCCCATAAAGTTTCTCATGTGATGGTGAGGGTTCTTTGTTCCATGAAACTTGATGTTAGGCATGGTAAACTTAGGGGGTAGCTTGCCTTTAGGGATTGAAGTGAATCCCTAGGACAGATAGTGGTGGTTGAACATCAAGGACTCCCATAACATCTTCTCTATCCGATCTATTCTTGGATCCGATTGAGGCCTGGGTTGAGGTTCGGGGTGGGATCCTTCTCCTTCTTTTTCTTGTCCTTTGGACTTTAATTTCCTCTCTAGTTCTTTGAGAATGAGATTGAGGGTTTTTAATATCGACTCAATTTTCTCATCACGAGCCTCAATCTTGGCTTCTATCTTAGCAAGTAGACTCCTTGAACAAGGTCATCATGGGAGTTTGCTCGGCTGGTTGGCCAGTTTTGGAGGAAGGTTTTATTTAGACTTTGGGCGGCACACCGGTGTTACTAGTACAGAGTGCGGGACATATTGATACTGTACGTGCTAATGTGGGACGTACTGGTGTGGTACGTATCAATGTTGACCGTACTAGTGTAAAAGAAGATCTCTTATTTATTAAATGCTTCATGCTAGGGTTTTCGACTTACTTAGGATTTCCTATCCTGTATCCCAAAAGAATACATGCTTAGGATTGGCTCGTGGAAAAAACTTCTAGGGAGATAGGGCTTAAGTGCTTGACTCGAGGAAGACTGATCCTTGTATAAAAGAAAATGATATGCTCTTTTATTTGGATGCACATAAAGGGATGCAAATCAAATGGAATGGAATGTATGCATTGATGATATGCCTTAATCTGGGATGATTCTATGATTTGGCTAGTGCATAACTGAAATGCATAAATGATTGATCCTAATGGAAGATGAATTTGTTTTGGCTAAATGAGAAATGTATTTCCTTAATTTAAAATGAATTTATTTGCCTAAATGAAACATGAGAATGCAAAATGGACTCACCTAATTTGAGATTAATTTACTTTGGCTAATGCAAAATGGACTCACCTATTTTGGGATGAAATTTATTTTTGGCTAAAGCAAAAATAAAATGCAAAGTTTTGATCACCTATTTTGAGATGAAATTGATTTTTGGCTAATGCAAAAAGGGAAATATAGAATGAATGGACCTAAAAGGGAAAGGTAATTTTGGAATTTTGGCTAAAATGCACAAATTGAACCGACTCAAAGTTTTATTTTTAAAAAATTTTTGCACCCATGCAAGGATTATTCAGCACCCCTCACCTATTCCTAAAGGCTCACAAGCGGAAGATTAAATCTAAAACAAACACACTCATTCAAGCATGCAAATGAAGGACAAGATGACACCTAATAGTCAAAAGATCTATGGCCAAAAAGGTTTAGACTAGATAGGATACATGGTGACTCATAATCCGAGGATTTGGTCTTCCGTGTGGGGCACGACAAGAGAAAAGTCTAGAATCCTTGGTGAACCAAGCGGTTTGAACCAAGAGTGCATGCTACGAGGCAAGAGGTACTATTTTGGTTGGCAATCAAGCCTAATTGGGCTCGCCTAAGATTCGAGTGGGAGCCTTTTATCGAAGGGTTAAATAGGGGTAAAATAATTTTTTCCTAGGGTCCAAAGCAGTAATAAACTATGTTCAAAGGTTGCTAAATGTAGGATGTCTATTATAAGCACATCATTAAAATCACTACTCAAATTTTCAAGTTTTGCCTAGTTAATAAAAAATTTATCCCCAATGGAGTTTTGGATCGACCCAAGGTGAAAGGCTATTTATGTGGTGTTGAGGGTTCTTTGTGGTTTACTGCCTAGCGTCGCACCAATCAAACACAGTCCACAATCCAAATCCTCAAACAGGACTCGGGATGTCATCATTCACCAACAAATAAAATAATAGAGAAAAGATGACACTTTTTTGGAGTCTACACAACCATTTCATGTAATATTTGTCACCTAATTATGTTGCCCCTACCATATCAATATATCATATCATGATCATATCATTCATATTTGCCCATTATCAACTCGGACTCTCGATCGATCCGGGTATGCGCATATGTAGGGGAACCGATGATCGTAAAGGGTTCCACAGATAATAAACTAACACCTATTTTATTATTTATCTTCCTATCTTATTTTTAAATGAATTAAAATGTACATGCTCACAAATAATTTTATACAATATACATTTACAATGCAAGGATGAATGTACTGAGCTTCGGCTCACCATTACGAGATGTTTTCTTTGTTTTGTTTTAGATAAGGCTGATGTTGATGAAAGAAATAAGTAGGCGTGTTTATTTTTATCGATAAGACTTAGAAGCTCACAATGGTAGTCGGGAAGTGTTGGTTGGGAATGATCTATTTTATGGTTTAATAAATTATGATCATGATGGTACTCGTTAACACGTTTATTGTTTATGTTGTTATAAGTTGGATGTCTTAAAAATTTTAAACTTCAACTTAGCAAGTAATATTCGTATTTTATTTTGGGAGTTGCCTTACTCTTTGTTTTGGAACGGCGGTAATGCTTCTAATATTCCCTGTCTGTTGCACTAATTACTAGTTAATTAATCGTTATGACTAAACCGGTGAATACTCGGATTTGGGGGCATTTGGCCTATGACAATGATTTCTATAAAGAACTGTTGTCAATAACCCAATTCATCAAGACCTATGACAACGGTTCCTATACGGAACTATAGTCATAGCTAAATGGTGACCTTTAACAACGGTTCTTACCCAAAACCGTTGTCAAAAGTCAGTCGATTAAAAATGTCATTGTCTCATTTTTTATAATGGTTTTCTTTACCTAAAAAAAAAAATCATTGTCATAGTCCTTTTAACAATGGTTCATTGATGAGAACCGTTGCCACGAGTCAAAAGTAATTTCTTTTACCCTACCCGATTCATAAGCAAACCCGAAACTACCCGAATAGCTTAGTTCTACTTTTTGCCATCGCCTTATTTTTAGGGTTATTCTCTAGTATATAAGTCAAGGTTATTAATATCATTTCCACCACCTCATTAATTTCTCTTTTATCTTCAAAGAGAAAATGAGTTGTAATGCCCTCTTAAGTGATGGCTCAAGTGGATCACCGCATGCCGAGAAAAGTTTCTCCTTGTCGGCCAAGAAAAGTAGTTCCTCGCCTGCTGAGAAATCCCTGCCCCTAGAGAAAAGTAGCTCCCAGCCTACAGAGAAAAGCCAAGGCAGCGAGACAACAAAGGCATGCACTCCCTATCGCAGTAAGAACTTACCCGTAGAGAAAAAGTGATGTTTTGATGTATTTAGATGTTTTATTCACTTCGGTTGTGTATTTTATTTATGTTCAGTGCACTTTGATTGTTGAGGAGCAAACTTTGCCAGGGAGTGTTTCATAGAAGAAGTGGAGATGATCGCGAAATGTTCGAAGAAGATTTAGTTACCGAAGCTTAATCCTTGAAGGATTCGAGCTTCTCGTAACTAAAATCTTCTTCGCGCATTCGGGGTCATGTCCACTTTTTCTATGGTACACGTCCATGTCAAGCGTTGCTCCTCTACAATTGAAGCATTCACCTATGACAATAGTTCCTATAAAAACCGAAGTCATAGACTAGAGGTTAGGACACTAGGCCTATGCCAACAGTTCCTATAAGAACCGTAATCAATATCTTGACCTATGACAAAAGTTCTTATAAAGAACTGTAGTCATAGGCCAAGAGGTGACTTTTAACAACAGCTTTTTCCCAAAACTATTGTAAAAAATTAGCTCCTTTCTACGATTATTATAAAAATGGCACTCGCCTCATTTTTTACAATATTTTTATACCGTTGTTAAAAGTCATTATTGTAGTAGTATATAAACCCACAATTTCTGCTTCTTAATCGGGGCCATCGCATGGGTGCACAATAACCCACGTATTTTCTACTGCCCGCAAGTGCATGTCCGATTTGTGATGTTGATCTTCAACCACTTAAAGTTGGTTAACCGTACACCAAATTGCCATGTGGTACGGTTGTACATTTGGACATCAATAACGTAACCCGACTTCTCCAACGTCTTCGTCAACTTCTTCTCAATCCTCTTCCCGACATCATTTTTCCAACCTTGCACCACCGACTTACGCATGTCCATGTACCTTCCCAGCTTCGAAGATGACCAAACAGCAACCACAAGATAGACAATGGCCTCAAATAACGCATCAAGTTTTTCTAACTTTCCAAGTGGGTTAGTGTTCATCTTACCCCAGACGTTCTTTAGTGAACTTTAAGGCTGCCCAATGCTCTAGTACATTATGTTCTACCTATGGAGCGAATTCTAATTTATACGGTCTTAGCTCATTCAACACAACATTGTACTTTAAAGGCATCGATGCGTATACTACCCTGTTGAACATTTCATTGATTAGGTCCTTCGATGCGTCTTTAAGGATGCCTAACTTCATAGCGACACTCACAAAATTCTCCATGAGATGCCTAACATAGTAGCTATGGTTCTCATACCCAAACACCCTTGGCATATCATACAACAATCCTTGATGCCTATCTATTACACTGATTTGCTTCAACCCCCCAAACACTTTAATAAGACAGATCAAGAACGATAGATTGTTGTGTGCATCTAAGACTACTGCAGTCATCAACATCCCATTCTACGGACCACTCAACTTTTCCCCATCCACTAACAACATTTTCCTGCATCCCATGATGAATCTATTTAATGATGCACAGTAAGTAATAAACATATGCTTGAACCTTACCCTTTCCAACTCACGGAATGCCCTCGAATCAGGATTTTCCCGGACTATAGCGGCACACATCCAAGGCAAAAGCTTGTATTGATCCTCCTATCGTCCCATCACTAACATATGCACATACTTATGAGCCCTCCATGCTTGCTTGTACGTCAATTGCATCACAATATTAAGTGGAAAGCCTTTTATGATATTGACTAGTGCATAGTAGATCTTGACTAGTGCATAATCGCAGAAAGTTAAACCTTCGAGTCAATCAACCGCCACAACATCTTCGCTCTCATTCTTCGTTTCCCAAGTGCCCTACATTGCTCACTAACACATTGACTGTGCTTGTCTTTAAAGTTGTTTACTATCACCCCATCTCTTTATTTGGCACCTCGAACACGGATGTAAAAGTCACAACCTTTGGCACCATACTCTACAATAATGCATTTTTCATAATTCCTTTTGAAATGGTACTCAAATTTATTTGCAATTGCATACCTCCACATGTTACATCTGCAGCTATCAACCGAGGCAAATAACTCGACCTTATCCTTTAATTAAATTCCTCCATATAATTATCCTCAACCAATAACACTCATATTGTAATCGAGTGCGCGACCACACCACTCATTCATTATCTAATTCTTAACTATAGTCCGATAGTGACTCATCTATGTTGTTGTTAGATAAGCCGTAGCTTTCTTTTCCATCTCCCGGACCGAACCCGGAACCTCAAGCATTGCCTGCTGCCCGGGTTCCATGTCCACTCTAATTAATTCATAAAAAAATACCATTCATTAACTTAATATGTAGTTTGGAAAATAAAATAAAAACACCATACCACTTATATTTCAAAATCGAAACGCTTGTTCGTCCATCAACTTTGGCCAACATAGCATTAGACTAATAAGTGCAACCTCGCAACCATACCACCAACACCAATAGAAGAACATCCTCGTAAGTCATCAACCCTTCCATCCATATTCCCTACCGCCAATCTACCACATGGACCTTCCTGCCCGACAACATACAAATATGCATGATGTTCGTTCCCCTTCATTATGTTCACAAAATCATCATCTCTAACAAAAAGTAGTAATACCCTCCTATAGAATTTCAAATTCTACCACAGCTTACGTCCCTTCAACTCATCACCGATTGCCTCTTCCACTCGACTTACAAATTGCATCAACACCCATATCCTCCATGATCCATACACAAAGGTTCCTCCACCTTATGTATACTAACACATATACAAGTAGCTCTTTCGACCTATTGACCCTTCCACTAGTAATTTCAACAACAATACTAACTCTAGTTAAATCCATTACCTATAACATCAAATATAGACTAATAATATACAAATGACAACAATAACACCATTATAGTTATGTAATACCCGAAATTTTAAAGAAAAGTAGCTGAAAAGCATAGAATTATTGAATATTTTCCCCACGACTAGGGGGTTGAGTGACTCGATTTTATTTACGGCGGACGTATTACATTAGTATCCCTTTGGAGGCTGGTGTTGAATAAGTTAAATCAAGGAAATTGCCTTCCTTTTTCATCCGAGCTAAACTGTTGGGTGATTAGGAATTGCCGTGGCCGGCGTATTAAAATAAGTTAGGACGCAAGCAACGTAAGAGGACAGAAGGGAAGAGTTATGGACTTGTCTTATATAGGCCGGTGATTACTTAGTTGAATTATGAAGAGATGGGATAGAAACTAAATTAGGGGTCCAATAAAGATCATTAACCAACGGAATTAGGCGGTGGAAGAGAGGGAAGCAAAGAGGGCTCGGTGGAGCCCGAGTAGCGAGAGGAGCGAGCAGGAAACGAGAGGGAGAGAGAGAGAGAATGCGCAGGAGTCGGAGCAGAGGCCGGTGGTCGCCCGACCAACGAGCGGCCGGTGGGCAAGGGAAAGCGAGGGTCGGGAAAGCGAAAGAGAAGGAAAAGAAACCGAGCGAAGGAAGAAGGGAAGAGGGAGATAGCGCGAGAGGGAGAAGGCAAGCGAGAGTAGGGAAAGCAACCGGAGGCCGGTGGGCTCCACGGCGAACGAGGTGAAGCGGCCGCGAACGCGGGGAAACGACCAGGGGCCAAAGGAGGGCGAAACCGAGGCCCGGGAAAAGGGGACGCGAGCACAAGGGCCGAGGGAGGCAGCCGGGGCACGGGAGACGTGACCAGCGACGGCGTCGGGTGGGGAGGAAGGCGGCAGAACCGGGCCGGCAGCGGGGAAGAAGAAGGAAAGGAGAAACCAACCCGGGAAACTTGAACCTCAACAAACCGTCAACCCGAGAATCCGAGGTGGGTAGTCTTATACTCTAAACTATTAGTAATTTCAAAACCCAAATGGATTTGTTGTTAATGTTGAATGTGTTCCGTGAATATGGAATTTGTGGTGAACGTTGAATATCTATATTGCAGGATAGACTTAATCGTTGTGTAAGATTGAAATAAGAGCTTAGAATGGATTTAAGGAGTCAATAGGGCTGAATCGTGAAATAAAAGGAATTACTTAGGTTAAACAAGTAGAATTAAATTAGGAACTTCAAAGAGATTTGATAGTTACTTAAGGTTGAATTGGAACCTGCTGATTCCGAGGAGGTTAGATTGCATAGGTCAAAGGAGTAGTATTGAAGTTTCGATTAGCTATTAAGGATGAAGAGTTGGGTCATGGATATGAATTATGAGTTGACTAAGTTTTAGAGATTCTTGAACATGTGGTATTAAGAGCTAATTACCAACATTGGAGAATGGTACATCGAAGTATAAAGAGGAGTATGAATTCGTATTGAGTAATGCGCAATTGGGACAAGTAAGTGAGAAATGGGTGATTGTGAGAGTAATTACATTCGAAGTATATTTAATTCCTCGAGGTTGAACCGAGCGTGAAAATAAGCAAAGCTAACGGAAACCAAATAATGAAAAGTGATTAAGAGTTACATAACTAAGGACGGACGAGTAAGAGTTAAGCAATGAGTTAGAGACATACAACGGGAATTTGAGGCAGGGAACGGTAAGGTTAAGTTGAGGAATTGGAGTAAAGATAGGGAGTTGAGGAAAGTTGAGACGTGAGCAAACAAAGTGGATTAACAAAGTAGAGACATAAAGTGAGAAATGGAGGTGAAGGGAATGAATTGTGACGAATTGAAACGTTAACTTAAGTGATATATGCTTGTGGTTACCGTGACTCATGAAATAGAGATTAATCATACTAAAGTGAGGGATTGAGAAAGATATAGTTGGAAAAGAGTTGAGAATGATTGCTTGCATTGAACGGTGATTATTCGTGCTATGTGTTTGTTTTATGTGATGCTCAAAAGTAGTTTCAAAAGAAGTTTTGTGTTTTACGTGAAATGACCCTTGAATGCAACTTCTTGTAAGTTGCCTTTCAAACATGATTCTGTTTTAAAGAAGCAAAGCTGATTAAGAAATTGAATTTGGATGGATGGCACGTAGTGCTATGCCTTCCAGCGTGTCAAAATGATTTGAGAAAGTGAATTTATAAGAGTGACACGTGGTGTCATGCCTTCCTTGATATTAAATCGATTGAGAAAGTTGTGAAGTGAATGTGATGAATGAGAATGTGTAAAGACTTTTGAATCGACATGCTACGGATCGTTTAGCATACCGAAGGGTTCGAACCGGGGACGCCCAGCTAGAAACTTCGAGGGAAGGGTTCTAATAGGGGTCCCGCAGAGGCGGGATGCCCGCCCTAAGACTTCCCGAAGATAGGTCCCGGAGCCTTTTGTCGGGGTCGCGCCCTAAGATAAAAGAAGTGCTCGTTCAAATCTTCTGAAGGCCCGGAAAAGTTGATTCAACCCCAAAAGTATGTTCATGAATGTGAAACTGTGTTTTTAAGTGATTGAAGAGTCTTGAACTTTTTCATTGCAAGAGATTTCAGTGAAAAGTATATAGATTTGTATTATATTATTATGCTTTCGCAGATTTCATTATTATGAGTATTATATGTAAAGAATTTCCATTTTAAGGGTATAAGACTCCGGTGAGCCCGTTGATTATTGCTCACCCCCACAAATTCCACCCTTTCCCTCCCAAGTGTTGCGGTACACGTTCGAAGCATGATCTACACTTAACATAACCCGGATTCTCGTTGACTGCCGATTGTTGACGGTTGAAGTGAATCAAGTGGCCGACATGCATTGTTTTGTTTCTAGATGTTGTACTTGTAATTTAGCATATAGTTGTAACAAATGTATATTGGACCCTTTAGATTGTTTTAGTCATCGCATGATTGGTTGGACTCCGGCATGTGGCCGTTGAGTTGTGTACTCCGAGCGTGTGGCTCGTTGAGTTTTGGTATACTTTTTATGCAGGGTTTTAAGGCTTTTAAGCCTAAGGGACGATCCACATTACAAACAGTAACTCTGCCGAATTTTTTAGAAAATCTCGGATCCTTTTGGAAAACCACCTTTATTGTCTTTAAGTTAAGTCTAGACAACCAAACCAACACTAGAAAGAGCCTTGGGAGTTCCTTTAAGGAACTCGGCGATGTAATACTCCAAGGGGTGTTTTGGGGTGTTACAAGTTATGCATACAAATAATGACGATAACAATAACACTATGTTTAACCAAACCTCTAAAAACATAACCAACAAATGTTACAATGCCCATTTTAACAGGTAATATCAAATGTACAAACTACTCATCCCGAGATATCAATAACCATTGTTTGAATGAGTAAACATGAGCAAATTATGGCCATCTACAATGCGAAACATCCGGGTGAACTACATACATTCTTAATGCATATACCAACCAACCAATGCAAACCAAAAACTAAATTTCAGTTAATACCACATTCCTCTCACGGATATCTTAGGATATCAACAACCATTTTAGGGGATAACCTAAATCATTCATGTAATGCACACCACAATTTACCCACAACTCACCTGCTACTAAAATCCAAGTTAGTCAAGCACATATCAACGAAATTCATCAAATATAAAACATTTCCACCTAAAAACTTACTCTTCAAAAGCACAAGTCCAAAAACAATAAAGACCCCAACACACATGCAAATTGTAAAACATAAACCCCGATACCAACCGAAAATGTACGCCGCAATTCACAACCGACAAACTCATTCAACAAAACCAAAATCCTAAAAAAATCTATTTAAGTCCATACAAAATTGAACGCGTTTTCAAACAAATTATAATTCCCAACGAAAAAAACTCTTCCACGACAAAAACAAACCACATTCCAACGAAATTACGTCCAATTTAAATGAAGTTCAGGCCATTTCCAAACATATTACACCACCAAACCTATAAATAAAAAACCAAAACCAAGTGCAATTCATATCTTACAGAATTCAATTCCACTTCGTTGTTCTACAGTAGACGCTTCTTCTTCATCTTCTTCTTTTTCCACCTTCAACGCCTACTTCTTCTTCATTCATCATCATGCTCTTGTGCCTCTCTCTCTCTCTCTCTCTCTCTCTCTCTCTCTCTCTCTCTCTCTCTCTCTCCAAACTATTTCAACATTGAAGGTCAATTTCTTTTTAAAATTAGAACAGTTGTAAACTTTACCAATAATGGTGCACCAGTTATTGCATAAAAAATTAAATATTTCTACTAGAGCAAGAAAATCTTGGAAAGGAGATCGATCAACCCAAGACCATTTCACACCAAAATTAAATGACACCATTTCACCTCAACCGAAGAAGTGTACTAATTTAAGCATTGAAATTTTAGATTCTGGGTGTTCAGCTTGTCCCGCAGATTGCGTTGGTCATGTCAATGTCATGCCATTTGATGTTAGCAGAAATATAATTGTAATTTTACTTGTCATCAAGAGAAGAATGTGATCCAAGTGAAGTTAACTCAACTAATACCTCCTTAGGTGCAACTGTTTCAAAAAATTAACGCAATATTAACGTCACATGTATACCTATTTTGTTTGTTACAAGTTACACCCATTCTAGTTTCACAATAATTTATTGTAGGATAAGATGTATCAACTCAAACATTTGTAATCTAATCACGACTTGGAGTTGGAGACGTTGTAGGCGGAATGTTTGATGATGGCACGGAAGAAGGATGATCAACAGAAGCACTGTTCGATGACATGTTAGTATTGTGGTTGTCGTAGTTGTCGCTGCCGTTGAGAAGGGTACGACCGAGGGAGGAAGGAAGAGGGTTGTTGCGAGAATTATGGCAAGTAGCCGTAGAAATTGCTGTGGCAAGAGAAATAGGCATGAGGCATAGTCCCTTTCCTTGAAGGTATTGCATGGCTGACCCCATGTCTTCCTCCATTAGCTTTGCCACCTGATGTTCCGTCACCGTCATGCTACTCTCGTTTGTTGAACCTGCGCCCGTTTGGTTCCCATTAGTGCCTCGTCCTGCTCCCCCTGTATTTAATATTTATATTTTATCAGATTTGATAAAATTAACTTAAACTCTAAAACTTTAATCAAATGATTTGTACCTACATTGGACCGGATTTCCCAAATAAATTCACTTAAAAGTATATCTGAAATTTGAATTAACTCAAACCAAATTAAATCAAATCCAAAATTTTTAACAAATTTGTTTATTTGGACAATTGGATTTTAATATCCCAAACTTTGGGTCATGTTGCTCATAATATTTCGAAATATTGATTGACCCCATAACATCCCCATCTTTAATACTAATATTTTTTAATATCCCATACTTTAAAAAATTAACCTTAATTGTCCTAATTTTGAGACACTCGAGCACTTCTTTTTTAAAATATTAGACATTAAAAAATATTAGCGTTAAAGATGAGGATGTTACTGGGTCAATTGATATTTCGGGATATTATGAGCAACATGGCCCAAAGTTCGTGATATTCAAATCTAATAAAATATGTTTATTAGTAGGGATGAGCGGAACAGAGTACCCATTCATTTTAACTAGATCCGGACCTCGACATAATTAGAATCGAGTCTAGATTTCTGGACCTAATCCTGGATTTGGTTCCGACCGAATCTAGAAATCGGAATCGATTCCGGACACTGGTGGGAACCAAGTCTAGGACCGAGTATCCGGTTGCTTTCTTTTAAAAAAATATTCTTATTCAAGCTGTCATTACTAGGAGTAGGATTATTGTTTTAATGACTATTTTATGCCTATCTCATACTATTATGATTTAAGGTAGTTGGAGCTCCTCGGAAAAAATTATATATATATATATCCGAATTTGAGTCCACATTTTCATTATCCGGTTTCGGATCCGGTTCTAACTGAGTCATGAAAGTTGGACCCGGTCCTATTCCGTCGG
The DNA here is from genome assembly GCA_021018815.1 of Talinum fruticosum. NCBI lineage: Eukaryota > Viridiplantae > Streptophyta > Magnoliopsida > Caryophyllales > Talinaceae > Talinum > Talinum fruticosum. The sequence continues at coordinate 1,088,431 of JAITYX010000088.1, read as the reverse complement.
GTCCAAACCAAATTTAAAGTTAAAACTTGGTACCCAATTTTTCTACTCAATCCTATTCCATCCGTTTCAAAATACTTGTCGTTTTAAGGTTATGAGGGAATACCAAAGAAATACTAAATTGATGACAAAATTTATGTTAAAAGATCAAGTTGTCCCAAAAATTCATTGGAAATGAAGAAAATCAATGAGAAAAGAAGAGAAATAAAGTAATTAATACGGACAAAACCGGTAAACTAGTTATTAATACATCATTATAATTGTAAATTGACAAGTATTGTGAAACGAAAAAATTATTTAAAATAACATTTATTTTGAAACGAAGGGAGTATTTATTAGAGCAGATATTAACTGGTCGAAAATTTAATCAACTAGAAAACCATATCCAAAACATCAACCAATCTAAACTTAACCCATCCTTTACCCCAACCAAACAAACCGTTTGTTAAAATTAAGATAAAAATAATTCACTAATGAAAGCAAGTATGTCGAAAATAGGCCGAAAAAGCTGGCATGCGTGCTGCTTTCTGTCCTTTCTTAACCGACGGTACTCGGAAAACCATTTTTCCCTTCGGAGAATTTTTGTTAATTGGATTACACAAATGAGCATGCCAATAACTCGATGACTTGCCCACATTTATGACATAACAACACGAGCATGGACCATTGATTACTAAACCAGTTTGTCCTTTTCTAACCTTTTCTTACAAGCATTAACCATATGACTATTCATCTCAACACATCAACCTCCTTCGAAATTAGAGAACAAATAGCAAAAATTTAAAAATAGTTATCCTCATTTTAGATTATAAAAGAAATATCAATATAATATTCATAAGGAAAATTAGCGATTAAAAGACTATTATGACGGTTTCATTAAAAATAAAAAAAGTAAGAAAAAAATTAATAAGAAAAAAATTGATAACTAAGTTATAAATTTCTCATTAAAATTTTAAAATAATAAATATTGTAAAATTAAAAACATTACTTAATTAACAAATAAATCAAAATGGAAAGAGTAGAAAAGACAACTAAAATTTTACGTTAGTTTTTTCCAGTTTTTGTGGCAACAACTACGGCAAGGGATGTAGAGAATACCTCAGAAGACATATCAGCAACGAGGGGAGCAACTGCAGCGGCGCCTCCCAATCTGCTCATGCTAAGAACCTTGACTTGTAACTGGAGAAATTTCACATAATCGATTATCTCATCAAGCATCGAGGCCTTGTCCGTCTGTCATTCCACAAAACATGACACCCCATCATTATTCAATGAATCAATCAATTTTATACCAAACATTCTTTCAATGATACATGCTCTTCACTTTTGTTCGTTTCTAGTTAAATCAATCTTGACTTAGTTATCTACAATCCAGTGACGTCAATCTTCTGATTTGTTTTTAGTTTATTCCAACTGTTCTAACTTTTTCTAATTTTTTTTTTTACTACATGTTACATTTTCTTTCAATATCTTTTTAGTTTCTTTATAAAACATTTTCATAAATTTTATGATTCATATAAATCATAAAAGATAGTGCATAAAGGGGAAATCGAACGTTAATTTTAATGTACTCAATATCTCAATCTTAATCATTAAACTAAAACCTCATTATAAAAAAGTTCAATATAAGATATTAATTCTAATTCAAAAGTCTTTATAACTATAATTAAAAATCAGAAGATTAGATTCCAAAAATATTGAATACTCCCTCCATTTTTTATTACATTACATATCATTTTAGTAGGCGTGAGGGAAAATTAATGTTAATTGAAAATCAAAAAGTTAAAAGATAAATTGCCTACTAAGAGTGTTCACCGTTCGGTTCGGTTCGGATCGGTTTTTTTAACCGGTTAACCTGGATTAAACGGCTCATAAAATTATGAATTAGAACCGTAACCGAATAAACCGGTTATCCGGATTATTCGGTTCGTTTCACCTAGTTAACCGGAACTAGAAAATAAAAAATTTACAAACCAATTTTTGGGCAAAATACTAGCCCAGCAGCAGCTGGGCCCAGCCAGAAAGGCAAGGGACAAAAGTGGGAAAACAAAGGCAAAGGCTAGGGTTTTTGACCAAAAAAAAAAAAAAGAAAATAAAGATAGCTTACCCCAAAATAAAATGGGCAGAAGAAGAAATGTACCACTGGGCCACTGGCTTTGGCAGGGGGCAGCCCAAAAAGAAAAAAAGGCAAGACAGCCGGTAAACAAAGTAGGATTGATTTTTTTAAAATAAATAAAATTTCTCATAATTATTTAAAAAAATTTTTAAAAAAATTATTATTGGTTCAGTTCCGGTTAACGGTTAGTTTCAAAATTTCGACCCGTAACCGAACCGGATAAGCTATCGGTTCGACCGTTTCACAGTTCAATTTCACGGTTCCGATTTGTTTTAACAACCCTATTGTCTACTATGTCTCCACTTTCTCTCTTTGTTATTTTTCAGTAAATTTATACATTAATATGTATTATATTATGAAAGGAGAGTTGAGGATTGAAGGTATTGGTGAATTTTAGAGGGGAGGGGTTGGTTTTGATCTTGAGATATTTTGTTTCTTTATTTTTTTGGGGTTGGTGCTTTGGTGGGGTACTAGAGTTAGGGATTTCGTGAATTAGGGAGAGGGGTTGGTTTTGATCTTGATTTATTGTTGGCTTATGGAACGAGTCTGAGTAGACAGTGGAGGATTATTTTTTTTTTTTTGGGTGGGGGCAATCTTCTACAATCATAAGGGTAGGTCATAGACATAGAATTAGAGAAATTAAGCATTCTAAGAGTTGTTTGCAAGGTAAGCTTCACTCAAATCAATTATCATGTAGGTACAAATTTTTCTATTTGCAGATTACTGATAATTCGGTTATTGTTGATTGAGAGGTTGATCGTGCAACATTAAAATTCGTAAGAGATAGGAAATTTTGCTTTAGATATATAACTTCAAAGATCTGTTATAAAGATTGTTTTTAGTAGGAGGTTTTGCATTCTGTTTTTTTTTTCTGTAATTTGTCCTCATTTGTAATTCGATTTTGTTGTTTGGATTGATTAGAGTATTTAAGTGCACTATCCAGATCTTTAGTGAGTTGGATTGTTTAAAGTCTCTCATATTCCTGGCCTTAATATTTGGGTGAATCATTATTTGTAATGACTGAGATAGGATGTGGGGATGATTATCACATAAATATATTATTTGTCCAAGAGAATGAACCATATTGGATTAAATCAATCCCTTTGTATTGTAGCCTTTTGGGGCCTAAGTAATAAACTAATTTGGGCTCATAATGAAGATGATAATTATTTGGTTTATTCTGACTACTCATTTACTATGAAGGATGGGGTTGGTCAAGCATCAATTTGGAACAAATACTAGTTATTCTTTTTTGTATGTATTTAATTGTTTTACTAATTTTTTGAATAACCGTCTTTTTTAAGGTTTGGGATTTTTACAATCCTTTTTTCGTGTTTTGAAGCAATTTTTTTTTGTGCTATATAATGTTGAGACTATTATATGGATCCAACATGTAAGATTTATTTGAAGTTTTTTCTTAGGATGTAAGGAAAGGAAGTAGATATAAAAACCTTTGAAGTACTATATCATCTCCTGGACAAAATATTGCCACATAACTAGGTAAAAAAGATACATGCATCCAAGTCAATACTTATTATGTTCTTTATGTTTTGGTGACAATAAACTTAGGTTATTTTTTATTTTTTATTTTTTTGTTTTGCCTTTTTTTGTGAGGGGAGGGGTAATATATTTAATTTGGTGTTAATTTTTTGTTGTAATCTTTGGAGGTAATTGGAGAGTAGTACCAGAATTGTTAAAGAAAAATAGGAATTACTTTATTAGTACTGTACATTTAGCTGATATTTTTTTGTTTGTTGATTGAACAGCAATTTCTTCACAGTTTCGGACAATGACGTTCTATATATATTCATTAATGCAGTTGAGGTATCACAATGACATCTCAACTAGAACTTTCACCGGATATTTTTATTGAAGCGGCACAACACAACACAGGGAGGGGTTTGAACAAGATGGTTATTAATTGGTACCCTACAATAATTATCAATACGTGGGTTGCATTTTGTTTTTCGATGCACTCGGTATAATGGGACGGTCACAGAATAAGAGGCAAATGTGGTTTAGCAAATTGTTTTAGGAGGATTACTTAATTCATGGATGTATGGTGGGTAGGTCCTAGGGTCAAGTTCGGCTTTTTGTTTTGCGGTTGGGGGATTTGGGAAGCTGTCATATCCTCCAGCCTCATCATGGAGATTTTATATATATATATATATATATATATATATATATATATATATATATATATATATATATATTTGGTTGAATATATTAGACAATGATATCAAATAAGTAATTAGATATAATCGTAACTACGAAAAATACCATAAAAAATCTTAGATTGTAACACAATAATTTCACTACGAATTTCACCAAAAAATAAAGCAAAAAAAGAAAAAAGTTAGCACAAATTGAAAAAAAGGCAACCAACTCACTTATTCATAGTCTAACATAGACAAAGACAAAAGAAAAAGGAAAGGGAGGGAGAGACGGAAAATAGCAAGAAAAACAAAAAAAGTCCTCTAAGACGCAACTGCGCACAGGCTGAGGCGCAAATTGATGTGTGTGCCTCAGAGGATTTTTGGATGGGATGAAATTCACCCTTTATAAGGCGTAAAGGGGTGGACTTCGCGCTTTTGTAAGCTTAGGTGCGCCCTAGATGCACTTTTTAAAGCTATAGGTGCGCCATATATATATATATATATATATATATATATATATATATATATATATTGATTTGAATGTAAAAGCATGTGTCAATATTTAAGCCATATATTGGGTTTGGGTCGTGGTTGTTTCAGCGATTCTAGTAGCCACCGGGTACTATATACCGAGTAATTCCGACAATTTGCAATTTGGACATACAACCAGATTGGAGTGTCCGTGACTCGGGAACTTGTTCTTGGACTACCAAACAACAATCAATCCTAATCGCTTGCGTAATATTAAGGCGAGTCCTTATTTCCTACACTAATAAAATAGCGTTTTGACTTCATTTGATTTAGCTGGATAAACGCTCCACACCATTTGATTTAGTTATAATGTTCAAAGGTGAGCAAGTTATTTAATTTTCGTAAATTCAGATTATTTTATTAGGTATTAAAAAAGCGATTTCATATAGTTGTTTAAAAAGTTAGTTCCACTACAATAAGCTGGTGTTAGTATATTGTTAGAAAGGAGAGAATATATTGGAGAGTTGAGATGCTAATTTGGCTCAACAATCCAAAACAGGGGGAACCCCGCTTACTTCGCGGGATGTTGCTTTTGTCAGTTTAGAAATAACCACACAACGCCCACTCCCAATCCCAGAGAGAACAACATGTGGGTATTCTTAATTAGCCCCTAAATTTACCACCTCCTATATAATATTTATCCCTTGTCATTTTATTTATTTATTTACAATATTTATTACTTTATAATACTAATAATATATCAATGATAAATTTATTATTTTTATTCTTATTTTTATTTTTTTATTAATTTTTTTAAATTTTTATATAAGATCTTATGGTAACTTGAAATTTTGACACAATCCTTAATATTATTCCATATCTTAAAAATAAAAACTATTGTGAAACAGATAGATTACGCCGTATAATCTTATGACACTCTTATTCAGTTGTACATATAAAACATCAAAGTATTTTATCTATTTTACAATACTTGTTGTTTTGGGTTGTGAACGAGTAATAAGAAATATAAAATTTATGATAAAATTTGTATTAAAAAATCAAGTTATCGGAATATTTTATTAGAAAGGAAGAAAATTAATGAAAAAATAAGAAAAAAATTAATAAGCATAAAATTGATAAACTAATAGTATATTATTAAATTTATAAAATGATATATATAGTAAAAAAAAAAAAAGGTGAAGGTGACATATGGTAAAATGAAAAGAGTTTGTTTTTTTGTTTTTTATTGACACCCAAGTATTTGAATACTGATTACTCCGTATTTCACTGCCCTGATCAATCATACAGAGCATCCTCTTCTGGGCACTAATTAGCCCTTAAATTCATTACCATAGCATGCATAGAAGTTGCCACCCGTTAAAAAAAACAATAATAAAAAACTATTGTTATAGTAATCAATTGCTTAAATCAGCCAAAAAAATTGCTATTTATTATTTGAACTAAAACCCCTGCACGTGAATTAGGATGATACGATAATGTAAAAGAAGAGGTGAATTAAATTTAAAACCTAATATTGTTTGCTCAGAATGAAAATGATAAGTATATTTATGTGCAAAATTTTTATAAAAAAAAGTAGCCTGGAGTACCTTGTTAGCATTGGGAACAAGTTCTTGTAGAGCTTTCATCCTCTCTGCAATTCTCTCTCTCCGCAGCTACAATTTAATTTAGATTGAGAAACATCAAATAATAGTAGTATATTCAGCACCATTAAATATTTGATACTTGATCGACAATTAATGCAAAACAAATTAAATGCATACACATAATTCAAGTCAATCATTAATTAATATTGTTGAAAACCAACATAATATGCAATTAAGGAAGCTCATTAATATAAAGGAATGGAGGATTTGTTACTAATTTGTTAATACTATTTGTACTCAACTCTTTCAGCGATACTATGGGGGTCTGTGGCTTGTCCTCTGCGTGCCCTAGGCTTATTCTGTTTTTGAGAAGTCGTACCGCTACTCCCGCCTATGGATGCACTTGTTGGTGGTGCTTGGTTTATCAACCCCGCCTGACCTCCGTAATTCTGCATCACCTCATTATATATTAACGTTAATTATAAATTAGTTTGAAGATCAACACAAATTTAAAAGAGAACACTAATAGGCAAAATTTTTTTACAAAAAGAATTTTTGGGTCCATACTCAGGACGTCAAACAGACCTGAGCAACACCCGGGTGAAAATGTTGCTGCTGCTGGTTAGTAGCCTGAGAATTATGAAGAGAACCAGCGAATCCGTTGTATAATGCTTGAACAGATGCATCTCCAGCTCCCTATAATCCAATCAAACCGCACCAAATTATATAATTAATTCGACTCTATATAGAAGCATAGATAATTGTAAAATAGAATTAGAATGAGCAAAGTGACGTACCTGGGATTTGAAGGGAGAGGAATGGACTGCGTCGGGATCGGCAAGAAGACGATGTGAGTCGGCAGAATCAGCCGCTGTAGCAAGGCTCAAAGGCAATCGTAAAAGGGCAGAATGTAACTGTTGCTGGAGCAACATGGACTTGCCGTTCATATGATGGCGGAGCTTGCCATCCAAGCCGGGATATTGGAAGGTGGCAGCGTCTGGGTCATCCGAGGGGAATCTGAAGATTTGTTACTAGTAGGGTTAGGGTTAGAATTAGGATCAGAGAGGTCATGTGCCGAGGGTGGCCATGAACAATTAGGGATGGCAGAAGACAATATTTGCTCGAAGAAATCAGTTTGGGATTGGTCATGAAAATGTCCATTTTGATGCTGCTGTTGCTGTTGCTGAAGGTCTTCCACTTCTAGCGACATTTGAGAATGAGAATGGTTTAAGATTGAATTCATTCCGCTTTCACCTCCACCTCCTTCCATTGTTCAATTGCTAGCTGCTGCATGTATCCATTGTATGGTTTCTTTCAATCTAACCCTTTAGCCAGATTAAGTGTTGCAAAATTTTAGAAAGAAAAACCCCAAGTACTTGGAGGGCATCAATAAGTTTTTTTGATACTAAAAGACAAATAGGAGAAGATCATTATTAACAACTTGGCACAGAGAATACAATTGAAGGGATAGAGTAGAGTTGGAAATGAACGTGTTATATAATCTAAACTAAAATGAAGATTATATATAGGATGAATTTATAAATATGTGTAACATCTAAGCTAATTCAAAATTGCATAATTATTATGTAAAATAAATTCACATAAAACTCGTAAATTTATAATTAATCTAACAACAAATTCACACAATCTTAGTTAAAATTAATTTATATAATAATGAACTACATATAAATAAATTGTGTGTATAACGAGATCTCCACTCCATGTTATGGCAAAACTCAAAATTACCTTAACAAGAATTTCATATTTCCTTAATTTGTTTCATATGATATTGAACATATTCTTTAATTAGAAATTAAAAAAATGTACATGCAAAACAAATTTCCACATATTAGTATGGGGATTACGACAGAGGAAAAATAAAGACATAAGAGGAGCAAACTAAAACAAGGGGGATTACGTAATTTAGCAAAAGAAAAATGGTATGATAAGTAATTTTTTAAAATTATTATAATAGAGTAAATCGAAAGTGTTAACCCTCTTTTCGAAAAAATGAGTTAGTTTGATTAGCGGATAACTGTTTGTATAATTGATAATTGTTTAAGTAGTTGATAATCTGTTAGATTTTATTTGTTAGCGAATAAGCTGTTTAATTGAGCGGTTGAATAAATATGTTTTGTAAATTTAGTAGTTGAGTTAGCTAATTATTGTAAATTAACGTTAAAGGTTATATATAATTTGCCAAATATAAATTAATAAACGGATACTTTTATAAAAAAAATAAAACATTACTTTTAAATGTATAAAATAAATATTTTTAACTTTTTAAAAACACTAATTAAAACATTATAAATTATTATAAATATTAGTTAAAATACTAACTTATTAAATATTAGTATTTAATTAAATAATTAATATTTTAACTTAGTTAAAATGCTAAAAATTATTCCCGAAGTTTAATAAATGTTGATAATAATTATCAGGAATCTATGACAAACTCTTCTCTATCCAGCTGCGCGCTTTTCACATCCACCGCCTTGGCTACTTGGCCTACTCCTCTGTCTTCCTCGTGCATTCTCCCAAGCCATCAAAGAAACATGGAGCCCCACTTACCCAGCGCCATCAATGCCTGCCACCCTCATAACTCATAGCTATGTCTCTTCTGAGCAGCCACTGCCGCCAGGAGGAATACCCTCACAGCTTCCATCCTCAAAACCCGCCCGTTTGTCGCCTCTAACCGCCAATACCCAGATGATGTCACCGCCGCCCTTTCTATCATCACACCTCATCTCACGCCACCCCGAATCGAAATACCATTAAGACCAATGGGTAGATAGCCCGCTGACAAGTCGAGGTACACCAGCCACGCCTCAAACGCGCCACTCTGGAGTGGGCATGTGTAAAACATTCTCCGCCAATGGCGATGATTCCCGGTCTTCCACTGGCGTTGCGTGGATCGGCTTTTTTTTAGTGCACAGGAGGAAGAAGACAATTACCGTCAGCCCTTGCTTGTGGAGCGTGTATCTCACGCGCGCCTCTATCATTACACCTCATCTCACGCCACCCCGAATCGAAAAACCACCACGACCATGGGTAGATAGCTCGCTGACGAGTCGAGGTATACCAGCCATGCCTCAAACGCGCCGCTCTGGCGGGGGCGTGTGCGTTACACTCTCCGCCAACGGTGATGATTTTCCTGGTTTTCCTGTTACACTGGCGTTGCATGGATCGGCTTTTTAGACGGCGAAGGAAGAAGATGACGATCACCGTTAGTCCTTGTTTCTGGCGCGTGAATCTCACGCGCAGCTCTGCGACAGCTCCCGATGGATTTGTTTCGGATCTCTTGTCACAGTTCTACCCTTTTTTTTTTTTTCCTTTTTTGTTAAGGGTGTTTGGGCTACCCGCCGTGCAAGTCAACGGAGGCTGCGCTTGAGTTCGTTGCCGCAGCCTCCCGTCTGGCGGAAGGCGGTCAGATGGGTGGGGTGTCAAAGTCAGGTTCTGTCAGTGAGATTGGGTTTAGTCCTAGAGTCCAAGTGAGAGAGCCTATGCGGGGTGAGGGCAAGCAACTATACTATCAGTAAAGCATTCAACATATAACATGCTTTGCATAAATCAAAATATCATAAATACAATAAACGAACAAATTGCCTCAATAATCTGGGTCGAGTCAATTGGGGGCCACATAGATGATACAACGGTAGGAAAATCAGGACAAACCTGGATGCGGAAGTGAATAAGATTGATGTGTTGTTGGCTGTCGACAAGTTGTCGAATTGAGTCACGAACACATGAGGAATCTCCAGTGGCTGCTAAAGTCGCCGGATTTTTAGCCACACCCCAAAACCTCAGTCACGCTGTGGTGGTTGACCAACGACTAACGTGAGAGAAGGGAACAGAGGTTAGTTTCCTGTGAGATGGATTACCTGCGTCCTCATGTACACTATAATCTAATGATACTCTCATTTAGTAGTACGTGCTGCGAACACCCAATTATTTATATATTAGTTACTCCATATTCTACTGCCCTCATCGATCATGCAGAGCACTCTCTTTTGGACACATAAGTCATCGACACATCGTGCATAGGAACTGCCACAAAAAAAAAGAGTATAATAACTAGTATGGACCCCTGCATTTAAATAATGTCATTTATTTTTTTTCCTATAAATATAATTTATTGTAATTTTTTAAAATTATTATTTATATTATTATAATAGTAAATATAATCTTGGACTAATCATAGAAACTTGTATACAACAAAAAATAGTTATCATCATCCAACATAATAGCTTAATAAAAAATAATGAAGGTTTGCTCTTATAGATGATAAGTTACCTTAGAGGGGTTGATAGGGAGATGAAAGATTTTTCGGAAAAACAAAGTATTTTGCTCATCAAAGATTTAGAAAATAATTATGAGTCTAGATTGGACTCGGAAATAGACAAGACATAGAAATTACGTGGAAATCCTCATGGGATTGAAAACCATGGATAGTGCTAATCCAAGCACTAAATCAAATCTAATCTAGTACTTTCTAACCGAGGTAACATTTACAGCTAGGGAACAAATGAACCGAGTTAACCCTTACACCTCGGTCAAGGGACTTAATAGAGAAATGAAAATGTAAGAGTGATTAACTTTCTCTTTACAACTCAAAAATAAGAACTTAAGAAGTAGAGTTGTAAAAGTTAGAAGATTGAGTGAGAGTAGAATATGTTCGGTTCCAACACTCTTCAAGTCTTGTAGGAAGACTTCTATTTATACTCGGTAGGGCGTAGTAGCCGTTGTCCGAGCCTAATAAGGTGTTTGAGCCTTGTCCGGAAAAGGTGTTTTTCGGTTTGCTCGTTGTTTAATGGTAGGAAGCCAATTGCTTTTGTAGGAACCACGGCCTCAGCCCAGGGGCCCCTACCGAGCTTCCCCACTCGTGTCAAGTCTTTTTCTTTTTAAAAGGATTGCTTTTGAAGATGGTTTTTGAAGATGCATTTTAGAATGTGGGGATGAACATTTTATTAAGATTTTCGAGTTTTATTAAACCAAGTTGAAATGGATTAAATCAGATTTTATTAATCATTTTATTTTACCAATTATTTTAGAAGTCTCGCGATCTTATTTTCTAATTAAGGAACAAATGACATTAGGGTTTTGATTACGCCATGGGGCTTTAGGGCCGGATAGGTGTAAAAATACCAATATGGACCGAAGCCACCACCGCCACCCCATGATGATGGCCGTAGCCTCGCACCGGGGAAGGCGGGTGCTTGCTGGAGGCCGTGGCTGGTGAAACCAGCCTCGGTCTCCGCCCCGTGGGTAGATCTAAATCCTAACGCCCGTTTTTCCTGTAACGAGAAAACATCGAGATGCAAATTTGCGTAGAATAAAGTATAAAACAAGGGAGTTGCCGATCGGTTTTAGGGAAGAAAAACTAACAAAAACAAAATTTGCTCTTCCAATCTTAGCACGGGAAAGCTAAGACTAAAAGGGGCTAAAAATGACTCCATCGGTCTTGAACCGAGAATCGGATTCGGGGTGAAGGTACGAAACGTAGGGACAAACACTTTCGTTCCGCCCGTCCGAAGACGACAATTATTAGTTTGAGTAATATGTTAATAAAGATTTAAGAAAGCAAGCATACAACATGCGAAACAAAATTAAAGCAACCAGACCATAACAAGGAAAATGATAAAAGAAAGCGATAAAGAAAACGATAAAAGAAAGAAAAACGGGAAATAAAAGATTACATCGGTCGGGGATGAAATTAAAGCGATTACATCTCTTAAACTATAATACAAAAAACGAATAAAATAGAAATAAATATAACCGTTCGAAGGCTGAAATATGGCCCCGAGGTTGTCCCACCTTGGTGATCTGTATTTCCTCACCGGACCTCTCGATGCAATGGTGACAATCCGAAGAAAAGGGCTAGTTTTGTGAATTGTATCTACGAGTATGGTAACGATCGGATGAATGAGTGCCAAGAAATCGGAATAATCGAATATTCTTTAACTCTTTACACGGATTCAATGATAGTAAGTAGAAAAGCAAGTAATATGCTTGGACCCTTCTACATCGGTATTAGTGATGAACCTAGATGGATCGAGTTGCGGATGCGACATAGCTCGTGAAAGTACTGATATGGAGTTCCCTTCTAGATTACTCTCTTAACCAAATAGAAGACCGAAAAGATTATTTCCGACAAGATTGGTCGAATTTGATGTGGATTGTCCCTTTTTGAGAAGGTGAGGTGCCTCATCTTCTAGAATATAGCAGTCATTGAAATTTTCAAATCAGGTACTAAGATACCTTTCTCCTTGATGTAATAGGGCTCGGGAAAACCATAATAAGGGAAATTATCTCCTTCTCTTAGGAATTATCCATTAAGGGTATAAGGAAAGGGCGTAATAGAATAGACCGTGTGTGGTGCGGTCCTCCTTACTTGGACTTCCCACTTGGCTTGAGCTATTTCCTTAGTGGTAGGTTGATAGCCTAGCCCAAAATTGTAGTTGTTAGTGGGTTTAAGGGGTGGAAAAATAGGGTGGTATGCCCATCGGCCTACAACAAGACCTGGAAAATACCCCTTCTTCCTAAGCATCGATTGAACACTAGGGTTGCCATAAGGATTAAAGATAAAAGGTGCTTCATCCCTTTCTAAGACAGACGGCAGTTTCAAATCCGTATAGTTCTTCATCATTAGCATCGTGCTCGATCTCCACTATGGACTCTTTGGAAGTGATAGTAGCACAAAGATTATCCCCGCTACGAGTTATGACCTGACCTTTGATGATCATTTTGACCTTATGATGCGGTGTAGAGGTGCTTGCTCGATGATCATACAACCAAGGGCGTCCTAGAAGCGGATTGAAAGTAGCTGGGATATCTAAGACTTGGAATTCAATGTTCCTCTCCACTGGCCCTATATTGATTGGTAAGGTCACTCGTTCCCAAGACTGTTCTTCTAGAATTATCATATGCTCGGAGATGAACAGTTTGCTTTGAGAGTTGTTGCTCCCTAATTCCTAATCTCTTAGCGGTTCGCCGGGGACATACGTTAACCGCTAATCTGTTGTCTACCAAGGTTAAGGAAACAAACTTATTAATGCAAGTTACGATTAAATGAATAGCATTGTTGTGTGCAACACCTTCTTCCGGGAGATCCTTCGATCAAAAGTAATGGTTCCATCCCCACTTGTTAAACAATCCTACTACTTCCTCCGGTGTGGTTTCGAGAGAAGCTTCAATCTTACTGAGTGCATCGATTAAAGCTTGTCTATGTTTCTAGTAACCAGATATTAATTGCCGAGATAGAAATGTCGACTTTTGATTTCGGAGTTGCTTAAGGATTGGGTCTTCTTCCTTTACGGCTTCGGGTTCTTTTGGGGCTTCCCGAGTGCTGTTGTGGAGCCAAGGGCGCATTGTGCCATCCCGATCTAGTGAGAAACCGAACGAAGGGCTCTTAGTGTTTCCCCAAAAATCTTTTTCTAAGGGTGGTGTGCCCTAGAAGTCGTCACTATTGTTGTCATCATCTCTTGTTTCATAGACATCTTCTTCATCACTTACCCATAGCCCCTGGACTTCCGGATCCAATAATAGTAGATTAAGAAGCGGTTGTGACTCATTAACATCTCGGATAAAGATAGAAGGATCCCAGTGACCTGGTGTGGGTTCGGTAAAGATGGCTAAGGTGCCGCTAAAGGGGTTTTTATTGTTACTTGGTTTCTAGGCAGCCTTAGGCGAGGGTAATTGGCCATTTCGAAACATATCTTCCTGTTTGTTCTTAAATGTCCAAAACCGTTTAGTATTGTGTCCTCGTGCATGATGGTATTTGCAAAGTTTTTCCGTGTCCAATTCTTAGAGTGTTTTGTGGTTTCGATTCTCGCTCTAATAGGTGGCAACTCTATCTTCCTTTTCTCCAAGAGACGGTCAAGGGCTTAAGCATAAGTAGTATCCATAGGAGTGTAGTCGGTATACCTGTTGGGGGCATTGACATCCGCACCCCTGGTAGCATTGCCGGTGTTGGAGGTTTTCTTAGCTTTGGAATGATAATTACCTCTATATCTGGTTGCAACTTTTGTGGTCGCGGTGGACAGTTCTTCTTCTATCAACAAACCAACATCCGTAAGGGTTGAAAAGTTCATCATGGGTAGGAATTTGAAGTGATGATTATAATTAGGTTGAACGTTCTTCACAATAATGTGGACTTGATCTTTCTCGGAGGGTCGGTCAACCATGTGGGCTGCCTTTGCTCTCCATCCGGTCGGGAAATCGGTGAAGCTCTCCTTCTCTCCTTGCTTGATTAACTCCAAGTATCTAAGAGTAACAAGTAGATCCGTGTTATAGGAGTATTGATGGAGGAACTCCTTGCAAAAATCTGTCCAATTGGCAACCTTATGTGGATCAACCATGTTATACCACTTCATGACGTCGGTACCAAATGTCCAGGGGAAGATGATGTGATAAGTGTCTTCGGGAATGTTCTTAAGAGTCATTGCTCCTAAGAAGTTGCGTACATGATGATGGGGATTCTCGGAACCTATGATCTTAGTATCGGACATGGTAAACTTAGGAGGTAGTTTATCTTTAGGAATTGAAGTGAATCCCTTATGATCGAAATAGTGATTACTGAACATGGACGACTCCTTCAACATCCATTCTATTTGATTTATACTGGGAATCGGACCGAGTTTATGATTTAGGCTTAGGAGATTCATGTTTAGGATTATCCGGAAAAGATTGGATGGGTGGAGGTGGTATAACCATAGCCATTTCTCTTTGCACACGCTCGGCTTCTTCAGCCTCTTCCCTTCTCCTACATTCAGCTTCCTCATGTCTTTGACTAGCCTCCATAGCCCTTATGATGGTCTTAAAATCTCTTCATATAGAGGATATCTATTCCTCCCGATCACTTAACTTGGTTTCCATCTTAGCTATATTCTCATTAAGCATATTGAGGCTAAGATACTGTTCGGGATTAGGATCCATTGGAAGGGAACTCTTTCTAGGTAATGTCTTAGAACAAAGAGTGGATTGTGATAGTGTAGTATGCACCGAAGCTTGTCGAACCGATGTAGACCGTGGAGTAGAAAGAAATGACGATGTGCGGGACTCCTTGGATAGACGTTCTAATCTTTTAGAGCTTGGATTTCGACGGATACTCGGTTGCCGTAGGCTTCCTATTCTTTAATCTAAAGGATGAGGTTTAAGACCATGTGAGAGAAGATCGCACAAGACCCGGAGAGACTAAGGATGCTTTTATTTGGATGGACATAAAGAATGCAATGATGATATGATAAATGAATGACTTAATAAAATGCTTCTTATATGATAATGCGTTTTCCTATTTGAGATGAACTTTAAACTAGATGTAAAATGAGACCGACGGACTTATCTACCTTAATATGAAATATTTTTCTGTCTTGGCTAATGCAAATGGACTCACCTAATATGAGATGATTTTATTTGGCTAATGCATATGGACTCACCTATTATGAGATGATTTTATTTGGCTAATGTAAATGGACTCACCTAATATAAGATGATTTTATTTGGCTAATGCAAATTGACTCATCTAATACAAATGGACTCATCTAATGTGAGATGATGCAAGATGAAACGTGATAATGCAAAAGAAAATAAAAGGACTCGAACAATAAGAAAAGGGGACTTTTGGTAAGACCCTCTCACAAATAGCAACTACTTAGGCTTTCTGCTATTAGAAAGATAGTTTTGGAATGATATGGAAAAATTAAAACAAAGGACCGACCCTATTAGGGAAAAAGGCATGTTGACTTTTGGCTAAATGCACATAATGGGACCGACTTTAGGAAATTTATTAAAGTGTTTTATTTTAACCATGCAAGGATCTAAATCAAGCACTTCTCTCCTATTTCTAAAGGCTTACGATCGGAAGATTAAATCTAAAACAGACACATTCATCCAAGCATGCAAATGAAGTCCGAGGGAAAACCTAGACGCCCAAAACTTCTATGGCCTAAGAGTTCAAGAGTCCGGATACATGGTGACACGTAGTCCAAAATTTGGTCCCCCATAGGTTTCATGGATAAGAATACCAACCAGAATTTCGGTGCCTCTCGGTGAACCAAAACGGTTTAGCCCAAGATAGCGTGCTACGCGGGAGGAGGTACCGTTTCCTTGGCAAATCAAGCCTAGTTGGGCCCGCCGAGGAATCGGTGGGAGCCTCTCTCCGGAAAGGGTTAAACATTGGGTACAATAAAGTTTTCCTAGAGGTCTAAAACAATATTTAAACTAATTCAAAGGTTGCAAAATGCAGGATGCCTATATCAAAGCTGTTAAGCTTGTCGTACAACAACAAATTAAACCACTACTTAGGCTTATAATAAACAATATAGTAAGGGCAAGTAGAGATCGAATCCACGAGGAAAGATACTGTAAAAAAATCAAACTTCCAATCTAATTAAACTAACTATTCTAGTTATTTACCTTATAAAATTCAAACAAATCAAATTAACTACTAAATTTCTAATTTTAATTCTAAAAAAAAACTTCTGAGATTATGCACTATTATTCTAATAATCTAAATTTAACAAAACTATCCTAATTAATTCTGGAAAAATTAAAACAGAAAATCAAATAAAAAACTTAAACAGAAAATTAAAACGTAGAATAATTCAGAATTAAATAACTAAAAATAACAGAAAATTATCTAATAATATAAATAAATATCCCAGACAGAATATAAAGCTTGTAATAACCCAGGAATTTTTTTTTTTTATAATTTTTCAGAATAATTAAAACACAAAACTAAAGCAGAAATTAAATAAATTCTAAAACAGAAAATTAAATAAATAATATTCTGCACTAAATTAATTACAAAAATAAATACTAAAATTATCCAAAATAATAATACTAATTTTCTAAACCTAACCAGACCCTAAACATATAAAAAGAAAATTTAAAGTCCAATTTACGAATTTATTTTATTAAAAACCTGCAGTAATTAAATTCAAGAATTAAATCTGAAAAAATATCAAATTAATTCCAAAAATTCAAAAATTTAATTACAGCAAACTAGGACTCTATCTAAACCCTAAAAGAAGATAAATCACGAAAAATAACAAAAGAAACTATTTTTAAACTAATTTCTAACAAACTGACTCAAAAATAATAAAAACTAACAGAAAATTAAATCTAAAAATTAAAATATATAATGACTCAAAGTTAAATTAAAATAAAATTACTAAAACTAACCTAAAATACTGATCTTTAGGGGGTTTAATGAAATTGATAATAAAATACTATAACTTTATGAATAAAAATTAATAAACTCAAGAAAATAACTAAAAGGCAAGCAAGTAATTATCAAAGATATCAAATTTATAAAAACACTTAGTATAATCTATATCCACCATGCAAATTATTATTTATCATTAACACACAAATTGATCTACCCATGAGCTAAACTGTAGAAGACAACCACTAGCGGATCTTCCCGTTTTTCCTTAGTTATTAGTTTACTTAGGCCTAGCCCTAATATAAACCCTACTAATATTGATAACCTTAGCACTAGCACTAGAATTTAATCAAATTAGAGCATTAAGTATTAGAAAAACATCATCTAGCACCTAATAACCAATCTACTAGCAAATTGATTTAAGAAGGATCTATGATAATTTCCTAATTAAAAGAGATGGGTATGAGCCATCCATGATTAACTAGGGTGATACTTATGTCTAAAAGATCAAGCAATTACGTACTTAAACCCTTTAAACTATCATATGAATTTATATAAAACTAAGTAGCGTGCACTCTAATTAATTAGACATAAATTCATAAACATTAAACACAAATTATCATAGAATCATGGATCGAATCAATAAGACAATAAAAATCGAAACTTTGTTTCAAAATAAATAATTTAACATGGCTTCAAGTAGATTATACTAAGTATAAGAAAAACTACTCACACATAATGTAATTTAAAACATATAAACTAAATAAAACTAGCATCTTTAATATTAATCTAACAATAAAAATTCAATCTTTTCTAGTAAAAATTACAAAACTAAATTATACTACCGATATTAGTTTCTTTGACCGGGAAGATGAAGAAGATGATGATGGATGGTGGCTGGCTGGGCAGTAGCACAGGGAGCGGCAGCAACCGAGAGCAGCGGCGAACTGCGGCAACCAAGGGCAGCGGCAGCGAGTGCAGCAAGAAAACGTGAGGTGGTCGCGGGTAGCTAGGTGGCTGGCTGCTTGTGTGGGCGGTGGACGTGAGCAAGCAGCAGAGTGCGGGAGCTGTATGTGGCTGGCTTCCCTAGGTCCCTCTCTCCATGATGATAATAAGTAGTATATATAGGGTGAAAGAGTTAGGGTTTATTTCTCTTTCTTCTCTTCTAAGTTTCCTTTTCTATTCCAATTAGGATTTCCTAAAATATAATATCCTAAAATAAATATTTTATTACATATTATATTTATGGACCGACTTCATATATTTTCTTGGATGCTTGTCGGTAGCTAAAATTTCACTTTTAACGACTTTTCTTCTCTTCCCCACTTTATTCGATAATTACCTATAAATAGACAAAATAGAATAAATTAGATAAAATAAACTATATAATATAAACTCAATAACTACTAAAAATAAGTATAAAATACGACTTAACACAAACACATCAATACGAGACACATTACTCAATTTTTCAAGTTTCGTACGGTGATCCTTAGTGGAGTCGCCACCGTAGGAACCACTGCCGTGGCTCGGGGCCCCCACCAAGCTTCTCCACTCGTATCGGTTCTTTCTATTTTAAAAGGATTGATTTTGAAGATGGTTTTGGAAGATGCGTTTTAGAATGTGGGGATGAACCTTTTATTAAGATTTTCGAGTTTTATTAAACCAAGTTGAAATGGATTAAATCATATTTGATTGGCGATTTTTTTAATCATTTTATTTTAGCAATTAGTTTAGAAGTCTCGGGATCTTATTTCCTAATTAAGGAAAAAATAAAATTAGGGTTTTGATTCTGCAGTGGGGCTTTAGGGCCGATTGGTGTGAAAACACCAATTTGGACCGAAGCCACTACCGCCACCCCACGGTGCTGGCCGTAGTCTACACCGGGGAAGGCGGGCACCAGCCGGAGGCCGTGATTGGTTAAACTAGCCTCGGTCTCCGCCCGTGGGTAGATCCAGATCCTAACGCCATTTTTCCTGCATCAAGAAAACACCAAGATGCGAATTTGTATAGAATAAAGCAACAAAGGAGTCGTTAGTTAGTTTTTAGGGAAGAAAAACTAACAAAAATAAAATTTGCTCTTCCAATCTTAGCATGGAAAAGCTAAGACTAAAAGAGGCTAAAAATGACCCCATCGGTCTTGAGCCGAGAATTAGATTCGGGGCGAGGGTACGAAATGTAAGGAGAAACCCTTTCGTTCCACCCATTCGAAGACGACCATTACTAGTTTGAGTAATATGTTAATAAAGATGTAAGAAAGCAAGCATACAACATGCAAAAAAATTAAAGCAACCAGACCACAACAAGGAAAACGATAAAGGAAAGCGATAAAGAAAGCGATAAAAGAAAGAAAAATGGGAAATAAAAGATTACATCGGATTACATCTCTTAAACCACAATACGGAAAATGAATAACACGAAATAAGTATAACCATTCGAAGGTTGAAATATGGGCCTCGGGTTGTCCCACCTTGTTAATCAAGATTTCCTTCCTGGATCTCTCGATGCAATGGTGACAATCCGAAGAAAAGGGCTAGTTTGTGAATTGTATCTAGGGTATGGTACCGATAAGTTGAATGAGTGCCCGAGAGATCAGAATAATTGTATATTCTTTAGCTCTTTGCGCGGATTCAATGGTAGTAAGTAGAAAAGATGAATTTTCAAGATGAATTTTGGCGAGCAACGTTTAGATGAGAGTATTACGGTTAGCTTTCTATAGCGTGATGCTAATGCAGGAAGTAGTATAGGAATAAGAGCCATACGTCTCTATTTATAGGAGAGGACCTAGGTCACAAATGACCTAGGGTTTGCCTCCATTCAGCCGTCCAAACAGCTAAAAGAAAACCGAACCATTCCTTAAAAGATAGAACCGGATCGGCAAATGATAAAACCGGATAGAATTGGTTAAAAGGGAGAAGGCGGGCGTCGGCTAACCGGACCCTCCTAGGGTTTCGTGCCCTAGTTATGCCTCCGAGGACTCTCCAAGATCAAAACGCAGCGTTCAACCAGGCTTCTAGAAGGCGGGCGCCAACCACGATGTTGTTTAGTGGGAAGAAGCTTCTAGCCTCATGTAGGCTGTCTTGTGAAGCTCAAAAGACAACACTTTGATGCTCTTGATCATGAAATGCAACGCTTTAATGTTTTCATCCGGTCTTCGGCTCCGTCTCGACTTGGACACAAGTAGAATGCGATATTCGCACTTGGAATTTCTCGGCACACATCATGGGACTCCACAATCTCTAAAGGCTCGGCCGGCTCTTGGACGGTTTGAAAGAAAAGAGGATTTGTGGACCGAACCAAGGCAAAAGGCTATTGAAGTGGTGTTGGGGTTCTTTATAGTTTCTCGGCTTATATAGCGCGATTGATCATAGTTCGGAATCCAAATCGTAAACAGGACTTGGGATTATAATCATCGAGTCGACAAAAAAACACATAAATAACGAGATAAAGGACGACACTTTTTAGGTGTCTACACTTTTGCTTTTCAAAATAAGATTAAAATACTTTAATCAACGTACAAAAACAGATAAAAATGGTACTTAAAGTATAAAAATACTTTGGTCCAAGATTAGGCAAATATAATAATTAATTCATAATAAGTAAGTGCTTAATTATCTTCGGTTTGAAAGAATGGAATTTTACGAGTCTAATATTATGTTCAAATTCCATCTTGAGTCAATCCTTTAAATGATCAAGTTATTAAGATTGAATAAGTAAAATGCAAAGACTTGATCGGGTAAATAATTTCATACAATAAGCTGACTTAGAAAAGAGAATTAACGAAGTAAATCGTTTTTAGTTAAAACAATAAGTGAGTGCTCACAATATGAAGTGTTGGTGAAATTATTTACTCATAACATCTTTCGAGTTATGTCTAAGTGGGGTCGAAACCGAGTTAAGTGTGTTCTACTTATGATATGGTTTCGAGAAGGTCGGACAAAGTTGAAAACTTAAAGTTAAGCTTCTCAACTAATTAGAATGATTTGAAATCAAAACTATGGAGAGATAGAGAGTTATACCTGAGTCTTAAATCTCCCCTTTTTAATAAAAGGCATTCCATATTTAGGATAGTAAGAGTGTAAAAAGTTAAGTTTTCAATACATATTGAGCAAAGCAAGAAATATCGAGTATACGTATCAATGTATCGAGCATATACTTTAGAGCATACATATCGACGTGTTATGAACACGTATCGGAGCAAAAATAAAGTATATTAGAGTAAAGATGAACTATGAAAGATATAATTTAGTTATGCTCGAAATAAGGAAATTTCATTGAAACTCAAAAAGTGACATACAAAGATTAAAAAAAACTTAAGAAAGAAAAACTCCCTGGAGCTAAACATCTATCTTTTTCTCTCCCCTATGCATTTCATAAAAAAATAAAGGAGGGAGGGATCAACGAAAAAGTAAAGAGATGTTGGACAAGAAAAAAATTAAAATTAAAAGGGAGGTGGAGCACTCTGCGGGTTAAGGCGGAAGAACGGGGACCTCATCTGCGTCTGTAGCCTTGTGTAGATGTAGGCTGGGCGAGTAAAAAACGAGGGCAAGTCGGGGACTTGAAGTGGACTCCTACGAATTAGAGGTTGTTTATCCTCCGATTCTTCTTCCGAGCCCTCAACCACTTCGGCTTAAGGTCGTTGAGCGAGGAGGGGCTCTTAGGCGGCTCGCATTGCCGGCCTCTTCTAAAGCGAGACTAAGTATGATATGAGGAGATCACCTCTAGTTTTTCTCCCCTTGAACCTCAGCTGGTGCTTGCTCTGGTTCCTTCTTCCTCTCCTTCTTCTCCTTCTTCTCCTTCGACTCAAAGTCGGAAGAACTTGAGAACTACGATGGGGCTTTGTCATAGTGACGATCCGAGTCCTCGGTTGCTTTGGATCTTCTCTCATGGAGGTGGCGAATCTGATCTTGTTAGCGCTTGATCACCTCCTTTAGTTCATCAACAAAGGCTTGACTTTGGTCGATCTGCGCCGAGCCTTACTCGAAGCGAGTAAAGATTGTCATGAAAGCGAGGGAAAGCTGCCACCTTCGAAGCAACTCTAAAGAAGGGCAGGCTGGGAAGATGAAGGTCCAGCTATGAGAAGAGGAGTCTTAGAGTCTTTCCGAGTTTGAGGAGGAGGAGGAGGTGCAAGCTCGAAGTATGTGCCCGGACACCGAGGTTAGATTTCATAGTATCCTAAACTAATGAGCTCAGCTCTGCCTATACGAGATAGCTATCTCCAAAAATTTACGTAGATCAAAAGGGAGATCCGCCTTGAATTGAGCGAAACAGTAGAAAGTAAAGCTGCAAAGGCAATAGGAGGCTTTTTCGATATGAGGGAACAAAAGAAATTTGTTCCAAGATAAAAGGGAAGAGGTCAACCTCATACCCTTCAAGAACACTACAAGAAAACAGTTAATCAACTACGAATATTGGCAACGAAAATATTTTTTCATTTCAAAATAATTCTAGAGATGAAAAAAGTTTAAGTCGGCTATGAAATATTTAGCATTGTTGACTCGCTACGGAATTAGTATGATTCAACGATGAAACTACATTTTCATCACTATTAGTAACGAAAAGTGGAGACGAAATTTATTTTTCATTGTTGGCAATGATAGGACTTTGTTTTCATTCTTTGAGATCGTCGCTCATGCCCGAGAAAACCCCAACTCGCGAAGCCTTTTGATTTCGTGCTTCAAACTTCTTCCTTCCTCTTTCCTTGGTGAAAACATAATCCATGTCCGGTTGATCTACGACAACCGGTCTCCAGTGAAAAATCGGTGAGGTAAACACCATATGTGGTGGTTTTTAAAGTCGTCGTTGTTCTATCTCTCTCTTTTCTATCATTTTGTTTCTCTCTCTTTTCTCTCTCTCTCTCTCTTTCTCTCTCTACTGATGACCTTTTCATGTGCTTGTAGTAGTGCTTGACAAGGCGTTTAGTGAGATTATCGGACGATTTACAAAGGTTATGGTTTTTGAATTATGCTTGAGATCCGAACTAATTTCTCTCTACCAAGGGTTAGGGTTTTTAAATGTTTGATTGTGGCCTTTTACAATTTTCTCTATTTGCAAACCTCCCTCGGTCAACTTACTTTAATTGTATTCTAGTTTTTTTAATTGTCATTATAAATGCCTTCGATGCTACTGACTTGTTGCTCGAATTTGCTAAAAAATGGCTGAATGTCGAGTCTCGATTTAGAATTAGAGTTTACTTCGTTGTCTTTTAGTGTTTCAAGATGATTGTTAGCAGGCAAAATTGCTGCCAAACGCATGCTAATTTGCTGACAATGTGAAAACACCTGTCAATTAGAGTTTACTTCTCCAGTCTTTTAGTGTCTTTTAGTGTGCAGTGAATCTTAAGACAATTGTGGGTATGTAGAGCGAAAATGGGGACTTTCAGTCAAGTGGAAAAGGAATTACGGAAAAGGAATGCCAAGTGGTAAAGATAAACTCCATGAAGACTCGGATTCTAAATCTAAACCATTATGAGTACTACATGAAGACTCGAGTCTAAACCTTATCCAGTCCTAAATTTTGATTACAAGTCATTTTGAGTGTTATGGAAACTCCTGTATAAGTTTTCATTTGTTTCGATCGACTCGGAAAACACATTCTTGTATATCATCCGCATTAGTGTTTCGACTCACTCAAAAACACTCAGAGATCTATTGCATACTCAAATAATCTCTCTAACACTTTTTATACGAGTTCGACTTCACATTTCAATGCAAAGTAAATTACGACATTAATTCTTCTTTCTAAGTTAGTTTGTTTGAGAAATATTCGTCCGAGATCAAGTCTTTAGACTACGATGATTTTACTCTTTCTAACTTGATCTTTCTTAGGACTTGCCTCGATGGAATTTGAGTATATTGAATATTAGACTCGGAAAATTTCACTCTTCTAGGCCTAAGATAATTATGTACTTAATTGTCTTAATTAAATTATTATATATGCCTAATCTTAGACCAAAGTATTTTATACTTTGAGAACCAAAGTAGTTTACTTTTGTAGGTTATCCAAACAAGGTTATCTCATTTTTGAATTACAAAAGTAGCTAGGCTTCAAGCTATCAATCACCGATGAGACAGGACTTATCTACTTCGAATAGGGCTCGGACACCGTGTCGGGATTGTCTGTTTCTAAAGCTGGAAAACTTTAACGCTAAGCTCAACGGTGGTTTCCACCTTGCCTTTCAAACATCACCGGTTGACTGGAGCACTTTTAGGAGCCAAGAGTCGTTGCACGACGTTCACATCCCAACGGATCTTTTACGAGCAACTCGAAGCAGCCGTTACAACGGCTAGTAAAGACTTACGTTCGGAACCAAGATACAACGGTCACTCTACTTGGTCATCTATAAACGAAGCCACTTCAGCAGATTTGAAGATTGCTTGAGCACATTGCTGAAACTATCTCTCTTAGTACATTACTCATTCAATCATCTTCTTACAACTCCAAGTCACGTACTTAATACTTTTACGAGTTGTAAAGTCTTGTGATCAGTCACATACTCTTCTTACTTTCTAAGTAAGGTTCCTTAACTGAGCTGTAAAGGTTAACTCAGCTCGGTTGTCCCTAGATGTCAAGGTTACCTCGGTTAGGAAGTACTAGATCGGATAGGGGAACTTTTGAGTCAAGGAAAACTCTGTAAGGAATTGTCTAAGGGAGCAATTCCGGTTGAGTCGATCCGTTGCATTTTGAGGATTCAAAATAGTGGATTTGACTTGGTGCTTGGATTAACACTGTCAGTGGTTTTTTCCCTAGGAGGGTTTCCACGTATCTCTGTGTGTATACATTTACGAGCCCAATCTAGACTCGGATTCTCTTGTTCATTCTTTTCAAGCTTAAAGTCTCTAAGTTTGTTAAAATTTCCTCATCACCCTATTCACCCCCTCTAAGGTGACTTAAACTCTCCAACGAGAAAACCTTCAATTGGTATCGAGCCTAGCCTTTCAAAAAGGATCTAACAATCCAAAGGTTTAAAGATTAGATGGCTCGAGAACATTGCGAGTTTGATGAAGGAAGATCTTCCACTGGATCACTAAAGTTTAAAGGATTAAACTTCGTGCCTTGGAAGAAGCTAATGGAGTGCTTTCTGCTGGACAACGATGAAGATGTTTGGAACATCATCCAAGAAGGCAATTACATTCCAATGAAGATAGAAGGTACAAGATACGTGCGTAAAAAAGTTCGAGTACACCAATGAGGAGTCGGAAAAGTCCAGAAAGAACTTCAAAGTGATGAACATTCGATGGGTGCTATCGGCTCATAAGGGTACAACAGAATGTCAGCTGTTACACGGCTAAAGATGTGTTGGACACTCTTGTCAACATATATGAAGGTACAAGCCAAGTGAAACGAGGCAAAGATAAGTGAATATCTTCACAAATATGAGACTGTTCAAGATGGAGCTAGAAGAAATCATGACTCGGATGTTTATACGCTTCACTGAGATTACAAACGATCTCAAATCTCTGGGTCGAAAGATTTCCCATGAAGAAATGTCCAGAAATATTCTAAGAAGTCTACCAAAGAGAAGATGGGGTCCTAAGGTAGCGGCCATCGAGGAAGCTCGGAACCTCTCTCAACTAAAGCCGGACGAGCCGATTGGGAAGGCTGTTTACCCATGAAATTCACTTGGAAGAAGAGGATGTCGAGGCCGGCACGAGCTGAAAGCCTCAAAGCGAGATGGGAAAGTCCGAGTTCCTCAAACTCGGAAGAAGATCCTGTGGCACTCATTGCCCGAGGCTTCAAAAGAAGGATGAAGTCCGAGTTCCTCAAACTCGAGAGGAAGATCCTATGGCACTCATTGCCCGAGGCTTCAAAAGAATGATGAAGCATAAGAAATGGGAGAAGAGGCCAAAGGAAGAATGCTACAAGAAGGATAAGAAGGACGAGAAAAGGTAAATACTCTTCCCTTTCAAGTGGCAACAAAGATCACATAGTCAAGGACTGTCCAAGGAGAAAGAAGGACAAAAAGAAGAAGAAGGCTATGATGGCCACATGGAGTGATGAAGACTCATCCGAAGAAGTTGAAGATTCTAATGACTCAAAGTGTTTGATGGCACTAACAAACTCATAAGCTGAATCCGAGTCGGACTCGACAACTCGGACATTGAGGAGACAAGTCCTCGGGAGGTAATTGAATACTTTCTCAAGTTTTCCAAAGTTGATTTAGCTAAATACATTTATACTTTGGAAGAAAACTCCAATTCCGATTCTTCTCATTTCAAAGCACAACTTGAGTCCCTTACATCTTAGAGTAACTTGTTTGAAAAATGAATTGGAAAAAGCTGAAGGTTTGCTCTTGGAGAGTCTTAGTCACCCTAGAGGGGGTGAATAGGGTGATGAGGAAATTTTAATAAACTTGGAAGATTTAAGCTTTGAAGAGAATGAACCGGATAATCCGAGTCTAGATTGAACTCGGAAAAGTGTAAACACGAGACATACGTGGAAACCCTCCCGGGGCGAAAAACCACGGACAGTGCTAGTCCAAGCACCAAGTCAAATCCACTATTTTGAATCCACAAAATATAGCGGATCGACTCAACCGAATTGTTCCCTTAAACAATTCTTTACGGAGTTTTCCTAGACTCAAAAATTCCCTTATCCGATCTAGTACTTTCTAACTGAGGTAACCTTTGTAGCTAGGGACAACCGAGCTGAGTTAACCCTTACAGCTCGGTCAAGGGACCTTACTCGGAAAGTAAGAAAGAGTATGTAACTGATTACAAGACTTTACAACTCGGAAAAGTATTAAGTACGGACTTGGAGTTGCAAGAAGAAAATTGAATAAGTATTGTACTAACGAGATATAGTTTCAACAATGTGTTGAGAACTCATGAAAGCTTAGATTGCAAGAGTAAGTGTGCGAGAGCTTAGGTTAGAAGAGAGTAAAGTAGCGAAATAAAGGAAAAGGGATTCTATTTATAGCGAGAGGAATGTCCTTCGATATTCGTTCGACCCAAACCTCCAATGGTCGCCTCGGACAAGTGTGTCCGTTACTGCTCTCCAACGGTTAGAATTCCGATGTACTGTCTCCCAATGTGTAGTTCAGCGATCGATGCGCGTGGTATAGAGAGAGAAAAAGAGAAATTTTGAAAGAAATTTATGAAATTCTCCACTAATCTAGAGATGATTTCGGATGTTTGAAGTCCAATTTTCTCAAAGCCGAGTCCGACTCGGTAAAGTTTACGAGTGACTCGGAAAACACGAACAACTAATAACTCCTAGCTCGGTATCACTGGGTCAACCGAACTAATTGTTATTAAGATAAAGAAAAGAGCATGTAACGCATAATCGTGCAAGATAATTTCACTTAGAAGAACACATAATCATGCATTTATCATGCCAAGTTCATTCGTAATAAAACAAAACTGATCCTCACTAAGTGGCTTAGAAAAGATATCAGCTAATTGAAATTTTGCAGGAATGAATTCAAGTTCAATATCACCTTTCTCGGAATGGTCTCTTAGAAAATGATACCTGACCTCAATATGCTTTGTCTTTGAGTCTTTGGACTGGATTCTTAGTGATGTTGATTACACTCGATTATCACACTTGATTGGAATTGATTTGAATGAAAGTCTAAGGTCCTTCAAGTGTTCCTTCATCCCTAGAATCCGAGCATAGCATGCTCCATCTGCAATGTACTCGGCTTTAGCAGTTGATAGAGCAACCGAGTTTTGCTTCTTTGAGTGCCAAGATATAAGGGAATGACCCAAAACTGGCATGCTCCTGATGTGCTCTTTCTATCAACCTTATATCCAACATAGTCGGCATTTGAGTATCCAATGAGGGTCGGTTCCGAGTCTCTTGAGAACCATAGACCTAGATTCTTAGTTCCTGCAAGATATCTCAAAATTCTATTCACCGTAGTGAGATGTGATTCTTTTGGATTAGCTTGGAATCTTGCACACAGACATACACTAAACATTATGTCCGGCCTCACTGGATGTGAGATATAGCGAGAGATCCAATCATACCTCGATAGAGTTTCGATCTCTTGCTTTACCTTTTTCGTCGGAGTCCGGTTTCATGCTGCTACTCATTAGTGTTCGCTGCATGTTTTGCATCTTAAAGCTTGTACTTCTTCAGCGACTCCTTAGTATACTTAGATTGATGGACATAATGCTATCTTTATCTTGTCCGATTTGTAGACCAAGAGGGAAATTGAGCTCTCCCATCATGCTCATTTAGAATTCCTGTCATATTAACTTAGAAAAATCTCGACAGAGATTTGCATTAGTAACTCCAAAAATTATATCATCAACATAGATTTGAGCAATAAGAAAGTCTTTCCTCTTGGTTTTTATGAAAAGAGTTTTGTCAATCTCACCTCTTTTGAAATCATTTTCAACCAAGAAACTGCTCGAGTGTTTCATACCAAGCTCTAGGAGCTTGTTTAAGACTACAAAGAGCCTTTTGCAACTTGAAAACATGATTTGGAAATTCCGAGTTTTCAAATCTAGGGGTTGCTTAACATAGACTTCCTCTTGAATGAAACCATTCAGAAAAGCACATTTGACATCCATTTGATACAATTTAATATTCATGCTTCTTGATGCAAATGCCAATAGGATTCTAATTGTTTCAATCCTATCAAGCTGGTGCGAAGGTTTCCCCATAATCAATCCCTTCTTCTTGATTGTAACCTTGAGCCACAAGTCTAACCTTATTTCGACTACTAACCCATCCTCATCCAATTTGTTCTTGAAAACCCATTTGGTTCCTATGACTGGGTGGTCAAAAGGTCATTTGGTCGGAGTCTAAACTTGGTTTATTTTAAATTGATTGAGTTCCTCTTGCATGGCCTCCACCCATTTAAGTTCATTTAGGGGCTCTAGTGCATTTCTAGGTTCAGTAAATGATATGAATGCAGTGAATGCACATAGATTTTGCAAAGATGAGCGAGTTCTTACCCCACTTGTTGATGTCGGACAATATGTTCTCGAGTGGGTGGCTCGAAACATATTTGAATGCTCTACCTCATCTGCTTGTCCCTCGGCATTCTAAGCTAGATCTTGAGCTGGTTCGGTCCGAGTCGTGATGTTCCGAGTTGCCTCATTCCGAGATGCTTTCTTTTGACTCTGTCCGAGCTTAGCTTCAGCAATATCATCTTCATCTCGATTGAGTTTCGGATCCGAGAAGTTTGATTCACTTGTTTTTCCCTGATTAATCTCATAAAACACAACGTGGATCCTTTCTTTCACTTTGTTAGTTCTTTTATTAAAGACACGATATGCTTTATAGTGAGATGAGTAACCTAGAAAGATACCTTCATCTAACCGAGCATCAAACTTGGTCAGGTGATCCTTACCATTGTTGTGAACAAAACACTTACATCCAAAGGGTTTGAAGTATGAGATCTTGGGCTTCTTTCCCTTGTAGAGCTCGTATGGAGTTTTCTTCAATATGGGTCCGATGAGGCATCCGTTCGAGTGTGTAGTTTGCTTGTGTTAACGGCCTCAACCCGAAATAGTAAGGTAGATCATGTTCATTTAACATTGTCCTTCCTATTTCTTCAAGATTTCGGTTCTTTCTCTCCACTAACCCATTCTGTTGAAGGGTTCAGGTGCTTGAGAAGTTGTGAGACATACCATTCTTGTCGCATAACTCTGCAAATTCTAAGTAATCGAACTCCCTTCCATGGTTAGTTCGAATTCTCGTGATCCGAGTCCGAGACTCTACTTGAATTTTCTTGTAGAGCTTGCTTGAACTCTTTGAATGCTTCATTTTTGTACTTAAGAAAACAAACCCGGGTAAATCGTCGGTAGTGATTAACAATCACAAGTACATATGATTTACCTCCGAGACTCTTTATAGGGATTTCACCACATAGATCCATATGCAATAATTTAAGCACTTTGGATGTGGAAACAATTTTGAGAGATTTGAAAGATGATCGACTTGTTTCCCTTTTGTGCATGCTTCACAAATTTTATCTTTCTTAATGCTTAGTTGGGTAAGCCTCGACTAAATCATGAGATGCAAGGTTTTTGATAGTATGCATGCTAACATGACCTAGTCTACGATGTCATGTCCAAGAATCATCATGAAATGATGCCTTTAAACAAGATAAATTTTGACTTAGATCGGAGAGAGGAATAGTGTAGGTATTACCCGATCTCTTACTTGAGAGCTTAGTTTCTTTGGTGATTGCATTAGAAATATAACAATTTGTCCGAGTGAACCTTACCTTTGTCACACAGCTAAGATATGTTGAGTAGATTGTACTTTAATCCCTTTATAAGATAGGCTGGGCTGACCAGGTTATCTCCTTTCCCAAACTTGCCTATTCCAACTAACTTGCCCTTACTTGTCATCTCCAAAAGCGACTTTGCCTCCTTTGTAATCTTCTAACTCAGAAAAAAGTCTTGAATCTCCGACATGTGGTGTGAGCATCCACTGTCCGGGTACCAATAACCTTTTGTCTTTTTCGAGTTACCTGCGAGTTAGAAACACACTAACCCTTCTCACTTCCTCTAACGAACCCAGTAACTCCCTTTACTGTGGTCCTTTTCGAGGAAGAAGAGTCTTGGGAACCCATATTTGAATTACTTTGGGTTTGGTCCGATTCCGAGGCTTCTTTTTAGAAAAGCTGTATCTGTGTCTCTTTCTTTTGAAAATATTTTCCTTTATAAATGGGTGGAGAAGGTTTTCTCCTATAAACTGATTACGGGCTCAGTCCTCCTTTCATTTTTATGAATAGGACCATGCTCGGCCTTCCTGAACTTTGTAGTTACGGAATCTTTCTTGAAAAGGTTTTAGTAGGAATTAGATTCCTCCTCCTCATTAAAACCAAGTCCTTCTTTCCTAAAGGAGACAGAGCGAGAGCCTAAAAGCATGTCAAGGTTTTTCGACCTTAAGTAAATTTCAAAACAAGTTCTTAAGACTCATTAGACTTTTGTTTCGGATGCTCATTTTCTCTTACGAGTGACTCGGACTCAGTCTCATTAGCTTGTGTACTAGTCTTGAGTTCTCTTAGAGTAAGTCTTAGTTTTTCCAATTCATTTTTCAAACCAATACTCTCGAAGTAAGAGAGTCAAATTTTTCTTTGAATTGAAAAGAATCAAAATTGGACTTTTCTTCCAAAGTATAAATAGAAAGTATTCAATTACCTCTTGAGGATTTGTCTCCTTAGTGTCCGAGTTGTCGAATCGACTCGGATCCACCTTCCGATTCCGTTAGTGCCATCGGACATTTTGAGTCATCAGAATCTTCATCTTCTTCGAGATGAGTCTTCATCACTCCATGTGACCATCACAACGTTCTTCTTTTTCTGTCCCTTTTTCTCCTTTGACGAGTCTTTGACTATGTGATCTTTGCTTGCCACATTCAAAACAGCCGAGTTCTTAGTTAAAGATAACTTTGAAGGGGAGGAATGTTTACCTTTTCTGTCCTTCTTATCTTTCTTGTAGAACTCTTGCCTTGGCCTCTTATCCCATTTCTTGTGCTTCATCATTCTTTTGAAGCCTCGAGCAATGAGTGCATGGGATCTTCTCCGGAATTTGAGGAACTCACATTTTTTCCTTTGCTTTCCGAGGCTTTTAGCGCAATGTTCTTTTTGGTGCTGACCTCGGCATCCTCTTCTTCCGAGATGGATTTCATGGGTAAGTAGCTTCCCAATCGGTTCGTCTAGTTTTAGGCGAGAGAGGTTCTGAGCTTCCTCGATGGCTGTCACCTTGGGACCCCATCTTCTCTTTGGTAGACTTCTTAGAATTTTTCTGAACATTTCTTCATAAGAAATCTTTTGAAGTTTGCTCTTGGAGAGACTTAGTCACCCTAGACGGGGGGTGAATAGGGTGATGAGTAAATTTTAACAATAAATGGAAGATTAAAGTTTAAAACAAACTTTAAGACTGTCCGAGTCTAGATTGGACTCGGAAAAGTATGCACTCGAGTTTATGTGGAAACCCTCATGGGGCGAGAAAACCACGGCCATTGCTAATCCAAGCACCAAGTCAAATCCACTGTTTTGAATCCACAAAATATAGTAGACAGACTCAACCGAATTGCTCCCTTAGACAATTCCTTACAAGGTTTTCCTAGACTCGAAGTTCCCTTATCTAATCTAGTACTTCCTAACCGAGGTAACCTTTACAACTAAGGACAACTAACCTGAGTTAACCCTTACAGCTCAGTCAACGGATCTTACTCGAGAGTAAGAAGAAAAGTTATGATCTGATTACAAGACCTTACAACTCAAAAAGATGTTAAGTACGAGTTGGTGTTGTAAGTAGAAGATTGAATATGAATACAAAGACTTTTGCTTAAGTATGTGTATTGACAATGGTTCCAAGCAATCTTCAAGTCTTGAGAATTGGCTTCTATTTGTAGATGACCAAGCAGCTTAGTCTGTTGTGACTAGCTTCGATTAGAAGTCCTCTCGTGACCGTTGTAACGGTTCTTCGAGTCGCTCGAAAAGATCCGTTGAGATGTGAACGTTGTGCAACGGCTCTTGACTCCTTAGGATGTCCCAATCCACCGGTGGTGTCCGAAAAGTAAGGTGGAAACCACCGTTCAGCTTAGTGTTGAAGATTTTCGGCTTTGGAAATAAACAACCCCGACACAGCGTCCGGGCCTCGATTAGAAGTAGAAAAAGCCTTGTTTGCTTGGCGATTTGACATCTTGAAGCCGGTTACTTTTATAATTCAAATATAGGATAACCTCGTTTAAATAACTTATAAAAGTAAATCAATTTTGGTTCTCAAGTATAAAATACTTTTGTCCAAGATTAGACACAAATAATAATTTAATTAAGATAATTAAGTGCATAATTCTCTCGAGTCGGAAAAGAATGGAATTTTCCGAGTCTAATATTCATTATACTCAAATTCCATCCGAGTCGGTTTGGTGAATGATCAAATAAGCTAAAGAATATCAGAATAAGAGTACTTGATCTAGACAAATATAGTTCAAACAAAACAAGTCGACTGGAAGAGATGAATTAACGCTGTAATTCCCTAAACTTGGAATACGAGTCGGACCCGAGTTTAAACGTGTTAAAGTGAATGTTTGAACATGCGATAAATATGAGAGTTGTCCGAGTGACTCGGAACTACGAATGTGAAAAGATGAGCAAGGATATGCTTTACGAGTAAGTCGAAACAAATGAAACCCTATGCAATAGTTTTTGTAACACTAAGAGAAGATTCTGTGTCACTCAAAAAAATTTCTATAGCATTTAGAATGACTTGAAATCAAAACTTATAAGAGATGAAGTTTGTACCTAATTCCTTCATAGTACTCAGAATGTTATACATGCAAAGTCCGAGTCTTCAATCTCCCCTTTTTGATGAAAGGCATTATTTTCTCAAATAGAAACTTTGTTAGTCTTATAGCCCCGAGTTTTCATTCTTTCTCAACGAACATGAAGTATAGAGATAAAATCATATAAAATATCTAGAGTGATTCAAACTTAGATTCTATCAAAGCAATTAAGCTTAAAGAGCATCGAGCTAAAAATTGAAATATCACATAGAAATGAAGTGAATCGAGCTTAGAGTATTGCTTTTATCGGAGCAAGAACAAATTAACCGAGTTGATAAATTAGAGCAAGATGAACTCGGAAAATAAATTAAAACTCGAGAAAATAGTTATATTGAGAAAGAGATAAGCACGAAATAGGAACTTCATTAATATTCACATAGAAAAGATATATACACAAAAGGGTGAGAGAAAAACTCCCTTAAACAAGACAACAAAATTTTCTAACTATTCTCCTCCTTATCTTTCAGTAAAAACAAACAGAGGAAGAATGTATCAAGAAGATACAAATGTGTATGTCTCGGACCAAAAAAAAAAAAAAAAAAACAAAAGAGAAAAGCAAAAAAAATTTCAAGATGGTGGGGAGGGAGCGGTTTGAGTCGAGGTGGAGGAACGAGTAGTGCACCTTTACTGGTAAGAGCGTGATGATGTTGAAGATCGAGGCGGGGTAGCACTGGGATCTCCGGGCGGGCTTATCTTTGAATGGCTGACCCAGAATCAGGTCGTCCAGAGGTTCATCCTCTCGGAACTCGACCGAGGGAGGTGCTTGCTCGGGCTGGACAGCTGCCGACTAACCTTTGTCGGTAGGGTCTTCGACCCACTCGGACTACCGTCCGAGCTTATCCGTTACGATTGGAGGGCTCTGCTGCTTCTGCTCCTTCTACTTCTTCCTTCTCCTCTTCCTCCTTTTCCTCGGATGGAGCTACCTCAGCCGCAGTCTCCTCTTCTTTTTCTTCTTCTTCCTCCCCTCCGGAGGAGGATTTGGCTAGGCTCGAGGATTCCTCGGATGTGTCCGAGTCAACCGGGTCCTGAGCATCCTTGGAACGCATTTCCTGGAGGAGTTCTATCATCTCCTTCTACTCCTTAACAAGTGCCTTTATCTCAAGAAGCACATCTTGTCTGCTCTCCGATTTGGGATTGAGTAGTCTTTTGATTCATGGTCATAGACTGGAGGATAGTCTTGAAGGACCGGAGGGTGTCCTTAGGTTCAATGGACACCGAGGAGATCTTGTCCATTGTGGTGGTGGACAAGGCAGAAGAAAGGACTTGAGAGACACCTGAAGTGGAGGCACCACCAGGTAGAGGAGGTAGAGAGAGAGGAGTTTGTCTCTAAGTCCGAGGCGGAGAAGGTGGCCTCGGTTTTGAGCTATGGACCTAGACACCCGGTTGGGTCTCTTGGTATCCATACCCAAGGAGTTCTTTTCTGCCAACAACAATGGCAGCCTCCGAAACTGCATTAGGATCCGAGGGGAGAGGAACTTTGAATTGCTTAAAAATCAAAGTGAGAAGAGCTCCGAAAGGAAGTGGGGTGGATTTCTTAGTCCGAGTCTAAGCTGGGACAGCGGTCATCTACTCAATTATGGCTGGAAAGAGGTCTACTTCGTAGCCCTCAAGGATATCAAAAGTGCTTTGAGATGCTTGGAGTTAGGATTTTCTTTGCTCGAGTGCTAAGAGAAGAAGGTTCTCATCAGCAAGAAACACGGAAGACGGGCTTCGACTTTAGTTGAGTAACAGAGAAGTTTTTGCATGACTTAGGAAATTCTTTGGCATACTTCTCAATGAATTCATCAGCAACCTCATTGAAAGGTATAAGGTTGCTATTAAAGAAAGAGAAGATACTTTGAAAAGGCGGTGGAGGAGAGAGACGTTGACACGGACAACAACGTCTTGGATCTGGAGGTAATTATACCCTCGAGCTAGAGAGGTTGAAGTAAAACTCGAAACGAGTTCTGGGTAGATGAACTTGCTGAAACAGAGGAAATTATAAACCCCTGTGGTTTTGATATTGTTTAACGACGAAAACTTAATGGTTGGAAAGAATTTGTCATCCAACGTTAGGTGTTGGGTGACAATGATTTTAGAGGGGTTGGAAAGAATTTTGTCATCCAAAGTTAGGTGTTGGGTGACAATGATTTTAGAGGGGTTGGAAGGACCCTCTTAGCCTTTTGTGCGAGGTTTTTGGTTGCGAGAACCAAGAAAGTTCAGGCGGGAACCTCATTTCAACATGTTTTAATGAGAGAAGAGAGAAGATGAACTTTGAGAGAGATAGCTCGAAGAGAGAGAGAGAGAGAGAGAGAGAGAGAGAGTAAAAAGAAAATGAAAGAGTAGAAAGAGAGCTGAGAGTAAATGGTGCTTACTTAAGATTACTTTCACTTAGCTTGAGAGAGACTGTTCATGCTTCGAAAACAGTGAACTTACACGAGATGTAGTAACAGAGAGAGAGAGTATGTAGAGAGTAAAGTAGCGAAATGAAGGGAAAAGGATGCTATTTATAGGGAAAGAATTATTCTTCAGTATTCGTTCGACCCCACTCTCCAACGGTCGCCTCGGACCGGTGTGACTGTTATGTTCTCCAATGGTTAGAATTCCAGTGCTTGTCCGCAACGGCTAGTTCTCTAATCAATGAGCGAGAGAGAGAGAGAGAGAGAGAGAGAGAGAGAAATTTTAAAAGAAATTTCTAAAATTCTCCACTGATCTAGAGATGATTTCGAAGTTTGATGTTCATTTTTCTCAAAAACCAAGTCTAACTCAGTAAAGTTTTCGAGTAACTCGAAACCGCAAACAAGTAATAACTCATAGCTCGGTATCACTGGCTCAACTGAACTAATTGTTATTAAAGCATAAAAACGAGACATTTCAAACATAATCATGCAAAGTAATTCTACTCGGAAAAGCACATAATTATGCATTAATCATGCCAAGCTCATTCCTAATAAAGCAAAATTGATCCTCACTAAGTGGCTTAGTAAAGATATCAGCTAATTGAAGTTTGATAGGAATGAAATCAAGTTCAATATCACCTTTCTCACAATGGTCTCTTAGAAAATGATACCGACCTGAATATGCTTTGTCTTTGAGTGCTTGAATTGAATTTTTAGTGATGCTAATTGCACTTTAGTTGTCACACCTGATTGGAATTAATTTCAATGTAAGTCCAAGATCTCTTAAGTGTTGCTTAATCCATAAAATCTGAGCACGGCGTGAAGGTTTGCTCTTGGAGAAGCTAAGTCACCTTAGAGGGGGTGAATAGGGTGATGAGGAAATTCGCTCGAGTTAAACACTTGATATGATTCCGAGGAGAGTGTAAGTCAAGATTGAACTCGGAGAAACACCGACTCGAGTTATGAGGAAGATGAAGATACAGATTAGACGAAACATTAAATTTGTCCGAGTCTAGATTGGACTCAGAAATGTATCAAATCAGAAATTATGTGGAAACCCTCCTGGGCGGAAAACCACGGACCGTGCTAATCCAAGTACGAAGTCAAATCCACTATTTTGAATCCACAAAAATACAGTAGAATGACTCAACCAGAGTTGCTCCCTTAGACAACTCCTTACAAGTATTTCTTAGACTTAGAAATTCCCTTATCTCGATCTAGTACTTCCTAACCGAGATAACGTTTACGGCTAGGGACAACCGAGCTGAGATAACCCTTATAGCTCAGTCAAGGGACCTTACTTAGAAAGTAAGAATAAGTGTTTGTGACTGATTACAAGACCTTACAACTCGGAGAATATTAATTACAGTAGTTGGAGTTATGAGTAGAAGATTGAATATGAATATAACAACTTAAGTTCAAGTATGTGTATTGACGAGTGGTTCGAGTAATCTTCAAGTCTTGAGAGTTGGCTTTTATTTATAGATGACCAAGCAGATTAGCCGTTGTGACCATCTTCTAACCGGAAGTCCATTGTGACCGTTGTAATGGATTTTCTAAGTCACTCGAGAAAATATCTGTTGAAGTGTGAACATTGGGCAACGGCTCTTGACTCCTTTAGAAGTCCCAATTCACTTGGTGGTGTCTTGAAAAGTAAGGTGGAAACCACCGTTAAGCTTAGCATTGCGGATTTCCGATTTTGGAAACAGACAGCCACGACATAGTGTCTAGGCCTTGGTCAGAAGTGGAAAAAGCCTTGTCTGCTGGTGATTTGACGTTTTGAAGCTCGGTTACTTTTGTAATTCAAAAATAGGATAGCCTCGTTTGAATAACCTACAAAAGTAAATCAATTTGGTTCTCAAAGTATAAAATACTTTGGTCCAAGATTAGACACGATTAATAAATTAATTAAGATAATTAAGTATATAATTATCCGAGTTAGAAAAGGAATGGAATTTTCGAGTCTAATATCCATGTGACTCAAAATTCATTCAAGTCGATCTAAAAGAGAATAAAGTCACATAAAGAATATCAAAGTAGAAAAACTTGATTTAAATAAAGCAAAGTGCAAACAAAACAAGCCGACTTAGAAGAATGAATTATCAAGGTAATTTTGGAACACGAAGTCGGGTGTGAGTTTATGCAGGTTATAGTAAATGATTGAACATGCGATATATTTGAGTGTTATCCGAGTGACTCAAAACAGGTGTGTAGAATGGCATATAAGAGTATGCTTTCGAGTCGATCGAAGCGGATGAAAACGAATACAATAGATTCTGTAACACTCGGAAAAGTTGCTACATCACTCGAGAAAAGTTTTTAAGGCCCATAAAATGACTTGAAATCAAAACCTTATGAGAGTTGAAGCCATATACCTGATTCTTTGATGGAACTAAGAATGATGTACATGTAAAGTCCGAGTCTTCAATCTCCCCTTTTTATGAAAGGCATTCCATACTTCGATGAAACTTTGTTAGTGATATAGATCTGGTTTTTCAATCTTGCTTAGAAACTAAGTCAGCAAGATGTGATAAAATGAAGTTTTACCAGAGCACATTTATCTATTAGAGCAACTAAGTTGAGATCGAGCAAGCAAAGATACTCATAAACACGTCAATGATTGGACGCTAATAGCAGGATTAATAATGAATTGCATTTGTTCATTAAAGAAAGGAAAGTAATTGAGTATCGAGCAAAGATAGACAAAGTTGACATGCTGAGCAAGGAATGGAAACTCGAAATAATAAACTCGAAACAATTGCTTCAAGCATGAAACTCAGAAATTATTAATGAAATGTATTACTTCATTAAAGAAAAGATAAGTACATAAGGGAGGGTGAGAGAAACTCCCCTAAACAAGATGACAAATTTTTCAAACTATTCTCCCTCTTGCCTTTCAGCAAAAACAAAAAGAGGAAGAATGTATCTAGGAGATACAACTTTGATGTCTAGAAAAAAAAATGAAAAAGAAGAAAAGAAAACTAAGAGGGAGGAGATGGAGCAGTCTGAATGGAAGATGAAGGGCGAGTAATGCGCCTGCACCGATAAGATCTCGAAGATGTAGTTGAGCGCTGCGGTGGCAGCACTCGGGATCTCGGCATCGGCTCGGTTGTTAGTGGCTGACCCAGAATGAGGTCATCTAGAGGCTCATCCTCCTGGAACTCGACTGCCTGGAGGGGTGTGCTCGGTCCTAGCAGGCTGCCGACCGACCATGGTCGGCAGGGTCGTCCGACCCACTCAGATTACTGTCCGAGCTGATCATCTCCGATTGAGGTTCTAGACCACTTGGTCCCTCTGCTGCTGCTTGCTCCTTGTTCTTCTTCTTTCTCCCTGCCTCGAGATGGACTCGCCTCGGCCGTAGGCTTCGCTACTTTACTCTTCGCTTACTTTCACTCTCGTAATTAAATCTTCGTGAACAAGCTCTCCACGATCAAAAGCAATGCTCGGTGATCTCAAGCTTAGTGAAGAACATCTCAAGTAAGCTCTGTTGCTCTCGGTTCGACTCTGCTCTTCGGCGGTCACTTCGACCGGTGTGGCTGTTCTTTTCTCCAACGGTTAGAATTCCAGCGAGTTGTCTCCCAATGGCTAGTTGTTTGATCACAGCGCGCGAGAGAGAGAGAGAGAAAAAGAAAGATTTTTAAAATAAATTCGAAATTCTCCACTTGTTTAGAGATGATTTCGAAGTTGGAAGTCCATTTTCTCAAAATGCGAGTCGACTCGGCTAAGTTTATGAGTGACTCGAAATCGAAACAAATAATAACTCTTAGCTCGGTATCACTGGTTCAACAGAACTAATAACTTATTAATGAGAGTAAGTACACAACACATAATCATGCAGAGAATTTTCACATAGAAAAGCACATAATTATGCGTTTAACATACCAAGCTCATTCCTAACAAAGCAAAGCCGATCCTCACTAAGTGGCTTAGTAAAGATATCAGCTAATTGAAGATTAGTAGGAATGAATTGAAGTTCAATATCACCTTTCTCAGAATGGTCTCTTAAGAAATGATACCTCACCTCAATATGTTTTGTCTTTGAGTCTTGAACTGGATTCTTAGTGATGCTTGATTGCACTCGTGATTATCACACTTGATTGGAATTGATTTGAATGTAAGTCCAAGATCTCTCAAGTGTTGCTTTATCCATAAAATCCGAGCACAGACATGACCCAGTTGTAATATACTCGGCTTCGGCAGTTGATAGAGCTATTGAGTTTTGCTTCTTTGAGTGCTAAGATATCGAGGATTGACCCGAAGCTGGCGGGCTCCTGAGGTGCTCTTTCTATCAACTTTGTACCCGGCATAATCAACATCCGAGTATCCAGTGAGAGTCGGTTCCGAGTCTCTGGAGTACCATATACCTAAATTACGAGTCCCTGCAAGATATCCGAATATTCTCTTCACCGTAGTGAGATGTGATTCTTTAGGATTAGCTTGAAATCTTGCACACGAGGCGGACACTAAACATTATGTCCGACCTGCTGGAAGTAAGATATAGCAAAGATCCAATCATACCTCGATAGAGCGTCGATGTACTCCTTTACCTTTTTCGTCCGAGTCCAGCTTTAAGCTGCTACTCATAGGGGTTGCTTGCATGCTTTGCATGTTGAAGTTTGTACTTCTTTAGCAGCTCCTTGGTGTACTATGATTGATGGACATATATTCCATCTCTTCCTTGCTTGATTTTTAGGCCAAGGAAGAAATTAAGTTCTCCCATCATACTCATTTGAAATTCCTATCTCATTAACTCGGAAAATTCTCGACACGAAATTTCATTAGTAGCTCTAAAAATTATGTAATCAACATATATCTTAGAAATTAGAAAGTCTTTCCCCTTGGTTTTTATAAAGAGAGTCTTGCCAATCTGACCTCTCCTAAAATCATTTTGAACCAAGAAATTGCTCAGTCTTTCATACCAAGCTCTAGGAGCTTGTTTAAGAGCATAGAGAGCTTTTTGCGGTTTGAAAACATGATTTGGAAATTCGAGCTTTCAAATCCAGGAGGTTGCTCAACATAGACTTCCTCTTTAATAAAACCATTGAGAAATGCACATTTCATATCCATTTGATAGAACTTGATATTCATGCTAGATGCAAATGCCAATAAAAATCTAATGGCTTCAATTCAGCTACGAGTGCAAAGGTTTCCCCACAATCAATCCCTTCTTCTTGATTGTAACCTTGAGCCACAAGTCTAGCCTTATTTCGACTACCAACCCACCTTCATCTAGCTTGTTTTGAAAACCCATTTGGTTCCTTTGGCTGGGTGGTCGGAAGGTCGTTTGGTTAAAGTCCGGACTTGGTTTCTTTCAAATTGATTGAGTTTCTCTTGCATGGCCTCTACCCATTCGAGGTTCATTAAGGGCTTCTACTTGCGTTTACGGGTTCGAGTTAATGATATGAATGTGGTGAATGCACATAGATTTTGAAGAGAGGAATGAGTTTACACCCCCGGGAGTATTACATCGCTAGAGTTCCTTAAAGGAACTCCCAAGGCTCTTTCCGGTGTTGGTTTGGCTATCTAGACTCAACTTAAAGACAATAACGGTGGTTTTCCAAAAGGATCCGAGA
Source organism: Talinum fruticosum (assembly GCA_021018815.1). Taxonomy (NCBI): domain Eukaryota; kingdom Viridiplantae; phylum Streptophyta; class Magnoliopsida; order Caryophyllales; family Talinaceae; genus Talinum; species Talinum fruticosum. The sequence goes on along the minus strand of JAITYX010000088.1, from coordinate 1,046,715 downwards.
TTTTCTAAAAAATTCGGCAGAGTTACTGTTTGTAATGTGGATTGTCCCTTAGGCTTAAAAGCCTTAAAACCCTGCATAAAAAGCATACCAAAACTCAACGAGCCACACGCTCAAAGTACACAACTCAACGGCCACACGCGGAGTCCAACCAATCATGCGATGACTAAAACAATCTAAAGGGTCCAATATACATTTGGTACAACTATATGCACTAAATTACAAGTACAACATCTAGAAACAAAACAATGCATGTCGGCCACTTGATTCGGTTCAACCATCAACAATCGGCGAGTCAACGAGAATCAGGGAATTTGTGGGGGTGAGCGATAATCAACGGGCTCACCGAAGTCTTATACCCTTAAAATGGAAATTCTTTACACATAATACTCATAATAATGAAATCTGCGAAAGCATAATAATATAATACAAATCTATATACTTTTCACTGAAATCTCTTGCAATGAAAAAGTTCAAGACTCTTCAATCACTTAAAAACACAGTTTCACATTCATGAACATACTTTTGGGGTTGAATCAACTTTTTGGGCCTTCGAGGATTCGAACTAGCACTTCTTTCATCTCGGGCGCGACCCCAACAAAAAGGCTCCGGGACCTATCTTCGGGAAGTCTCGGGCGAGCATCCTGCCTCTGCAAGACCCCTATTAGAACCCTTCCCTCGAAGTTTCTAGCTAGGCGTCCCCGGTTCGAACCCTTCGTTATGCTAAACGATCCGTAGCACTGTCGATTCAAAACTCTTTACACATTCTAATTCATCATATTCACTTCACAACTTTCTCAATCGATTTAATATCAAGGAAGGCATGACACCACATGTCACTCTTATAAATTCACTTTCTCAAATCATTTTGATACACTTTGGAAGGCATAGCACTACGTGCCATCCATCCAAATTCAATTTCTTAATCGGCTTTGCTTCTTTAAAACAGAATCACCTTTGAAAGGCAACTCACAAGAAGTTGCATTCAAGGGTCATTTCACGTAAAACACGAAACTTCTTTTGAAACTACTTTTGAGCATCACATAAAACAAATACATAGCACGAATAATCACCGTTCAATGCAAGCAATCATTCTCAACTTTTTTCCAACTATATCTTTCTCAATCCCTCACTTTAGTATGATTAATCTCCATTTCATGAGTCACGGTAACCACAAGCATATATCACTTAAGTTAATGTTTCAATTCATCACAATTCATTCCCTTCACCTCCATTTCTCACTTTATTTGCTTACGTCTTTACTTTCCGAATCCATTTTGTTTGCTCACGTCTCAACTTTCCTCAACTCCTGTCTTTACTCCAATTCCTCAACTTAACCTTACCGTTCCCCGCCTCAAATTCCCGTTGTATGTCTCTAACTTATTACTTAACTCTTGCTCGTCCGTCCTTAGTTATGTAACTCTTAATCGCTTTTCATTATTCGGTTTCAGTTAGCTTTGCTTATTTTCACGCTCGGTTCAACCTCGAGGAATTAAATATACTTTGAATGTAATTACTCTCACAATCACCCATTTCTCACTTACTTGTCCCAATTGCGTATTACTCAATACGAGTTCATACTCCTCTTTATACTTCGACGTACCATTCCCCAATGTTCATAATTAGCTCTTAATACCGCAGGTTCAAGAATCTCTAAAACTTAGTCAACTCATAATTCATATCCATGACCCAACTCTTCATTCTTAATAGCTAATCGAAACTTCAATACTACTCCTTTGACGTATGCAATCTAACCTCCTCATAATCAGCGGGTTCCAATTCAACCTTTAAGTAACTATCAAATCTCTTTGAAGTTCCTAATTTAATTCTACTTGTTTAACCTAAGTAATTCCTTTCATTTCACGATTCACCCCTCTCGACTCCTTAAATCCATTCTAAGCTCTTATTTATATCTTACACAACGATTAAGTCACGTCCTGCAATACTGAGATATTCAACGTTCACCACAAATTCCCGACCCTCGCTTTCCCTTGTCCACCGGCCGCTCGCTGTTCAGGCGGCCACCGGCCTCTGCTCCGGCTCTCATGCGTTCTCTCTCTCCCTCCCTCTCTGTTTCTGCTCGCTCCTCTGCTACTCGGGCTCCACCGAGCCCTCTTTGTTTCCCTCTCTTCCATAGCCTAATTCCGTTGGTTAATGATCCTTATTGGACCCCTAATTTAATTTCTATCCCATCTCTTCATAATTCAACTAAGTAATCGCGGCCTATATAAGACAAGTCCATAACTCTTCCCTTCAGTCCTCTTACGTTGCTTGCATCCTAACTTATTTTAATACGCCAGCCACGACAATTCCTAATCACCCAGCAGTTTAGCTCGGATGAAAAAGGAAGGCAATTTCCTTGATTTAACTTATTCAACACCAGCCTCCAAAGGGATACTAATGTAATATGTCCGGCCGTAAATAAAATCGGTCACTCAACCCCCTAGTTGCGAGGAAAATATTCAATAATTCTATGCTTTTCATTTGCTTTTCTTTAAAATTCGGGTATTACATTATGCCACTATTGATGTCGGATATGATGTTTTCTAGTGGGTGGCTAAAAGCATACTTGAAAGCTCTACCTATTCTTTGGTTCACCAGATCCGTAGGTTGAATTGGTTGATCTACGAAGTCCGTTCTAAATGAGCTTGTTCATTAGATTGTCCTTCAACATTCGAGCTAGTTCTTGAGTTGTCTCATTCCGAGTCACTTCGTTACGAGTGTTATGAATTTGATTCTTAATGAGCTCATTTTCATCACGATTATCATCTCTGCCGAGCTTTAGGTCCGAGAATTTTTCCTGTTCAATCTCATCAAACACAACGTGGATGCTTTCTTCCACTTTGTTAGTTGAATAACCAAGAAAAATACCTTCGTCGACCGAGCATCAAACTTGGTCAGGTGATCCTTACCATTATTGTGAACAAAGCCACTGACATCCAAAGGGTGCAAGTATGAAATATTGGGTTTCTTTCCTTTGTAGAGCTCGTATGGTGTTTTCCTCAGGATGGGTCCGATGAGGCATCTGTTCAAAGTGTAGTTAGATGTGTTGACTGCCTCAACCTAAAAATAGTAGGGTAGATTGTGTTCAATCATCATAGTCCTTGCTATTTCTTCAAGAGTTATGTTCTTTCTCTCCAACACTCCATTTAGTTGAGGAGTTCTTGGTGCTTGAGAAGTTGTGAGAGAAGCCATTTTAATCACAAAACTCTGCAAACTCCGAGTAGTCGAACTCCCTTCCATGGTCAATTTGAATTCACTAGATCCGAGTCCGAGACAACTTGTATTTTCCTATAAAGCTTGCTGAACTCTTTGAAAGCTTCATTTTTATGCTCAAGAAAACACACCCAAGTAAATCGTGAGTAATCATCAACAATAACAAGCACATATGATTTACCTTCGAGACTCTTGACGAGGATTTCACCACATAAATCCATATGCAACATTTCAAGTACCTTGGATGTGGAAACAATTTTCAAGGATTTGAAAGATGATCGACTTGTTTCCGTTTTGTGCATGCCTCACAAATTTTATCTTTCTTAAATGCACAAGTAGGCAATCCTCTAACTAAACCATGGGATGCAAGATTTTTAATGATATGCATGCTAACATGACCTAGTCTACAATGCCATGCCCATGAATCATCATGAAGAGATGCTTTTAAACATGATAAGTTCGACTCGGGTCGAAAGAGGAATAGTGTAAGTGTTACCCGATCTCTTACCTGAGAGTTTGATCTCTTTGGTAGCATCATCGAAATATAGCAATTGCTCCGAGTGAATCTTAGCTCTTGACCTTTATCACATAGCTGAGAGATGCTTTGCAAGTTGTACTTTAACCCTTTGACAAGGTATCTTGGGCTGACCAAATTACTTCCTTTCCCAATCTTGCCAATCCCAATTATCTTGCCTTTGCTATCATCCCCAAACGTGGCTTTTCCTCCTTTGTAGTCCTCTAACTCATAAAAGAGTCTTGAATCTCCGACATATGGCGTGAGCATCCACCGTCTAGGTACCAATGCCCTTTTGTTCTTTTCGAGTCACCTCCTGAGGATTTGTTTCCTCATTGTCCGAGTGATCTGAATTTGACTCTGTTTCGGCTTCTAAGTCGGAGAGTGCCATCAAACATTTTGAGTCATCCGAGTCTTCATCGTCTTCGATGAGTCTTCATCACTCCATGTGGCCATCATAGCCTTTTTCTTTCTTCTGTCCATCTTTTTCTTGGGACAGTTCTTGACTATGTGTTCCTTGTTGCCACATTCAAAACAACCGGACTTCTTAGTCAAAGATAACTTTGAAGGAGAAGAGTGTTTACCTTTTCTATCCTTCTTGTCTTTCTTATAGAACTCTTCTCTTGGCTTCTTATTCCATCTCTTGTGCTTCATTATTCTCTTGAAGCCTTTAGTGATAAGTGCCATGGGGTCCTCTTCCGAGTCGGAGGAACTCAGATTTACTTCTCTGGTTTCGAGGCTTTCGGTGCAATGTTCTTTTTGGTGCCGACCTCTGCATCCTCCTCTTCCAGGTGGATCTCGGAGGTGAGAAGCTTCCCAATGAGTTCGTCCGGCTTCGGTAGAGACAGGTTACGAGCCTCTTTGATAGTCTGTTACCTTGGGACCTCATCTTCTCTTGGGTAGACTTCGAGTATCTTTCGCACATTTCCTCATGGGAAATCTTTTACCCAGAGATTTGAGATTGTTGGTAATCTCGGTGAAGCGGATGAACATCCGAGTGATGTTTTCTTCGTCTCCATCTTGAACAGACTCACACTTGTGACGATATTAGCTTATCTTCGCTTGTCCGACCTGGCTTGTGCCTTCATAAGTAATGACCAGTGTGTCCCATACTTCTTTGTCTGTGTCATAGGCGGACACTCGGTTGTACTCTTCCGAGTTGATGGCGCACATCCGAATGTTCATCACCAAAAAGTTCTTTTTGAACTTTTCTGTTTCTTCAGACAATGAACTCGGTCTTTGTCTTGGGCACCAGTCTTGTTTCTTCCGTCTTCATGGGAATTGTAGTTGCCTACTTGTATGATGTTCCGGACATCCGCATCATGATCTAGCAGGAAACATACCATGAGCTTCTTCCGAGTGCACGAGTTAGATCCTTTGAACTTTGGTGGCCTGCTAGAAGATCTTCCTTCATAGAAGTCTCAGTGTTCTAGGCCATTTGATCTTTAGACCTTTGGATGGTTAGATCCTTTCCGAAAGGCTAGGCTATGATACCAATTGAAGGTTTGCTCTCGGAGAAGCTAAGTCACCCTAGAGGCGGGGTGAATAGGGTGACGAGGAAATTTGCTCGAGTTAAACACTTGATATGATTCCGAGGAGAGTGTAAGTCAAGAATGAACTCGAGAGAAACACCGACTCGAGTTATGAGGAAGATGAAGATACAGATTAGACAGAAACATTAAATTTGTCCGAGTCTAGATTGGACTCGAAATGTATCAAATCGAAATTACGTGGAAAACCTCCTGGGGCGGAAACAACGAACTGTGCTAATCCAAGTACGAAGTCAAATCCACTATTTTGAATCCACAAAAATACGAGTAGAATGACTCAACCAGAGTTGCTCCCTTAGACAACTCCTTACAAGTATTTCTTAGACTTAGAAATTCCCTTATCCGATCTAGTACTTCCTAACCGAGATAACGTTTACAGCTAGGGACAAGCGAGCTGAGATAACCCTTATAGCTCGGTCAAGGGACCTTACTTAGAAAGTAAGAATAAGTGTTTGTGACTGATTACAAGACCTTACAACTCGAGAGAATATTAATTACAGAGTTGGAGTTGTGAGTAGAAGATTGAATATGAATATAACAACTTAAGCTCAAGTATGTGTATTGACGAGTGGTTCAGCAATCTTCAAGTCTTGAGAGTTGGCTTTTATTTATAGATGACCAAGCAGATTAGCCGTTGTGACCATCTTCTAACTGGAAGTCCATTGTGACCGTTGTAATGGATTTTCTAAGTCACTCGGAAAATATCCGTTGAAGTGTGAACGTTGGGCAACGGCTCTTGACTCCTTTAGAAGTCCCAATTCACTGGTGGTGTCTTGAAAAGTAAGGTGGAAACCACCGTTAAGCTTAGCATTGCATATTTCCGATTTTGGAAACAGACAGCCACGACATAGTGTCTAGGCCTTGGTCGAAGTGGGAAAAGCCTTGTTTGCTTTGGTGATTTGACGTTTTGAAGCCGGTTACTCGTTGTTATTTAAAAATAGGATAGCCTCGTTTGAATAACCTACAAAAGTAAATCAATTTGGTTCTCAAAGTATAAAATACTTTGGTCCAAGATTAGACATAGATAATAAATTAATTAAGATAATTAAGTGCATAATTATCCGAGTTAGAAAAGGAATGGAATTTTACGAGTCTAATATCCATGAGACTCAAAATCCATTTAAGTCGATCTAAAAGAGAATCAAGTCAAATAAAGAATATCAAAGTAGACAGACTTGATTTAGACAAAGCAAAGTGCAAACAAAACAAGATGACTTAGAAGAATGAATTATCAAGGTAATTTTTGGAACACGAAGTCGGTGTGAGTTTATGCATGTTATAGTAGATGATTGAACATGCGATATATTTGAGTGTTGTCCGAGTGACTCGAACACGGTGTGTAGAATGTCATATAAGAGTATGCTTTCCGAGTCGATCGAAGCGGATGAAAATGAATACAATAGATTCCGTAACACTCGGAAAAGATGCTACATCACTCGAAAAGTTTCTAAGGCACATAAAATGACTTGAAATCAAAACCTTATGAGAGCTGAAGCCATATACCCGATTCTTTGATGGAACTCGGAATGATGTATATGTAAAGTCCGAGTCTTCACGAGCATGCTCCAGCTATAATGTATGCGGCTTCAGCGGTTGATAGAGCTACTGAGTTCTGTTTCTTTATGTGCCCGAGATATAAGGGATTGACCCAAAACCTAGCGAGGCTTCGAAGTACTTTTTCTATCAACTTTGTACCGAGCATAGTCAACATTTGAGTATCCAGTGAGAGTCGGTTACGAGTCTTTTGAGTACCATAGACCTAGATTCCGAGTCCCCGCAAAATATCTCGAAGATTCTCTTCACCGCAGTGAGATGTGATTCTTTTGGATTAGCTTGAAATCTTGCACACAAACATACACTAAACATTATGTCTGGTCTACAGGAAGTAAGATATAGCAGAGATCCAATCATACCATAATAAAGTTTCTAATCTATTGCTTTACCTTTCTTGTCGTAGTCTAGTTTGATGCTTGCTTGCTCATAGGTGTTGCTTGCATGTTTTGCATCTTGAAGTTTATACCTCTTCAGCAGCTCCTTGGTATACTTTGATTGATGGACATAGATGCCATTCTTATCTTGCTTGATTTGTAGACCAAGGAAGAAATTGGGTTCTCCCATCGTGCTCATTTGAAATTCCTGTCTCATTAACTCAAAAAATCTCGACATAGAATTTCATTAGTAGCTCCAAATATTATGTCATCAACATAGATCCGAGCAATCAGAAAGTCTTTCCCCTTGGTTTTTACAAAAAGAGTCTCGTCAATCTGACCTCTTCTAAAATCATTTTTAACCAAGAAATTGCTCGAGTCTTTCATACCAAGCTCCGAGAGCTTGTTTAAGACCATAAAGAGCTTTTTGCAACTTGAAAACATGATTTGGAAATTATGAGTTTTCAAATCCAGGGGTTGCTCAACATAGACTTCCTCTTCAATGAAACCATTAAGGAAAGCACATTTAACATCCATTTGATATAGTTTGATATTCAAGCTTGATGCAAACGCCAATAAGATTCTAATAGCTTCAATTCGGCAACAGGTGCAAAGGTTTCCCCACAATCAATCCCTTCTTCTTGATTGTCACCTTGAGCCACAAGTTTAGCCTTATTTCGGACTACCAACCCACCTTCATCTAGTTTGTTCTTAAAACCTATTTGGTTCCTATGATTGGGTGGTCGAGAAAGTCATTTGGTCGGAGTCTAGACATGGTTTCTTTCGAATTGATTGAGTTCCTCTTGCATGGCCTCTACCCATTTAGGTTCATTTAAGGCCTCTAGTGCATTTCTAGGTTCAGTTAATGAAATGAATGCAGTGAATGCACATAGATTTTGTAGAGGGGAACGAGTTCTTACCCCACTATTGATATCGGACAAGATGTATTCGAGTGGGTGGCTCGAAGCGTATTTGAAAGCTTTACCTGTCCTCTGGTTCACCAGATTTGTAGGTTGAATTGGTTGGTGTTCGAAGTCTGTTTTGAATGAGCTTGTTCATCCGATTAACCTTCGAGTATTTTGAGTTGGCCTTGAGTCGTTTCATTCGAGTCGGGTTGTTCTAAGTTACCTCATTTTGAGTGGCCTTTCCTTGACTCTTTCGATCTCATCTTCACTAAGATCATTATCTCGGTTTAGCTTTAGATCTAAGAATGTTGACTCTATTTTCCCTGTTCAATCTCATAAAAAACAACGTGGATACTTTCTTCCACTTTGTTAGTTCTTTTATTGAAATTGCGTTATGCTTTACTATGAGATGAATAACCAAGAAAAATACCTTCATCCGACTAGGGCATCAAACTTGGTCGGGTGATCCTTACCATTGTTATGAACATAACACTTACATCCAAATGGTTTGAAGTATGAAATGTTGGGTTTCTTCCCTTTGTAGAGCTCGTATGGAGTTTTCTTCGGGATGGGTCCGATGAGCCATCTATTCGGTTTATAGTTTCGTTGTGTTGATCGCCTCGGCCTAGAAATAGTAAGGTAGATCATGTTCAATCATCATTGTCTTTCCTATTTCTTCAAGAGTTCGGTTCTTTCTCTCCACTATTCCATTTTGTTGAGGAGTTCTTGGTGCTGAGAAGTTGTGGGAGATACCATTCTTATCACAAAACTCTACAAATTCCGAGTAGTCGAATTCACTTCCATGGTCAGTTCAAATTCTCTTGATCCGAGTCCGAGACTTAACCTGAATTTTCCTACAAAGCTTGCTTGAACTCTTTGAATGCTTCATTTTTGTGCTTAAGAATACAAACCCAGGTAAATCGTGAGTAGTCTTCAACAATTAAAAGCACATATCATTTACCTCCGAGACTTTTGATATGGATTTCACCACATAAGTCCATACGCGATATTTCGAGCACCTTGGATGTGGAAACAGTTTTGAGAGATTTGAAAGATGATCCGACTGTTTCCGCTTTGTGCATGCTTCACAAATTTTATTTTTCTTAAATGCACAATTAGGCAATCCTCTGACTAAACCATGAGATGCAAGCTTCTTAATGGTGTGCATGCTAACATGACCTAGTCTACGATGCCATGTCCAAGAATCATCATGTAAAGATGCTTTTAAACAAGATAAATTCTAACTTGGGCCGAAGAGGAATAATGTAGGTATTACCCGATCTTTTAGCTCGAGCTTAGTCTCCTTGTAGTTTCATCGAAATATAGTAGTTGGTCCGAGTGAATCTTACCTCTTAACCTTTGCCACACAATTGAGAGATCCTAAGTAGATTGTACTTCAATCCTTTGACAAGGTAGACGGGATCGACCGGATTATCTCCTTTTCTAATCTTGCCTATCCCAATTATCTTGGCCTTGCTATCATCTCCAAATGTGAACTTTACCTCCCTTGTATTCATCTAACTCGGAAAAGATTCTTGAGTCTCCTGACATGTGGTGTAAGCATCCATCTGTCCAGTACCAATGTCATTTTCTTCTTTTCTAAGTCACCTGCAAGTCGAAATAAACTAACCTTTCTCACATCCTCTAACGAACCTAATAACTCCCTTTACTATGGTCCTTTTCGAGGAAGAAGACTCTTGGGAACCCAGATTTGAATAACTTTGGATTTGGTCCGATTCCGAGTCTTTCTTTTAGAGAACCGAGTCTGTCTCTCTTTCTTTTGAAAATCTTTTCTTTTATAAACCGATGGAGAAGGTTTTCTCCTGTAAGCTGGTATCGGCTTAGTCCTCGTTTAATTCCTATGAATAGGACCATGCTCAACCTTCCTAAACTTCATAGTTCGGAATCATTTTTGAAAAGCTTTGAGTAGGAATTGGATTCCTCCTCGTTAAAACCGAGTCCTTCTTTTCAAAAGGAGACACATTGAGACCCTAAAGCATCTCAAGGTTCTTCTAACCTTGAGTAAATTTCAAAACAAGTTCTTGAGACTCATTGAGCTTTTTCTTAAGATGCTTATTTTCTCTTCTAAGGGACTCGGACTCGGTCTCATTGGATTGACCACTAGTCTTCGATTCTCTTGGAGTATGTCTCGGTTTTTCTAATTCATTTTTCAAAGAAATGCTCTCAAATGTGATAGACTCGAGTTATTCTTTAGATTGATAAGAATCGAATTGGACTTCTCTTCTAAAGTATAAATGTATTTAGCTAAATCAACTTTGAAAACTTGAGTAAATATTCAATTACCTCCCGAGGATTCATTTCCTCGATGTCCGAGTGATCCGAGTCGACTCGGATTCGGCTTCGAGTCCGATAGTGCCATTAGACACTTTAAGTCATCTGAGTCTTCATCTTCTTCAAATGAATCTTTATCACTCCATGTAGCCATCATAACCTTCTTGTTCTTTCTGTCCCTTTTTCTTTTTAGACAATCTTCGACTTGTATGATCCTTGCTGCCACATTCAAAACAGACCAAAGTTCTTAGTCAAAGATAATTTTGAAGGGAAGAGTGTTTACCTTTTCTATCCTTCTTGTCTTTCTTGTATTCTCTGAGCTGCTTATCCCATCTCTTGTGCTTCATCATTCTTTTGAAGCCTCTAGCGATAAGTGCCACGGGATCTTCTTCCGAGTCCGATGAACTCGAGATTTTCTTCTCTCGCTTTCGACGCCTTGAGCGCAATATTCTTCTTAGTGCTGACCTCCACATCCTCCTCTTCAAGATGGATCTCATGGGTGAGTAGCTTCCCAATGAGTTCGTCCGGCTTTAATAGAGAGAGGTTCCGAGCTTCTTCGATGGCTATCACCTTTTGACCCCATCTTCTCTTGGGTAGACTTCGAGTATCTTTACGCACATTTCCGCACGAGAAATCTTTCTACATAGAGATTTGAGATTGTTATTAATCTCGATAAAGCGGATGAACATCCGAGTGATGTTTTCTTCGACTCCATCTTGAATAGCTCATACTTGTGATGATATTGGCTTATCTTCCGAGTATCTTTCTTTTGAAGCCTCTAGCGATAAGTGCCATGGGATCTTCTTTTGAGTCCGATGACCTCGAGATTTTCTTCTCCGCTTTCGACGCCTTCAGCGCAATATTCTTCTTAGTGCTTGACCTCGACATCCTCTTCTTCCGGATGGATCTTATGGGTGTGTAGCTTCCCAATGAGTTCGTCCGGCTTTAATAGAGAGAGGTTACGAGCTTCCTCGATGGCTTTCACCTTTGGACCCTATCTTCTCTTGGGTAGACTTCTAAGTATCTTTCTGCGCATCTCCTCATGAGAAATCTTTCTACACAAAGATTTGAGATTGTTAGTAATCTCGGTGAAGCGGATGAACATCCGAGTGATGTTTTCTTCGACTCCATCTAGAACAGCTCATACTTGTGAAGATATTGGCTTATCTTCGCTTGTCTCACTTGGCTTGTGCCTTCATATGTGTTGACAAGAGTGTCCCACACTTTTTTGCTATATCACAAGCTAACACTTCGTTGTATTCTTTAGAGTTGATGGCACACATCAGAATGTTCATGGCCTTTAAGTTCTTTCCGAACTTTTACGCCTCTTCGAGTGGTGTACTCGGCCTTTACTTTGGGCACAAGTCTTGTTTCTGCCGTCTTCATTAGAATGTAGTTGCCTTCTCGTATGATGTTCCATACATCTTCATCGTGATCTAGTATAAAGCATTCCAAGTAACTTCTTCGAGTGTATGAAATTTGATCCTTTAAACTTTGGTGGTATGTTGGAAGTTTTTCCTTCATCGAAATCTCCATTATTCCGAGCCATTTGATCTTTAGACCATTGGATCGTTAGATCCTTTCCGAAAGGCTAGGCTCGATACCAAGTGAAGGTTTGCTCTTGGAGAGACTTAGTCACCCTAGAGGAGGGGGTGAATAGGGCGATGAGGAAATTTTAACAATAAATGGAAGATTAAAGTTTAAAACAAACTTTAAGACTAGTCAGAGTCTAGATTAGACTCGGAAAAGTATGCACTTAGAGTTTATGTGGAATCCCTCCTGGGGCGAGAAAACCACGGCCAGTGCTAATCTAAGCACTAAGTCAAATCCACGATTTTGAATCGACAAAATACGATGAGACAAACTCAACCGGAATTGCTCCGTTAGACAATTCCTTACAAGGTTTTCCTAGACTCGAAGTTTCCTTATCTTATCTAGTACTTTCTAACTATGGTAACCTTTACAGCTAGGGACAAGCTGAGTTGAGTTAACCCTTACAGCTCAGCCAAGGGACCTTACTAAGAAAGTAAGAAGACCTTACAACCGAGAAAGATGTTAAGTACAGAGTTGGAGTTGTAAGTAGAAGATTGAATATGAATACAAAGACTTTTGCTTAAGTATGTGTATTGACAATGGTTTGAGCAATCTTCAAGTCTTGAGATTTGGCTTCTATTTATAGATGACGAAGCGGCTTAGCCGTTGTGACTATCTTCTTATTAGAAGTCCCCTGTGATCGTTGTAACGGCTCTTCCGAGTCGCTCGGAAAAGATCCGTTGAGATGTGAACGTTGTGCAATGGCTCTTGACACCTTAGGATGTCCCAATCCACTGGTGGTGTCTACTAAGTAAGGTGGAGTGTCCGAGCTTTGATCGAAGTAGAAAAAGCCTTGTCTGCTAGCGAGTTGACATCTTGAAGCCGGTTACTTTTGTAATTCAAAAGTAGGATAGCCTCGTTTAAATAACCTACAAAAGTAAATCAATTTTGGTTCTCAAAGTATAAAATACTTTGGTCCAAGATTAGACAAAGATAATAATTTAATTAAGATAATTAAGTGCAAAATTATTTGAGTCGAAAAGAATGGAATTTTACGAGACTAATATTCATTATACTCAAATTCCATCCGAGTCGATCCGGAGAAAGATAAAGTTAGTTAAAGAATATCGGAATAAGAGTACTTGATCTAGACAAATATAGTTCAAACAAAACAAGCTGACTAGAAGAGATAAATTAACGCAGTAATTCACCCGAACTTGGAATACGAGTCAAACTTGAGTCTAAACATGTTAGAGCGAGTGTTTGAACATGCGATAAATCCGAGAGTTTTCCGAGTGACTCGGAACTACGAATGTAAAGTGATGAGCAAGGGTATGCTTTATGAGTCGGTCAGAAACAAATGAAAACTCGAGCACACGATAAATCTCTCAAGTGTTGCTTTATCCATAAAATCCGAGCACGAGCATGACCCAGCTGCGATATACTCGGCTTCGGTAGTTGATAGAGCTACTGAGTTTTGCTTCTTTGAGTGCCACGATATCGGGGATTGACCTAGAAACCGGCGGGCTCTCGAGGTGCTCTTTCTATCAACTTTGTACCCGGCATAATCAGCATCCGAGTATCCAGTGAGAGTCGATTCCGAGTCTCTAGAGTACCATAGACCTAAATTCCGAGTCCCTGCAAGACATCCGAATATTCTCTTCACCGTAGTGAGATGTGATTCTTTGGGATTAGCTTGAAATATTGCACACGGACATACACTAAGCATTATGTCCGCCCTACTGGAAGTAAGGTACAACAAAGATCTAATCATACCTCGATAGAGTTTCGATCTACTACTTTACCTTTCTCGTCCGAGTCCAGCTTTTATGATGCTACTCATAGGTGTTGCTGCATGTTTCACATCTTCAAGCTTATACCTCTTCAGCAGCTCCTTGGTATACTTTGATTGATGGACATAGATGCCATCTTTGTCTTGCTTGATTTGTAGACCAAGGAAGAAATTGAGTTCTCCTATCATACTCATTTAGAATTCCTGTCTCATTAACTTAGAAAAATCTCGACATAGAATTTCATTAGTAGCTCCAAAAATTATGTCATCAACATAGATCCGAGTAATAAGAAAGTCTCTCCCTTGGTTTTTACAAAAAGAATTTTGTCAATCTGACCTCTTCTAAAATCATTTTCAACCAAGAAATTGCTCAGTCTTTCATACCAAGCTCCGGGAGCTTGTTTAACACCATAGAGAGCGTTTTGCAATTTGGAAACATGATTTGGAAATCCTGAGTTTTCAAATCCAGGGGTTGCTCAACATAGACTTTCTCTTCCATGAAACCATTGAGAAAAGCTCATTTAACATCCATTTGATACAATTTGATATTCATGCTAGATGTAAATGCCAATAGGATTCTAATAGCTTCAATTCAGCAACAGGTGCAAAGGTTTCCCCAAAATAAATCCCTTCTTGATTATAACCTTGAGCCACAAGTCTAGCCTTATTCCCGACTACCAACCCACCTTCATCCAGCTTATTTCTTAAAAACCCATTTGGTTCCTATCACTTGGGTGCTCGGAAGGTCGTTTGGTTAGAGTCCAAACTTGGTTTCTTTCGAATTGATTGAGTTCCTCTTGCGTGGCCTCTATCCATTCAGGTTTATTTGGGGCCTTTTGTTCATTTATGGGTTCGAGTTAATGAAATGAATGCAGTGAATGCACATAGATTTTGTAGAGAGGAATGAGTTCTTACCCCACTGTTGATGTCGGATATGATGTTTTCTAGTGGGTGCCTAGAAGCATACTTGAAAGCTTTACCTGTTCTTTAGTTTACCGGATCTGTAGGTTGAATTGGTTGATCTTCGAAGTCTGTTCTTATTGAGCTTGTTCATCTGACCTTCAACATTTTGAGTTGGCTCTTAAGTTGTCTCATTCTGAGTCACTTCATTTTGAGTGACTTTGATTTGATTCTTAATGAGCTCATTTTCACCAAGATCATCATGTCTGTTGAGCTTCAGGTCTTAGAATGTTGACTCACTCGGTTTTTCCTGTTCAATCCCATCAAAAACAATGTGGATGCTTTCTTCCACTTTGTTAGTTCTTTTATTGAAAATACGGTAAGCTTTACTATGAGATTAATAACCAAGAAAAATACCTTCATCTAACCGAGCATCGAACTTGGTCGAGTGATCCTTACCATTGTTGTGAACAAAGCACTTACATCCAAAGGGTTTGAAGTATGAAATGTTGGGTTTCTTCCCTTTGTAGAGCTCGTATGGAGTTTTCTTCAGGATGGGTCCGATGAGGCATCTGTTCAATGTGTAGTTTGTTGTGTTGACTGCCTCAACCAAGAAATAGTAGGGTAGATCATGTTCAATCATCATTGTCCCTCCTATTTCTTCTAGAGTCTAGTTCTTTCTCTCCACTACTCTATTTTGTTGAGGAGTTCTTGGTGCTGAGAAATTATGGGAGATGCCATTCTTATCACAAAAGTCTCGCAAATTTTGAGTAGTCGAACTTCCTTCTATGGTCAATTCGAATTCTCTTGATCTAAGTCCGAGACTCAACTTGGATTTTCCTGCAGAGCTTGCTGAACTCTTTGAATGCTTTATTTTTGTGCTTAAGAAAACAAACCCGGGTAAATCGTGAGTAGTCATCAATAATCACAAGCACATATGATTTACCTCCGAGACTCTTGACAGGATTTCACCACATAAGTCCATACGCAACATTTCAAGCACCTTGGATATGGAAACGGTTTTGATGGATTTGAAAGATGATCTAACTTGTTTCCCTTTTGTGCATGCTTCACAAATTTTATCTTTCTTAAATGCACAGTTAGACAATCCTCCGACTAAACCATGAGAAGCAAGCTTCTTAATGGTATGCATGCTAATATGACCTAGTCTACGATGCCATGTCCATGAATCAACATGTAGATATGCTTTTAACCAAGATAAATTCTGACTTGGGTCGAAAGAGGAATAATGTAGGTGTTACCCGATCTCTTGCCCGAGAGCTTGGTCTCCTTGCTAGTATCATCGGAAATATAACAGTTGGTCCAGGTGAATCTTACCTCTTGACCTTTGTCACACAATTGAGAGATGCTGAGTAGATTGTACTTCAATCCTTTAACAAGGTAAACTGGGCTGACCAGATTGTTTCCTTTTCCAATCTTACCTATCCCAATTATCTTGCCCTTGCTATCATCTCCAAATGTGACTTTGCCTCCCTTGTAATCTTCTAACTCGGAAAAGAGTCTTGGATCTCCCGACATGTGACGTGAGCATCCACTGTCCAGTACCAGTGTGCTTTTGTTCTTTTCGAGCCACCTGCAAGTGAGAAACAAACTAACCTTTCTCACTTCCTCTAACGAACCCAAGTAACTCCCTTTACTCGTGAACCTTTTCGAGGAAGAAGACTGTTGGGAACCCAAATTTGAATAACTTTAGGTTTGGTCTGATTTTGAGTCTTTCTTTTAGAAAACCGAATCTATGTCTCTTTCTTTTGAAACTATTTTCTTTTATAAACAGGAGGAGAAGGTTTTCTCCCGTAAGCTGGTCCAGGCTCGGCCTTCCCGAACTTCGCAATTCTAGAATCCTGTTTAAAAGCTCCGAGTAGGAATTAGATTCCTCCTCTTTGTTAAAACCAAGTCCTTCTTTTCTCGAAGGAGACACATTGAGACCCTAAGAGGATGTCAAAGTTTTTGTGACCTTGAGTAAATTTTAAAACAAGCTCTTGAGACTCATTGAGCTCTTGCTTCGGATGCTCATTTTCTCTTCTCGGTGACTCATTGAAGGGGAAGAATGTTTACCTTTTCTCTCCTTCTTATCTTTCTTATAGAACTCTTCTCTTGGCTTCTTATTCCATCTCTTGTGCTTCATCATTCTTTTGAAGCCTCCGGCGATATATGCCATGGGATCCTCTTCCGAGTCCGAGGAACCGAGATTTGCTTCTCTGTTTTCCGAGGCCTTCAGTGCGATGTTCTTTTTAGTGCCGACCTCTGCATCTTCCTCTTTCAGGTGGATCTCATGGGTGGGTAGCTTCCCAATGAGTTCGTATGGCTTCAGTGAGGACAGGTTCCGAGCCTCTTCGATGGCTGTCACCTTGGGACCCCATTTTCTCTTGGGTAGACTTCGAGTATCTTTCGCACATTTCCTCGTGGGAAATCTTTCTACCCAGAGATTTGAGATTATTAGTGATCTCGGTGCACGAAGTTAGATCCTTTGAACTTTGGTGGTCTCGCTGGAAGATCTTTCTTCATCGAACTCTCCATCTGTTACGAGCCATTTGATCTTTAGACCTTTGGATGGTTAGATCCTTTCCGAAAGGTTAGGCTCGATACCAATTGAAGGTTTGCTCTTGGAGAGACTAAGTCACCCTAAAGGGGGTGAATAGGGTGATGAGGAAATTTGAATAATGATCGGAAGATTAAAATCTAAAGCTCGACTTTGAAATAGTTTGAGTCTAGATTGGACCTAAAAAGTGTTAACTTAGAGAATACGTGGAAACCCTCCCGGGGCGAGAAAACCACGGTCGGTGCTAATCCTAGGACCAAGTCAAATCCACTATTTTGAATCCACAGAATACGATAGAAAGACTCAACCAGAATTGCTCCCTTCGACAATTCCTTACAAGATTTTCCTAGACTCGAAGTTCCCTTATTCGATCTAGTACTTCCTAACTAAGGTAACCTTTACAGTTAGGGACAACCGAGCTGAGTTAACCCTTACAACTTAGTCAAGGGACCTTACTTAGAAAGTAAGAATAAGTGTTTGTGATCGATTACAAGACCTTACAACTCGGAAAGATGTTAAGTACACAATTGGAGTTGTAAGTAGAAGATTGAACTAGAATTATATAGAGAGAGATAATTTTAGCAATAGGTTCGATAATTTTCTCATCTTGTGAAGTGGCTTCTATTTATAGATGACCAAGCAGATTAGCCGTTGTGACCGTCTTCCGATTAGAAGTCCTTTGTGACCGTTGCAATGGTTTTTCCGAGTGACTCGGAAAATATCCGTTGAGGTGTGAACGTTGGGCAACGGCTCTTGACTCCTTTGGATGTCCCAATCCAGTGGTGGTGTCCGAAAAGTGGGTGGAAACCACCGTTGAGCTAGTCCAAGAACCAAGTCAAATCCACTATTTTGAATCCACAAAATACAGTGGATCGACTCAACCAAAATTGCTCCCTTAAACAATTCTTTACAGAGTTTTCCTAGAGTCGAAATTCCCTTATCTAATCTAGTACTTCCTAACTGAGTTAACCTTTACAGCTAGGGACAACCGAGCTGAGTTAAACCTTACAGCTCGGTTAAGGGACCTTACTTAGAAAGTAAGAAAGAGTATGTAATCGATTACAAGACTTTACAACTCGAAAAGTATTAAGAACGAGACTTGGAGTTATAAGAAGAAGATTGAATGAGTATTGTACTAAGAGATATAGTTTTAGCAATGTGTTCAGAAATCTTCAAGTCTTGAGAGTTGGCTTCTATTTATAGATGACAAAGCAGATTAGCCGTTGTGACTAATTTACGAACGAAGTCCTTTGTGAACGTTGTAACGGTTCTTCCGAGTCGCTAAGAAAAGATCTCGTTGAGGTGTGAACGTTGTGCAATGGCTGTTGGCTCCTAAAGGTGCTCCAATTAGTTGGTGGTGTCCGAAAAGTAAGGTGGAAACCACCGTTGAGCTTAGCGTCGAAGTTTTCCAATCTTGGAAATAGACAACCACGACACGGCGTCCGGGCCTTGTTCGAAGTAGAAAAGACATGTCTACTAGTGATTGACGACTTGAAGCCGGTTACTTTTGTAATTCAAAAATAAGATAGACTCGTTTGAATAACCTACAAAAGTAAATCATTTTGGTTCTCAATGTATTAAATACTTTCGTCCAAGATTAGGCATAGATAATAACTTAATTAAGATAATTAAGTGCATAATTATCTCGAGGCCTAGAAGAGTTTTGAATTTTCTAAGTCTAATATTCATTATCCTCAAATTCCATCGAGTCAATCCTAAGAAAGATCAAGTTATAAGAGTGAAAACATCGGAGTATACGAGACTTGATATGGATAGATAACTCTCAATTAAACATACTCGACTTAGAAAGATAACTTAACATTTCACTTTACTCCAAGATATGGAGTCGGAACTCGGATAAGGAGTGTTTAGAGAGATTATTTGATCATGCAATAAATCTGAGTGACTCGGAATCGTCAATGTGAGAGAATAGATAAGAATGTGATTTCGAGTCAGTCGGAATCAAATTAAAACTTATGCAGGAGTTTCTATAACACTCGGAATGACTTGTAATCAAAACTTAGTAGGGATGATGTTTGTACTTGAGTCTTTGGGTAGTACTCGGAATGATCTAATTTCGAGTCCGAGTCTTTAAAAGCCGAGACTAACTCTGAAAGAACTCAAGACTAGTACTCGAAACAAATGAGATTGCGTTTGAGTTACTCAAAAGAGAAAATGAGCATTTGAAAAGAAAGCTCAATCTTTCAGGAAAGAAGGACTTGGTGTTATTGAAGAGGAGGAATCTAATTCCTACTCAAATCTTTTCAAAAGGATTCCGGAACTGTGAAGTTCGGGGAGGCTGAGCATGGTCCTATTCATAAGAATGAAAGGAGGACTGAGCCCGGACTAGTTTACAAGAGAAAACCCTCTGCACCTGTTTATAAAAGAAAAGATTTTCAAAAGAAAGAGACACAAACTCGGGTGTGTAGAAAGAAGACTCAGAATCGGACCAAACCCAAAGTCATTCAAATTTGGGTTCCCAAGAGTCTTGTTCCTCGAAAAGGACCATAGTAAAGGGAGTTACTGGGTTCTTTAAAGGAAGTGAGAAGGTTTAGTGTGTTTCGACTTACGAGTCACTCGTAAAAGGACAAAAGGTCATTAGTACTTAGACAGTGGATGCTCATGCCACATGTCGGGAGATTCAAGACTCTTTTTGAGTTAGAAGATTTCAAAGGAGGTAAAGTTACTTTTGGAGATGATAGTAAGCGCAAGATAGTTGAAATTGGCAAGATTGAGAAACGAGACAAGCTGGTCAGCCCGATCTATCGTGTGAAGGGATTGAAGTACAATTTGCTCGAGCATCTCTCAATTATGTGACAAAGGTCAAGAGGTAAGATTCACTCGGACCAAGCTGCTATATCTCTCGATGCAACTACCAAAGAGACTAAGCTCTTAGGTAAGAGATCGGATAATACCTATACTATCCCTCTTTCGATCCAAGTCAGAATTTATCTTGTTTAAAAGCATCATTGAATGATGATTCTTGGACATGGCATCGTAGACTACGTCATGTTAGCATGCATACTATCAAAAAGCTTGCATCTAATGGTTTAGTTTGGGGTTTACCTAACTGTGCATTTAAAAAGATAAAAAATCTGTGAAGCTTGCACAAAAGGGAAACAGGTGAGATCATCTTTCGGACCTCTCAACTGTTCCCACATCCAATGTGCTTGAATTAGTTCATATGGATTTATGTGGTGAAATCTGTGTGAAGAGTCTCGGAGATAAATCATATGTACTTGTGATTGTTGATGATTATTCACAATTTACCCGGGTTTGTTTTCTCAAGAACAAAAATGAAGCCCTCAAAGAGTTCGAGCAAGCTTTGCAGGAAAATTCAAGTAGAGTCTAAGACTCGGATCGGTAGAATTCGAACCGACCATGGAAGGGAGTTCGACTACTCGGAATTTGCAGAGTTATGCGACAAGAATGGTATCTCCGACAACTTCTCAGCACCCGGAACCCCTCAACAGAATGGGGTAGTGGACAGAAAGAACTGAACTCTTGAAGAAATAGGAAGGATAATGATGAATGAACATGATCTACCTTACTATTTCAGGCTGAGGCTGTTAACACGAGCAAACTACACACTGAACAACTGCCTCATTAGACCTATATTGAAGAAAACTCCATACGAGCTCTACAAGGGAAAGAAGCCCAACATCTCATACTTCAAATCCTTTGGATGTAAGTGTTTTGTTCACAACAATGGTAAGGATCACGTGACTAAGTTTGATGCTCGGTAAGATGAAGGTATCTTTTAGGTTACTCATCTCACGAGAAAGCATATCGTGTCTTTAATAAAAGAACTAACAAATTAGAAGAAAGCATCCATGTTGTGTTTGATGAGATTGATTAGGTAAAAACAATTGAATCAAACTTCTCATATCCGAAACTCAGTCGAGATGAAGATGATCTTGCTGAAGCCGAGCTCGGACAAAGTCAAAAGAAAGCATCTTAGACAGAGGTAGCTTAGAATATCACGACTCGGATCGAACTAGTTACGGAGCTAGCTCGGAATGTTAAAGGACAAGCGGATGAGCAAACTCAATAAGCTTAGTCTATCGAAGATCAATCAGTACAACCAACAAACCTGGTAAATGAGAGAATAGGCAGAGCATTTAAATATGCTTCGAGTAACCCACTAGAGAACATTTTTTCGACATCAACAAGTGGGGTAAGAACTCATTCTTCTTTGAAAAATCTATGTGCATTCGTTGTATTCATATCATTAATCGAACCCAGAAATGCACTAGAGGCCCTAAATGAACCTGAATGGGTAGAGGCCATGCAAGAGGAACTTAGTCAATTTGAGACAAACCAAGTTTAGAATTTGACCAAAAACCTTCGACCACTCGGTTATAGGAACCAAATGGGTTTTCAAGAACAAACTAGATGAGGATGGGTTGGTAGTCGAAATAAGGCTAGACTTGTGGCTCAAGGTTACAATCAAGAAGAAGGGATTGATTATGGGGAAACCTTTTGCACCGGTTGCTAGGATCGAAGTAATTAGAATCCTCTTAGCATTTGCATCAAGCATGAATATTAAGTTGTATCAAATGGATGTCAAATGTGCTTTTCTTAATGGATTTATTCAAGAGGAAGTCTATGTTGAGCAACCCCTGGATTTGAAAACTCAGAATTTCCAAATCATGTTTTCAAATTGCAAAAGGCTCTTTATGGTCTTAAACAAGCTCCCGGAGCTTAGTATGAAAGACTGAGCAGTTTCTTGGTTGAAAATAATTTCAAAAGAGGTCAGATTGACAAAACTCTTTTCATAAAAACCAACGGGAGAGACTTTCTTATTGCTCAGATTTATGTTGATGATATAATTTTTGGAGCTACGAATGAAAATCTCCGTCGAGAATTTTCTAAGTTGATGAGACAGGAGTTCTAAATGAGCATGATGGGAGAGCTCAATTTCTTTCTTGGTCTATAAATCGGACAAGATAAAGATGGCATATGTGTCCATCAATCTAAGTATGCCAAGGAATTGCTAAAGAAGTACAAGCTTCAAGATGCGAAACGTACAGCAACACCCATGGGTAGAAGCATGAAACTGGACTCGGACGAAAAGGTCAAGTAGTAGATCGAAGCTTTATCGAGGTATGATGGGATATCTGTTATATCTCACATACGAGTAGGCCGGACATTATGTTTAGTGTATGTCTATGTGCAAGAATTTAAGCTAATCCAAAAGAATCACATCTCACTGCGGTGAAGAGAATTTTTAGATAGCTTGGAATTATTAATACATGATTATGTGATTTTCTAAGTGAAATTGTCCTACATGATTATATATTTTATGTTTTCTTTCTTTACCTTAATAACAGTTTGTTCGATTGATCGAGTGAAACTAAGCTAGGAGTTATTATGTGTTTAAGTTTTCGAATCACTCGAAACCATACTGAGTGAGACTCGGTTCTTGAGTAAAATGGACATCAAACTTCGAAATCATCTCTAGATAAGTAAAGAATTTCATAAATTTCTTTTAAAATTTCTCTTTCTCTCTCTCTCTCTCTACCGCGTGCATTGATCGAGAGAACTAGCCGTTGGGAGAAAGTCACTGGAATTCTAACCATTGGAGAGTAGAAATGTCACACGTGTCCGAGGCGACCATTGGAGGTTTGGGTCGGACTGAACATTGAAGGACGTTTCTTTTCACGATAAATAGCATTCCTTTACCTTCATTTTGCTAATTTACTCTCTACTCACTTACTCGTCGCTTACTCGCTTCGCTCTCAAAGCTCTTAGTACTCACTCTCTCATTCTCTCTCTTTCTCTCGTATTTACTCTCTCTCTCTCTAATGTTTAGTGATAAAGAGGTTCAACCCAAGATTTTCTAGGGTCTGCGACCAAGAAACCTCACACCAAACAACCACAAGAGGGTACCTCTAACCCCTCCAAAGTGTTCGTCACCCAACACCTCATGTTGGATGACAAGTTCTTCCCAAGCACATCGTTTTCGGGGTTGGCTCACATCAAAACCACTTGGAGTTTACAACTTTATGTGCTTCGGTGAGTTCATTTACCTAGAACTCGTTACTAAGTTCTATTCTAACATGTCTTGCTCTAAGGGAGTCATCACCTCACGAGTTCGAGACACATTCGTTTGTATCAACCTTTCCCTCCTCCACAGAATTTTCAAAGTCTCCTCTCTCTTTCTCAACTGCAATCCCATCCCTTTCAACAAGATTGCGGATGAGTTTTTCGAGAAATATGCTAAGAGGTCCCTAAGTCACGAAAAAATTTCTCAGTGACTCATATAAGGACTCGAGGCTAGACTGCTTTGCTTTCTTTTGATGAGAACTTTCTTCTCTCATCACTCGAGCAAAGAGAATGCCAATTCTAAGATTCTTAAAGCTCGTTTAATATCCTTTAGGGCTACGATGTAGACCTCTTCCCAGCCATCCTTGAGAAAATGGTTACTATGCCAACTCAATCCAAAAATTCTCCCTTCCCTTCGGAGCCCTTCTAACTGTGGTTTTTAAGCGGTTTAAGGTTCCCTTCCCCTTAGACCCAAACGCAGTGTTTAAGGCTGCCATTATAGTGGGCAAGAAGGAACTTCTAGGATACGGGTACAAGGAAATCAAGCCCGGTGTCCGGGTCCATGGGTAATAATTGAACCCACCTTCACCCCTCCTCGGACTTAGACTTAGACTCCCTATCTCTCCCTCCTCCACCTGGTGGTGCATCCACCTCAAAACCACCTTCTGCAGCAATTGCTCGCTTTGTCTACTGCTTTAGTAGACAAACCCTCCTTAGTAAGCGAAAAATATCGGGGCACTCTCCGTTCCTTCAAAACGTATTTCGAGTATGATTATTAACCGGAAGACGGCTCGAGTCTCAAATTCGGGAGCACCAGGATCTGCTCCTCGAGATGAAGGGACTAATCAAAGGGCAATAAGAGTAACTTCAGCTCCTTCAAGAAAGGAGATCCAACGCCGCTTAGGACCGAAAAAGCTAAGAAACTTGTGAGGAGTCGTCAAGGCCTGCCAAGTCCTTCTCTCGTAGAGGTAGAAGAAGAAGAAGCTACGGTTGAAGCAACTCGGCCTGAGGAGAAGGAGGAAGAGAAGGAAGAGGAGCAAGAGGAAAAAGAAGAAGAGAAGGAGGAAGCCGCTCGGCCCGGAGGGATAAGGTGCTTGAAGTCCCCGAACCAGAGCCGATCGGCTCGGACGGCGAGTCTGAGTGAGTCGAAGACCCTGCGAATGTTGGTCGGTCCACGAGTGGTCAATATAATTCGGGTCAGGCTGCCGAACCGAGCCGCTACCTGATATCCCGGTCGCTGCCGTCGCCACGGTCCTCAACGTTATCACAAGCTTACCAGCGCCGGGCGCATTGCTTGCTCATCCACTTCGAGCACCCCGTCTTAATTTCTTTTACGTCGTTTTCGATTTTTTTGTCGTCCAACATCAAGTGTATCTTCTTGATGTTTTCTTCTCTGTTTTTTTATGAAATGCAAGGGGAAAAAAATAGAAAAGTTGATGTTGTTATGTACAGGGGAGCTCACCCTCTTTCTTATATTTTATTTTTGTATATATGAATGAATTTTCTTTCTTTAAGCGAGAATCATTTTTGAGTTAACTCTTTACGAGTTCGATCTCTTATTACTCTTTTTCGCTTCCGATATATCTCGCTCATATTTTTTATTGTTCTTCTCCGATATAACTGTTCATATTTTTGTTTGCTAAATGTGTTATCCACATAAAGGTTACAAGTAGTGACGAGTATCTGCAATACACCTCACTAACTACTTCTTATTCGATATGTTCTACCGAGTAAGAATGAAAACTCATGATTTACACTAACAAAGTTTTTATCTAAATGTGGAATGTTTTTCATCAAAAAGTGGGAGATTGAAGACTCATATTCTAAATCTAAACCATTCCGAGTACTACATGAAGACTCGGGCATAAACCTCATTCCTCCTAAAGTTTTATTACAAGTCATTACGAGTGTTATAGAAACTCCTATATAAGTTTTCATTCGTTTCGACCGACTCGGAAAACACATTCTTGTATATCTTCTACATTAGTGTTTCGATCGACTCGGACAGCGAGTCGGATCTATCGCATGCTCAAATAATCTCTCTAACACTTTTTATCCGAGTTCGACTTTACATTTCAATGCAAAGTAAATTACAGCGTTAATTCTTCTTTCTAAGTTAGTTTGTTTGTTTGAGAAATATTTGTCCGGATAAAGTCTTTATACTCGATGATTTTACTCTTTCTAACTTGATCTTTCTTAGGACTGACTCGATGAAATTTGAGTATATTGAATATTAGGCTTAGAAAATTCCACACTTCCGGGCCTAAGATAATTATGTACTTAATTGTCTTAATTAAATTATTATCTCGTGCCTAATCTTAGACCAAAGCATTTTATACTTTGAGAACCAAAGTGGTTTACTTTTGCAGGTTATCCAAACGAGGTTATCTCATTTTTGAATTACAAAAGTAACTCGGGTTCAACCCGCCAATCACAAGCACACATGACTTATCTACTTCGAATAGGGCACGAAACCGTGTCAAGGTTGTTTGTTTCCAAAACTAGAAAAACTTCAACGCTAAGGTCAACGGTTCCACCTTGCTTTTCAAACATCACCGGTTGACTGGAGCCCTTTTAGGAGCCAAGAGCCATTGCACATCGTTCACATCCCAACGGATCTTTTCGAGTGACTCGGAACAGCCGTTATAACGGCCGATAAAGACTTCGTTCAGAACCAAGACACAACGGTCACTCGCTTGGTCATCTATAAATAGAAGCCACTTCACAAGACTTGAAGATTGCTTGAACACATTGCTTGAAACTATCTCTCTTAGTACATTACTCATTAATCTTGTTCTTACAACTCCAAGTTTGTACTTAATACTTTTCCGAGTTATAAAGTCTTGTAATTAGTCACATACTCTTCTTACTTTCCGAGTAAGGTCCCTTGATCGAGCGAGTAAGGGTTAACTCGGCTCGGTTGTCCCTAGTTGTAAACGTTACCTCGGTTAGGAAGTACTAATCGGTCTTTTTGTTACTTCGAGTCTAGGAAAACTCTAGAAGGAATTGTCTAAGGGAGCAATTCTGGTTGAGTTAGTCCATTGTATTTTGAGGATTCAAAATAGTGGATTTGACTTGGTGCTTGGATTAGCACTGTTCGTGGCTTTCTTCCCCATGAGGGTTTCCACGTATCTCCGTGTGTTTACATTTCGAGCGTAATCTAGACTCGGATTTTCTTGTTCATTCTTTTCAAGCTTAAAGTCTTTAAGTTTGTTAAAATTTCCTCAAGCACCCTATTTACCCCTCTTCTAGGGTGACTTAATCTCTCCAAGAGTAAACCTTCACTCTACATAAATGTAGAGGGGGATTGGTTTGGTGTGTTTCATACTTATCTTAATCACCTGTGAACCATGACATGCACTTTGGTCGCTTCCTTCTTATTGTCACTGAACCTTGAAATCTTGACCTTTGGCAAGGCATATACACTTGTTTTTGTAATCGGTAAAGTATTTTCAAGTGAATGAAACTGTCATTGTAGTAGAAATTTGAGAGCTAAGATAACACCATTCTCTGTTTTTGTTTTACATGTATTTAATTAAGTAAAAATGTTAATAAACTATAGCTTGGAAGAGTAATCTTTTGTTTTCGGAGACTAGGCTTGCCATGTTAATATATAGCTTGAAAGAGTACTCTTTTCTTTTTAGAATTTACGCTTTCCAAGTTAATATATAGCTTGGAATATGTAGATGCCTCCAACTCGTACACGTGAGCGAGGTGATGGGACTGGTGAAGAGGAGTCGATTATAGCCCGATCTAATAACAGGCACCTACTAACGTTGGAGCCTCTTTCTCCCGAGGGTTTATGGTATTAATTATACTTTACATATTAAAATCTTATATTACATAATGTATTAATTATCTAGTTTTACATGATAAAGGTTTGACAATGTTGATATCATCCAAAGTATAAAAAAGATTTGAGAAGTCATTACAAGCTACCTTGCACATGTTGGAGGAATGCACCTCGGGAACACAAAGAATTCACGTGGCGATCTTTTACGGTAATATACTCACTTTTGTGTTGTGTTCTTCCTGTTGTTTTTGATATGTCAAGTTATAGTGACTTTATGAGTTACTGTGTGACTATCAATTAAGCTAAAAGTTTGAATTATTAAGAGAATATTTTAGTATTTCACTATGTTCCGCCCGATACTTCATTCAGGCTGATTTAGTAGGCAATGCACTTTAGCATGTACAAAAGCGTGTGCTCGTAATATGTTTTACGCTTTTGAACCTATTTCTAGTTTCTGTTTTACTCTGCCGGTTTCGTTTTCATGTTCTAGTTGTAGTAGTTTCTTCACCTTCTTATCAAAAAGCTGCAGTAATTACTATTTTTCCAATACATATATATTTGTAAACCGATTACACTTGGTCCGAGCATCTTAACGCGAGGGTATATAAGTAGAAGTCAACGATGTCTAACAGCCTAAGGGACTTGGTTTGGAAGGGAATGACTGAAGACATCACTCCATGGATGCCAGCTACACTAAAAAGAAAGTGCAAGCCATTAGAAAGACCGATGCGCTCAAACCAAGCATGCTGACTTAAAAAGATGAATTAACATAGTAATCCAATCAAACTTAGATCATAGAGTCGAACCGAGTTTATGCAAAATAGAACAAGTGATTGAACATGTAATATATTCGAGTGTTATCTGAGTGACTCAGAACTGTGTGTGAAATGATAAACAAGAATATGCTTTTGAGTAAGTCGATTCAAAAGAGAATATATACGATAGATTCTCGTAACACTCGTAAAAGATACTATATCACTCGAAAAGTCGTTAAAGCGAGATAGAATGACTTTTAATCAAAACCTTATGAGAGATGAAGTCTTATACCTGATCCCTTGATGGAACTCAGAATGATATATATGTAAGGTCCGAGTCTTCAATCTCCTCCTTTTAGATGAAAGGCATTCCATACTTAGAAAGAAACTTTGTTAGTGATGTAGATCTTGTTTTTCATCCTTTCTCAAGGAATAAGTCAGAAAAACATGATAGAATTGTGTAATGAAAATGCGAGTGAATGAAAATTATATTCTATCGGAGCGAGATAAGCTGAGATTGCATAAAAAGAGCTAAAGTATCGGACCAAGAAAATAATCGAGCATCGGAGCAATGATAGACATAGTTGTCGAATCGGAGCAAAGAAAAGAAAAATACTAAGCAAGAAATTGAAACTCGAAATAATAAACTCGAAATAATTGCTTTAAGCAATAAACTCGGAATTATTTGTAACTTAGAAGGCGAGATAGCAGGATTATTAATGAAATGCATTATAATTTAAACTAAAGAGTTTACACAAAAGAGGGTGAGAGAAACTCCCCTAAACACGACAATAAATTTTTCTAACTATTCTCCCCCTTGCCTTTCAGCAAAAAACAAAAAGAAGAAGAATGTATCAAGTAGGTATAGGTTTGATGTCCGGACAAAAAAAAAAATTTGAAAAAAAAGAAAAAAATTAAGATGAAGGAGATGGAGCAGTCGATCGATGCACGCGAGATAGAGAGAGAAAAGAGAGATTTTGAAAGAAATTTCTAAAATTCTCCACCGATCTAGAGATGATTTCGAAGTTTGATGTCCAGTTTTCTCAAAATGCGAGTCGACTCAGCTGAGTTTCTGCGTGACTCGAAACCGCAAACAACTAATAACTATCAGCTCAGTATCACTGGTTCAATCGAACTAATGGTTATTAAAGAAAGTAAGCACACAACACATAATTATCCAAAGTAAAAAAATTTAATTATGCATTAATCATGCCAAGCTCATTCCTAATAAAACAAAACCGATCCTCACTAAGGGGCTTAGTAAAGATATCAGCTAATTGAAGATTGGTAGGAATGAATTCAAGTTCAATATCACCCTTTTCGAATGATCTCTCGGAAAATGATGCCCGACCTCAATATGTTTAGTCTTTGAGTACTGAACTGGATTCTTAGTGATGCTGATTGCACTTTGATTATCACACTTGATTGGAACAAATTGAATGAAAGTCCAAGATCTTTCAAGTGTTACTTTATCCATATACTCGCCTCAGCAGCTGATGAGCTTATTGAAGCTTCGGCTTCTTCGAGTGCCAAGATATCAAGTACTGCAGTGCTCTTGAGGTGCTCTTTCTATCAACCGTGTATCCAAGCATAGTCAGCATCTCGAGTATCGACCGAGAGTCGGCTTCGAGTCTTCGAAGTACCATAGACCTAAATTCCGAGTCCCCGTAAGATATCTCGAATATTCTCTTCACCGTAGTGAGATGTGATTCCTTTGGATTAGCTTGAAATCTTGCACACGTGACGGACACTAAACATTATGTCCGGCCTACTGGACGTGAGATAGAGAAAATATCCAATCATACCTCGGTAGAGTTTCGATCTACTGCTTTACCTTTCTCGTCCGAGTCCGGCTTTATGCTCGCTCGCTCATTGGCGTTGCTACGGTGTTTCACATCTTGGAGTTTGTACTTCTTCAGCAGCTCCTTGGTATACTTTGATTGATGGACATAGATTCCATCTTTGTCTTGCTTGATTTGTAGACCAAGGAAGAAATTGAGTTCTCCCATCATACTCATTTGAAATTCGTGTCTCATTAACTCGGAAAAATCTCGACACGGAATTTCATTAATAGCTCCAAAAATTATGTCATCAACATATATCCGAGCAATAAGAAAGTCTTTCTCCTTGGTTTTTATAAAGAGAGTTTTGTCAATCTGACCTCTTCTAAAATCATTTTCAACCAAGAAATTGCTCGGTCTTTCATACCAAGCTCCGGGAGCTTGTTTAAGACCATAGAGAGCTTTTTGCAACTTGAAAACATGATTTAGAAATTCCGAGTTTTAAAATCTAGGGGTTGCTCAACATAGACTTCCTTTTCAATGAAACCATTGAGAAAAGCACATTTAACATCCATTTAACATCCATTTGATATAACTTGATATTCATGCTAGATGCAAATGCCAATAAGATTCTAATAGCTTCAATTATGGCTACAGGTGCAAAGGTTTGCCCACAATCAATCCCGTCTTTTTGATTGTAACCTTGAGCCAAAAGTCTAGCCTTATTTCTAACTACCAACCCACCTTCATCTAGTTTGTTTTTTAAAACCCATTTGGTTCTTATGACTCGGGTGGTCGAAGGTCGTTTGGTAAGAGTCCGGACTTGGTTTCTTTCGAATTGATTGAGCTCCTCTTGCATGGCCTCTACCTATCTAGGTTTATTTAGGGCCTCTACTGAATTTCTAGGTTCGGTTAATGATATGAATGCAGGCAATGCTCATAGATTTTGAAGAGAGGAACGAGTTCTTACCCCATTGTTGATGTCGGATATGATGTTTTCTAGTGGGTGACTAGAAGCATACTTGAAAGGTCTACCTGTTCTTTGGTTCACCAGATCCGTAGGTTGAATTGGTTGGTCTTCGATAGTACTGTTCTAAGTAAGCTTGTTCATCAGATTGACTTTCAACATTCTAAGTCGGCTCTTGAGTCGACTCATTCCGAGTCCGAGTGACTTCATTCCGAGTGACATGGATTTGATTCTTGATGAGCTCATTTTCATCAACATCATCATTTCTGCTGAGCTTCAGTGTCCGAGAATGTTAACTCACTTGGTTTTTAATGTTCAATCTCATGAAACAAAACGTGGATGCTTTCTTCCACTTTGTTAGTTCGTTTATTGAAAATACGATATGCTTTGCTATGAGATGAATAACCAAGAAAAATACCGTCATCTAACCTAGCATCAAACTTGGTCGAGTGATCCTTACCATTGTTATGAACAAAGCACGTACATCTAAAGGGTCCGAAGTATGAAATATTGGGTTTCTTCCCTTTGTAGAGCTCATATGGTGTTTTCATCGGGATGGGTCCGATGAGGCATCCGTTCAACGTGTAGTTTGCTCTGTGTTGATTGCCCCGACCCAAAAATAGTAGGGTAGATTATGTTCAATCATCATTGTCCTTGTTATTTCTTCAAGAGTTCTATTCTTTCTCTCCACCACTCCATTTTGTTGAGGAGTTCTTGGCACTAAGAAGTTGTGAGAGATCCCATTCTTGTCACGTAACTCTGCAAATTTTGAGTAGTCGGACTCCCTTCTATGGTCGGTTATAATCCTCCGGATTTGAGTCCGAGACTCAACTTGGATTTTCCTGCAGAGCTTGCTGAACTCCTTGAATGCTTCATTTTTGTGCTTAAGAAAACACACCTAGGTAAATCGTGAGTAGTCATCAACAATAACAAGCACATATGTTTTACCTCCGAGACTCTTGACAGGGATTTCACCACATAAGTCCATATGCAATATTTCAAGCACCTTGAATGTGGAAACAGCTTTTAGAGATTTGAAAGATGATCCGACTTGTTTCCCTTTTGTGCGTGCTTCATAGATTTTATCTTTCTTAAATGCACAATTAGGCAATCCTCTAACTAAACCATGAGATACAAGTTTCTGAATGGTATGCATGCTAACATGACCTAGTCTATGATGCCATGTCCATGAATCATCATGAAGAGATGCTTTTAAGCATGATAAATTCTAACTCGGGTCGAAAGAGGAATAGTATAAGTCTTACTTGATCTCTTACCCGAGAGCTTGATTTCCTTGGTAGCATCATCGAGAGATATAGCAGTTGGTCCGAGTGAATCTTACCTCTTGACCTTTGTCACACGGTTGAGAGATGTCTGTGCGATTGTACTTTAATCCTCTAACAAGGTATACTTGGGCTAATCAGATTGCTTCCTTTTCCAATCCCGCCAATCCCAATTATCTTACCTTTGCTATCATCTCCAAACGTAACTTTTCCTCCCTTGTATTCTTCTAACTCGGAAAAGAGTCCCGAATCTCCCGACATGTGGCGTGAGCATCCACCTGTCTAGGGACCAATGCCCTTTTGTTCTTTTCGAGCTACCTGCAAGTCGAAATAAACTAATCTTTCTCACTTCCTCTAACGAACCCCATAACTCCCTTTACTCGTGGTCCTTTTCGAGGAAGTAGACTCTTGGGAACCCGATTTGAATAACTTTGAGTTTGGTCCGATTCCGAGTCTTTCTTTTAGAGAACCGAGTTTGTGTCTCTTTCTTTTGAAAAGTTTTTCTTTCATAAACCGATGGAGAAGGTTTTGTCCTCGTAAGTTGGTCCGGGCACGAGTCCTCCTTTCATTCTTATGAATGGAATCGTGCTCAGCCTTCCGAACTTCACGGTTACGGAATCCTTTTGAAAAGTTCGAGTAGGAATTGGATTCCTCCTCTTTGTTAAAACCAAGTCCTTTTGTGAAGGAGACACATTGAGATCCTAACGAGCATATCAAGGTTTTTCGACCTTGAGTAAATTTTAAAACAAGCTCTTGAGACTCGTTGAGCTTTTGCTTAAGTTGCTCATTCTCTTTTCGAGTGACTCAAACTCGGTCTCATTAGATTGAGCACTAGTCTTGAGTTCTCTTAGAATAAGTCTCGGCTTTTCTAATTCATTTTTCAATGAGATGCTCTCGAAGTAATTGACTCAAGTTGTTCTTTAAACCGAGAAGAATCAAAATTGGACTTTTCTTCCAAAGTAAAAATATATTTGGCTAAATCAACTTTGGAGAATTTGAGGAAGTATTCAATTACCTCATGAGGATTTGTTTCCTCACTGTCCGAGTGATTTGAGTCCGACTCAATTTCAGCTTCCGAGACAGAGAGTTCCATCGGACATTTTGAGTCATCCGAGTCCTCATCATCTTCCGATGAGTCTTCATCACTCCATGTGGCCATCATAGCCTTTTTCTTCTTTCTGTGCCTCTTTCTCTTGGGATAATCCTTTACTATGTGTTCCTTGCTCGCCACATTCAAAAGAGCCGAGTTCTTAGTCAAAGGTAACTTTGAAGGGGAAGAGTGCTTACCTTTTCTATCCTTCTTGTCTTTCTTATAGACCTATTCTCTTAGCTTCTTATCCCATCTCTTGTGCTTCATCATTCTCTTGAAGCCTCTAGCGATGAGTGCGATGGGATCCTCTTCGAGTCCGATGAACTCGGATTTGCTTCTCTCGGTTTTTGAGGCTTTAAGCGCAATGTTCGTTTCGGTGCTCGACCTCTGCGTTCTCCTCTTCCGGATGGATCTCGTGGGTGAGTAGCTTCCCAATGAGTTCATCTAGCTTGAGTTGGGACAGGTTTTGAGCCTCTTCAATGTCCGTCACCTTGGGACCCCATCTTCTCTTGGGTAGGCTTCTAAGTATCTTTCTACACATTTCCTCGTGGGAAATCTTTCTACCCAGAGATTTGAAATTATTAGTAATCTCAGTGAAGCGGATGAACATCCGAGTGATGTTCTCTTCTCGCTCCATCTTGAACAACTCATACTTGTGTAGATATTGGCTTATCTTCGCTTGTTTGACCTGGCTTGTGCCTTCATAAGTGTTGACCAGTGTGTCCCACACTTCTTTGGTTTTGTCACGAGCGGACACTCGGTTGTACTCTTCCGAGCCGACGGCGCACATCAGAATGTTCATCGCCTTGAAGTTCTTTTTGAACTTCTCGCTTTATCGGCAGTGAACTCGGCCTTTGTCTTGGGCACGAGTGTTGTTTCTTCCGTCTTCATGGGAATGTAGTTGCCTACTTGTATGATGTTCTAAACATCCTCATCATGATCCAACAGGAAACATTCCATGAGCTTCTTCCGAGTGCACGAGTTAGATCCTTTGAACTTTGGTGGTCTCGCTGGAAGATCTTCCTTCATCGAACTCTCCATTGTTCCGAGCCATTTGATCTTTAAACCTTTGGATGGTTAGATCCTTTCTAAAAGGCTAGGCTCGATACCAATTGAAGGTTTGCTCTTGGAGAGACTGAATGACCCTAGAGGGAGGTGAATAGGGTGATGAGGAATTTTAAACAAATAATGGAAGAATAAAACAAGAGATGACTCTGTGGAGAGTCCGAGTCTAGATTGGACTCACAAAAGTGCTAACTCGAAAGTTACGTGGAAACCCTCCCGGGCGGAAATCCACGGTCAGTGCTAATCCAAGCACCAACTCAAATCCACTATTTTGAATCCACAAAATACGGTAGAAAGACTCAGCCGAATTGCTCCCTTAGACAATTCCATACAAGATTTTCCTAGACTCAGAAAATACCTTATCCGATCTAGTGCTTCCTAACCGAGGTAAGCTTTACGGTTAGGGAAAACTGAGCTGAGTTAACCCTTACAACTCGGTCAAGGTACTTGACTCAAAAAGTAAGAATGAGTGTTTGTAAACCGATTACAAGACCTTACAACTCAAAAAGATATTAAGTACGGAATTGGAGTTATAAGTGGAAGATTGAGTATGAATACAATGACTTTTTCTTATGTGTGTGTATTGACAGTTGGTTTAGCAATCTTTTAGTCTTGAGAGTTGGCTTCTATATATAGATAACCAAGTAGATTAGTCTGTTTTGACTTTCTTCCGACTGGAAGTCCTTTGTGACCGTTGCAATGGATTTTCCGAGTCACTTAGAAAATATCCGTTGAGGTGTTAACATTGGTCAACGGCTCTTGACTCCTTTGGAAGTCCCAATCCACTAGTGGTGTCCGAAAAGTAGGGTGGAAACCACCGTTAAGCTTAGCATTGCGGATTTCCGGCTTTGGAAACAGACAACCCTAACACTATGTCCGGGCCTTGGTCGAGGTGGTAAAATCCTTGTATGTTGGTGATTTGACGTTTTGAAGTCGGTTACTTTTGAAATTCAAACATATGATTACTTCATTTGAATAACCTACAAAAGTAAATCAATTTGGTTCTCAAAGTATAAAATACTTTGGTCCAAGATTAGACACGAGAAAATAGTTTTAATTAAGATAATTAAGTGCATAATTATCCGAGTGAGAAAGAAATGGAATTTTCGAGTCTAATATTCATTATACTCAAATTCCATGTGAGTCGGTCTAGAGGAAAAGCAAGTCATGTAAATAACATCGAGTAGAAAGACTTGATCTAGATCGCCAATCTTCAAACCAAGCATGCTGACTTAGCAAGATGAATTAACACAATAATCCAATCAAACTTAGATCATGGAGTCGAACCGAGTTTATGCAAAATAGAACCACTGTTTGAACATGTGATATATCCGAGTGTTGTCCGAGTGACTCGAAACCGTGTGTGAAATGAGATAACCTCATTTTGAAACCTACAAAAATAAACAATTTTGGTTCTCAAAGTATAAAATACTTTGGTCCAAGATTAGGCATAGATAATAATTTAATTAAGATTATTAAGTGCATAATTATCTCAAGCCTAGAAGAGTAGAATTTTCCGAGTCTAATATTCATTAGGCTGAAATAGGGTGATGAGGAAATTTTATCAAACTTAGAAGATTTAAGCTATACAAGAATAATCAAGATAGTCCGAGTCTAGATTGCACTCAAAAAGGTATGAACTCGATTTACGTGAAAACCCCCGGGGTAGAAAACCATGGCCCTCGCTAGTCTAAGCACCAATTCGAATCCACTATTTTGAATCCACAAAATACAGCAGACTAACTCAACCGAATTGCTCCCTTAAATAATTTCATAAAGAGTTTTCCTAGACTTAGAAATTCCCTTATCCGATCTAGTACTTTCTAACCGAGGTAACCTTTACGAGTTAGGGACAACCGAGCTTAGTTAACCCTTAAAGCTCGGTCAAGGGACCTTACTCGAGAGTAAGAAAGAGTATCTAACCGATTGCGAGACTTTACAACTAAAAAAGTATTAAATACGGACACTGGAGTTGTAAGAAGATTGAATGAGTATTGAAGACTCGGACCTTACATATATATAATTCCGAGTTCCATCGAGGGATCGGGTATAAGACTTCATCTCTCATAAGGTTTTGATTAAAAGTCATTCTATCTACTTTAACGACTTTTCCGAGTGATATAGCATCTTTTTTAGTGTTACGGAATCTATCGTATATATTCTCTTTTGACTCTAACCGACTCGGAAAGCATACTGTTGTTTATCTTTTCACACACAGTTTCGAGTCACTCGGACAACACTCGGATATATCACATGTTCAAACAGTGGTTATATTTTGCATAAACTCGCTTCGACTTCATGATCTAAGTTTGATTGGATTATTGTGTTAATTCATCTTGCTAAGTCAGCATGCTTGGTTTGAAGATTGGCAGTCTAGATCAAGTCTTTCTACTCGATGTTATTTACATGACTTGCTTTTCCTCTAGATCGACTCACATGGAATTTGAGTATAATGAATATTAGACTCGGAAAATTCCATTTCTTTCTCACTCGGATAATTATGCACTTAATTATCTTAATTAAAACTATTTTCTCGTGTCTAATCTTGGACCAAAGTATTTTATACTTTGAGAACCAAATTGATTTACTTTTGTAGGTTATTCAAACGAGGCTATCGTATTTTTAAATTACAAAAGTAATCGGCTTCAAAACGTCAAATCACCGAGTAGACAAGGCTTTTTCCACCTCGACCTAGGGCCAAACACCGTGTCGGGGTTTTCTATTTCCAAAGCTGGAAATTCGCAACGCTAAGCTCAACAGTGGTTTCCACCCTACTTTTCGGACACCACCGGTGGATTGGAACTTCCAAAGAATTCAAGAGCCGTTGTCCAACATTCACACCTCAACGGATATTTTCCGAGTGACTCGGAAAATCCATTGCAACTGATCACAAAGGACTTCCAATCGGAAGATAGTCACAACGGCTAATCTGCTTGGTTATCTGTAAATAGAAGCCAACTCTCAAGACTTAAAGATTGCTTGAACCAACTGTCAATACACGCGCTTAAGAAAAAGTCATTGTATTTACTCAGTCTTCTACTTACAACTCCAACTTTGTACTTAATATCTTTCCGAGTTGTAAGGTCTTGTAATAAGTTTACAAACACTCATTCTTACTTTCGAGTAAGTTCCCTTGACAGAGCTATAAAGGTTAACTCAGCTCGGTTGTCTCTAGTCTGTAAAGGTTACCTCTGTTAGGAAGTACTAGATCGGATAAGGTATTTTACGAGTCTAGGAAAATCTTGTAAGGAATTGTCTAAGGGAGCAATTCTGGTTGAGTCTTTCTACTATATTTTGTGGATTCAAAATAGTGGATTTGACTTGGTGCTTGGATTAGCACCGACCATGGTTTTCACGCCCAGGAGGGTTTCCACGTAACTTTACGAGTTAGCACTTTTGTGAGTCTAATCTAGACTCGGACTCTCCACAGAGTCATCTCTTGTTTTATTCTTCCATTATTTGTTTAAAATTCCTCATCACCCTATTCACCTCCCTCTAGGGTCATTCGAGTCTCTCCAAGAGCAAACCTTTAAGTATTATACAAAGAGATATAATTTCAGCAATGTGTTTCAAGCAATCTTCAAGTCTTGAGAGTTGGCTTCTATTTATAGGTGATCAAGCAAATTAGTTATTGTGACTAGTTTACGAACGAAGTCCTTTGTGACCATTGTGAAGGTTATTCTAAGTGACTCGAAAAGATCCATTGAGATGTGAATTTTGTGCAACGGCTCTTAACTCCCAAGGGTGTTCTAATTAACTGGTGTTGTCTAAAAGTACGGTGGAAACCACCGTTGAGCTAAGCGTTGAAGTTTTCTAGTTTTGGAAATAGACAACCACGACACGATGTCCGGGCCTTGTTCGAAGTAGAAAAGCCTCGTTACGGTGTTGATTGACAACTTGAAGCTAGGTTACTTTTGTATTTCAAAAATGAGATAACCTCGTTTAGATAACCTACAAAAGTAAACAATTTTGGTTCTCAAAGTATAAAATACTCGGTCCATGATTAGGCACGAGATAATAATATAATTAAGATAATTAATTACATAATTATCCGAGGCCTAGAACAATTGAATTTTACGAGTCTAATATTCATTATACTCGAAATTCCATCGAGTTAGTCTTCGAAAGATCAAGTTATAAGAGTGAGAAAATATCGAGTACAAGTACTTGATCTAGACAAATAACTCTCAAACAAACATGCCGACTTAAAAAATAGGAATTAACACTCGTAATTCACTTCGCTTTGAAATATGCGGTCGAACTCGGATATGAAGTGTTCGGGAGATTATTTGTACATGCGATAAATCTTAGTGGTGTCTAAGTGACTCGAAACATCAATGCCGGTTGATAGAGACGAATGTGTTTTACGAGTCGATCGGAATCGAATGAAAACATATGAAATAATTTCTATAGTACTCGGAATGACTTGTAATCAAAACATAGGAGGGATGAGGTTTGTACCTGTCTTTGGTAGTACTCGGAATGGTCTAGTTTCAAAGTCCGAGTCTTCCATTTTGTAAGAATGAATTCAAGTTCAATATCACCTTTCTTAGAATGGTCTCTCAAAAATGATACCGACCTCAATATTCTTTGTCTTTGAGTGCTTGAACTAGATTCTTGGTGATGCTGATTGCATTCTGATTATCACACTTGATTGGGATAGATTTGAAAGAAAGTCCAAGATCCTTCAAGTGTTGCTTGAACCATAGAATCTTAGCACAACAAGTTTTAAGCGTAATGTACTCGACTTCGATAGTTGATAGAGCAACTTAGTTTTACTTCTTTGAGTGCCAAGATATAAGGGATTGACCCAAAACCGGCATGCTTGTTGATGTGCTCTATCTATCAACCTTATATCAAGCATAATCAGCATTGATATTAATAATTAAAAATGCCTACAAGATAGAAAATTATGATACAAATATATTGTCGAATAAAACGTAATGAATAAAAAGTTAGGAATTATATTGCTTCAGTTCGTAATTTGTGTACTTTAAGTTCGTAATTTATGTTATGTTTAAAGGATTGTAAACTTAATATGCCAACTTCTATTAAGCCCATAGGACTTCGAATAAATTCATTTGTCTCAAAATTTTTGCACAACATACGGATCATTTTTTTTTTGGTTACAAATACAATTAACCACCAAAACCCATTAAGTGTTAAGAGGAAATGAAGAGAGAGAAATAGGGATTGAAAACAACGAAGGGAAACGAAATAAGGAGAACTAGAGCAAAAGGGAAAGAGAGTTTGAGGGAAGTAGAAGTCGAGGAAAGCAAGAGGAGAGACGAGAGGAAGAACGAGAGATTGAGAGGACGAGTGAGAGTGGTAGAGACCCGAAGCGAAAGTCGGAAAGCAAGAATGAGAGAGGTGAGAAGACCGAAGTAGAACCAGAAGCGAGAAAGAGGGAGTGAGAACGAGAGGAACACAGAAAACAAAGCGAAGCAAAGAGAAACCGAGTAAGAGGTCAAGGGAACCGGACCGAAAGCAAGAAATGCGAGTTAAGGAAGAAGAAGGAGAAATTGACTGAACTAGAAGCATAGGAAAATAAGAGGGAGCCAGAGTAGAAACAAAGCGAAGAAGCGGAGGGTCGGGAAAGAAGAAGGAAGAGGAAACCGATAGGAAGAAAGGGAAAGTAAAAGCGAAATCGAAACCAAATCCCAAGTCGAAATTCAATTCAAAACCGAAATTCTTAGAACCACTAAGAATCCAAGGTGAATGATTCAAATTCATCCTCTAAAGGTAAAACAAATTAGGTAGATTAAACTTGAAATTGATTCATGAAATTTAAAACCCCAAGTTAATTGAAGAAGTTAGAGGCCTAAATTCACGAATTCAACGAACTCACAGATTGAAAAGCATGTTATGAATTACGTGCTCGATTCATTAATTTAATGATGATTGACTATTGTTAAGCATGAATATTCAGTTTTATATTGAGAATTTGATGAAAGTAGCTTGAATAGAATTAGTAAGAAAAATCAGAAAATTGAATCCATGATTTAGGTGCAGATTTTTCGGTAATTCATCCTACTATATGAATTATTGTGAATTCATAAGTTGCCCAAAATTCTTGAAACTTGTACTCTAGCTTCATGATAATTTATAGCAATTTCCTGCAAATTTTGGTATCGGTTGGATAAGTAGATGGGAAGATATGATTCTTGAGTGAAAATGTGTTCTTGAATTCCCTTGTTATGATTAACAATGAAGTTGGGTTTACGAGACAAAACATGGAGTGTACAAATGACATAGATTGATCGATGAAGAAGGGAAGATGGATCGAGGAGTCAAATGGAAATAAAAGGTCATTTGTTTCCATTGTCTCCTTGATTCTTACTGCCCTTCATCGTCGATCGCCTATGTTGCATGTCCACTCCATGTTTGGTCTTGTAAACCCAACCTCATTGTTAATCACAGCAAGGGAATTCCGGTTCTTGTTATGTCTTGGGTTGTCGAAGCAAACTTAATGGATGGCCTCAACATTTCATTCATATTTCATTATGTTCATATGAATTACATAAACTTCAAAACAATCATGACCTCTAGTTTATAATCATGTATAACACAACAAACTTGCACCCAAAAAGAAATTGAAAATTTAGGTAATTAGATAAATTAGTCGACCACCAACTTCAACTCATCAAAATAAATAAATTTGATAGCAAATTTATCTTTATAACAAGCATTTGGGGAGATCCCTATATCTAGATACCTCTCCAATTTCTTTTACATTTTCACATATAAATTTTCACCCTTTTCATAATAATATATATTTATCATAAACTGGACATGATTTTTTTTTTGAAGTTTACGTAATTCATAAGATAATAATGAAATTACAAATGAAATGTTGATGCCACCCCCTTAATTTCCTTAACAACCCAAGATATGTCGGGGACCGAAATTCTCTTGTTGTGATTAACAACGAGGTCGGTTTTACAAGACAATACATGAAGTGTAGTTTGCAACATAGGTAGATCAACCTATGTTTATGACCTTTTGTTTCCATTTGACTACTTGACCTTCTACCCTTATTAGTGGATCAGCCTATGTTGCAAAGTACACTTCATATGTTGTCTTGTAAAACCGACCTCGTTGTTAATCATAGTAAGAGAATTTCGGTTCTGTTATATCTTGTTGTGATTAACAACGAGGTCGGTTTTACAAGACAATAGATGAAGTGTAGTTTGCAACATAGGTAGATCAACCTATGTTTATGACCTTTTGTTTCCATTTGACTACTTGACCTTCTAGCCTTATTAGTGGATCACCCTATGTTGCAAAGTACACTTCATATGTTGTCTTGTAAAACCGACCTCGTTGTTAATCATAGTAAGAGAATTTCGGTTCCTGTTATATCTTGCATCGTTAAAGGAAATTAAAGGGGTTGCCTCAATATTTCATTCATATTTCATTGTTATCTTATGAATTACGTAAATTTTAAAAAAAAATCATGGCCTCTAGTTTACGATCATGTATAATACAACAAACTTGCATCGAAAAGGAAACTAGAAATTTTGATACCCCCAACTTCAACTCATCAAAATAAAGAAATTTGAGAACAAATTTATCTTTATGACAAGTACTTAGGGAGATCCGTATATCCAAATAACTTTCCAATTTTTTACATTTTTACATTTTATATCTATACACTATATAATGTCAATCTATTCAAAAAGATGACATGACAGATCGAGAGTGAATTTAGGAGTTTCGTCCAATAAAAAAAAATAATTTATCATTGAAAAAAAAAGGTTTCCACTCATATATGGATTCTTTCTTACTCCATGTCAAAATAATAATAATAATAATAATAATAATAATAATAATAATAATAATAATAATAATAATAATAATAATAATAATAATAATAATAATTTTCAGAAAAATAAAAAAATAAAAATAAAAATATAATCTTAAACTAAAAGTTAAACAAAAGTAAAATGCACCAAATAAATACGAAAATAAATAATTAAATGACCAAAATATTAAAACTATTTTATGGACCTAATAGCCTAAAAACCTAAAACAAAAATAAAAAAACTAAATTTATAAATTTATTAAATTAAAACATGCTTTAACCTAAATTAGTAAATAAATCTGAAAAATTATGAAACTAGTTATATATTATAAAATTATCTAATCTTAATATGAAAATTAAATAATAATTAATCATACTAATCAATTCATAAAAATATAAAACAAAAAATAAAAACACAACTAAGTAAAAAATTAATAAATAACAAATATACAATATTATATAATAAATTAATAAAAATATGAAAAAATATAAAATTAACCGAAGAAGACTAATTTTTAAAAATGAAATTAATATATAGAGTTATATGTATTTATTTATTTAGGGTTTGGATTGTGTATTAGCTCTCATTTATTTTTATGTATATTGATATGCAATATTATTTTGAGTTTGAAATATAATAATTTTGTCTAACATTATTACTTTTTCGATGTTGATGGTGTTTTCGACTTGGTGTCATAAAATTGTATTAGTTTAAAATATATTTAGTATAAGAATTTTTTAAATTAAAATCAACAAAACATGTTATAAAAATAATATTTAAATATTTAACTATCCGAGGAAGCAATTTGGTTATCACCTTTATCCTATATACTGATCGATTTAATAAACCTTAATAAATTATAAATTAATATAATAAAAATATAACAACTACATATACACCCTCTAGGGTGACCAAGACTCTCCAAGAGCAAACCTTCAATTGGTATCGAGCCTAACCTTTCAAAAAGGGTCTAACACCCTAAAGGTCTAAAGATCGGACGACTCGGAAGAATGGAGAGTTCGATGAAGGAAGATCTTCCAGCGAGACCACCAAAGTTCAAAGGATCAAATTTCGTGCACTCTGGAAGAAGCTAATGGAATGCTTCCTGCTGGACAACTATGAAGATGTCTAGAACATCATACAAGAAGGCGATTACATTACAATGAAGATGGAAGATACAAGACGTTTCTAAAGCAATGTTCTAGTACACCACTCGAAGAGGCGGAAAAGTTCGGAAAGAACTTTAAAGCAATGAACATCCTAATGTGTGTCATCAGCTCAAAAGAATACAAAAGAGTGTCGGCTTGTGACACGGCGAAAGATGTGTGGGACACTCTTGTCAACACATATGAAGGAACAAGCCAAGTAAGACAAGCGAAGATAAGTCATTATCTTCACAAATACGAGCTGTTCAAGATAGAGCCGAAGAAAACATCACTTAGATGTTTATACGCTTCACTAAGATTATAAATAATCTCAAATCTCCGGGTGGAAAGATTTCCCATGAAGAGATGTGCGAAAAATCCTAAGAAGTCTACCCAAGAGAAGATGGTTCCTAAGGTGACAACCATCAAGGAAGCTCGGAATCTCTCATAACTAAAGCCTGACGAACCGATTGGGAAGCTACTTACCCATGAAATCCATCCGGAAGAAGAGGATGCTGAGGTGAGCACTAAAAAGAACATTGCGCTAAAGGCCTCGGAAAGCAAAGGAGAAAATTTTAGT
Source organism: Talinum fruticosum (assembly GCA_021018815.1). Taxonomy (NCBI): domain Eukaryota; kingdom Viridiplantae; phylum Streptophyta; class Magnoliopsida; order Caryophyllales; family Talinaceae; genus Talinum; species Talinum fruticosum. Next base: position 1,003,216 of record JAITYX010000088.1, on the reverse strand, counting down.
TCCTCATATTCAAAAGAAGATCCCATGGCACTTATCGCTAGAGGCTTCAAAAGAATGATGAAGCACAAGAAATGGGAGAAAAGGCCAAGAGAAGAGTTCTACAAGAAAGATAAGAAGGATAGAAAAGGTCAACACTCATCCCCTTCAAAGTTATCTTTAACTAAGGACTCGGTTGTTTTAAATGTGGCAAGTAAAGATCACATAGTCAAAGACTGTCTAAGAAGAAAGAGGGACAAAAAGAATTAGAAGGCTATGATGGCCACATGGTGTGATGGAGATTCATCCGAAGAAGATGAAGACTCGAGACGATTCCGAATGTCTAATGGCACTATCGGACTCGAAGGCTGAATCGATTCGGACTCGACAACTCGGACAATGAGGAGACTAATAGAATACTTTCTTAAGTTCTCCAAAGTTGATTTAGCTTAATACATTTACACTTTGGAAGAAAAGTCCAATTCGATTCTTCACAATAAAAAGTGAATACTCGGACTCTACATTTATATTATTATTCGAGTACTAGTAAGGAATCGGGTAAAAATCTCATTCCTTCTAGGTTTTGATTTCAAGTCATTCTCGGTGTTATAGAAACTATTTTGGGTGTTATAGAAACTATTATGAGTGTTACGTAAACTACTCGAGTGTTACGTAAACTATTGCATAGGTTTTCGTCCGATTCCGAATGACTCGAAACAACTCTCTTGTTCATCAATTCACTTTGATAGTTCTAAGTCACTCAGATTTATCGCATGTTCAAACATTCACTCGACTCTTTCAAACTAAGTTCGACTTCATATGCTAAGTTAAAGTGAATTACAACGTTAATTCAACTTTCTAAGTCGAGCATGTTTTGATTGAAATATATTTGTCTAGATCAAGTACTCTTACTCGATATTCTCTTTCTAACTTTATCTTTCTCTAGACTAACTCGGATGGAATTTGAGTATAATGAATATTAGACTTAAAAAATTTCACTCTTTTAGGACTCGGATAATTATGCCTTAATTATCTTAATAAAATTATTATCTGCGCCTAATCTTGGACCAAATTATTTTATACTTTAAGAACCAAAATTGGTTTACTTTTGTAGGTTATCTAAACAAGGTTATCCTACTTTTTGAATTACAAAAGTAACCGGCTTCAAGTCGTCAATCACTAGCAGACAAGGCTTTCTCTTCTTCGACCAAGGCCCGGACACTATGTCATGTTGTCTGTTTCCAAAACCGAAAATCTTCAATGCTAAGCTCAACGGTGGTTTACACTGAAGACTCGGACTTTAAACTTACACTATTCTAAGTTTCATTAAGGAATCGGGTATAAGACTTCTTCTCTCATAGGGTTTTGATTTCAAGTCATTCTATGTACCTTAGAAAGTTTTCTCGAGTGATATAGCATTTACTTGTGAGTGTTATAGAAAATATTTCATATATGTATGTGTGACTCGATCGACTCGGAAAGCATACTTGTACTAACTCGGTTCCGAGTTACTCAACACTCAAAATTATTGCATGTTCAAACACTCGTATTCACACACATAAACTCGAGTCCGACTTTATATTCCAGGAATTACAATGTTAATTTTCTATTCCAAGTCAACTTATGTTGTTTGAACCTTGTTCGATCTAGATCAAGTTTGTTTACTCGGATTTTCTACTTGACTTGATTCTCTTTTAAACTAACTCGGATGGAATTTTGAGTATCATGGATATTAGACTCAGAAAATTCCATTCCTTTTCGACTCGGATAATTAGCCATTTAATCATCTTAATTATGTTATTATCTCGTGTCTAATCTTGGACCAAAGTATTTTATACTTTGAGAACCAAACTGATTTACTTTTGTAGGTTATTCAAACGAGGCTATCCTAATTTTTGAACTGCAAAAATAACCTGGCTTCAAAACGTCAAATCACCAGACAAACAAGGCTTTTTCCACCTATGACCTAGCCCTAGACACTCGTGTCGGGATTGTCTGTTTCCAAAATTGGAAATCTGCAACACCAAGCTCAAAGGTGATTTCCACCTTAATTTTAAAGACACTACCGAGTGGTTTTGTGACTTCCAAAGGAGTCAAGAACCGTTGCTCAACATTCATATCTCAACGGATATTTTACGAGTGACTCGGAAAATCCTTTACAACGATCACAAAGGACTTCTAGTCGGAAGATGGACACAACGGCTAAGTCTGCTTGGTCATCTCGTATATAGAAGCCAACTTTCAAGACTTGAAGATTGCCGAATCTATTGTTAATATACATACTTGAGCAAAAAGTCATTATATTCATTCTCAATCTTCTACTTACAACTCCAATTCGTAATTAATAACTTTCGAGTTGTAAGGTCTTGTACTCGATTACAAACATTTTCTTTCTTACTCTCTAAGTAAGGTCCCTTGATTGAGCTGTAAGGGTTAACTCGGCTCGGTTGTCCCTAACTCGTAAAGGTGATCTCGGTTAGGAAGTACTAGATCGAGATAAGGTAATTTCGAGTCTAGGAAAAACTTGTAAGTAGTTGTCTAAGGGAGCAACTCGGGTTAAGTCGGTCTACTGTATTTTGTGGACTCAAAATAATGGATTCGACTTCGTGCTTGGATTAGCACGGTCCGTGGTTTTCTCGCCCGGGAGGGTTTCCACGCATTTTCCGAGTTATCACTTTTCCGAGTACATTCTAGACTCGGACAATTTCAAAATTCCATTTAGTATGTTTCTTCACCACTTACTTGAAATATGAGTTTATGCTTTTCCGAGTTTAACCTTGCTTCATGCTCACCTCGGATTCATATCTGTTTTAATTTTAAAGCAAGTTTCCTCATCATCCTATTCACCCCCTCTAGGGTTATTTATACTCTCCAAGAGAAAACCTTCATCCACCCTACTTTTCGGACACCACTAGTGGATTGGGACATCCTAAGGAGTCAAGAATAGTTGCACAATGTGGACATCTCAATGGATCTTTTTGAACGACTCGGAAGAACTGTGACAATGGTCACGAGAGGCTTTCTAATCGGAAGATAGCCACAACGACTAATTTGCTTGGTCACCTATAAATAGAAGCCACTTCAAAGGGCTTGAAGATTGCTGAACCCATTGCTAAAATTATATTTCTTTGTATAATACTCATTCAATCTTCATCTTACAACTCGCAGTCTATACTTAATACTTTGCTGAGTTGTAAACTCTTATGTCAGTCCACAAACTCTTTCTTACTCTCTAAGTCGGGTCCCTTGACTAAGTTGTAAGGGTTAACTTAGCTCAATTGTCCCTACCTATAAAGGTTACCTCGGTTAGGAAGTACTAGATCGGATAAGGGAACTTCGAGTCTAGGAAAACTTTGTGAGGAATTGCCTAAGGGAGCAATTCTAGTTGAGTCGATCTACTGTATTTTGTGGATTCAAAATAGTGGATTTGACTTGGTGCTTCCATTAGCACTGGCCGTGGTTTTCTAGCCCCTGGAGGGTTTCCACGTAATTCTAAGTTAATATTTTTGTAAGTCCAATCTAGACTTAGGCAGGTCTTGATTATTCAATTTAAACTTTAACTCTCCATTTATTGTTTAAATTTCCTCATCACCCTATTTAGCCCCCTTTTTGATATGTAGAGGCAAGATGAACTCGGAGAAATAACTTGAAACTCATAAATCACTTCATTAATAATCACATAGTAAGATATATACACGAAAGAGGTGAGAAAAATCTCCCCTAAACAAGACAACAAAATTTTTTAACTATTCTCCCCATGCCTTTCAGCAGAAAATAAAAAACAAACAGGGGATGAAAGTATCAAGAAGATACAAATTTTTATGTTTGGACAGAAAGAAATAAAAAAAATTACGAAGGTGGAGGTAGAGCGATCCGAGTCGAGGTTGAGGACCGAGTAGTGCGCCTTCACCGGTAGGAGCGTTAGGATGTTAAAGATCGAGGCGGGGCAGCACTAGGATCTCGGGGATGAGCTTAGCCCCGAATGGGTGACCCGGAACTAGGTCGTCCGGAGGTTCATCCTCTTAGAACTCGACCGAGGGAGGTGCTAGCTCGGGCCGGATCGGTTGTTGGCTCGACTTTTGTCGGTAGGATCTTCTAACCCACTCGGACTCACTGTTTGAGCTAATCGATTTGGTTGGAGGACTAGAGCACCTTATCCCTCTGCTACTTTGGCTCCTTTGGCTTCTTCCTTCTCTTCTTCTTCCTTCTCCCCTTCCTCCTTCTCCAGTAGATGGAGCTACCTCAGCCGCAAGCTCCTCTTCTTTTCTTTTTCTTCCTCTCCTCCGGAGGAAGATTTGGTTGGGCTCGAGGATTCCTCGGATGTGTCCGAGTCAGCCGGATCTGAGCGGCCTTGGAGTGTCGTTCTTGGAGGAGCTCTATCATCTCTTTCGGCTCCTTAACAAGTGCTTTCAGCTCAAGAAACGCATCTTGCTTGCTCTCGATTTGAGATTGAGCAATCTTTTGATTGATGGTCATAGACTGGAGGACAATCTTGAATGACCAGTAGGGTGTCCTTGAGTTCGGTGGACACGAGGAAATCTTGTCCATTATGGCGAGTGGACAAGGCTGAAGTGAGTACTTGAGAGACACCTGAGGTGGAGGCACCACCGGGTGGAGGAGGTAGAGAGATAGGAGTTTGTGTCCGAGTCCGAGGCGGTGAAGGTGCCCTCGGTTCGAGCTATGAACCCGGAGACCCGATTGGGTCTCTTGGTATCCATAACTAATGAGTTCTTTTCTGCAAATAACAATGGCAGCCTCGAAGCTGCGTTAGGATCCGAAGGAAGAGGAACTTTGAATTGCTTAAAGATAAATGTGAGAAGAGCCCCGAAAGGAAGTGGGGTGGCTTTCATAGACTTAGTCCGAGTCGGCACGACGACCATCCGCTCAATTATGGCTGGAAAGAGGTGTACTTCGTATCCCTCGAGAATATCATAAAGAGCTTTAAGATGCTTGGAGTTAGGGTTCTCCTTGCTTGAATGCTGAGAGAAGGTTCTCATCGGCAGGAAACACGAAGTCGGGCTTTTGACTTTAATTGAGTCACCGAGAAGTTTTGCGTGACTCGGGAAATTCTTTGGCATACTTCTCAAAGAATTCATCAGCAACCTTGTTGAAAGGTATAGGGTTGCTTGTTGAGGAAAAAAGAAGATACTTTGAAAAGACGGTGGAGAAGAGAGTTCGGACGACGACGTTTTGAACTCTAGAGGTGAGTATACCCTCGGAGTCGAAGAGGTTGGAGTAAAACTTATAAATGAGTTATGGGTAGATGAACTCACTAAAATAGAGGAAAATTATAGACCCTTGTGGTTTTGATGTTGTCTAACCATAAAAACTTAGTGGTAGGAAAGAATTTGTCATCCAACGTTAGGTGTTAGGTGACGATTATTTTAGAGGGGTGGGAAGGACCCTCTTGGCTTTTAGTACGAGGTTTCTAGGTTACGGAACCAAGAAAGTTTGGGTGGGAACCTCTTTTGGCATGGTTGAATGAGAAAAGAGAGAGAGGATAAACTTTGAGAGAAAGAGAGAGAGTAAAAGGAAAATGAAAGAGTAGAAAGAGACTCGAGAGAAATCGGTGCTTACTTGAGGTGTCTTTCACTTGACTTGAGAGTCGGTTCATTTTCTTAACAATAGTGAACTTGCTCGAGATGTAGTAAGCAAGAGAGAGAGTATGTAGAGACTAAACTATCGAAATGAAGGAAAAAGGATGCTATTTATAGAGAAAGAATTTTCCTTCGGTGTTCGTTCGACCAAGCTCTCCAACGGTCGCCTCGGACCGGTGTGACTATTCTCGCTCTCCAACGGTTAGAATTCCAGTGCTTGTCTCCCAACGGCTAGTTCTCCGATTGATGTGCATGAGAGATAGATGAAGAAAGAGAGATTTTAAAATAATTTCGATATTCTCTACCGATCTAGAGATGATTTCAAAAGTTTGACGTCCACTTTTCTTAAAATTTGAGTCGACTCGAGTATAGTTTCGAGTGACTCGAAACCGCAAACAAGTAATAACTTATTGCTCGGTACCACGAGATCAACTTAACTAATTATTAAGGTAAAAACAGTAGACAATTAACACAGCGACATGCAAAGTAGTTTCACTCGGAAAAGCACACAATCATGCATTAATCATGCCAAGCTCATTCCTAATAAAGCAAAGCTGATCCTCACTAAGTGGCTTAGTAAAGATATCAGCTAATTGAAGTTTGGTAGGAATGAATTCAAGTTCAATATCACCTTTCTCATAATGGTCTCTTAGAAAATGATACCGACCTCAATGTGCTTTGTCTTTGAGTGTTGAACTGGATTCTTAGTGATGCTTATTGCACTTTGATTGTCACACTTGATTGGAATTGATTTTAATGTAAGTCCAAGATCTCTCAAGTGTTGCTTGATCCATAAGATCCGAGTACATCATGCTCCAATTGCAATGTATTCGGCTTCAGCAGTTCATAGGGCTACTGAGTTTTGTTTCTTTGAGTGCCGGGATATAAGGGATTGACCCGAAACCGGCATGCTCCCGAAGTGCTTTTTCTATCAACTTTGTACCCAGCATAGTCGGCATCCGAGTAGCCAATGAGAGTCGGCTCCGAGTCTCTTGAGTACCACGAGACCTAGATTTTGAGCTCCTGCAAGATATCCGAAGATTCTCTTCACCGCAATGAGATGTGATTTTTTTGGATTAGCTTGAAATCTTGCACACAAACATACACTAAACATTATGTTTGGTCTACTAGAAGTAAGATATAGCAGAGATCAATCATACCTCGATAAAGTTTCGATCTACTTGCTTTACCTTTTTCATTTGCTTCTAGTTTTATCTTTGCTTGCTCATAGGGGTTGCTTGCATGTTTTGCATCTTGAAGTTTGTAATTCTTCAGCAGCTCCTTGGTATACTTTGATTGATGGACATAGATGCCATCTTTCTTTTGCTTGATTTGTAGACCAAGGAAGAAATTGAGTTCTCCCATCACGCTTATTTGAAATTCCTATCTCATTAACTCGGAAAAATCTCGACACGGAATTTCATTAGTGGCTCCAAAATTATGTCATCAACATAGATCCGGGCAATAAGAAAGTCTTTCCCCTTGGTTTTTATAAAAAGAGTCTTGTCAATATGACCTCTTCTAAAATCATTTTCAACCAAGAAATTGCTAAGTCTTTCATACCAAGCTCCGGGAGCTTGTTTAAGACGCTAAAGAGCTTTTTGCAACTTGAAAACATGATTTGGAAATTCTGATTTTTCAAATCCAGGGGTTGCTCAAATAGACTTCCTCTTCAATGAAATCATTAAGATAAGCACATTTAACATCCATTTGATACAATTTGATATTCAAGTTAGATGCAAATGCCAATAGAATTCTAATAGCTTCAATTCAGCAACGAGTGCAAAGGTTTTCCCACAATCAATCCCTTCTTCTTGTTGGTAACCTTGAGCCACAAGTCTAGCTTTATTTCGACTACCAACCCACCTTCATCCAGTTTGTTCTTGAAAACCAATTTGGTTCCTATAACTGGGTGGTCGGAAGGTCCTTTGGTCGAGTCTAAACTTGATTTCTTTCAAATTGATTGAGTTCCTCTTGCATGGCCTCTACCCATTCAGGTTCATTTAGGGCCTCCAGTGCATTTTTGGGTTCGAGTTAATGAAATGAATGCAGTGAATGGACATAGATTTTGTAGAGAGGAACAAGTTCTTACCCCACTGTTGATATCGGACAAGATGTTTTCGAGTGGGTAGCTCGAAGCATATTTGAACGCTCTACCTGTTATCCGGTTTACCGATTTGTAGGTTGAATTTGTTGATCTTTAGAAATCTGTTCGATTGAGCTTGTTCATCTAATTGACCACCGAGCATTACGAGCTGGCTCTTGAGTCGTTTCATTCGAGTCGAGGTTATTCCGAGTCACTTCATTCTAAGTGATTTTGCTTTGACTCTTTCGAGCTTATCTTCACTGAGATCATCATCTCTGCTAAGCTTCGGATCTAAGAATATTGACTCACTTGGTTTTCCCTATTCAATCTCATCAAAAACAACGTGGATGCTTTCTTCCACTTTGTTAGTTCTTTTATTGAAAATGCGGTAAGCTTTACTATGAGATGAATAACTAAGAAAAATACCTTCATCCGACCGAGCATCAAACTTAGTTAGGTGATCCTTACCATTGTTATGGACATAACACTTACATCCAAAAGGCTTGAAGTATGAAATGTTGAGTTTCTTCCATTTGTAGAGCTCGTATGGAGTTTTCTTCAGGATGGGTCCGATGAGCCATCTATTCAATGTATAGTTTGCTATGTTGACTTCCTCGGCCCGTAAATAGTAAGGTAGATCATGTTCAATCATCATTGTCCTTCCTATTTCTTCAAGAGTACGATTCTTTCTCTCCATTACTCCATTTTGTTGAGGAGTTCTTGGTGCTGAGAAGTTGTGGGAGATACCATTCTTATCACGGAACTCTATAAATTTTGAGTAGTCGAACTCCCTTCCATGGTCGGTTCGAATTCTTTTGATCCGAGTCCGAGACTTAACTTGAATTTTCTGCAGAGCTTGCTGAATTCTTTGAATGCTTCATTTTTGTGCTTAAGAAAACAAACCCAGGTAAATCCTTAGTAGCCATCAACAATTACAAGCACATATGATTTACCTCCGAGACTCTTGATAGCGATTTCACCACATAAGTCCATATTCAACATTTCAAGCACTTTGGATGTGGAAACAGTTTTGAGAGATTTAAAAGATGATCTAACTCTGTTTCTCTTTTGTGCATGTTTCACAAATTTTATCTTTCTTAAATGCACTTGTTAGGCAATCCTCCGACTAAACCATGAGAAGCAAGCTTCTTAATGGTATGCATGATAACATGACCTAGTCTACAATGCCATGTCCAGGAATCATCATGTAAAGATGCTTTTAAACAAGATAGATTCGACTTGGGTCGAAAGAGGAATAGTGTAAGTATTACCCGATCTCTTGCCCGAGAGCTTAGTCTCCTTGGTAATTTCATCGAAATATAGCGAGTTTATGAGTAAATCTTACCTCTTGACCTTTGTCACACAGTTGATAGATGCTAAGTAGATTGTACTTCAATCCCTTGACTAGGTAGATAGCGCCGACCAGATTGTCTCCTTTTCTAATCTTTCCTATCCCAATTATCTTGCCTTCGTCTGTCATATCCAAATGTGACTTTGCCTCCCTTGTAATCTTCTAACTCAAAAAGAGTCTTAGATTTCCTGAGATGTGGCGTCGGCATCCACTTGTCTAGGTACTAGTGTCCTTTTGTTCTTTTCTGCGCCACTGCAAGTCGGAGACAAACTAACCTTTCTCACTTCCTCTAACAAACCCAGTAACTCCCTTTACTATGGTCCTTTTCGAAGAAGAAGACTCTTAGGAACCCAGATTTGAATAACTTTGGGTTTGGTCCGATTCCGAGTCCTTCCTTTAGAGAACTAAGTCCGTGTGTCTTTCATTTGAAAATATTTTCTTTTATAAATCGGTAGAGAACGTTTTCTCCTGTAAGCTGGTGCGGGCTTAGTCCTCATTTCATTCTTATGAATGGGACCATGCTCAGCCTTCCTGAACTTCACAATTCGAAACCCTTTTTGAAAAGCTACGAATAGGAATTGGATTACTCCTCTTTGTTAAAACCGAGTCCTTCTTTTACGAAGGAGACACATTGAGACCCTAAAAGCATGTCAAGGATTTTTGAGCTTGAATAAATTTCTAAACGAGTTCTTGAGACTCATTGAGCTTTTGCTTAAGATGCTCATTTTCTCTTCGAGGGACTCAAACTCGGTCTCATTGGATTGAGCACTAGTCTTGAGTTCTCTTAGAGTAAGTCTCGGTTTTCTAATTCATGTTTCAAAGAAATGCTCTCGAAGTGATAGACTCAAGTTGTTCTTTAAATTGAGAAGAATTAGAATTGGACTTTTCTTTCAAAGTATAGATGTATTTAGCTAAATCAACTTTGGAAAACATGACGAAATATTCAATTACCTCCTGAGGATCGGTTTCCTTATTGTTTGAGTGATAGGAATCGACTCGGATTCGACTTCGAGTTTGATAGTGCCATTAGACACTTTGAGTCATCCGAGTCTTCATCTTCTTCAGATGAATCTTCATCACTCCATGTGGCCATCATAGCCTTCTTCTTTCTGTCCCTTTTTCTTCTTGGACGAGTCTTTGACTATATGAACCTTGCTGCCACATTCAAAACAACCAGAGTTCTTAGTTAAAGTTAATTTTGAAGGGAAAATTCCTCTAAGCCGATGGCACACATCGGAATGTTCATGGCCTTCAAGTTATTTACGAACTTTTACGCCTCTTCATTAGTGTACTCGACCTTTGCTTTAGGCACGAGTCTTGTTTCTTCTGTCTTCATTGGAATGTAGTTGCCTTCTTATATGATGTTCCATACATCTTCATCGTGATCTAGTAGAAAGCATTCCATGAGCTTCTTCCAATATACAAAATTTAATCCTTTAAACTTTGGTGGTCTGCTAGAAGATCTTCCTTCATCGAACTCTCCATTATTCCGAGCCATTTGATCTTTAAACCTTTGGATGGTTAGATCTTTTACGAAAGGCTATGCTCTGGTACCAATTGAAGGTTTTCTCTTGGAGAGATTTAGTCACTCTAGAGGGGGTGAATAGGGTGATGAGAAAATTTGTACAATAAATTGAAGATTAAAGTTTAAAACAAACTTTAAGACTTTCGAGTCGAGATTGAATTCAAAAAGGTATGAACTCGGAATTTACGTGGAAACCCTCATGGGGCAGAAAACCACGGCCAGTGCTAATCCAAGCACCAAGTCAAATCCACTATTTTGAATCCACAAAATACAGTAGACAGAGTCAACCGAATTGCTCCCTTAAACAATTCCTAACACGGTTTTCCTAGACTCGAAGTTCCCTTATCCGATCTAGTACTTCCTAACCGAGGTAACCTTTACAGCTAGGGACAAGCTGAGCTGAGTTAACCCTTACAGCTCGGTTAAGGGACCTTATTTAGAAAGTAAGAATAAAAGTTGTGACTCGATTACAAGATCTTACAACTCGGAAAGATGTTAAGTACAAAGTTGGAGTTGTAAGCGGAAGATTGAACATGAATATAAAGACTTTTGCTTAAGTATGTGTATTGACAATGATTCCAACAATCTTCAAGTCTTGATAGTTGGCATCTATTTATAGATGACAAAGCGGATTAGCCGTTGTGACAAGCTTTTGATTAGAAGTCCTCTGTGACCAGTTGTAACGGTTCTTCCGAGTCGCTCGGAAAAGATCCGTTAAGTTGTGAATGCTTTGTGCAATGGCTCTTGACTCCTTAGAATGTCCCAATCCACTTGGTGGTGTCCGAAAAGTAAGGTGGAAACCACCGTTGAGCTTAGTGTTGAAGATTTCAAGTTTTGGAAACAGACAACCACGACACGGCTTACGGGCCTTGGTCCGACGTAGAAAAAGCCTTGTCTACTGGTGATTTGACATCTTGAAGCTGGTTACTTTTGTAGTTCAAAAGTAGGATAACCTCGTTTAAATAATCTACAAAAGTAAATCAAATTTTGGTTCTCAAAGCACAAAATACTTTGGTCCAAGATTAGACACGGATAATAAATTAATTAAGATAATTAAGTGCATAATTATCCGAGTCGGAAAGGAATGGAATTTTCCGAGTCTAATATTCATTATACTCAAATTCCATCCGAGTCTGTCCGGAGAACGATCAAGTTAGATATTGAATATCGGGGTAAGAGTACTTGAACTAGACAGATAAGGTTCAAACAAAACAAGTCGACTAAAAGAGATGAACTAAAGTCGTAATTCACCCGATCTTGGAATACGAGACTAAGACCTGAGTTTAAACATGTTAGAGTCGGTGTTTGAACATGCGATAAATCTGAGTGTTGTCCAAGTGACTCGGAATTACAGATGTGAAAACATGAGCAAGAGTATGCTTTACGAGTCGAGTCGAAGCAAATGAAAACTTATGCGGTAGTTTACGTAACACACGAGAAAGGTTACGTATCACTCGGAAAAGTTTCTATATCACTTAGAATGATTTGTAATCAAAACCTTTATGAGATGAAGTTTGGACCTGATTCCTTGATAGTACTCGGAATGTTATTTATGCATAGTTTGAGTCTTCACTTGATCGGATAAGGGAACTTCGAGTCTAAGAAAACTTTGTAAGGAATTGTCTAAGGGAGCAATTCTGGTTGAGTCGATCTATTGTATTTTGTGGATTCAAAATAGTGGATTTGACTTGGTGCTTGGATTAGAACTGGCCGTGGTTTTACGCCCGGGAGGGTTTCCACGTAATTCCGAGTTCATACTTTTACGAGTCCAATCTAAACTTAGACATTCTTCATTATTCAATTTAAACTAGACTCGGAATCAAAGTATACCAAGGAGTTGTTGAAGATGTACAAGTTTCAAGATGCAAAACATACAAGCAACACCAATGAGTAGCGAGCATAAAACGGGACACACACTAAAAAAGGTAAAGCAGTAGATTAGAAACTCTATCGAGGTATGATTGGATCTCTGCTATGTCTCACATCCAGTAGGTCGGACATAATGTTTAGTGTTTGTACTGTGTGCAAGATTTTAAGCTAACCGAAAATAATCACATCTCACTATGGTGAAGAGAATCTTTAGATATCTTGCAAGGACTCGGAATCTAGGTCTATGGTTCTCAAGAGACTCGGAACCGACCCTCACCTGGATACTCGGATGCTGACAATGTTGGATGCAAAGTTGATAGAAAGAGCACCTCAGGAGCATGCTAGTTTCTAGATCAATCCCTTATATCTAGGCACTTAAAGAAGTAGAACTCGGTTGCTCTATCAAGCTGCTGAAGCTGAGTACATTGCAGCTGGAGCATGCTGTGCTCAAATTATATGGATCAAGCAACACTTGAAAGACCTTGGACTTTCATTCAAATCAATTCCAATAAAGTGTGGTAATCGAGTGCAATCAGCATCACTAAGAATCCAGTTTAGCACTCAAGGATAAAGCATATTGAGGTCGGGTATCATTTTCCGATAGACCATTTTGAGAAAGGTGATAATGAACTTGAATTCATTCCTACAAAATTTCGAGTTAGGTGATATGTTTACTAAGCCACTTAGTGAGGATCGGTTTTGCTTTATTAGGAATGAACTTGGCATGATAAATGCATGATTATGTGCTCTTCCAAGTGAAATTATCTTGTATGATTATGGGTTACAAGGTTCTTTTCTTTGTCTTAATAACAACTAGTTCAGTTGACCTAGTGACACCGAGCTAGGAGTTATTATCTGTTTGGGCTTTACGAGTCACTCGGAAATTTTACTTGAGTTAGGCCGAGTTTTGAGAAAATTAGACTTCAAACTTCGAAATCATCTCTAGATTAGTGGAGAATTTCATAAATTTCTTTCAAAATTTCTCTTTTTCTCTCTCTTTACCGCGCGCATCGATAAGTGAACTAGCCATTGGGAGAGAGACACTGGAATTCTAATCGTTGGAGAGCGAGAATAGACACATCGGTCCGAGGCGACCGTTGGAGAATTGGGTCGAACGGATACTGAAGGACATTTTTTTTCCACTATAAATAGCATCTATTTTCCTTCATTTCACTGCTTTACTCTCTACTAACCTACATTCTCGCAATCTCAAGCTCTCACGCACTCTCAAGTACTCTCGTACTCTCTCTCTCTCTCTCTCTCTCTCTCTCTCTCTCTCTCTCTCTCTCTTGTTTCTTCGAAGTTGGTTCACTCTCATCTCAAAAATTCTCAACTATGCCTAAAAGAGGTTGTACTCTAGATTTTCTAGGTTACGCCACCAAGAAACCAAGAACCAAAAGTGAAGAGGGTCCTTCTAACCCCTCTAAGATCCTCGTCACCCAACATCTTACGTTGGATGACAAATTCTTCCCAACCACAAGCTTTTCATGGTTGAAACACATCAAAACCACGAGGGTATACAATTTCCTCTCGTTTCGGAGAATTCATATACCCATAACTCGTTGCTTGAGTTCTATTCGAACCTTTCTAGCTCTAAGGGGATCATCACCTCACGAGTTCGCAACACCATCGTTCACATCAATCTCTCTCTCCTCCATCGACTTTTTAAGATTTCTTTTATTTTCCTCAACAGCAACCCCATCCCCTTCAATGAAGTTGCTGATGAGTTCTTTGAAAAGTACACCAAGGAAGTCCCTAAGTCACTCAAAAAATTTTTATGACTCGGATGAAGACCGGGGCTCGACTCATCTGTTTCGATCGATGAGAACCTTCTTTTCTCATCATTCCAACAAAGAGAATCCAAATTCAAAGATTCTCAAAGCTCGTTCGACATTCTCGAGGGCTACGACGTATACCTCTTCCCCGCCATAATCGAGCAAATGGCCTCCGTGCGAGCTCAAACTAAGAAATCCATGTCTCTTCCTTTCGGAGCCTTACTCATCCTAGTCTTTAAACAATTCAAGGTTCCGCTCCCCGAGACCCAAAAGAAGTGTTTGAGGCTGCCATAATTGTTGGCAGAAAAGAGCTTATCGATTATGGATACTAGGAACCCCAACCGGATGTCCGGGTCCACGGCTCAAGCCGAGGCAACCTTCTCCTCCGCATCGGACTCGAGACTCCTCTCTTACTCCCTCCTGCAGCTAGCGGTGATTCCACCACAAGTCCACCTCTCTTGGTCACTTGTTGCCTTGTCTACAACTCTAATAGACAAGCTCTCCTCTATGTCCACGGAAATCCGGGATACTCTTCGCTCCTTCAGGTCTGTCTTTCGGTCCACGACGATCAACTAAAAACGGCCCAATCTCAAATTCAAGAGCAGCAAGATGTGCTCCTTGAAATGAAGGCTTTGGTTAAGGAGGCTGCAGGAGATGATCGAGCTCCTCGGAGAAAGGTGCTCCAAGCGGCTCGGGACCCGGACAGCTGAGAAACATTGTAAGAGTCCTCGAGCCACTGGCAAGTCTCCATTTGGAGAGGCAGTGAAGCGAGAAGAGGAGGATGCGGCTGAAGCGGCTCCTTCGAGGAGAAGGAGGATGGAGAAAATGAAGAAGAAGAGAAAGAGGAAGAACGAGAAGAAAAGGAAGAAGTTGAAGGACAAGGTGCTCCCGTTCCTCAACCGGAGCCGATAAGCTCGGACAGCGAGTCCGAGTGAGTTAGAAGACCCTACGGATGCTTGGACGAGTCCACGGCAGTCAAGCAAGAGGAAGCACCTCCCTCCGTGGCATTTCAAGAGGATGAACCTCTTGATGATCTCATTCTAGGTCAACCACTCGGAGCTGAGCCCCTATTAGAGATAGTGGTGTTGCCACCGCTCGGATCTTCAACGTGTTCATAAGCATATCATCGAAGACGCACTCTGCACGTTTATCCGCTTCCACTTAGACCAGTACCCACTCCACCGTCTTAACTTTTTTTCTCTTGTTTTTTTTTTTTTTTTTTTTTGTCCGGACATCAAATTTGTATCAACTTGATACATTTGGCCCAATTTTTGTGTTTTTGGTTAAAGGCAAGGGGAGAATAATACTAAGAAAATTTGTTGTCTTGTTTAGGGGAGTTTTCTCACCCTCTCTTCTATGTACTTTCTATGTTTTTGTATTTCTATATATATACAAATGAAGTTTACGTTTTTGAGCATATTGATTTACGAGTACAACTCTTTCGAGTTTAAATGTCTCATCTAGTTTTTGCTCCGACCTATCAACTTGTTTCTCTTATTATTCATTTTTTTTGCTCCGATATATATATGTTCCCATTAGTTTTCTCTCACTCGATGCGAGTATTCATATTCCTAGCTAAACAAGTTATCCGTGAAATTTTCTAAGTACAAAACACTTCACTCATTACTCTATTCCGTGAGATACTCTACTTATTCAAAATGAAAACTCATAATTATTTCACTACCAAAGTTTGTGTTTAAGTATGGAATGCCTTTCATTAAAAAGGAGGAGATTGAAGACTCGGACTATGAAACTATACCATTCAGAGTACTACCAAAGACAGTACAAACCCCATCCCTCCTAGGTGTTTATTACAAGTCAAATCCACGGCCATCAACTAAAAAACAGCCCATTCTCAATTTCAAGAGAGCAAGATGTGCTCCTCGAAATGAAGGCTTTGGTTAAGGAGCAGCGAGGAGATGATCGAGCTCCTCGAGAGAAAGGTGCTCCAAAGTAGCTTAGGACCCGAATAAGCGAGAAACATCTAAAAGAGTCCTCGAGCCACGGCAAGTCTCCATCCGGAGAGGCGGGTGAAGTAGAAGAGGAGGATGCGGCTGAAGCGGCTCCTTCGAGGAGAAGGAGGAAGGAGAAAATGAAGAAGAAGAGAAAGAGGAAGAACAAGAAGAAATGGAAGAAGGCCGAGGGACAAGGTGCTCCCGTTCCTTAACCAGAGCCGATAAGCTCGGACGGCGAGTCCGAGTGAGTCAAAGACCCTGCGGATGCTTTGGACGGTCCGCAGTAGTCAAGCAAGAGGAAGCAGCCCCCTCCGTGGCATTTCAAGAGGATGAACCTCTTGATGATCTCGTTCTAGGTCGGCCACTCGGAGCTGAGCCCCTACCCGAGATACTCGGTGCTGCCACCGCCCGGATGTTCAACGTCTTCATAAGCATATCATCGAAGACACACCGCACGTTCATCCGCTTCCACTCGGACCGCATCCACTTCATCGTCTTAACTTTTTTTTCTCTTGTTTTTTTTTTTTGGTCCAGAAATCAAATTTGTATCAACTTGATACATTTTGCTCAATTTTTGTGTTTTTCTTTGAAAGGCAAGGGGGAATAATACTAAGAAAATTTGTTGTCTTGTTTAGTAGGAGTTTTCTCACCCTCTCTTCTATGTACTTTTTGTGTTTTTTGTATTTACGTATATATGTGAATGAAGTTTCTGTTTTTGAGTATATTGATTTATGAGTATAACTCTTTACGAGTTTAAATGTCTCATGTAGTTTATGCTCGATATATCGACTTGTTTCTCTTATTATTTATTTTTTGGCTCTTATATATATATATATATTTGTTTTCTCTCGCTCCGATGCAAGTATTCATGTTCCTAGCTGAACGAGTTATTCGTAGAAATTTTCTAAGTACAAAACACTTCATTCATTACTCTATTCTCCGAGATACTCTACTTGTTCGGAATGAAAACTCATAATTATTTCACTACCAAATTTTGTGTTTAATTATGTAATGCCTTTCATCAAAAAGGGGAGATTGAAGACTCCGACTATGAAACTATACCATTACGAGTACTACCAAAGACAGGTACAAACCCCATCTCTCCTAGGTTTTTATTACAAGTCAAATCCACGGCCATCAACTAAAAAACAGCCCAATCTCAAATTCAAGAGCGAGCAAGATGTGCTCCTTGAAATGAAGGCCTTGGTTAAGGAGTGGTAGGAAATGATCGAGCTCCTTAGAGAAAGGTGCTCCAAAGCGGCTCAGGACCCCGGACGGCTAAGAAACATCTTAAGAGTCCTCGAGCCCTCCCAAGTGTCCATCCGGAGAGGCAGCTGAGCGGAAGAGGAGGATGCAGCTCAAGCGGCTCCTTCGAGGAGAAGGAGGAAGGAGAAAATGAAGAAGAAGAGAAAGAGGAAGAACGAGAAGAAAAGGAAGAAGGCGAGGGACAAGGTGCTCCTGCTACTCAACCAGAACGGATAAGCTCGGACAACGATCCGAGTGAGTCGAAGACCTCGCGAATACTGAACAGTCCGCAGCGAGTCAAGCAAGAGGAAGCACCCCTCTCCATGGCATTTCAAGAGGATGAACCTCTTCATGATCTCATTCTAGGTCAACCACTCGGAGCCGAGCCCCTACCGGAGATCTTGGTTCTCCCACCGCCCGGATCTTCAATGTGTTCATAGGCATATCATCGAAGGGGCACTTGCACGTTCATCCGCTTCCACTCGGACCGCATCCACTCCACCGTCTTAACTTTTTTTTCTCTTGTTTTTTTTTGTCCAGAAATCAAACTTGTATCAACTTGATACATTTGGCCCAATTTTTGTGTTTTTGTTGAAAGGCAAGGGAGAGAATAATACTAAGAAAATTTGTTCTCTTGTTTAGGGGAGTTTTCTCACCCTTTCTTCTATGTACTTTCTGTGTTTTTTGTATTTACGTATATATGTGAATGAAGTTTCTGTTTTTGAGCATATTGATTTATGAGTATAACTCTTTTTGAGTTTAAATGTCTCATGTAGTTTATGCTCCGATATATCGACTTGTTTCTCTTATTATTTATTTTTTTGTTATATATATATATATATATATATATATATATATATATATATATATATATATATATATATATATATATATATGTTACCATTTGTTTTCTCTCGCTCCGATGGAAGTATTCATATTCCTAGCTGAACGAGTTATCCAGTAGAAATTTTCGAAGTACAAAACACTTCATTCATTACTCTATTCTCCGAGATACTCTACTTATTCGAATGAAAACTCATAATTATTTCACTACCAATGTTTGTGTTTAAGTACGTAATGCCTTTCATCAAAAAGGGGAGATTGAAGACTCGGACTATGAAACTATACCATTCCGAGTACTACCAAAGACAGTACAAACCCATCCCTCCTAGGTTTTGATTACAAGTCAAATCCATGGCCATCAACTAAAAAACAGCCCAATCTCAAATTCAAGAGCATCAAGATGTGCTCCTCGAAATGAAGGCTTTGGTTAAGGAGCAGCGAGGAGATGATCAAGCTCCTCGGAGAAAGGTGCTCCAAAGCGGCTCGGGACCCGAGATAGGCGAGAAACATCTTAAAAGTCCTCGAGCCCTGCGAAGTCTCCATCCGGAGAGGCAGCTGAAGCGAGAAGAGGAGGATGCGGCTGAAGCGGCTCCTTCGAGGAGAAGGAGGAAGGAGAAAATGAAGAAGAAGAGAAAGAGGAAGAACGAGAAGAAAAGGAAGAAGCTAAGGGACAAGGTGCTCCCGCTCCTTAACTGAACAGATAAGCTCGGACAACGATCCGAGTGAGTCAAAGACCATGCGGATGCTTTGGACAGTCCGCAACGAGTCAAGCAAGAGGAAGCACCCACCTCGGTGGCATTTCAAGAGGATGAACCTCTGGATGATCTCATTCTAGGTCGGCCACTCGGAGCTCGGCCCCTACCGGAGATACTGGTGCTGCCACCACTCGGATCTTCAACTTCTTCATAAGCATATCATCGAAGTCGCACTTGCACGTTCATCCGCTTCTACTAAGACCACACCCATACCACCGTCTTAACTTTTTTTTTCTCTTGTTTTTTTCTGGACATCAAATTTGTATCAACTTGATACATTTGGACCAATTTTTACGTTTCGGTGAAAGGCAAGGGGAGAATAATACTAAGAAAATTTTTTGTCTTCTTTAGGGGAGTTTTATCACCCTCCCTTCTATGTACTTTCTGTGTTTTTGTATTTACGTATATATATGAATGAAGTTTATGTTTTTGAGCATATTGATTTATGAGTATAACTCTTTGTGAGTTTAAATGTCTCATGTAGTTTATGCTCTCATATATCGACTTGTTTCTCTTATTATTTATTTTTTTGCTCCGATATATATATATATATATATGTTCCAATTTGTTTTCTCTCGCTCCGATGCAAGTATTCATATTCCTAGCTAAATGAGTTATCCGCATACATTTTCTAAGCACAAAACACTTCACTCATTACTCTATTCTCTAAGATACTCTACTTATTCGGAATGAAAACCGATAATTATTTCACTACGAAAGTATCTGTTTAAGTATGGAATGCTTTTCATCAAAAAGGGGAGATTGAAGACACGAGACTATGAAACTATAGCGTTACGAGTACTACCAAAGACAGGTACAAACCCCATCCCTCTTAGGTTTTGATTACAAGTCATTACGAGTACTATAGAAACTATTGCATATGTTTTCATTCGATTACGATCGACTCGGAAAACACATTTTCTCTTTCAACTTGCATTGATGTTTCGAGTCACTCGGACACTACTTAGATTTATCGCATGTTCAAATAATCTCTCGAACGCCTCATACCCGATTTCGATCTGTATATTCCAAAGCAAAGTGAATTACGGTGTTCATTCCTATTTGTTTAAGTCGGCATGTTTCTTTGAGAGTTATTTGTCTTGATCAAGTACTTATACTCCGATATTTTCTCACTCTTATAACTTGATCTTTCATAATACTTACTCTAATGAAATTTGAGTATAATGAATATTAGACTCGGAAAATTTCATTCTTCTAGAGCCTTAGATAATTATACACTTATTTATCTTAATTATATTATTATCTATGCCTAATCATGGAACGAAGTATTTTATACTTTGTGAAGGTTTGCTCTTGGAGAAGTTAAGTCACCCTAGAGGAGGGTGAATAGGGTGATGGAAGATTTTTGCAAAATAAAACTCTTTTGCACAAAATAGAGACAGAAGCAGATTATGAGTCTAGATTGGACTCGGAAAAGTATCAACACGAAATTACGTGGAAACCCTCATGGGGCAGAAAACCACGGACCGTGCTAATCCAAGCACGAAGTCAAATCCACTATTTTGAATCCACAAAATATAGTAGAATGACTCAACTAGAGTTGCTCCTTTAGACAACTCCTTACAAGATTTTCCTAGACTCGGAGAATATTAAATATATAGTTGGAGTTGTAAGTAGAAGATTGAGAATGAATACGAAGACTTTTGCTTAAGTATGTGTATTAACAATTGGTTCAACAATTTTCAAGTCTTGAGAGTTGGCTTTTATTTATAGATAACCAAGCATATTAGCCGTTGTAACTATCTTCTCACCTGGAAGTCCCTTGTGACCGTTGCAATGGTTTTTCGAGTCACTCGGAAAATATCCATTGAGGTGTGAACGTTGGGCAATGGCTCTTGACTCCTTTGGAAGTCCCAAACCACCGGTGGTGTTCGAAAAGTAGGGTGGAAACCACCGTCGAGCCTAGCGTTGTAGTTTTTGCGGTTTTGGAAACAGACATGCCACGACATAGTGTCTAATCTTCGATCAAAGGTAGAAAAAGCCTTATCTCGCTGGTGATTTAACGTTTTGAAGCCGGTTACTTTTGTAATTCAAAAATAGGATAGCGTCGTTTGAATAACCTACAAAAGTAAATCAATTTGGTTCTTAAAGTATGAAATACTTTGGTCCAAGATTAGATAAAGATAATAAATTAATTAAGATAATTAAGTGCATAATTATCTCGAGTCGGAAAAGGAATGGAATTTTCTAAGTTTAATATCCATGAGACTCAAAATCCATCCGAGTCGAGTCTAGAAGAAAAGCAAGTTAGATAATCATCGGAGAGAAAGGACTTGATCTAGACTGCCAATGTTTAAACCAAGCATGTCGACTTAGAAATATGAATTAACACGAGTAATCCAATCAAACTTAGATCATGAAGTCGGACTCGAGTTTATGCAAAATAGAACAAGTGTTTGAACATGCGATATATTCGATCTGTTGTCCGAGTGACTCGGAACATTGTGTAGAATGACATGTAAGAATATGCTTTTGAGTCGATCGAAGCGGATGAAAATGAATGCAATAGATTTTGTAACACTCGTAAAAGATGCTATATCACTTAGAAAAGTTTCTAAGGCACATAGAATGACTTGTAATCAAAACCTTATGAGAGCAGAAGTCTTATACCTGATTCTTTGATGGATCTCGAGCATGATGTATGTGTAAAGTCCGAGACTTCACTTTGAGAACCAAAGCTGTTTACTTTTGTAGGTTATCTAAACGAGGTTATCTCATTTTTGATATACAAAAGTAACCTAGCTTCAAGTCGTCAATCACCAGCGAGACAAGGCTTTTCTACTTATGAACAAGGCCCGGACGCTGTGTCGGGGTTGTTTGTTTCCAAAACTTGAAAACTATAACGCTAAGCTTAACGGTGGTTTCCGCCCTACTTTTCGGACAACACAAGTTGATTGGAACACCGTTAAGAGTCAAGAGCCATTGCATAATGTTCACATCTCAACGGATATTTTCACGAGTCACTCGGAAGAACCACTACAACGTTCACATCAGCTACCTCTGCTCCTTAACCAGGGCTTTCATCTCGAGAAGCACATCTTGCTGCTCTCGGATTTGGGATTGAGCGGTTTTCGGTTAATGGTCATAGGCGAAGGACGAGTCTTGAATGACCGAAGCATGTCCATGAACTAAGTGGACATCGAGGAGATCTTGTCCATAATAGTAGTGGACAACGCAGAAGAGATGATATAAGAAACACCCGAGGTGGAGGCACCACCAGGTGGAGGAGGTAGAGAGAGAGTGGGCTGATTCCGAGTATGAGGCGGAGAAGGTGGCCTCAGTCCGAGCTATGAACCTAGACACCCGGTTGGGTCTCCCGGTATCCATACCCAAGGAGTTCCTTTTTGCCAACGACAATGGCAGCCTCGAAATTGCGTTAGGATCCGAGGAAAAAGGAACTTTGAACTGTTTGAAGATGAGGGTGAGAAGAGCCCCGAAAGGAAGAGGGGTGGTCTTTTTATTCCGAGTCCGAGCTGGCACAGCTGCCATTTGCTCGACTATTATGGGAAAGAGGTCTACTTCATAGCCCTCTAGAATATCAAAAAGAGTTTTGAGATGCTTGGAGTTGGGGTTCTCTTTGTTAGAATGTCTGTGAGAAGAAGGTCGTCATCGGTAGGAAACACGGAAGACGAGCTTCGACTTTAGTTGGTTCACAGAGAAGTTTTTACGTGACTCGGGAATTCTTTAGCGTACTTCTCAAAGAAGTCATTAGCAACCTCGTTGAAAGGTATGGGGTTGCTGTTTAAGAAAAGAGAGGATACTTTGAAAAGTCGATGGAGGAGGGAAGTATTGATGCGAACGGTGATGTTTAGAACGCATGAGGTGAGGATACCCTCGGAAGCTGGAAAGATGAGTGTAAAACTTAAAGATGAGTTTAGGGTAAATGAACTCGCTAAAACAAAGAAAATTGTAGACCCCAAAGGATTAGATGTGAGGCAACCACGAAAATTTTGTGGTTAGAAAGAATTTATCATCCAACGTGAGATGTCTGGGTGACAAGAGGTTTGGAAGTATTGGAGGGGCCTTCCGGGCTTTTAGTACGCGATTTCTTGGTTGTAGAACTAAGAAAATCAGGGTGGGAAACTTTTTGGCGTTTTGATGTAGAAAAGAGAAAGAAGATGAGCTTTTGAGAGCGATAGAGAGAGAAAGCCCGAAGAGAGTGAGGCAAAAGGAGAACGAAAATAAAAAAGTAGATGAAGAGAGAGCTGAGAGCAACAGAGCTTACTTGAGAGGTTCTTCACTAAGGTTGAGATCACCGAGCGTTGCTTTGATCGTAGAGAACTTGTTCACGAGGATTTAATTACGAGAGTGAAAGAAAACGAACGATGAAAGTAACTAAATGAAGGAAAATAAGCGTTATTTATAGAGAAGTAAGTGTCCTTCGAGTATCCGTTCGACTCGGCTCTTCGACGGTCACCTTTGACCGGTGTGACTGTGTAACAACCCGACCCTAAATCACATTATTTATTTTAAATCACATTATTTATTTTATTACGTACACTATTTATATAATTGAGCGCGTGCACTTCAATTCGATATTTTGTATTTACATTATCCTTATACATGTGTTATGCAGCTAAGGCGACGAAGTGGCCCTAATAAAAATTTCATAATAAGATTTTAATTTGTGAACATCATTATTAAAACAAAATTAAAAGTAACAATAAAAGAAAACAAAGTAAATAAATAAATAAATAAATCAAAATAAATCAAAATAATAAAAACCAGATTTTTTAAAGAAACATCCAGAAATAGAAAAAAAAAAAAAAAAGGGAAAGGCGGTTAAGATCGAAATAATTAGGCAAGCTCGGTTTCAATTGCTCCCCGCTTCCCCTGCTCCTCCCGTCCTCCCTCGCTTCTTCTTCCCCGTGGGCGCCTTCTCCGGCCACCAGCGCCATCGACGCCGGCGGAGACCGGCGCCGGTTGTCCCCTGTTCCTCTCTCGTCTCGCTTCCTCCCTCTCTCGCTGTCTCTCTCTACCTCCCGCTAGGCGCTGCGGGATTCGCCCGCCTCCACTTGCAGCCCGCTCCCGGCCACCAAGCGCCACCAACGCCGGCCGAAGCCGACGTCGGCGTCGTCGGGAGACGCTCGACGCCTCTCTCTCGCCACCGCTCTCTCTCCCACACGGGCGGATGCCCTGCCTCACCACTCTCGGCGACCCATTCTGCGGTCCATCCATCAGCCGCGGCTCGGCCGTCGGAGCTCAACGCCGGTGCTTGCCCCCACGTCGCCGGAGCTACCGTGCACCACCGACATCCCCTCCTTCCTTTCCTTAAGTCCTCCTCTGTGAATTCGAAGGTAAAAGCCCTAAACCCTAAATTATCAAGTTCGTTATTTATTTGAGCAATTATAATTGTGAATTGAATTATTTGATTTATAAATATGTTTGTGGAGTGAAGTTAAAGATTAATTTGGGAAAATTTGAATTGGTGTGAAGGATTTAGGGTTGGTGTTTTGGTGAATTGATTGTACGAATGTGATATCTTTGGGGAAATTATGAACTAGTGAATGAGATTGAGGATGTTTTGTTATCGAATTGAACAATTTGGTGGAATTGTTACATTTTGCAAATAGCTAAAATTGAGCACAAAGGAAGGAAAAAAAAATATGCAGGAGGGTGAAGTCGGATAACAGATTGTGTAAGAGGCATGGGGGACATTTGAACACTTGGTAGGCTTAATTTGGTTATGAATACGAGTTACGTCGAGGAAATAACGCTTAGGCACTTAAAAGGGTGTATGTATGAGTTTTGGGCGATTCGGCAAAGTTGTGAAACCTTCCGATGGAAGGGCATTTGATGGATTAATTAATTATTTAACTATAGGTTTTGAGTGCGAGAGAAGGGAGAAGTGAGGAAGGAATTAAGAATAAGTGTTGTGTATATATGTACACCATTTTTCAATCCAAGTCATCTAGCAAATTGAATAACACCAACATCATTGGGTATTTAGTTAGCCTAATCAACTTCTCTAACTAATATGAATTGTATTCAATAAACGCAGTAAAGCTGAGTAATACAAACATTAATTTAATCGATTTTCATACGAATATAAGAAATGAAGTACATTGTTAAAGCTTATACAAATTCAAGCATTAAAACTCAAGAAAACATTATTAACTTTAGAAATCCATTTTAAACGAACTGAGGCCACTTCCGTTGCCGAATAGCCGATAACTCAAATTTACGCAAAAGGGGAGAAACAAATATTCTCAATTCGAGTACGTTCATTGCTCGTACCTTTCGAAAACTCACATGTTTCATCAAATCTCAATATTTCTCATATATATAATTAATAATGAATCATTTGCAAATCAAGTTTTGCCACCTAATCAAGTGGTCCCCGCCCAATCATCAATTATCGGGGCTTATGCCCATCAATTATCAATCATCGGGGCTTATGCCCAACCCACGCGGCTTCAACTCGGGTTCTCGGTCGGCCGGGAGGTGTGCACCTTACTAAGATCGTATCAATTATCAAGGGGTTCCACTTTCGGATAATAACCAGGCAAGCAAGTTTTACTCATATTCTCTCCCTTGATTTCAAACTAAAATGAATTGAAATGCGCGCGCTCAATTAAAATATGTTTCAAAGTTGTTTTATAGTGCAGGAGTGTTCGTGCTGAGTTTCGACTCACTCTTTCAAATATTTTACTTGTTTTTGTTTTAGGAAGAAGCATTGGTGAACAATCAACCATTTCCTAAGTCCGATGAAGGCAAACCCTAGCCAGTCACGTGGCATTCGCAAATCGAAGGTATATAGACGCTCACGGTGATTTTACCTTCAACCAGGGTTAGGTATGACCTTGGGAATTACTCGTAGGTTGTATAAATATTATGTTGCTAAATCGATAAACTGTACTTTGGGATGATTTAGCTACCGGGTAGTAAGTAGTTACTTCTAACAGGATCAATGGAAATATAACAGTGGATGCATAAGTTGAATTTCAATTTTATTTCATATATTTAGCCTTGTCCTATTTTTGGGACGGCGGTAACGTCTTCGATCGTTACCTTCAGCTGCGACCTTACGTAATAGTCCCTAATGAAGGGATTATTAAGTATTGGTGATTGGGGGCGTTACAGATCTGTTCTCTTCTCCAACGGTTAGAATTCTAGCAATTGTCTCCCAATAGCTAGTTATCCGAACACAGCGCACGAGAGAGAGAAAGATTTTTAAGATAAATTACGAAATTCTCCACTTGTCTAGAGATGATTTCAAAAGATTGATGTCCATTTTCTCAAAATCCGAGTCCGACTCGGCTAAGTTTCGAGTGACTCGAAATTGCAAGCAAATAACAACTCTTAGCTTAGTATCACTAGTTCAACGGAACTAATAACTTATTAAAGAAAGTAAGCACACTAATCATACAAAGAATCTTCACACGGAAAAGCATATAATTATGCGTTTAACATACCAAGCTTATTCCTAATAAAGCAAAACTAATCTTAACTATGTGGCTTAGTAAAGATATCAGCCAATTGAAGATTGGTATGAATGAATTCAAGTTCAATATCACCTTTCTTAGAATGGTCCCTTAAGAAATGATACCGACCTCAATATGTTTTGTCTTTGAGTGCTCGAACTCGGATTCTTGGTGATGCTGATTGCACTCTTATTATCACACTTGATTGAAATTGATTTGAATATAAGTCTAAGATCTCTCAAGTGTTGCTTTATCCATAAAATTTGAGCACAGCATGCCCCAGCTGCGATATACTCAGCTTCGGCGAGTTGATAGAGCTACTGAGTTTTGCTTCTTTGAGTGCTAAGATATCCGAGGATTGAACCGAAACCGGCGGGCTCCTAAGGTGCTCTTCCTATCAACTTTTTATCCAGCATAATCAGCATCCGAGTATCCAGGTGAGAGTCGGTTCTGTGTCTCCGGAGTACCATAGACCTAAATTCCGAGTCCTCGCAAGATATCCGAATATTCTCCTCACCGCAGATGAGATGTGATTCTTTTGGATTAGCTTGAAATCTTGCACATAGACAGACACTAAGCATTATGTCTGGCCTACTAGAAGTAAGATATAACAAAGATCCAATCAGACCTCGATAGAGTTTTTGATCTACTACTTTGCCTTTTTCGTTTGAGTCTAGTTTTATGCTCGTTACTCATGGGTGTTGTTGCATGTTTTGCATCTTGAAGTTTGTACTTCTTTAGCAGCTCCTTGGTGTACTATGATTGATGGACATATATTCCATCTCTGTCTTGCTTGATTTGTAGACCAAGGAAGAAATTAAGTTCTCCCATCATACTCATTTGGAATTCCTGTCTCATTAACTCGGAAAATTCTCCACATAGAATTTCATTTGTAGCTCCAAAAATTATGTCATCAACATATATCGGAGCAATCAGAAAGTCTTTCCCCTTGGTTTTTATAAAGAGAGTCTTGTCAATCCGACCTCTCGTAAAATCATTTTGAACCAAGAAATTGCTCGAGTCTTTCATACCAAGCTTTGGGAGCTTGTTTAAGGCCATAGAGAGCTTTTTGCGGTTTGAAAACATGATTTGGAAATTCTAAGTTTTCAAATCCAGGGGTTGCTCAACATAGACTCCTCTTCAATAAAACCATTGAGAAATGCACATTACACATCCATTTGATACAATTTGATATTCATGCTAGATACAAATGCCAATAAAATTCTAATAGCTTCAATTCGGCTACAGGTGCAAAGGTTTCCCTATAATCAATCCCTTCTTCTTGATTGTAACCTTGAGCCACAAGTGTAGCCTTATTTCGACTACCAACCTACCTTCATCTAGTTTGTTCTTGAAAACCCATTTGGTTCCTATGACTCGGGTGGTTAGAACGTCGTTTGGTCGAGTCTAGACTTAGTTTCTTTCGAATTGATTGAGTTCCTCTTACATGGCCTCTACCTATTCAGGTTCATTTAGGGCCTCTAGTGCATTTCGGGTTCAGTTAATGATATGAATACAGTGAATGCACATAGATGTTGAAGAGAGGAATGAGTTCTTACCCCACTTGTTAATGTCGGATATGATGTTTTCTAGTGGGTGACTGGAAGCATACTTGAATGCTCTGCTCGTTCTCTGGTTCACCAGATCTGTA
Organism: Talinum fruticosum; assembly: GCA_021018815.1. Lineage (NCBI taxonomy): Eukaryota > Viridiplantae > Streptophyta > Magnoliopsida > Caryophyllales > Talinaceae > Talinum > Talinum fruticosum. Next base: position 975,143 of record JAITYX010000088.1, on the reverse strand, counting down.
GGTTGAATTGGTTGATCCGGAGAAGCCTATTCTAAGTGAGCTTGTTCATCAGATTGTCCTTCAACATTCTGAGCTGGTTCTTGAGTTGTCTCATTCCGAGTGACTTCGTTATGAGCGACTTCATTTTGAGTGCCATGGATGTGATTCTTGATGAGCTCATTTTCATCACGATCATCATCACTCGCTGAGCTTTAGGTCCGAGAATGATGACTCACTTGGTTTTTCCTGTTCAATCTCATTAAACACAACATGGATGCCTTCTTCCACTTTCTTAGTTCTTTTATTGAAAATGCGACAAGCTTTGCTATGAGATGAATAACCAAGAAAAATACCTTCATCCGACCGAGCATCAAACTTAGTCAGGTGATCCTTACCATTGTTATGAACAAAGCACTTACATCCAAAGGGTCTAAAGTATGAAATATTGGGTTTCTTCCCTTTGTAGAGCTTGTATGGAGTTTTCTTGAAGATGGGTCCGATGAGGCATCTGTTCAAAGTGTAGTTAGTCTGTGTTGATTACCTCAGCCTAGAAATAGTAGGGTAGATTGTGTTCAATCATCATTGTCCTTGCTATTTCTTCAAGAGTTTTGTTCTTTCTCTCCACCACTCTATTTTGTTGAGGAGTTCTTGGTGCTGAGAAGTTGTGAGAGATGTCATTCTTATCACAAAACTCTGCAAACTCTTAGTAGTCGAACTCCCTTCCATGCTCGGTTCGAATTCTCCGGATCCGAGTCCGAGACTCAACTTGGATTTTCCTGCAGAGCTTGCTGAACTCTTTGAAAGCTTCATTTTTATGCTTAAGAAAACACACCTACGTAAATCGTGAGTAATCATCAACAATAACAAGCACATATGATTTACCTCCGAGACTCTTGACGAGGATTTCACCACATAAATCCATATGCAACATTTCAAGCGCTTTGGATGTGGAAATAGTTTTCAGAGATTTGAAAGATGATCCGACTTGTTTCCTTTTGTGCATGCTTCACAAATTTTATCTTTCTTAAATGCATAATTAGGCAATCCTCCGACTAAACCATGGGATGCAAGTTTCTTAATGGTATGCATGCTAACATGACCTAGTCTACAATGCCATGCCCATGAATAATCATGAAGAGATGCTTTTAAACATGATAAGTTCCGACTCGGGTCGAAAGAGGAATAGTTTAAGTGTTACCTGATCTCTTACCTGAGAGCTTGATCTCTTTGGTAGCATCATTAGAGATATCGCAATTGGTCCGAGAGAATCTGACCTCTTGACCTTTATCACATAGTTGAGAGATGCTTAGCAAGTTATACTTTAACCCTTTGACGAGGTATACTTGGCTGACCAGATTGCTTCCTTTGTCAATGTTGCCAATCCCAATTATCTTGCCTTTGCTCTCATCCCCAAATGTGACTTTTCCTCCTTTGTAGTACTCTAACTCACAAAAGTGTCTTGAATCTCCCGACATGTGACGTGAGCATCCACTGTCTAGGTACCAATGCCCTTTTGTTCTTTTCTGAGTCACCTGCAAGTCGAAACAAACTAACCCTTCTCACTTTCTCTAACAAACCGAGTAACACCCTTTACTATGGTCCTTTTCGAGGAAGAAGACTTTTCGGAACCCAAATTTGAATAACTTTGGTTTCGATCCGATTCTGAGTCTTCCATTTAGAGAACCGAGTCCGTGTCTCTTTCTTTTGAGAAACTTTTCTTTTATAAGCTGGTGCAGGCTCGGTCCTCCTTTTATTCTTATGAATGGGACTCGTGCACAGCCTTCCTAAACTTCAAAGTTCTAGAATCCATTTTAAAGAGTTCCGAGTAGGAATTGGATTCCTCCTCTTTGTTAAAACCATGACGTTCTTTTCGAAGGAGACACATTGGGACCCTAAGAACATATCAAGGTTTTTCTAACCTTGAGTAAACTTTAAAACAAGATCTTGAGACTCATTGAGCTTTTGCTTTAGTTACTCATTTTTCCTTCGAGTAACTCGGACTCAGTCTCATTGGATTGAGCAGTAGTCTTAAGTTCTCTTAGAGTAAGTCTCAGCTTTTCCAGTTCATTTTTTAAAGAGATGCTCTCGAAGTGATTGACTCAAGTTGTTCTTTAAAAAGAGAAGAGTCGAATTGGACTTCTCTTCCAAAGTGAAAATATACTTAGCTAAATCAACTTTGGAAAACTTGAGAAAGTATTCACTTACCTCCTAAGGATTTGTTTCCTCCTTGCTCGAGTGATCCGAATCGACTTTGTTTCGACTTCTAAGTCGGAGAGTGCCATCAGATATTTTGAGTCATCCGAATCTTCATTGTCTTCTAATAAGTCTTCATCACTCCATGTGGCCATCATAACCTTTTTCTTCTTTCTGTCCCTCTTTCTCTTGGGACTGTCCTTGACTATGTGTTCCTTGCTGCCACACTCAAAACATCAAGAGTTCTTAGTCAAAGATAACTTTGAAGGGGAAAAGTGTTTACCTTTTCTATCCTTCTTGTCGATGAGTTCGTCTCGCTTCAGTAGAGACAAGTTCCGAGCCTCTTTGATAGCTGTCACCTTGGGACCCCATCCGCTCTTGGGTAGTCTTCGAGTATCTTTCTGCGCATTTCCTCGTGGGAAATTTTTCTACCCAGAGATTTGAGCTTGTTTGTAATCTCGGTGAAGCGGATGAACATCTCGAGTGATGTTTTCTTCGGCTCCATCTTGAACAGCTCATACTTGTGAAGATATTGGCGTATCTTCACTTGTCTTACCTGGCTTGTGCCTTCATAAGTGTTGACACGTGTGTCCCATACTTCTTTGGCTGTGTCACAGTGCAGACACTTAGTTGTACTCTTCCGAGCTGATGGCGTTAGAATGTTCATGGCCTTGAAGTTCTTTCGAACTTTTCCGCTTCATCGAAGTGAACTCGGCCTTTGTCTTGGGCACGAGCCTTGTTTCTTCCGTCTTTATGGGAATGTAGTCTCCTACTTGTATGATGTTGCGGACATCCTCAACATGATTCAGCAGGAAACATTCCATGAGCTTCTTCTAGTGCACGAAGTTAGATCCTTTGAACTTTGGTGGTCTGCTGGAAGATCTTCCTTCATCGAACTCTCCGTTGTTACGAGCCATTTGATCTTTAGACCTTTGGATGGTTAGATCCTTTCTAAAAGGCTAGGCTCGATAGCAATTGAAGGTTTGCTCTTGGCGAAGTTAAGTCACCCTAGAGGGGGTGAATAGGGTGATGGAAGATTTTTCGCAAAATTAAACTCTTTTGCACAAAATAGAGACGAAACATTTTCCGAGTCTAGATTGGACTCGTAAAAGTATCAACGCGAAATTACGTGGAAACCCTCCTAGGGTAGAAAACCACGGACCGTGCTAATCTAAGCACGAAGTCAAATCCACTATTTTGAATCCACAAAATATAGTAGAATGACTCAACCGGAGTTTCTCCGTTAGACAACTCCTTACAAGACTTTCCTAGACTCGAAGTTACTTTATCCGATCTAGTACTTCCTAACCGAGATAACCTTTACACCTAGGGACAATTGAGTTGAATTAACCCTTACAGCTGAGTCAAGGGGACCTTACTCAAAAAGTAAGAATAAGTAACAGATTACAAGACCTTACAACTCAGGGAATATTAAATACGAGTTGGAGTTGTAAGTAGAAGATTGAGTATGAATACAAAGACTTTTTCTCAAGTATGTGTATTGACAATTGGTTCAAGCAATCTTCAAGTCTTGAGAGTTGGCTTCTATTTATAGATAACCAAGCAGATTAGCCGTTGTAACTATCTTCCGACTGGAAGTCCTTTTGACCGTTGCAATGGATTTTCCGAGTCACTCGGAAAATATCCATTAAGGTGTGAACGTTGGGCAACGGCTCTTGACGCCTTTGGAAGTCCCAACCCACTAGTGGTGTCCGAAAAGTACGGTGGAAACCACCATTTGAGCCTAGCATTGTAGTTTTTCCAGTTTTAGAAACAGGCATGTACCCGACATAGTGTCCGGTCTTCGATCGAGGTAGAAAAAGCCTTGTCTCGCTGGTGATTTGACGTTTTGAAGTTGGTTACTTTTGTAATTCAAAAATAGGATAGCCTCGTTTGAATAACCTACAAAAGTAAATCAATTTGGATTATCCGAGTCGAAAAGGAATGAAATTTTCTAAGTCTAATATCCATGAGACTCAAAATCCATCCGAGTCAATCTAGAAGAAAAGCAAGTCGGATAATCATCGAGAGAGGAACGACTTGATCTAGACTGCCGAGTGTTCAAACCAAGCATGCTGACTTAGAAATAGAACAAGTGTTTGAACATGTGGTATATCTAAGTGTTGTCCGAGTGACTCGGAATAGTGTGTAGAATGGCATGTAAGAGTATGCTTTCCGAGTTAGTCGAAGCGGATGAAAACGAATGTAATAGATTCTGTAACACTCGGAAAAGTTTCTAAGGCACATAGAATGACTTGTAATCAAAACCTTATGAGAGCTGAAGTCTTATACCTGATTCTTTGATGGAACTCAGAATGATGTATATGTAAAGTCTAACTCTTCACTTTGAGAACCAAAATTGTTTACTTTTGTATGTTATCTAAACGAGGTTATCTCATTTTTGAAATACAAAAGTAACCAGCTTCAAGCTGTCAATCACCAGCGAGATAAGGCTTTTCTACTTCGAACAAGGCCCGGACGCTGTGTCGGGGTTGTCTGTTTCCAAAACTTGAAAATTATAACGCTAAGCTCAACGGTGGTTTCCACCCTACTTTTTAGACAACACCAGCTGATTGGAACACCCTTAGGAGTCAAGAGCCGTTGCACAACGTTCACATCTCAACGGATCTTTTCCGAGTCACTCGGAAGAACCACTACAACGGTCACAAAGGACTTCTTTTCAGAAACTAGTCACAACGGCTAATCTTCTTGATCATCTATAAATAGAAGCCAACTCTCAAGACTTGAAGATTGCTCGAAACACATTACTGAAATTATATCTCTTTGTATAATACTCATTCAATCTTCTTACAACTCCAAGTCCGTATTTAATACTTTTCTAAGTTGTAAAGTCTTGTAATCAGTTACATACTCTTTCTTACTCTCTAAGTAAGGTCCCTTGACTGAGCTGTAAGGGTTAACTCAGCTCGGTTGTCCATAGTCTGTAAAGGTTGCCTCGATTACGATGTACTAGATCGGATAAAAGAATTTTAGAGTCTAGGAAAACTCTATAAGGAATTGTTTAAGAGAGTAATTCTAGTTGAGTCGAGTCTACTATATTTTGTGGATTCAAAATAGTGGATTTCACTTGGTGCTTGGACTAGCACCGGCAATGGTTTTCTCGCCCGAGGAGGGTTTTCACGTAAATCTATGTTCATACTTTTACGAGTCCAATATGGACTCGGACTATCTTGATTATTCTTTTCAAGCTTAAATATTCCAAGTTTGCTAAAATTTCCTCATCACCCTATTTACCCTCCCTAGGGTGACCAAGACTCTACAAGAGCAAACCTTAAAAAATTTTAGTTAGTTGATATTTTCACTAAGCCACTTAGTGAAGATCGGTTTCGCTTTATTATGAATGAGCTTACAATGATTAATGCATGATTATTTGATTTTCTAAGTGAAATTGTCTTGCATGATTATGTGTTATATGTTTTCTTTCTTTTCCTTAATAACAATTGGTTTAGTTGACCGAGTGAAACCGAGCTAGGAGTTATCATGTGTTTGAGTTTTCTACGTCAATTAGAAACCATACTCGGTCGGACTCGGTTCTTGAGTAATATGACATCAAAATTTTGAAATCATCTCTAGATAAGTGGAGAATTTTAGAAATTTCTTTTAAAATTTCTCTTTCTCTTCTGTCTACCATACGCATCGATCGGAGAACTAGCCGTTGGGAGAAAGTCAGCTGGAATTCTAACCGTTGGAGAGCGAGGAACGTCACACTTGTGCGAGGCAACCGTTGGAGGTTTAGGTAAGACCGAATATTGAAGGACATCCCTTTTCACTATAAATAGCATTCCTTTACCTTCATTTTTCTACTTTACTCTCTCGATTACTCGCTCTCGCTCTAAAAGTTCTCGGTACTCACTCTCTTATTCTCTTTCTCAAGTTCACTCTCTCTCTCTCTCAAATCTTCAGCCATGCCTAAAAGAGGTTCAGCCCTAGATTTTCTAGGGTCTGCGACCAAGAAACCTCGCACCAAATAACCACAAGAGGGTAACTCTAACCCCTCCAAAGTGTTCGTCACCTAACACCTCACATTGGATGACAAGTTCTTCCCAACCGGATCGTTTTCGTGGTTGGCTCACATCAAAACCACTGGAGTCTATAACTTTATGTGCTTCGGTGAGTTCATCTTCCAAGAACTCATTGCTGAGTTCTATTCTAACCTGTCTTGCTCCGAGGGAGTCATCACCTCACAAGTTCAAGACACGGTCGTTAGTATCAACCTCTCCCTTCTCCACCGAATTTTCAAAGTCTCCTCTCTCTTTGTCAATTGCAATCCCATCCCTTTCAACGAGATTGTGGATGAGTTTTTCAAGAAATATGCCAATGAGGTCCCTGAGTCGGGAAGTAGTTTCTCGGTGACTTAGATGATAACTAAGGCTAGACTACTTTGCTTTCTTCGATGAGAACTTTCTTCTCTCATCACTCGAGCAAAGGCTTTCTATTTGATATCCTCGGGGCTATGATGTAGATCTCTTCCCAGCCATCCTTAAGCAAATGGCTACTCGTGCCAGCTCAATCCAAAAGTCCTCTCCCTCCCCTCGGACCCAAACGTAGTGTCTATGGCTACCATTGTAGTGGGCGGAAGGAACTTCGGGATAAGGGTACGACGAAATCAAGCCTAGTGTTTGGGTCCATGGGTCGATTTAAAGCCACCTTCACCCCTCCTCAAACTCGGATCGAGACTCGGATTCCCCTATGTCTCGCTACTCCACCTAGTGGTGTATCTACCTCGGAACCACCTTCGCAGCAAGCTCGCTGCTTTGTCTACTATTTTAGTAGACAAACTCTCCTCAATAACCGAAGAATTTCAAGGTACTCTCCGTTCCTTCAAAAACGTCCTTTAGAGTTTGATCATCAACTAGAAGACAGCTCGGTCTTAGATCCAGGAGCACCAGGATCTGCTCATTGAGATGAAGGGACTAATCAAGGAGCAATAAGAGCATCTTTAACTCCTCCAAGAAAGGAGATCAAAGGTTTCTCGGGACCCGAAAGCTCGAAACTTTTGAGGATTCCTTGAGCCCTGCTAAGTCCCCCTCTACGAGAGGCAAAAGAAGAAGAAAAAGTTGCGACTCGTAGCAGCTCGGCTGAGGAGAAGGAGGAAGAGAAGGAGGAAGAGAAGGAAGAAAAGAAGAAGGAAAAAGAAGAAGAGAAGGAGGAAGAGAAGGAAGAAAAGAAGGAGGAAAAAGAAGAAGAGAAGGAGGAAGTCGCTCGGCTAGAGAGACAAGGTCGTCGAAGTCCCTCAACTGGAGCCGATCAGCTCAAACGAGCAGTATGAGTGGGTCGGAAGACCCTACGGACGTTGGTTAGTCCACAGTGGTCAAAACAGAAGAAGCACCTCCCTCCGTGGTATTCTAGGAGGATGAGCCGGAGGATGACTTAATTCTAGGTCGGGCTACCGGAACCGAGCCGCTACTCGATATCTTGGTGCTGCCGCCACCACGAGTCCTTAATGTCATCCCAAGCCTACCTGCGCCGGCGCATCGCTCGCTGATCCACCCCAACACCCCCAGCACCCCTGTGTTAATTTCCTTTCTGTTGTTTTCGGTTCTTTTTTTTTTTTGTCCAACATCAACTGTATCTTCTTGACGTTTTCTTCCCTATTTTTGTTTTTTCTTTTCATGAAATGCAAGGGGAGAAAATAGAAAAATTTGATGTTGTTATGTTTAGGGGGCTCACCCTCTCTCTTGTACTTTATTTTTGTATATATGAATGAATTTTCTTTCTTGAAGCAGAATCATTTCGAGTTAACTCTTTCGAGTTCGATCTCTTATTACTAGTTTTCTACTATAATAAAGTTGTTCATATTTTTCGCTAAATATGTTATCCACATAAAGGCTACAAGTAGTGACAGTATCTATAATACACTTCACTCACTACTTCTTATTCCGATATGTTCTACTGAGTAAAAATGAAAACTCATGTTTTACACTAACAAAGTTTCTATCTAAGTGTGGAATGCCTTTCATAAAAAACGGGAAATTGAAGACTCGGATTCTAAATATAAACCATTTTGAGTACTGCATGAAGATTCGTGTATAAACCTTATCCCTCCTAAGCTTTGATTACATGTCATTCTAAGTATTATAGAAACTCCTGTATAAGTTTTCATTCGTTTCGACTGACTCAAAAACACATTCTTGTATATCTTACGCATTAGTGTTTCGACTCACTCGGACAACACTCCGATCTATCGCATGCTCAAATAATCTCTCTAACTCTTTTTATCTAAGTTATGACTTCACATTTCAATGCAAAGTGAATTACAACATTAATTCCTCTTTCTAAGTCGGTTTCTTTGTTTAAGAAATATTTGTGAAGATCAAGTCTTTTTACTCGATGATTTTACTCTTTCTAACTTAATCCTTCTTAGGACTGAGTCCGATAGAATTTGAGTATATTAATTGTCTTAAGACTCAGAATATTCCACACTTCTAGGCCTAACATAATTATGTGCTTAATTATCTTAATTGAATTATTATCTCGTGCCTAATCTTGGACCAAAGTATTTTATACTTTGAGAACCAAAGTGGTTTACTTTTGTAGGTTATCCAAATGAGGCTATCTTATTTTTTAATTACGAAAGTAGCTGGTTTCAAGTCTGTCAATCACCAGCAGACAGAATTTATCTACTTCGAACAAGGCTTAGACATTGTGTCGGGGTTGTTTGTAAAGCTGGAAAACTTGAACGCTAAGCTCAATGGTGGTTGCCACCTTGCTTTACGAGACATCACCAGTTGAGTGGAGCACTTTTTGGAGCCAAGAGCCTTTGCACAACGTTCACATCCCAACGGATCTTTTCGAGTGACTCGGAACAGCCGTTGCAACGGCAAGGAAAGACTTCGTTTAGAACCAAGACACAACGATCACTCTGCTTGGTCATCTATAAATAGAAGCCACTTTACAGGACTTGAAGATTGTTGAACACATTGCTTGAAACTATATCACTTAGTACAATACTCATTCAATCTTCTTTTTACAACTCCAAGTCTATACTTAATACTTTTATGAGTTGTAAAGTCTTGTAATCAGTCACATACTCTTCTTACTTGCTGAGTAAAGTCCCTTGACTAAGGCTGTAAGGGTTAACTCAGCTTAGTTGTCCCTAGCTATAAGGGTGACCTCAATTAGGAAGTATTAGATCGGATAAGGGAACTTCGAGTCAAGGAAAACTCGTAAGGAATTGTGTAAGGGAGCAATTCTGGTTGAAACAGATCTGTTGTATTTTGAGGATTCAAACTAGTAGATTTGACTTGGTGCTTGGATTAGCGCTGTCCGTGGTTTTCCGCCCCGGGAGGGTTTCCACGTATCTCTGTGTGCATACATTCCCGAGTCCAATCTAGACTCGGATTCACTTGGTCATTCTTTTCAAGCTTAAAGTCTCTAAGTTTATTAAAATTTCGTCATCACCCGATTCACCCCCTCTAGGGTGGCGTAGATTCTCCAACAGCAAACCTTCAATTGGTATCATGATATTTATTAGTATTTGGATAAGCAATAATATCCTTTGGACTCTACACCTAGAGCCCAACGAGCCATCAGGATGTTGGCTGCCCAATTCTTCATCGATCAACGATAATTGTTTAATGAAACTAACTCCGGGATTAACTTACTTTGTGTCAATCAACATGAAGCAAAGTGCATCATGGAAGAGATTCATGGTAAGGAATGTGGACCTCATATGAACGGTAGGATGTTCGTCCAAAAGATTTAGAGACTTGGTTATTACTAACCAACCATGGTGGCGGATTGTGATGACTTTGTTAGAAGATGCCATAAGTGTCAAGTGCATGCAAATCTACAATACCAACCCTCATACTTTCTTACTACGCTATCTTCACCGTGGCTATTTTCAGTTTGGGGAATAGACATTATTGACAAGGTGACTCCTAAAGGAACAGGTGGTCACGAATTTGTGTTAGTAGCGATCAACTGCTTCACCAAATGGGTAGAGGCAACTTCCTATGCAACTTTGACATCGAAATAGGTAGCTAAATTCATCATCCATAACATTATCCGTCGTTATGGGGTGCCCTACGAGTTAATAAGTGACCGTGGTAGCCATTTTAAGAAGAAAGTAGCGAATTTGTTGGATAAGTATAAAATCCAGCGTCACAAATGTACCTCGTATCGCCCTCGGACTAATGGAGCGAGTTGAGGTCTGCTAATATGAATATTCGGAAGATAGCGGAGAAAATGACGAGTTAGTTATAAGGATTGGCCGGATAAATTACCTTTTGCTTTGTGGGGTTATAGAACTTCTTAGAACCTCTACGGGAGCAACGCCTTATTCTCTAGTCCGTGGCATGGAAGCAATCCTTCCAATTGAGATTACCATTCCTTCGTTAAGGATAATTGCTGAGAGCCAAATTCCGGAAGCTGAATGGGCCAAAGCACATTATTAGGAGTTGGTGTTATTGGATAAGAGACACCTTAATGCCTTGCATAATGTCCAAATATACCGAGGCTACTATATCAAGAGCATTCAATAAGAAGGTTAAGCCTCACAACTTGCAAATTATGATTTGGTTCTTAAAGAAATTAGAGCACTAGTTCAAGATCCACGAAGGAAATTTAAGCCCAACTAGCGGGGCCCATTCACACTTAATCAAATTTTACCCAATGGAGCGATAAAGTTAACTCGATTTAGATGGAGATTTTTCGAGTAAACCAATTTGGATCGATTGAAGAAGTAATATGCCTAGCATACCCCTAGCTAGTGGGCGAGCCCAGCCCAACCGAGCTTGGCCAAGGCGAGTGCTGGCCACCACCGGTCCACGGTGGATTGGCCGAGCCATGGTTTTCCTTTTATTCCGATTTTCCTTGGTTCGTTTATTTGCTAGATGGTCCAATTAGACGGTCCAATTTGTATGATGATTTTTATTTTACCTCTAAGTGAGCGATAAAAATATGAAAGTATAGCATAACACTTACTTTTATTCAATAAATGGTAAGCCTACTACTTACCTAAATACATAACTAATAAAAGGAATTTAATTGAAAGCATACTACTTTTAAAATAAATAAACAAGTATTCTAAAGAGGCAAACTAATCCTCCTTTTCTTTTATTCTATCTCAAATTCCTAAGAATTCGAATCCTAGTCTATTTTCACTTTCTTTCCTTTGGGACCGCTATACTCCGTTCCTTTGTCTCCTGTGCGTTCCTTTCGCTCTCGGATTCGGAGGGCACTCCTTTGTTTGTTTTGTTTGGCTTCAATGTCTCTTTAACGGGCGCATGCGATCATCCGAGTGTTTACTTCGTGAATTTGCGGGGAGTAGCAACAGGGACATCTTCTTAAGGATTTATTTCTCTAAGTCTCGGTGCTTTTTGTTGTTGGGGACTAACTTCTATTATCCACTTCGGTTAATAGGGAGACACAGCGAGAATTTGCAACTCGTCAGGTGTCGGCAAGGTCGTAGGAGTCAGCAGTTTCGGAAGACCTTTCTAGTATTCGGGCCATGACCCGGTTCGTCAAGAGCTACCATGTCCTCTTAACAAATCAAAATTTACGGGCCGGATACAATCTAGTGGTTGTATTACCTATTCTCTACCTATTTGCCACACCACAAGGTTACGGAAGTAATACGTGCTCTCCTCCAAGCCCGAGCAGACGAATGTATGGATGTTGTTCGATATGCGTTTTGAACTAGGACATCTTCTAATAGGTAACATACCATAAGGGTTCATTGTTGTAATTTTTGAGATATGCTTCCCATCGGGAAGTAAGGCGATTAACTACCGCTACTTGTTCGTTTTTGCTTGGCAAAAATGAGTTGCTAGGTATGTGTCCAACTTTGGAGGAGATCCGATGAGTTTCATATGGTTCATTAGCCGGATCTACACATCACGGATGCAAAATCAAATATCGGTATCCCGCACGGTCAAAGTTTAACTTTTTAGGCCCGAGTAGGAGCAAAATCGAAATAATAAAAATAGCGACAGGAAAAGCATGAACGAAAGTTAGAATTTTTGGGATAAGTCAAAGGCCCTCGACCTCCGGCGGGGCCACCGCCTTATAGCCTCGTGCTGCCTTCCGATTTACCATTATTTTTTCCGTTTGTTTTATAGCTTACATGCAATAACAAGGGGCTTCCACAGAAATTTTGCTCGGCATTGGCTTCAACTTTGTTTAAGCCAATTATCATTTCAGCAATTATTTGTGGCGTTAGGCCCTAATTGGCTACTCGCTCGACGCCGGCTCCACCTCGGGCCCATCCTATTTTGTGCTTTCTCGCGGGCCCGAGTAGTCCTTGGTTATTTTTGTTTCTCGTCCCAGCCTTTGGAGTGCACCTTGTCTTGAACTATTCACTTGAGATTTTCCTTTTCTCTTTTCATTATTTTCTTTTAGGGGTAATAGGGGCTAGTGGCCATTTTTTGTTTTTGAATTTATATCTTTTTCTTATGTTTTGTGCATCATATTAAATAAAAGAATGCATTTTAGAATCGAGTCTTGCATTTTATCTCATTGCATAAGAGTCTTCATTACAAGTTAAAAATACATTAACAAAACAAACAACCTACAAAAGGTCCATTAATCGGCCAGTAGTGGAAGCGGTAAGGAGTCTTCTACACATCGTCATCGAGTCATCATTTAAGATGTAGTTCCCAAAGTCCTCCAAGACGGATGTTAAGAATCGGCCACCTTCATTGCCTTGGTACGAACCACTCCTTGGTCCCAAGACCGAGAAGCCCCATGTGATGGTCCACTGTAATGGAACCGATGGAAGTAAAGAGGTTTCCCGTGTCCATTGAAGGCTTGCAAAGGTAGGATGTTCAAGCTCTCCTCGAGTGGCTAGGTCCCGAAAGCACTAGGTCCTACCTGGAATGGACTCTAATGATGTGCACGCCTTGAAGAACATTATGACGAGCCTTGTTTAGCATTGCAACTATAGGGCGCTTGTTGTTGATGAGCTTGGGATGATGTGTCGGGCGCACTAGGTTGATTACCGAAAGGAGTGGCTCTCGATCGGCGTCTCTACAAGATCAAGGAATCAATTCGAAAATCACTAAAAGCTTAAAGAAATTAGCACTACACTAATTGAGGACTTACTTGGGAAGTAGAGAAAGATTGTCCGATAAAGAAATTCTGGATTCCACGAAGAGCTGAGTGCTATCTAAGAGATATGGCCTAAATTGCTCCTAGTCGTAGTGTAAAATTTATTTGAGGTTATCAACAAGGAAGATACTTTTAGCATGTAACTAAAAAGAAAAGAGCACATAACTCTTACCCTCGCCAATTTCTAGGAAATGGATGCCTAACACATTCCTCTTCAAGGATTTCGGGAATGGTGACAAAACAAGGAGGTCTCTCGGGCATAGTAACATCCATGTGAAGATTCGAGATATGGATGTCAACGGGAGTAAGCTGCCAAGGAAAGATAATGATTAATTTCCATACAAGAAATTCAAGTTATAAGAGAGAAGTTGAGCACTCAGTAGTTGGGTCATGATGCGGGAAGTATGATATGTGTAGGAGGTGTTTAAATTCAAAAGTGAAGCAAACGGATACCCTGGTCGTCGATTGCTCGTTTGGCAAGAGAGCGAAAATAGAACATAGTCGGAGGAGGATCGACTGGAACAAATGGAGGTCATGTGTTAACTCGAATTTTAGGAGTGACTCTCTCCCCAAGATACCATCAAAATCATAAATGACCTTCAAACAAGATCATTCTCTTACTCAATTCTCGGGCCACAATGACATTTTGGGGAAGTTGAAGTTGAGCCCAAGGATGGAAGTTGGCCTATAGACAAAAATTATCAAGAACTTAGCTAGCAAGTATGAAAGACAACAAGGAAATGGACAAAATGATAGATATAAGGGGTTGGACTGCACTATAGGCAGCCCCATAGGTACTCGTCCAGTCGTGGGCATGACCGAATGCTGAAAATATGTTGAAAAGCTCGTTTAGGCATATTTTGGAGCAAAATTTGACAATAGAAGCAACATACCGAGTCGACACGGTTGAGGGATGACCTCAAGAAGCCTATCTCATGTATTTTGGTTTACCCAAGATTTATTCTAGCCCGTGATACGGACGCGGGAATGCGAGCCGATTCGTTGAACCGGGGAGACATGTGGAAAATAATCATATAGCCACAACTACATTTTGGCAAGTCAAGTAAGTCTTTTTATCCACATATGATGAAAAGTACATATTGAAGAACGCTAAATCTGAGCATACCTCAATGATCTTCCATAAACCATTTAAAGGAAGATAGTTGGTGGATTCCGGTTCCGGACTTGTGTGTCGCACACCGGCATGGAGGCTTCTAATGAGGCAAGTACATGAGGGAGCACCCCAGTTGAGCTCCTTTATTCTATCAAGATCCACTAGGTTCACCAAGTAGTGAACATGAATCTTAGCGGTTTGGTCGGAGAAGAGGATCGTGCTCAAAAGAAAAGCAAGCACGACCCTAACTTGTTGTTGAAGACAGTGTTGAGGCCGGAAGACTTTATTCTCGAAATCCTCAAAAAGAATGGTATATTTGAAATGATTATTATATGGAAATCTAATCTGCTACGGGGCCGAAAAGGTGACGAAGGTAGTCATAGTTTTTGTACAAATTCCGGTCATAAACTAAACGTTCCCTCGAAAATCCTAGACTGGATAAAACAACAAAATCGAAAGAAGTTATTGTCATCTCACCGAAGGGGGCATGGAACGTATTGATGGTATCCCAAAATCGCTCACTAATAACTTTAATGGAATCTCTCTCGCCTCCTATCAATGAGATTGCATACGAAATGTAGAGAGGCCCGAATCCAGGCATTATACATAACATTCTCGAGAAGAAAGTGCATCCTCTCACATGTCTCCATAATCTTCGGGATGGCTCCACTACTTAAAGTTCAGCCTTTCTACAAGATGAAATCCTATCAGATTTTTGTTAAAAAGTTACTCTAAATGAGAAAACAAAGCGGTTTAAGCCAATTAGCTTACGGAAGAGGAGATGGCAAGTGAGGAAACATGGCTTTCGGCTTCAACTAGAAAATCACTTAGATACCATTCGTTTTGCGAACGCCATTCGCACTCAAGGAAAGAGTCTTGATCTACACTCTTGGCCCTAGATCTTCCTACGGGATGAGCTTTTCTTCTAGGCATTTTGGAGAATATGAACTGTTGAGAACCAACTAGCTTTCAAGAAGGAGCAAAGCAAGGAAATATAAGAAGATAACAAGATTAAGATGAAGAGTTGGTCACGCCAAATGAAACAAACCATACACCCCTTTTATCGGCAAACCGGTCAAGGCATCTAAGCATATAAGACAAGGGTTAAACAATTAGCGGGAAGCTGAAGGGATCCTGGCTAGGCATGCCGAGGCCACGCCTGCCAAAGGCTGGCCGGCGCCGGCCATGAGGAGTCGTGGTGTCCAATCGGCGATAGCTTTACGGACTAGCCCACTTCCCTAGCCCGAGCAACTTTGTCCTCTTGGAGCACGAGATTTTCGTCTCTTATGCATGTAAGTGGGAGCTGCCGGACCTACCAATCGGCCTTTTCGAAACACTTTTATCGATCTATTTCGAGTGAATTATTTAGATAAAAACACCGATCTTTTGTCAAATTAATTTTACGCTAACAAGTATAGCACAGAAGATTATTTTGCCAAGCTTCGGATCGAAAGACAGTCGATGTATCAGCATTGAAATATGCCAAGCTTCGGGCTCCGATCAAGCCAAGCTTAGGATCCTTTTACCAAACTTCAAAACCCATGCATCGCAATCAAGTTCAGGTCTCACTTTGGAGTTTAGGTTTGACTACAACCAATTCGAAGCATCACATAATTTCTTATAGAAATCGAGGTAAGTACCCTTTAGTGTCTACATTGACCCTTCGTCTTTCTAGACTCGGTCAAAGTAGGGACGAAGTGGAGATACCTAAAAAGTGTCGTCCTTTACCTCATTATTTCTATGTTTTGTTTTGTCGGCTCGACGATGATAATCTCGAGGCTTGTTTGTCGATTTGGATTTCAGACTATGCTACTAGAAATTAGACTTCTAACGACGACACTTTAACGACAACTCATACGATTGGTCGTTAAAAGTTACTAATAACGACATAATTAATTTTTTGTCGTTTAATTTTATCAAATAACTATCATTACACAACGAATAAAACAATGCGTCGTTATTACTCTAATATGTTGGTCGTTAATACTATTAAGACTCAAAAATTTAATTATTAATGTTTTCTTTTTAAGGTAAATTTAAGAAGAAAAATTAAATTAAAATTTTCCTCCTAAAGTAAAATTATTAAGGGTAAATTTAGGTGGCTCTAAGCCTCCGGCTCTCTAGCTTTTCACCAACTCTAGTGAAACCTTAACTCCCTTCCTGCCTCCTCTGGTCTCGCCTCTCGGTCGAGGCTCTTACCGATCTCTCCTCCACCTCCACTCACACGCTCGGTTTTCCACTCCTCTCCCTTGGTCGTCGCTATCCCGGTCTCCATCTCCGTCACTGTCGCTTCCTCTTTTCTTTCGGGCGCCCGGTCGGAGGCTCGCTCGGTCGACCTCTTGCTCTCGCCCGATCTCTTGCTTTCACTCAATCATCGAGTCATTCACTCCTCTCCCTGGCCGTCGCCGTTGCCGTTGCCGTCGCCGTCGCCGTAGCGAGTCTCCCTCTTCTTCGCTCAGGCAACCTCTTGCTCTCGCTCACTCGGGTCTCGTCCTCTCACCTTTCGCTCTCTCGCTCGGTCGACTCTCGGGCATTGCAACTTTCAATCGGCCACATATCGGGTTCGTTCATCTCTCTATGACTATGTAATTTCACTCACCAATTTCTTTAATTTGCATTGAAAAGTATCAATTGATATAGGCATGTTCTCTTCCTTAATTTGAGAGAAATTCGTTCATCTTTCTCTATGACGGTTTTAGGGTTCTGTTTTTGCTCTCCAATTTCTGTTTGCTTTACGATTTAATTTGCAAGAATCTTGTGTCTTAGTGATCATATTGCTTGTTTATTGATCAATTGATTCAATTATTGCCCTCGGATTTTTATGCAGCTTTCCCCTTTGATCATTAATTGAAATACAAGGGTTGGAGCAATGTTCATTTCAAGTGATCGAATATTGAACCTAACCAGTAGTTTCGGTTAAGAGGCAGCCCCAGGATGCTAAGTTTGGATTGTGTATAATATTTGACTTAAGGCTTGGCTGATACGGAACCAAAAACATGATGCGAAGGTAGGCAAATGATTTCTACCAAGTCCGTAAATTGTGAAATTATGTAAACTTTCGTGATTACACATGATAATTCGGCTTTTCAGGCTGGTGATAGGCCCTCTATTTGATGTAAATTGTGGAGCATTATTATATCAGCTGATGATAGGCCCTCTATTTGATGGAAATATATTTGATGATTTCTTCTTTCTGTTCTTAACTTCATAATGCCTCTACTTACGCTTCGTTCTTAACTTCGTAGTGCTTCTCAACTTCTACTTCTTCTTTCTATTCTTAACTTCTACGATTCCATTCGAAATTGGTCAATCAATTGAATATAATCAAGAATTGTTTCTGTCCTTCCCAGGCGGTAGCGGTTTTCACTCAAACTTGAAAGTTTCAGCTATGGTAACCGGCGCCTAAATCCAGCGCTGGACTTTTCCGTCCGACTCGGTGATGCTGCCAGGTGAGTGATTTATCAGTTTTTCTCTATTTATAATTCCCGTGGTGAGTTGCCTCTGAATTTTGTGAATCCAATATCCCTACGATAGAGAAGGGAATCTTCAATTGTGAGATGTAGTAGCACAAAAATTAGGAATTTGGTGGTTCAAATTTAGATATATTGAGTTGAAATTGAGTCCATTAGGCAACTTCATAGTCTAAATATGTTCTCAATCCATATATCGTCTAAATACTTTGTTGTTTAAGTAGGCAACAGTCTCACTTGCTGTTCAATTTCTGAAATGATGTCAATTTTGTTTCACGAGCAATGTTGGTTACAAATTTCCTTAAAAATTCTTTTCAGCAGATGCTAGGAATTTGTCTCGTTAGAATTAATTCATAGCACCGATACTTAGCAGTACTTACAACACAAAGTTAACAGCTACAAGAAAAAGAAAAGAAAAAGTTGATAAGACTTGTAGACTAGAGTTAATAAATCTATCAAATATGCTAATATCATAACAGACAAATAATCATTTGGAACTTTAGGGTAATCAATATTATAGGAATGATCAATTATAATGTTTTGAGCAATTGTTATGGTTTAGTAAATACATTTCTTAAATTTCTCTTAAATATTGCAAGAAAAATTAGTGTAATAATATTTGGGACCATAATTTTTGAAAATTAAGATTCAATATCTTTGAAAATTTAAAGGTTAACTAATAGGGAGAAATGATCAAACTATCTTTCTTCTAGTAATTTGATTAAGATTTTAATTTGTATCTACTTATTATAAGACAGTTATATTTTGATCATTTTCTTCCATTTATAAGGAAGTATTAACTACAATCAACCCTTGAGATATTAGCTTTCTCTAAGTGTAATGAAATCACAATTGACATCCAATTTTTCAAATCCCGACTCCAGTTCTTTTTTTCCTTCTTGAGCAAATTTGGCTAGTATCCTCTTTTGTTTGATAAAAATAAATAAACAAGGCTAGTTCTATCCTAAGTTCATTCCATTGGATAAATAAGCTCCAACCCATGCCGTCCGGAATTCTTTTACCCAAACAATATCTTTACTCGCACTTACATGTTTGTTGTGGCACTAGATCAATTGTAATTTGAAAAAGTTCTTGTCTACATTATAATGTTGCACGCCGTGGCAAGGGCATATCAGCTTGGTCTTTTCCTAGTTTAAATCAAGAAACATACAAAAGTGCTCGTACCTTCTCTGCTTGCTCGGGCTCCCCCATCCCTCTTCCTTTCCTCTCTTTCCACTCGCCTAATTGGGTCGGTTAATGATCCTTATTGCGCCCCAAATAAGCCTTATCATCTCTTCATAATTTAGTGAAAATAATCACCGGCCCATATACGACAAGTCTATATCTCCTCCCTTCCGTCCTCTTACGCTGCTGCATCCTAACTTATTTTAATACGCCGGCCACTACAATTCCTAATCGCCCAACAGTTTAGGTCGGGTGAAAAAGGAAGACAATTTCCTTGATTTAATTTATTCAACACCAGCCTCCAAAGGGATACTATTGTAATATGTCTGGCCGTAAATAAAATCGATTACTCAACCCCTAGTCTGCGGGGAATAATATTCAATAATTCTATGCTTTTCGGTTGCTTTTCTTTAAAATTTCGGGTATTACATTTAAGCTCCATAAAACAATCAACATGAGAGTAGGAGCTTTTCCACTCAAAAGCTGCAACCCCAAATTTTTATGTAAAACACTGCGTTTTGGCTTGGAGACTCTTTTGGAAACACGCTAGGGCATTAAACCCTAGGCACACCAGGTGGCCGGCGCCCTCGAACCGGATTCTATCCAGTTTTATGCTTGCTTTATCCAGTTCAATCTTAAGATATTCTGGCCCGGTTTATTTTTAGTCTGTTTGGAGGGCTAGCCGAGAGCAACCTTAAGTCATTTGTGACCTAGGTCCCTCCTTATAAATAGAGAGCCTTAGCTCTCATTCCCATATGGCTTTCTCCTATGCGTTATGCTGCAAAAAGCTGATCGGAATACACATCCATTAACGTTATTATGTAAAAATTAATCTCAAACATTTATCTTTTCTACTTATTTGCCGCTGAATCCTTACAAAGAGCTATAGAATATTCGGTTATTCCGATCTTTGGGCATTCATTTAGTCGATCATTCTCACTCCTCATAAACTCACCTTTTCAAAACTTATAAAGAGCCCTCCTTTTTTTGATTTTTACTCGTAGCATCAAGAGATCCATTGTAGAGATCGATCGGCAAGGTGGCACAACCTAAGGGCAATCATTCAGCCTTCAAATGATTATTTAAATTGTGTTTTATATCAAAGAGATGTAATCGGTTTTTAATTCCTCCCCGCCCGATGTAATCTTTTAGTTTTCTACTTTTCTTTCTTTGTCGCTTTCTTTACTACTTTCTCTATCACTTTCAATTAATTCTGTTTGGTTGCTTTAATTATTGTTTAGCATGTTGTATGTTTACGTTTAGCACATTCTTTTAGTATATTACTCAAACTAGTAATGGTGGTCTTCAAATGGGCGGACTGGAAGGGTTTCTCCTATATTTCTTACCCTCGCCCTCGAATCTAATTCTCGGTTTAAAAACCGATGGAATCTCTTTTTAGCCTTTTTTAATATTAGTTTTCCGTACTAAGATTGAAAGAGAAAAATTTTATTTTGTTTTTGTTAGTTTTTGTCTCCTAAAACCGACTAGCGACTCATCTTTTCAATTTATTCCTATTCTTAATGCATCTTGGTTATTTTCTAATTACGGGGTAAAGAAAAAAGAGATTTCGATCCGTCCGCTAAGCTAGAGGCTAATGCTGAATGTGTTAGCCCAAGCCCTTGGCCGGCGTTTGTAACCGCCAAGTGCAGGCTGCCACCTGCACTGGGCGGTCGGTGGCCGACGCTTGTGTCCGGACCGGTGTTTTCACATCGGTCTCTCCCTAAAGCCTCGGGCGGAACCCTAATTTCTAGTTATTTTATTCTTTAATTAGGAAATAATATCGCGCGAGTTTTGAAAATAATTTATAAAATAAAGTAGTTAATAAAACGCCAATCAATTCAATATGATTTAGTCTATTAATTTGACTTAATAAAATTCGAAACTCTTAACAAGAGATCAATTGTAACATCATAAAAAAAGTATCATTTACGACCATATATTACGATCCGATGCTATTCTTGTCATAATTAATTAATTTATTACAACAAGATGAAAATCTCGTTGTAATATCGACAAGCATTTACAACAAGACGCGAAACTCATAGTGAATGTAACCGAATCTTGTCATAAAAGACATTTGCCTAACCTTAAGACTGTGAAGTCTATCTCATTTCCCTAGTGTCCTTGCCTCATCGCTATCTCTTTCCCTTCTGTTGCTTCCAGGTATGAGATACCCCTTCCCCCGGCCTCTCTCTCTTCTTCTTCTTGCCATGGATAACTCCATTCCCTCCAACTCTCATCTCTCTTCCTTTTCACGCCTCAATTCTCTCTCTTCTCTCCCTACTTGTAGCTCTCTCTCCCTCTCTTTCTCCATGCCTTACACGAAAATATCTGAAATCCCTGTGTTCTCTACCCTTATCAGTCCTTTCCCCTCAATCGAAATTGTCGTCACAGGATTCGGGAGATAAGAATTTAGGGTTTAAGGGAGGTTGTAAAGAGGAAGAAGAGCACAACGAGAAGGGAAATTAAGCGAGAGCCAAATAACGGAGGACGCCGAGAGAGGCGGTGAGTTCGAGGTTAGGTTTTCATTTTCTTCTTCTTCAAATTTCAGCTTTACATCTCAATTTTTTGTAATTGGTTCGGTTTGAAGTTAAATTCGAGTGACAATTTGATTTAATTTTCGTCTATTGAGTTCGTTTGAGTTTTTGGTTCGAAGTTTGGTTTGTGAATTTGTTGAAATTGAAGCTACGACAGCGAGAAGGGAGGCAAAGGACGTCGAGAAGGGAGACAGAGCGAGAGTGAGGTAGCAAAGGACGGCTAAAAGTAGTTAGTTCAGGTTAGGTTTTCATTTTCTTCTTCTTCAAAATTCAATTTTAGAACTTAACTTTTTTGTAATTGGTTTAGTTTGCGGTTAAATTCGAGTGATAGTTTGGTTGAATTTTCGTGTATTGAGTTTGTCGAGTTTTTGGTTCAAAGTTTGGTTTGTGAATTTGCTTGAAATTGAATCCGTTTGAACCTATTCTTCAGCCCTAGTTCATTCGTTCTATTTGATTTGGGTGCAAATTGAATGACCTTAGACTAGGAGTTTGGTTCAAATTTTCAATATCCCACAACATATTTGTGTTAGGTTGGTTTGTTGCGAAGTTGGATTTTGTTTTTGAAATGTTGTTTTTCTTTGAGACGGAATTGTGTGCATCGAGAATAGGATGAGGTGTCAAACAAGTTTTGGGGAGTCTATATAAGTAATCTCCTCAGTCTATATTATTAGGAAGGCCATATTAGTACACATGAAGCATTGATCTATCAGAAAAAGTTCATGGTTATGTGATATCTTGATAGTATCCGTAATTACCAAGATTTCTATTTCTGCTACTACATATCATGTTGTCTTGGAGGAGCTAAAGTTGCTTTCATCACAACCACCTTAAACCTGCTGCCAGGATCCCATTTAAGTGTTTTTGCAGCTGTGCTTGTCCCAAGTATTCATCTTGTTTGAGTTTTCCTTGTAGGTCTGAACATTAGTTTGACATTAGAATTTTATCGATAATGTGCAAAAATGTTAATTCTTGCTTAATAGAGTGTAATGAACCTGAATATGATGCTTAGCATTGACTATAAGTTATAACATGTTTAGTGTAATCCTAGGATAAAACAGCCTCCCAAAGAAGAAGAGGGAAAAAGAAATTTTTTTTTGTTGTGGGTCAATGTCAATTGGTAAGACTTTATGCTCCATGACACCCCACCTCTCTCCCTTGACAATGTAGTCTTACGAGTGTATCCTTTGCGTATATTTTGCAATTACACTTCAATCATAACAATTGTGGGATTGTTTGATTAAAAGTATTAGTTGTGTATGGTTTCTACCTGTCCTTGCCCACTATTGACATTACTGCAAGTGATGAGTCATGCGTTTCCATCCTTCTTCTCCTTATCGTCGTGTCTTTAATGCCGAGTATGCGGGTCATTTTATTCTCAAATTTGTTGCAATGCTTAATGCTTGAGGTGCATTGTCTTACTTAGTTATGTTTGCTGATAGATATGTGATTTCTTGTAGCTATGGTGAAGGTTTGCTCGGGAGAGTTTGAGTCACCCTAGAGGGGGTGAATAGGTTGATAGGAGTTTTTCTTGGAAACTTTAGCTCTTCCGTCAAAAACAAGACAGTGATAGATTCCGAGTCTATCAACAGGGTCGGAAAAGATTGGACTCGAAGGCTATTAGGTAGAAAGAGCAAGAGGTGTAAAAGCTGTCCGAGTCTAGAATGAACTCGGAAAGATAACACTTAGAGATTACGTGGAAACCCTCCTGGGGCAGAAAACCACGGATCGTGTCAATCTAGACACGAAGTCAAATTCACTATTTTGAGTCCACAAAATACCGTGAAGCGATCGAACCTGAGTTGTTCCTTAGACAACTCTATACAAGTTTTCTTAGACTCGAAATTGTCTTATCTAATCTAGTACTTCCTAGCTGAGATAACCTTTACAGCTAGGGACAACTAAGCTGAGTTAACCGTTACAGCTTAGTCAAGGGACCTTATAGAGAATGTAAGAAAGAGTTTGTAATCGAGTACAAGACCTTACAACTCGAAAGTAATGAATTAGAGAGTGGGAGTTGTAAGTTGAAGATTGAATGTAAATACAATAACTTTGAGCAAGTATGTGTATTAGCAATATGTTCGGCAACCTTCAAGTCTTGTGAGATGGCTTCTATTTATAAATGATCGAGCGAGTAGTCTGTTATCTTCATCTGCTGGTCGAGAGTCCTCTATGACCGTTGATAGAAGCTTTACGAGTCACTCGAAAGTATCCGTTGTAATGTGAACGTTGGACAACGAGCTTAACTCTCTTGGAAATCCCAAAACCATTAGCGGTGTCCGAAAGATAAGGTGGAAACCACTTGTTAAGCTTGGCGCTCTAGTTTTTCAGATTTGCAAACAGACGTGCCACGACACAATCTACTGGGACTGGAGCGAGAGAAAGTGAAGAGCCATGTCTGCTGGTGATTTGACGTTACGAAGTCGGTTACTTTTGTAGTTTGAAAAGTGTATCCTCAATTGAATAACCTACAAAAGTAAATCAATTTTGGTTCTCAAAGTATAAAATACTTTGGCCCAAGATTAGACACGAGATAATAAAATAATTACGATAAATAAAGCAGCGATTATCCGAGTCGAAACGAAATGGAATTTTTGAGTCCAATATCCATGATACTCGGAATTCCATCCGACTTAGTCTAAGCGAAGAATCAAGTTCATTAAAGAATATCGGAGAGAATTAACTTGATATAGACTAAGCATGAAGCAAGCTAAAAATACTGACTATAACAAAATAGGACTTATAACCACAAGTTAGATTACGAGTGAGAAATGACGAAATGCCATTGTGTTCAATCTGCGATAAATCGAGTGATCTTGGACTCGGAACAAAGAACCGGTTTTCGAGTCGCTTACGGATAAGCAAGAAATATAATAAGTAAGAGCTGTATCACTTAGAAAAGATACTATTTTACTCAAAGAAGTTTCGAGATACGAGAGAATGCCTTGGAATCAAAACTCTATAGGTATAAGATGGTTATATCCGATTCCTTTTACGAGCGAGTGTCCGAGTCTTCAATCTCCCCTTTTTGATGAAAGGCATTCCATACTTAAACAGAAACTTTGTTAGAGAAAAAATTAATTCCGAGTGGATGCGCATGAGATGAGATGAGTAAGGCATACTCAATGTATCGAGCAATACTTAATATATCGAGCAAAAAGTAAAGTATGCTTTAAGTAATTAACATTAACTCGGAAAAGACATGCTAGCAATAATGAACTCGGAAAGTAGTAATGAAATGCATTAATCCATTAAAATTCAAATGGGCGGAAAAACTCCCCTAAACACAACAACAAGTTTTTCGACTCTATTTCTCTATTTCTCCCCCTTGCCTTTCAGCAAAAAACAACAAGAAAAAGAAGGGAAGAAAAGAGCAAGTAGTACAACTTAGATGTCCGGACAAAAAAAATTTCAGAAAGAAGGAGACTACGGCAGGCCGAGGAATTGTGACTCGGTGCATGGCGCCTATGAGGGAGAGGGAGATTTCGAGTGGAGGCGGAGGGAGCAGAGGCGGAGGGAGCGAGAGGTTCGCCGGCGCCGATAAGATCTTGACAATGTGCTTGAGCGCGGTGAAGGGAGAAATGGGATTATCTTCGGGGCTCGGCTCCGAGTGGCGGACCCAAAGTGAGTGGATCGAGGGTTCTTCCCTTGGAACCTCGGTAGTCTGGAGGGGGCTGCTCTATCCGACCCACTGGAGTAACAAGGTCTTCGACCTACTCGGACTATTGTCCGAGCTGAGTACTTGCTATTTAAGCTTATGGAGCGAGTCGACCCTCGGCGGTTCCCACTTGCTTCTTCTTGGTGTTCCTTCCCTTGCCCGGATGGACTCGCCTCGGCCGCGGGGTCCTCGGCGTCTGCTGCTTTTGCATTTGCAGCTTCTTCTTCTTCTTCCCGCTGTCCGAGGAGGTCGGACTCGGGCTCGAAGACGCTTCGGACGCGTCCGAGTCATCATGGTCTCGAGCCGCCTTGGACCGTCTCTCTCGAGGAGCTCGAGCGGCTCCTTCTGCTCCTTTACCGGTTCCCTCATCCGAAGAACTAGAGACTGCTACTCTCGAATTTGGGATTGACCAGTCTTGAGATTGACGGTCACATTTTGGAGAACAGATTTGAAGGATCGAGCATGTATCCGAAATCGGAAGACACGGAGTTGATCTTGTCCATAAAAACAGGGGACAAGAGAGCGGAGAGAGATTTTGAGGCACCTGAGGTGGAGGCACCACCAGTTGGAGAGGGGAGAGAGAGGAGTTGATTTACGAGTCCGAGATGGAGAAGGGGGCCTCGGCTCCGAGTTATGCACCCGGACACCGGGTTCGGTTTCTGGTATCCGTACCCCTGCAGTTCCTTTTTGCCGACTACAACGGCAGCCTCGGATCACGACGTTTGGGTCCGAGGGGAGAGGAACTTGGAATTGTTTGAAGACAAGGGTCGGAAGAGCACCGAAAGGAAGGGAGGTGTTCTTCTTGGATTGGAGTTGAGCTGGCACGGCGGCCATCTCGCTCAATGATGGAGGGAAGAGGTCTACTTTGTATCCCTCAAAGATGTCAAACAGAGCTTTGAGATGCTTGGAGTTGGGGTTCTCCTTGCTTGGAATGTCTGTGCGAAAAAGGTTCTCATCGGCGAAAGCACAAAGACGAGATTCGACTTCAAGCCGAGTCACGGAAAAGTTTTTCGGGACTCGGGGAACTCTTTGGCGTATTTTTAAAAGAAGTCGTCGGCGACTTCGAGTGAAAGGAATGGGGTTGCTTGTTCAAGAGAGAGAGGAGACCTTGAACAAGCGGTGGAGGAGAGAGGTGTTTAGATGAACAGGTTATGTTACGAACCCTAGAGGTTAGAACATTTTCGGAGTGGGTGAGGTGAGTGTAGAACTCGAAACGAGTTTGGGATAGATGAACTCGCTGAAGCACATGAAGTTGTATGCTCCGGTGGTTTGAATGTGGGACAACCAAGAAAATTTGGTTGTAGGAAAGAACTTGTCGTCCAACACAAGGTCTTTGGGAGACAATGGGTTTGGAAGGGGTGGACCTTTTTGGAGTTTTGGTACGAGGCTTTTGGAAGAGGATGAGACACGGCAGTCGGGATGGTTTCCTCTTTTAGGCATTTTGAGAGAAGAACGGAAAGATGAAACTTTTGAGTAGGAAAGAGAAGGAGATGTAGAAGAGAAGAAACAAAGAAAATGTAGAAGAAAGAGATGAGAGCAGTCGAAACTTACGAGAGAGGGCTTCTTCGACGCTTGTAGACGATCAAGGATGACTTGTTCACGTAGTAATCTTCCGCGAAAGGTTTCGTTTGAGAGAGATGGAGTTTAGAGTATCGAGACGAAGATGAATAGACGCTATTTATAGAAAATAAGCGCGCCCGTCAACTATCCGTTAAGTATAACTCCGTTCGACTCGGCTTGTCCATCGGTCACCTAAGGCCGGTGTGACGGTTCTCTTCAACGGTTAAGATTTCATCGGTTAGAAATCCACGGCTAAAATCCGATCACGGCGCTCGAGAGAGAAAGAGAAGGATTTTGAAAAAAATGATCCGAAACTCTCCACCGATCTAGAGATAGTTTCAGAAAATTTGAAGTCGAAGTTTCTCTACGTCCGAGTTTGACTCGAGATAGGTTTCGAGTGACTCGAAACGCGAAATAACTATCAGCCCAGGTATCACTGAATCAAGTCGAGCTAATGGTTATTAAAGGTGAAAGCACATAACACGGAATTATGCAATGAATAAGGATAGCACATAATTAAGCATTTAACATACCAAGCTCATTCCGAATAAAGCAAAGCTGATCTTCACCAAGAGGCTTAGTAAAGATATCAGCTAATTGAAGATTAGTAGGAATGAACTCAAGTTCAATATCACCTTTTTCGAGTGATCGCGTAGGAAGTGATATCCGACCTCGATATGCTTTGTTTTCGAATGCTTTGGACAGGCATTCTTGGTGATGCTAATTGCGTTTTGGTTGTCACACTTGATAGGTATTGATTTGAATGATAGTCCAAGATCTCTCAAGTGTTGCTTTATCCAAAGAATCTAAGCGCAACAAGCTCCAGCGGTAATATACTCGGCTTCGGCGGTTGATAGAGCTGCGAGTTACTGCTTCTTTAAGTGCCAAGATATTAGGGATTGACCCGGAAATTGATACGCTCCGGATGTGCTCTTTCGATCAACTTTGTATCCTGCATAGTCTGCGTGCGAGTATCCAGAAAGAGTCGGTTACGAGTCTACGGAATACCATAGACCTAAATTACGAGTGCCTGCAAGATATCCGAATATTCTCTTCACCGCAGTGAGATGTGATTCTTTTGGATTAGCTTGAAATCTTGCGTATAGACAAACACTGAACATTATATCGGCCTGCTTGAAGTAAGATATAGTAAAGATCCAATCATACCTCGATAGAGTTTCGATCTATCGCTTTACCTTTCTCGTCCGAGTCAAGCTTTATCTTTGCTTGCTCATGGGTGTAGATGCGTGCTTTGCATCTTGAAGTTTGTATTTCTTCAGCAATTCCTTGGTATACTTAGATTGATGAACAAAGATTCCATCCTTATCTTGTTTGATTTGTAAGCCAAGGAAGAAATTAAGTTCCCCCATCATGCTCATTTGGAATTCTTGACTCATCAACTCGGAAAATTCTCGACACGAAACTCATTAGTAGCACTGAAAATAATATCATCAACATAGATTTGAACAATAAGGAAATCTTTTTCCTTGGTCTTTATGAAGAGAGTCTTGTCGATCCGATCTCTTTTAAAATTCATTTTGAACCAAGAAGCTACTTAGTCTTTCATACCAAGCTCGAGGTGCTTGTTTAAGACCATAGAGAGCCTTTTGAAGTTTGAAAACATGATTTGGAAATTCCGAGTTTTCAAAACCAGGGAACTGCTCGACATAGACTTCTTCTTCAATTAAACCATTCAGAAAAGCACACTTAACATCCATTTGATATAATTTAATATGCATGCTTGAATGTAAATGCCAACAGATATTCTAATGGCTTCAATTCAGCTACGAGTGCAAAGGTTTCCCCACAATCAATTCTTCTTCTTGATTATATCCCTGAGCCACAAGTCTAGCCTTATTTCGACTATTACACCATCCTCATCCAGTTTGTTTTTGAAAACCCATTTGGTTCCTATAGCTGGGTGGTCGGAAGGTCGGTTGGTCGAGTCCGGACTTGGTTTCTCTCGAATTGATTGAGTTCTTCTTGCATTGCCTCTACCCATTCAGGTTCATTAAGGGCCTCTAGTGCATTTCTGGGTTCGTTTAATGAAATGAATGCGGTGAATACACATAGATTATGTAGAGAAGAACGAGTTCTTACCCAGTGTTGATGTCGGAGAGTATGTTCTCTAGTGGATGACTAGAAGTAAACTTGAATGCTTTACCTGTTCTCGATTCACGAGATTTGTGGGTTGAACCACTTGATCTTGTTACGAGTGATCTTCTTCATTGGTTTGTTCGATCCGAGTGAGCTCTTGAGTTGTCGCATTACGAGTTTCCTCGTTACGAGTGGCCTCATTTTGAGCGAGGTTGAGTCCGAGTCTTTGTAGTCTCGGCTTCATCATCATCTCTACTGAGCTTCGGTTCTGAGTATGATGATTCACTTGGCTTCTCCTGTTCAAACTCATCAAACACTACGTGGATGCTTTCTTCCACTTTGTTAGTTCTTTTGTTAAAAACACGATAAGCTTTTCTATGAGAAGAGTAACCCGAGAAAAGTACCTTCATCGACCTAGCATCAAACTTGGTTAGGTGATTCTTACCATTATTGTGAATAAAACACTTGCAACCAAAGGGCTTAAAGTATGAGATGTTTGGCTTCTTCCTTTTGTAGAGCTCGTAGGGTGTTTTCTTCGAGAATGGTCACGATGAGGCATCTGTTCAAAGTGTAGTTAGGCTGTGTTGACTGCCTCGGCCCAGAAATAGTAAGGTAAATTGTGTTCAATCATCATCGTCCTTGCTATTTCTTCAAGGGTTCTGTTCTTTCTCTCTACTACTTCATTACGTTGAGGAGTTCTTGGTGTTGAGAAGTTGTGAGAGATTCCATTCCGATCGCGGAACTACGAGAATTACGAGTGGTTGAACTCCCTTCCATGGTCGGTTCGAATCTTTTGAATCCGAGTGCGAGACTCAACTTGAATCTTTCTATAGAGCTTGCTTGAACTCTTTGAAGGCTTCATTTTTATGCTTGAGAAAACACACCCAGGTAAATCTTGAAAAGTCATCAATAATGACAAAAATGTAGGATTTACCTCCGAGGCTCTTTCTTGGAATTTCACCACATAGATCCATATGTAGCGGTTCAAGCACCTTTGTTGTTGAAACAGTCTTGAGAGATTTGAACGAGGATCGACCTGTTTCCCCCTTGTACATGCTTCACAAACTTTGTCTTTCTCAAAGACACGGTTAGGTAAACCCCTAACCGAGACCATGAGATGCCGGCTTTTTGATAGTATGCATGCTAATATGACCTAATCTACGATGCCAAGACCTTGAATCATCGTGAAGAGATGCTTTTAAGCAGGATAAATTCGGCTTGGGTCGAGAAGAGGAATGATATAAGTGTTACCGGATCTCTTACCGAGAGCTTTATCTCTTTGGTGGTCTCATCCGAGATGTAGCACTTAGATTTAGTGAATCTTACCTCCTGACCTTTGTTGCATTGCTCGGGAGATGCTAAGCGAGTGTATTTTAGTCCTTTGACAAGGTAGGCTGGGCTCACCAGATTGCTTCCATTTCCAATCTTACCAATACCCACTATCTTGCCTTTGCTTTGTCATCTCCAAAGGTCATTTTTCCTCCTTTGTATGATTCTAGCTCGGAAAAGAGTCCTTGGTCACTCGACATGTGTCGTGAACATCCGCTGTCCAGTACCAATGTCCTTTTGATCTTTTACGAGTAACCTGCAAAAGCAGAGAGAATCTAACCCCTCTCACTTCCTCTAACGAACCCGAGTAACATTCCTTCTTGTGGTCCTTTTACGAGGAAGAAGGTGTTTTAGAACCCAGATTTGAATGACTTTGGGTTTTGTCGGATTACGAGTCTTCCTCTCGAGAAGCGAGTCCGTGTCTCTTTCTTTTTGAAAACCTTTCCTTTTGAAATAGGAGAGAATGGTTTCTTTTTGTAACTAGACCTTAGTCCTCCCTTCATTTACGTGAATGGGACCGTGCTCATCTTTCTCGAACTTCACGGTTACGGAATCCTTTTGAAAAATTCCGAGTAGGAATTAGATTCTTCCTCTTTGTTGAAACCAAGATCTTCTTTTCGAAAAGAGACACATTGTGATCCTAAGAGCATGTCAAGGTTCTTCGACCTTGAGTAAACTTTAAAACTAGATCTTGAGACTCAGTGAGCTTCCCTTTTAGTAGCTCATTTTCTTTCTGAGCGGCTCACACTCGGTCTCATTAGATTGAGCACTAGTCTTGAGTTCTCCGAATGAGAGTCTCGGTTTTCTAATTCAATTTTCAAAGAAGTGCTCTCGAAGTGATTAACTCAAGTTGTTCTTTGAATTGAGAAGAATCGAATTGGACTTTTCTTCCAAAGTAAAAATATACTTAGCTAAATCAACTTTGGAGAACTTAAGAAAGTATTCGATTACCTCTTGAGGATTTGTTTCCTCATTGTCCGAGTCCGAGTCTAACTCTGTTCGGCTTCCGAATCGAAATTGCCATCGAGACATTTCGAGTCGTCCGAGTCCTCATCATCTTCGATGAATCCTCATCGCTCCATGTTGCCATCATGGCTTTCTTCTTCTTTCTGTCCCTTTTCATTTTTGGACGAGTCCTTGACTATGTGGTCTTTCTTTGCCACATTCGAAACAACCAGAATTCTTAGTCAAAGAAAATTTAGACGGGAAGTAAACTTACCTTTTACTGTCTTTCTTATCTTTCTTGTAGAATTCTTATTTTGGCCTTTGGCCCATCTTTTGTGCTTCATCATTCTCTTGAAGCCTCTTGCAATGAGTGCCATGGGATCCTCTTACGAATCGGAAGGGCTCGGATTTGCTTCTTTGGATTACGAGGCTTTCGGTGCTAAGTTTCTTTTGGTACTACCCTCGGCATCCTCTTCTTCTAGATGGATCTCATGAGTTAGAAGCTTTCCGATGAGCTCGTCGGCTTGAAGAGTGAAAGGTTACGAACCTCCTTTATGGCGAGTCACCTTCGGACCCCATCGTCTCTTGGGTAGGCTTCGAGAATTTTCCGGCACATTTCTTCATGGGAAATTTTCTTTCCCGAGAGATTTGAGATTATTAGTAATCTCGGTGAAGCGAATGAACATCCGAGTAATGTTCTTCTTTGGCTCCATTTTGAAAAGCTCATATTTATGAAGATATTGATTGATCTTTGCTTGTCTTACCGACTTGTACCTTCGTAGGTGTTGACTAAAGTATCCCACACCTCTTTAGCGAGTCACGAGCGAGAGACTCGATTATATTCTTACGAGCTTATGGCGCACATAAGGATGTTCATTGCTTTGAAGTTCTTTACGAACTTCTCTGCTTCTCTGGTGTGAACTCGGCCTTTGTCTTGGGAATGATTTTGAATTCATCTGTCTTCATTGGAATGTAGTTTCCTTGTTGTATGATTTCCCATACTTCTTCATCATGATCCATAAGAAAACATTCCATAAGCTTATTCCGAGTGCCCAAAGTTTGATCCTTTGAATTTTGATGGCCTGTTGGAAGATCTTCCTTCGTCGAACTCTCCGGTGTTACGAGCCATTTGATCTTTAAACCTTTGGATTGTTAGATCCTTTACGAAAGGCTAGGCTTTAATACCAATTGAAGGTTTGCTTGGGGAAAGTCCGAGTCACCCTAGAGGGGCGGTGAATAGGGTGATAGGAGTTTTTCTTGGAAACTTTAGCTCTTCCGTAAAAAACAAGACAGGTGATAGATTACGAGTCTATCAACGGGGTCGAGAAAAGATTGGACTCGGAAGGCTATTAGGTAGAAAGAGCAAGGCTGTAAAGCTGTCCGAATCTAGAATGAACTCGGAAAGATAACACTTAGAGATTACGTGGAAACCCTCCTGGGGCAGAAAACCATGGACTGTGTCAATCTAGACACGAAGTCAAATTCACTATTTTGAGTCCACAAAATACCGTGAGCTGGTCGAACCCGAGTTGTTCCATTAGACAACTCTATACAAGTTTTCCTAGACTCGAAATTCCCTTATCTTATCTAGTACTTCCTAGCTGAGATAACCTTTACAGCTAGGGATAACTAAGCTGAGTTAACCCTTACGGCTTAGTCAAGGGACCTTACGAGAGAATGTAAAAAGAGTTTGTAGCGAGTACAAGACCTTACAACTCAGAAAGTAATGAATTAGAGAGTGGGAGTTGTAAGTTGAAGATTGAATGTAAATACAATAACTTTGAGCAAGTACGTGTATTAGCAATATGTTCGGCAACCTTAAAGTCTTGTGAGATGGCTTCTATTTATAGATGACCGAGCGAGTAGTAGCTGTTATCTTTATCTCGCTGGCGAGAGTCCTCTGTGATCTGTTGATAGAAGCTTTACGAGTCACTCGAAAGTATCCGTTGTAATGTGAACATTGGACAACGGTTTAACTCTCTTGGAAGTCCCAAAACCATTA
Organism: Talinum fruticosum; assembly: GCA_021018815.1. NCBI lineage: Eukaryota > Viridiplantae > Streptophyta > Magnoliopsida > Caryophyllales > Talinaceae > Talinum > Talinum fruticosum. Next base: position 942,007 of record JAITYX010000088.1, on the reverse strand, counting down.
GCGATGTCCGAAAGATAAGGTGGAAACCAACGTTAAGCTTGGCGTTCCAGTTTTCAGATTTGGAAACGAGATAGCCTTGACACAATCTATTGGGACTCGGAGCGAGAGAAGGTGAAGAGCCACGTCTACTTGGTGATTTGACGTTATGAAGCCGGTTACTTTTGTAATTTGAAAAGTGTATCCCCGATTAAATAGCCTACAAAAGTAAATCAATTTTGGTTCTCAAAGTATAAAATACTTTGGCCCAAGATTAGACACGAGATAATAAAATAATTACGATAAATAAAGCAACCGATTATCCGAGTCGAAACGAAATGGAATTTTACGAGTCCAATATCCATGATACTCGGAATTCCATCGACTTAGTCTAAGCGAAGAATCAAGTTCGATAAAGAATATCGGAGAGAATTAACTTGATATAGACTAAGCATGAAGCAAGCTAAAAATACTGACTATAACATAATAGGACTTATAACCACAAGTCGGATTACGAGTGAGAAAAGAGGAAATACCAGTCTATTCAATGCGTGATAAATTTGAGTGATGCTTGGACTCGGAACAAAGAACCGGTTTTACGAGTCGCTTACAAATAAGCAAGAAATATAATAAGTAAGAGTCTGTATCACTTAGAAAAGATACTATTTTACTCAAAGAAGTTTCGAGATACGAGAGAATGCCTTGGAATCAAAACTCTATAGGTATGAGATGGTTATATCCGATTCCTTTTACGAGCGAGTGTCCGAGTCTTCATATGGAACTTGCCTTGTCTTTCGAGAAGCTCACCAATGAAAAACTGTTGAACTTGCACCATGTAAGCATCACAAACAAGCATTATTTTGTTTTGTTGACCCCCAAAACATCTTAATAATATGATACACGTCTGTTTAAATAGAGATTGCCCGATATATATATTCGAGTAACTCGTTGTTTGAATGTTGTTTGAATGTTCTTATTTTGCTGCTTAAGTGTTTGTTCCCAATCCCTCTTCTTCTTGAAGACTCGGGTATAAATCTCTATCTCTCTATCTGTCTTAGGTTTTGATTCCAAGTCATTCTCGGCATTATAGAAACCCTTGTCTAAGTTTTCATTACGTTACGAGCGACTCGAAAAGCGCTTTATTACATATCTCCTACACTGATATTTCGACTCACTCGGACATCACTCGGAACCATCGCAAGCTCACTTAATTTTTGAACACATTTATTCTAAGCATTGACTTTGTATTTCAACGAAAACCGAATTATACCTTAAATTCTTTATTCTAAGTTAGTATATATTTCCTTGAGGATTATTTGACCGGATCAAGTTCATATACTCTTATATTTTACTCTTTCTAACTTGATTATTTAAGGATTGACTCAAGATGAAATTTGAACCTACCGTATATTAGATTCAGAAAATTACATTCTTTTAATCCAAAGATAATTAAGCATTTAATTATCCTCATTTAATCATTATCTATGTCTAATCTTGGACCAAATTATTTTATACATTGAGAACCAATATGGTTTGCTTTTATAGGTTATTCAAATGAGGCTAATCTATTTTTGAATTTCAAAAGTAACCAGACTTCTAGCCGTTAAACACCAACAAAGAAATTTTAGCTACTTCGGACATGGCTCGGACACCGTGTCGGGGTTGTTTGTTTCCAAAGCTGGAAAACTTCAACTCTAGGCCTAACGATTGTTTCCACCATAGTTTTCAGTCACTACTAAGTGATTGGACCAACTTTTGGAGCGAAGAGCCGTTGCACAACGTTCACATCCCAATAGATCTTTTCGAGTGGCACACAATAGCCGTCATAAGGGGTAGTAAAGATTTTAGTCTAGAACCAGGACTTAACGATCACTCTTCCTGGTTGTCTATAAATAGAAGCCACTTTGCAAGACTTGAAGGTTGCCGGAATTATTATTGAACCTATTATTGGATTCATTCTTACTCAATCTTCTACTTATAACTCCAACTTTGCATTTCATATTTTCTTAATTGTAAAGAAATCTTGTAATAAGTTACATACTTCTTTTACTTTGTTAGTATGTCCCTTGACTAAGCTGCAAGGGTTAACTCAACTCGGTTGTCCCGATTGTAAAGGTTACCTCGATCAAGAAGTACTAGATCGAGATAAGGGAACTTCAAGTCTAGGAAAACTTTGAAATGAATTGTTTAAGGGAGTAATTCTGGTTGAGTCGAGTCCTTTATATTTTATGGATTCAAAATAAAAGATTTGACTTGGTGCTTAGATTAGAACGTTCCATGATTTTTTACCCCGGGACGGTTTCCACGTATATTTGTGTTATTGCCTTTACGAGTCCAATCTAGACTCAAAATCTACTTTCGGTTTGTTTTGGTACAAAAATTGTTTAATTTTCTTTATCACCCTATTCATCCTCCTCTAGGGTGACTTATACTCTCCACGAGCAAACCTTCACTGTTCTCTTGAGTTGTTTTTTTCTTCGAACAAATCTCAAATGTTTGTGGCCCTCTCCCTCTTCTTCTCTCTTCACCTTTTTTTTTTTTTTGGTTGTTGAACAAGTCTCAAGAATCTCCCCCTCTTCTTCTCTCTTAACTTTTTTTGGGCTGTTGAACAAGTCTCAAGTTTCTTTTTTATTCTTGGTGATCTCCATGTGGGAGGAGATCATGAATGTGTTGCACTTTCTCTTTTTACTTGTTCAACTGTCTCGTCCCCAATCCCTTTAGTTCTCTGTCCTTTTTATTTTGTTTTTGCTGCCCAAGTCTTTCCCCTGGCCCTCTGTTGCTCTCCACTTTTTATTTTTGTTGCTCAAGTGTGACCTAAATACACATGGTGATGCTCGAGTAGAATATGATGCTTAACTAACTATTGTTGCACTCTCTCTTTCTTTCTTGCTCAAGTCATCTCTCTTGCCTTGTTTGTTTTTTTTGTTCAAGTAAATTGCTACTCATATTTCCTTTGGTGAATTTCGTAGGTGCACATATTCTTACCATGTTGACAAGATGCACTTATTTTGACATAGAAAATTATTAGAATGCTTCATCGTATAATAGTCTTGTATATATCGGGATGACATATATATACATGTATCTATTTTAAGTATATCAAAGCAAACAGAATGTATTGTACATGTACTTATGCTATATCTAGATTTATATATAAGAATGCATTTTCGACAATTTGATTTGAAGGTTTGCTCTTGGAGAGACTGAGTCACCCCGAGGGGGTGAATAGGGTGATGAGGATTTTTAAACAAATAATGGAAGAATAAAGCTAGAGATGACTACGAGGAGAGTTTGAGTCTAGATTGGACTCGAGAAAAGTGCTAACTCGGAAAGTTACGTGGAAACCCTCCTGGGCGAGAAAACCACATTCGGTGCTAATCCAAGCACCAAGTCAAATCCACTATTTTGAATCCACAAAATACGGTAGAAAGACTCAACCAGAATTGCTCCCTTAGACAATTCCTTACATGATTTTCCTAGACTCGAAGTTACCTAATCTGATCTAGTACTTCCTAACCGAGGTAACCTTTACAATTAGGGACAATTGAGCTGAGATAACCCTTACAGCTGAGTCAAGGGACCTTACTCGGAAAGTAAGAAAGAGTGTTTGTAAACCGATTACAAAGCCTTACCACTCGGAAAGATATTAAGCACGAGTTGGAGTTGTAAGTAGAAGATTGAGTATGAATACAATGACTTTTGCTTAAGTACGTGTATTGATAGTTGGTTCAGCAATCTTTAAGTCTTGAGAGTTGGCTTCTATTTATAGATAACAAAGCAGATTAGCCGTTCTAACTATCTTCTAATTGGAAGTCCTTTGTGATCTGTTGCAATTGATTTTTTCGAGTCACTAAGATAATATCCGTTGAGGTGTGAACGTTGGGCAACGGCTCTTGACTTCTTTGGAAGTCCCAATCCACTAGTGGTGTCCGAAAAGTAGGGTGGAAACCACCATTGAGCTTAGTGTTGCGGATTTCCAGTTTTGGAAACGAGACAACCCCGACATAGTGTCTAGGCCTTGGTTAGAGGTGGAAAAAGCCTTGTCTACTGGTGATTTGATGTTTTGAAGCCGATTACTTTTGTAATTCAAAAATATAATAGCATCGTTTGAATAACCTACAAAAGTAAATCAATTTTGGTTCTCAAAGTATAAAATACTTTGATCCAAGATTAGACACATATAATAATTTTAATTAAGATAATTAAGTGCATAATTATCTCGAGTCGAAAGAAATGAAATTTTCGAGTCTAATACTCATTATACTCAAATTCCATCTGAGTTAGTCTAGAGGCAAACCAAGTCATGTAAATAACATCGAGTAGAAAGACTTGATCTAGGCTGCAAATGTTCAAACCAAGCATGCTAACTTAGAAAGTTGAATTAACACAATAATACAATCAAACTTAGATCATGAGCCGAGAGCCGAGTTTATGCAAAATAGAACCAGTGTTTGAACATGTGATATATCCGAGTGTTGTCCGAGTGACTCGAAACTCTATGTGAAAAGATAAACAAGAGTATGCTTTACGAGTCGGTTAGAGTCGAAAGAGAATATATACAATAGATTACGTATCACTAAGAAAAGATGCTATATCACTCGGAAAAGCTTATAAAACGAGATAGAATGACTTTTAATCAAAACCTCATAAGAGATGAAGTCTTATACCCGATTCCTTAATGAAACTCAAAATGATATATACGTAAGATGTCTTCAATCTCCCTTTTTTGGTGAAAGGCATTCCATACTTACACGAAACATTGTTAATGATATAGATCTGGTTTTTCATCCTTTCTCAAGGAATAAATCAGAAAAAAATGTGATAGAATTGTGTAGAGTAATTGAAGTGAAACTTATATTCTATTAGCGCAATATAAGTCGAGATAGCATAAAAAGAGTACTAAAGTATCGGAGCGAGAAAAGGATAACTTAGTATTAGAGCAATGATGACAGAGTTGTCGAATCAAAGCAGAAAGAAAAATATTGAGCAAGACATGAAACTCGAAATAATAAACTCGAAAATAATTGCTTTAAGTAGTGAACTCGAGAGATATGTGCAACTCGGACGAAAGATAGCAATTATTAATGAAATGCATTATTATTTAAACTAAAGAGTTTACACAAAAGAGGGTTAGAGAAACTCCCCTAAATAAGACAACAAATTTTTCTAACTATTGTCCCCCTTGCCTTTCAACAAAAACAAAAAGAGGAAGTATGTATCAAGCGGATACTGATTTGATGTCTTTACAAAAAAAAAAATTGCAAAACAGAAAGAGAAAAAAATTAAGATGGAGGAGTCCGAGTTGAGGTGGGTGGACGAGCGGTGCGCCTTCGCCGATATGATCTCGGAAGATGTTGTTGAGTGAGGCGGAGGCAACACCGGGATCTCCGGAATGGGCTCGGCTACGAGTGGGCGACCCGAACTAGGTCATCAAGAGGCTCATCCTCCCGGAACTCAGTTGTCGGAGGGGTTTAGGCTGATGTTGTCGGAGGGGTTTAGGCTGATTGGTAGGAATGAATTCAAGTTCAATATTACCCTTTTCAGTATGATCTCTCGGAAAATGATACCGGACCTCAATATGTTTAGTCTTTGAGTGCTGAACTCGGATTCTCGGTGATGCTGATTGCACTTTGATTATCACACTTGATTGGAATAGATTTAAATGAAAGTCCAAGATCTTTCAAGTGTTGCTTTATCCATAGATCCGAGCACAGCATGCCCCGACCGCAATATACTCAGCTTCAGCGAGTTGATAAAGCTACTAAGTTTTGTTTCTTTGAGTGCCAAGAAATTAGGGATTGACCCGAGAACCGCGGGCTCCCGAGGTTCTCTTTCTATTAACTTTGTATCCAACATAGTCGGCATCCGAGTATCCAGGTGAGAGTCGGTTTTGAGTCTCCGGAGTACCATAGACCTAAATTCCGAGTCCCTGCAAGATATCTGAATATTCTCTTCACCGTAGTGAGATGTGATTCTTTTGGATGAGCTTGAAATCTTACACACGAGACGGACACTAAACATTATGTCTAGCCTACTAGAAGTGAGATAGAGCAAAGAACCAATCATACCTCGGTAGAATTTCGATCTACTACTTTACCTTTCTTGTCCGAGTCCGGTTTTATGCTGCAGCTCATAGGTGTTGCTGCATGTTTTGCATCTTGTAGTAATATATAACAAAGATCCAATCATACCTCGATAGAGTTTCCGATCTCTCGCTTTACCTTTTTCGTCCGAGTCCAATTTTATCGTTGCTACTCATGGGGGTTGCTGCATGCTTTGCATCTTGAATTTTGTACTTCGTAGCAGTTCCTTGCTGTACTTTGATTAATGGACATATATTCCATCTCTGTCATGCTTGATTTGTAGACCAAGGAACAAATTGAGTTCTCCCATCATACTCATTTGAAATTCCTGTCTCATTAACTCGGAAAATCCTCGACATAGAATTTCATAGTAACTCCAAAAATTATGTCATCAACATATATCCGAGCAATCGGAAAGTCTTTCCCTTTGGTTTTTATAAAGAGTATCTTGTCAATCTGACCTCTCCTAAAATCATTTTGAACCAAGAAATTGCTCGAGTCTTTCATACCAAGCTCTAGGAGCTTGTTTAAGACCATAGAGAGCTTTTTGCGGTTTGCAAACATGATTTGGAAATTCTAAGTTTTCAAATCCAGGGGTTTGCTCAACATAGACTCGCCTCTTCAATGAAACCATTGAGAAAAACACATTTAACATCCATTTGATATAACTTGATATTCATGCTAGATGCAAATGTCAATAAGATTCTAATAGCTTCAATTCGGCTACAGTGCAAAGGCTTCCCCACAATCAATCCCTTCTTCTTGATTGTAACCTTGAGCCATAAGTCTAGCCTTATTTCGACTACCAACCCACCTTCATCCAGTCTGTTTTTGAAGACCCATTTGGTTCCTATGACTGGGTGGTCGGAAGGTCGTTTGGTAAAAGTCAAGACTTGGTTTCTTTCGAATTGATTGAGTTCCTCTTGCATGGCCTCTACCCATTGAGGTTCATTTAGGGCCTCTATTGCATTGCTGGGTTCGAGTTAATGATATGAATGCAGTGAATGCACATAGATTTTGAAGAGAAGACTGAGTTCTTACCCCACTATTGATGTCGGATATGATGTTTTCTAGTGGATGACTAGAAGCATACTTGAAAGTTTTACCGGTTCTTTGGTTCACCAGATCTGTAGGTTGAATTGGTTGATCCTCGGTAGTCCGTTCTAAGTGATCTTGTTCATCAGATTGATCTTTAACATTGTGAGCTGGCTCTTGAGTCGTCTCATTTTGAGTTTGAGTGACTTCATTCCGAGTGACATGGATTTGACTCTTGATGAGCTCATTTTCATCAAGATCATCATTTCTACTGAGCTTCAGATCCGAGAATGTTGACTCACTTGGTTTTTCCTGTTCAATCTCATCAAACACAACATGGATGCTTTCTTCCACTTTGTTAGTTCTTTTATTGAAAATACGATATGCTTTGTTATGAGATGAATAACTAAGAAAAATATCTTCATCTAACCTAGCATCAAACTTGGTCAGGTGATCCTTACCATTGTTATGGACGAAACATTTACATCCAAAGGGTTTCTTCCCTTTGTAGAGCTCATATGGTGTTTTCTTGAGGATGGGTCCGATGAGGCATCCGTTCAATGTGCGGTTTGTTGTGTTGACTCGCCTCAGCCCAAAAATAGTAGGGTAGATTGTGTTCAATCATCATTGTCCTTGCTATTTCTTCAAGAGTTCTATTCTTTCTCTCCACCACTCCATTTTGTTGAGGAGTTTTTGGTGCTGAGAAGTTGTGGGAGATGCTATTCTTATCACAAAACTCTACAAACTCCGAGTAGTCGAACTCTCTACCATGGTCGGTTCGAATTCTTCGTATCCGAGTCTAAGACTCAACTTGGATTTTCCTACAGAGCTTGTTGAACTCTTTGAAAGCTTCATTTTTGTTCTTAACAAAACACACCCAGGTAAATCGTGAGTAGTCATTAACAATAACAAGCACATATGATTTACCTCCGAGACTCTTGATAGGGATTTTACCACATAAATCCATATGCAACATTTCAAGCACCTTGGATGTGGAAACAGTTTTCAGAGATTTCAAAGATGATCTGACTTGTTTACCTTTTGTGCATGCTTGAAGAAATTTTTTCTTAAATACACAATTAGGCAATCCTCCGACTAAACCATGAGATGCAAGTTTCTTAATGGTATGCATGCTAACATGACCTAGTCTACGATGCCATGTCCATGAATTATCATGAGGAGATGCTTTTAAGCATGATAAATTCCGACTCGGGTCAGAAAGAGGAATAGTATAAGTGTTACCCGACCTCTTACCTAAGAGCTTGATTTCCTTGGTAGCATCATCGGAGATATAGCAGTTGGTCCGAGTGAATCTTACTTCTTGACTTTTGTCACACAGTTGAGAGATGCTGAGCGGATTGTACTTTAATCCTCTAACAAGGTATACTTGGGTTGACTAGATTGCTTCCATTTCCAATCTTGCCTATCCCAATTATCTTGCCTTTGCTGTCATCTCCAAACATGACTTTTCGTCCCTTGTATTCTTCTAACTCAAAAAAGAGTCTTGAATCTCCCGACATGTGGCATGAGCATCCACTGTCTAGGTACCAATTCCCTTTTGTTCTTTTCTCGAGCTACTTGCAAGTCGAAACAAACTAACCTTTCTCACTTCCTCTAACAAACTCAGTAACTCCCTTTACTGTGGTCCTTTTCGAGGAAGTAGATTCTTGGGAACCTAGATTTGAATAACTTTGGGTTTGGTCTTTTTCTAAGTCTTTCTTTTAGAGAACCGAGTCTATGTCTCTTTCTTTTGAAAAGTTTTTCTTTTATAAACCGGTGGATAAGGTTTTCTCCTGCAAGCTGGTCCGGGCTCGGTCCTCCCTGTGCTCGGCCTTCCGAAACTTCACAATTCTGGAATTCTTTTTGAAAAGCTCCGAGTAGGGATTGGATTCCTCCTCTTTGTTAAAACCAAGTCCTTCTTTTTGAAGGAGACACATTGAGATCCTAAGAGCATATCAAGGTTTTTCGACCTTGAGTAAATTTTAAAACAAGTTATTGAGACTCGTTGAGCTTTTTCTTCAATTGCTCATTCTCTCTTCGGAGTGACTCGGACTCAGCCTCATTAGATTGAGCACTAGTCTTCAGTTCTCTTAGAGTAAATCTCAGCTTTTCTAATTTGTTTTTCAAAGAGATGCTCTTAGAAGTAACATACTCAAGTTGTTCTTTAAACCGAGAAGAATCATAATTAGACTTTTCTTTCGAAGTAAATATATATTTGGCTAAATCAACTTTGGAGAATTTAAGGAAGTATTCAATTAGCTCCCGAGGATTTGTTTCCTCACGGTTTGAGTGATCCGAGTCTAACTCTGTTTCAACTTCGTGTCGAGAGTGCCATCGGACATTTTAAGTCATCCGAGTCCTCATCATCTTCCGATGAGTCTTCATCACTCCATGTGACCATTATAGCCTTTTTCTTCTTTCTGTCTCTCTTTCTCTTGGGACAGTCCTTGACTATGTGTTCCTTGCTCGCCACATTCAAAATTGCCGAGTTCTTAGTCAAAGATAACTTTGAAGGGGAAGAGTGCTTACCTTTTCTATCCTTCTTGTCTTTCTTATAGAACTCTTCTCTTGGCTTCTTATCCCATCTCTTGTGCGTCATCATTCTCTTAAAGCCTCTAGCGATGAGTGCCATGGGATCCTCTTCCGAGTCCGATGACTCGGATTTGCTTCTCTCGGTTTCGAGGCTTTAAGCGCAATGTTCTTTTTGGTGCCGACCTCTGCATCCTCCTCTTCTAGATGGATCTCGTAGGTGAGTAGCTTCCCAATGAGTTCGTCCGGCTTGAGTTAGGACAGGTTTGAGCCTCTTCAATGCTCATCACCTTGGGACCCCATCTTCTCTTGGGTAGGCTTTTGAGCATCTTTCTACACATTTCCTCATGGGAAATCTTTCTACACATTTCCTCATGGGAAATCTTTCTACCTAGAGATTTGAGATTATTGGTGATCTTAGTGAAGCGGATGAACATCTAAGTGATGTTTTCTTCCGACTCCATCATGAACAGCTTCATACTTGTGAAGATATTGGCTTATCTTCGCTTGTCCGACCTGGCTTGTGCCTTCATAAGTGTTGACCGAGTGTGTCCCATACTTTTTGGCTGTGTCACGAGCGGACACTCGGTTGTACTCTTCCGAGCTGATGGTGCACATCACAATGTTCATCACCTTGAAGTTCTTTCCGAACTTCTCTGCTTCATCGATAGTGAACTCGGCCTTTGTCTTGGGCACAAGTCTTGTTTCTTCCGTCTTCATGGGAATGTAGTTGCCTACTTGTATAATGTTCCGGACATCCTCATCATGATCCGAGTAAGAAACATTTCATTAGCTTCTTCCGAGTGCACGAAGTTAGATCCTTTGAACTTTCGTGGTTTGCTTGGAAGATCTTCCTTCATCGAACTTTCCATTGTTCCGAGCCATTTGATCTTTAAACCTTTGGATGCTTAGATCCTTTCTGAAAGGCTAGGCTCTAATACCAATTGAAGGTTTGCTCTTAGAGAGACCGAATCACCCTAGAGGGGGTGAATAGGGTGATGAGAAATTTTAAACAAATAATGGAAGAACAAAGCTAGAGACGACTCTAAGGAGAGTCCGAGTCTAGATTGGACTCAAAAAAGTGCTAACTCGGAAAGTTGCGTGGAAACCCTCCCGGGGCGGAAAACCACACTAAGTTATAATCCAAGCACCAAGTCAAATCCACTATTTTGAATCCACAAAATACGAGTAGAAAGACTCAACTAGAATTGGTCCCTTAGACAATTCCTTACAAGATTTTCCGAGTGACTCTTGATTTGCAAATGATTCATTATTAGTTGTATATATGAAAAATGTTGAGATTTGATGAAACATGTGAGTTTTCGAAAGGTACGGGCAATGAACGTACCTGAACCGAGAATATTTGTTTCTCCCCTTTTATAGGAATTTGAGTCAGCAGTGTTCGGCAACGGAAGTGGCCTCATTTCTGTTTCGATGGATTTTGTTGTTAATAATGTTTCTCTTGAGTTTCAATAATTGAATTTATATAAGCTTTGACGATTTATTTCATTTTCTATATTTCTTACGTAATCGGTTACACTACATTTTATTACATAATTTCACTGCGTTAATTCCGTTTCAAATATTGAATATAATACATACTAACTAAAGAAGTTGATTATGCTAATTAGATACTCAATGATTTTGATGTAATTCAATTGGTTAGTTGACTTGGATTGAAAATGGTGCATATATATATATATACCTAAACAAACACTTATTCCTAATTTATTCCTTACTTCTCCCTTCCCTACATTTAAAACCCATAGTTAAGTAATTAATTAATCTGTCAAATGCCTTTCCATGAGAAGGTTTCACAATTTACTAAATTGCTCAAAATCCATACATACACCATTTTAAGGCCTAAGCATTATTTTCTCAACAGAATTCACATTCACAATCACAATTAGGTATATTTAGTGCTCAATCTTTCCCCACACCTCTACACTTACTCATTATCTAATTTCAATCACCGCATACATACTCCCTTTCATTTGCTCAATATGTCTTATTTCCAAAATACAATGAAATTCATCAAATTACTCAATCCTATATCAACACATCCCCAATTTAATTGACTAAATCACAATTTTACAAGAGAAATCGTATTCATTCACCTTCACATACAATTACTCCACCAAATTACTAATCATAATGGTTCACACCAATTCAAAATTTCCCCAATTCAAACCTTGAATTCACACCATAAACATATTCCTAAATCATATACTCCAATTTACAACTATAATTGCTTAAATAAATAATGAACTTGATAATTTAGGGTTTAGGGTTTTACCTTCGAATTCATAGAGGAGAAGTCAAGGAGAGGCGAAAGGGATGCTGGTGTGCGGCTGCTACTATGGTGACTGCTTGGGAGAGGCCGGCGACGTGCCTCGGCGCCGGGGCTGCGGTGTCCGGCCGCTAAGGGCCGTAGCAGGGGAACCAGGAAGGCTGGGGTAGGGCCACGCGGGAGCGAAGGGAGAGCGAGAGCGCGACGAGAGAAAGAGAGGAGAGGCAAAGGGAGGCCGGCGCCGGTTTCGGCCGGCGTCGGTGGTGCTGATGGCCGGAGAGTGAGCGGCCACAAGGGAGGTGAGGCAGGGGAAGCGGGGCACGCGAGAGTGGGAGCGCGGGGAGAGCTGAATGAAAAATGACGAGGAAGAAGCAAGTTTGGGAAATTTGAAGTTAGTTTTTTTTTCCATAAATTCTAGATAAATCCATTTCTGGATTTTTCCTTAAAAAATCTAATTTGTTTATTTTATTTTCATATTTATTATTATTATTATTATTATTATTATTATTATTATTATTATTATTATTATTATTATTTTGTTACTTATTACTTTTTAATTTTATTTTAATAATGATATTTACAAATCATAATTGTAACGATTTGTTTGAAATATGATATTAACGACCATAGCTGCATGTAAATTTTTGAATTTTCTCTTTTGAGCATATGCGTAATTTATAATTATTATTATGAGATTTTTATCGGGGCCACTTCGTCGCTCGAGCTGCATAACACGTATATAAAAGTAATTTAAATGCAAAATATCGAATTGAAGTGCACGCGCTCAATTATATAAATCTTGTAATTAATAAGATAAATAATGTGATTTAGGGTCGGGTTGTTACAGATTACACTCGGACTTATTGCATGTTCAAACATTTGCTTTAACGTACATAAACTCGGTTCGATTTCATGTTCCAAGCGTGATTGAATTATAGTGTTAATTCCTCTCCTTAAGTTAGCTTGCTTTGTTTGAACCATCCACGTATAAGTTCTAGTACTACTACTCCGATATTCCTCATCTAACTTGACTTACTTCTAGACTGACTCGGATGGAATTTGAGCATAATGGATATTAGACTCAGAAAATTTCACTCCTTCGGGACTCAAATAGTTAGGCACTTAATTATCTTAATTACAATTATTATCCGTGTCTAATCTTCGACCAAAGTATTTTATACTTTGAGAACCAAAATTGATTTACTTTTGTAGGTTATCTAAACGAGGTTATCCTACTTTTGAAATACGAGATGTAACCGGCTTTAAGATGTCAAATCACCGACAGACAAGACTTTTTCTACTTCTAACCAAGGCCCAAACATTGTGTCGGGGTTGTCTGTTTCCAAAACCGGAAATCTGCATTGCCTAGCTCAACGGTGGTTTCCACCCTATTTTTAGACACCACCAAGTGGATTGGGACATCCAAAGGAGTCAAGAGCCTTTGCCCAACGTTGACACCTCAACGGATATTTTCTGAGTCACTCAAAAAGGCCATTGCAACGGTCACAAAGGACTTCTAATTAGAAGATAGACACAATGGTTAATCTGCCTAGTTATCTATAAATAGAAGCCACTTCACAAGACAAGGAGATTGTTGAACCTATTGTTGAAATTATCTCTCTCGTATAATTCTCATTCAATCTTCTACTTACAACTCGAACTCTATATTTAACATCTTTCCGAGTTGTAAGGTCTTGTAATAAGTCACAAACACTTATTCTTACTTTATGAGTAAGGTCCCTTGACTGAGCTGTAAGGGTTAACTCAGCTCGGTTGTCCCTAACTGTAAAGGTTAACTCGGTTAGGAAGTACTAGATCAAATAAGGGAGCTTCGAGTCTAGTAAAATCTTGTAAGGAATTGTCTAAGGGAACAATTTTGGTAGAGTCTTATTACTGTATTTTGTGGATTCAAAATAGTGGATTTGACTTAGTGCTTGGATTAGCATTGACCGTGATTTTCTGCCCCGGGAGGGTTTCCACGTAATTTCGAGTTAACACTTTTCCGAGTCTAATCTAGACTTGGACTGTCTTAAAGTCAATTTCAGTTTTAATCTTCCATTCTTTGTTCAAATTCCCTTATCACCATGTATTTTTCATTCTCTTCAATGGTGTACTCTAGCGTCTAGCTATTGATCCTTCCATCTTAATAGGAGTGTAGTTCTCATGTTTGATAATATTCTAAACATCCTCATCATAGTCTTGGATGAAGCATTCCATTAACTTCTTCCAAGTGTGCAAAGTTTGAACCTTTGAACTTCGGTGGTCCAGTGAAAGATCTTCCTTCTTCAAACTCTCCATTATTCGACATATCCGATCTTTAGACCTTTGCATTGTGAAATCCTCTTGAAAGGCTAGGCATTGATACTAATTGAAGGTTAGCTTTTGGAGAGGTTAAGTCACTCTAGAGGGGGTGAAAAGGGTGATGTATGATTTTTGCGAATTAACAAAGAATTTAGCCTAACAAGCACTCGAGAAAATAATTTTGAGTCCAGAATGAACTCAAAAACAACTAAAACACGAAATACGTGAAATCCTCCTAACGAGTGCTAATCCAAACACTATGTCAAATCCACTATTTTAAAATCCACAAAATACATGGATTGACTTCTATACGGAATTGCTCCATTAGCAATTCACTTACAAGATTTTCCTATACTCATAAATTCCCTTATCGAATCTAGTACTTCCTAACCGAGGTAAACTTTACGAGTTAGGTACAACTAAGCTGAGTTAACCCATACAGCTCAGTCATGAGACTTACAAAATTGAAAATGTAGAGGAAATTACAAGACTTTCTCTTTATAACATAGAAACTAGAAACTTAAGAATTGAAATTATAATCGAAGAATGCACTAAATAAGTGTTTTATAATGTTCAACACCAATCTTCAAGTCTTGTAGAGAAGCTTTTTTTTTTTTTTTACACAACAGGGCGGATTAGCCATCGAGGATTGTTTTGGACTGGTGAGCTTCAATAGCCGTTGTAACGGTTAGTTTGAGTAACTTAAAGAAGGATCCGTTATAATATGAGCATTCCGTAGTGGTCCTTGGCTCAAAAAGTTGTCCATCCCACTGATCATGACTGAAATCGGGGTGGAAACAATCGTTGGACTCATAGTTAAAATTTACCAGATTTGGAAACAAATAACCTTTACACGATGTCCGAGCCATGTCTAAAAATGTAGCTTTTCCGTACTCGCTAGTGTTTAACGGTTAGAAACTGGTTGCTTTTTCTTTTTAAAATTTGATTAAAATACTTTAATCAACCTACAAAAGCAAATCAAAGTGGTACTCAAAGTATAAAAATATTTTGGTCCAAGATTAAGCGACCATAATCTTACTCGTTCCCGTTCTTCGAGAACGGATGCCCCACACAAGCGGACTCGGGGAGTTGCGGAATCCTAACATTGCATGGGAGTCTTCGGGGTTAAGAAACGTCGACCTCAAGACTCGGGATGTGGATGTCACCTAGAAGAAGTTGTGGAGATAAGGTTAATTTCGACAATAGAAATGTAATCACCCAAAAGAGCAAATGAGGACTCATCAATCCCGTAAGAATTCATCGAAAATATTGAGCATAGGGCATATCCGCATCCAATAACTGTGTATACAGATACCGATTGGTTATTTATTTATGCTCCTCTTGGGTTATGGAGCAAAAATATAACATCGTTTGTGGTGATCTTTGGAAACGAAAGGTGGCTATGTTTTGTAGCATATTTGTGGCGTAACTCCGCTCAACGAGGTACTAACAAAAACTGAATGGATCCTCAAATAAAATTTGTTTTTCACTCAACTCCCATGTTATACCAAGGATTGGAAGGAGCTGAATTTGGGTCCAAGGGTGAAAGTTGGTCCGCACATATAGGACCCATGAAGTGACAAGCCAAAACCAACGAGTTCAGGCAAGCAAAGTGCGGGAATTTGGCCGGCGTCAGCCACACTAAGGCCACACCTACATGCATCCTTTTAGTTGTTCTGGTCTAGGGAAATCATTCTAGGGCGGATCATTCTCGCGTACGACTTATTCCTTAGCTTCACGCTGTTGATTACTGAGCTGAAATGGCTTTCCCTAAACACTACGTTGTTGAATTGTGACTAAGTGCTATTGAATATTTAGTTGTTCTGGTCTCTTGGTCTCCTTTCAGCTGATTTTTGCATCCTTTTATTCATCCCCACAAAAACATACAAAAAGCTCTTCTCGATTCACCACTATCATATAATTAGATCAAGATTCGAGATCCAGATTAGCAGGTGGGAAACCTAAGGGTACCAATTTAGCCTTCACAATGGTTATTTATTTTTAAGTTTTATTGCCTTCCGTATTATGGAGAAAAAGTTATCTCTTTTTAATTCCTCCTTGCCCGATGTAATCCTTTTAGTTTTCACTTTCGTTCTTTTTTTTTTTGTTTCCTTTATTGCTTTTTCATATTTGCTTTTTTATCCCTTTTTAGCATGTTTTGGTTGCTTTTAATTCCGTACGGCATGTTAATTTCTTGTGTTTAATATGCTATTTAGATTCACTACACATACTAGTAATGGTCGTCGTTTGAGGGCGAAACAAAAGGACTTATCCCTACGTTTCCTATCCTCACCCCCAAATCCGATTCTCTGTTCCTGAACGATGAAATTACTTTTTAGCCCCTTTCAATATAGTTTTCTCATACTAAGATTGGAAGAGCATTTATTTGTTCTTTTCGTTTTGTTAGTTTTTCATTCCTAAAGCTGACTATCGACTCATATTTTTGATTTAATTCTTCTATATTGCCTCTCAACTGTTTCGATTGAATAATAAAACAAAGGGGATTTGGATATGCTAGCCAGGCTAAAAGCCAAGGTTGATCACCTCGGTCGCGGCCCCTGGTCGGCTCCGCCGACCACCGACCGCCGGCGACAGCCAGCACCGAGTGGTCGGCAAAGGAGGCTTGTGTCCAAACCGGTGTTTTCACACTAGTTTGGCCCTACAGACTTCACAAGATATTCAAAACTCTAGTTTTGTTTATTTTTCGGTTTAGAAATAATATCCCAAAATTATGAAAGTAATTTATAAAAATAAAATAATTAATAAAACCCTAAATTTTTTTAATCTTCAAAAAGCACAAAAAATTAAATTTTAAAACCCGCCAATTCGTTAGGGAAGCTCCGTACCGCGGGGATCCGTGTTTCCTACAGTGGCGACTCCATTGGGGATATATCACTTATTAAGAGGGCGAAACTTGATAATTGATGTAGTAAGTTTAATAATGTATTTGGGCATCCCGCATTTTAGACAATCTAAACATAGATTATTTTTGTGAGCATTAAGCTTTACCGCCTTTTAAACATTTTTGGAAAGAGGCTCCCACTACGTCCCGACGGGTCCTATTAGGCTTGATTGTCAATGGAGGCGGTACCTCTTCCCTCATAGCACGTACTCTTGGCTTACGAGAGAGGCACCAAGGATTCAATGCTATATCCTGCCGTGCACCCCACGGAGGACTAAATTCTCAAACTATGAGTCACCATGTATTGTACCTAGTTCTAACCCTCTTTTGACTATAAACCCTTGGTCTCTAGGTGGTATATTGTCCTTTCATTTGCATGCTTGTATGAGTGTGATTGTTTTAGATTTAATCTTCTACTTCGAACCTTTACAGATAGGTAAGGAGTGTTGATTAGCCCTTGTATGGGTGCAAATAAAGTACCATAAAAAATTTTCCTACAGATCGGTCCATTATGTGCATTTGTAGCCAAAGTTGAATTATCTTTCCCTTTTAGGTTGGTCCATTCATTGCGCTTCCGAGTCATCCTAAAATCTTTCTTAGTTTAGACAGTCCGGATACTTAATGCCGAGTCAGTCGAGAAGGGTCTAACCTGGATCCTTTCTATCTCCCGGTTAGTGAGTCTTTAGATTTTGACCTCTTTTTTGCATTAATATTTTTATTTTCATTTAGCCAAAATAAAATTCATATCAAATTAGGTGAGTCCATTTTGCTTTTTCATTTTTCATTTAGCCGAAACAAAATTCATCTCAATTAGGTGAGTCCATCTCTCATTTGGCCAAAACCAAATTCATCTCAATTAGGTGAGTCAATTTTTCATTTAGCCAAAACAAAATTCATCTCAATTAGGTGAGTCCATTAAGCATTAGCCAAAATAAAATTCATCTCAATTAAGTGAGTGCATTTCCATTCTTCATCTAGCCAAAACAACTCCATCTTCAAATAGGATCAATCATTTATGCATTCAAATTATGCATTCCAATTAGGCATTAGCCAAATCATAAAATCATCCCAAGTTAAGTCATAAGCATCATTGCATACACTTCATGTTGTGCATTCCTTATGTGCATCCAAATAAAGAGCGAGTCATTGTCTCTTTGGGTCTCGCGCATAAGCACCTTCCTCCAAAAAGTGGTATTCTTTCACACGATCCTAAGCATCACTCTTTGGGCTGCAGAATAGGGAAGTTAATTGCAATTCAGTATTATCAGAATCTGAGCTCCAAAGGTTAGAATGCCTCAACAAGGAGTCCGATACATCTTCTCCCGCTCCGCACCACGTTACGCTCCACGGTCTACACCGGTGCGACATACTCTGGTACATATCATACCGGTGTAGTCTATTTTCCGTCGTAAGACAATATATAAGAAAAATTCCCCTCCAATGGAAGAAATACCATAACCATCTACCATCATCACCTTACTAACAAAAACTCAGCCAAAATGGAAGTTAGGATTAAAGCTACGGATAAGAATATAGAGTCCATAGTAGGCTATCTTAAGGTTATCCTAAAAGCTATTGAGGATTATAAGAGAGATGAGGAAGAAGAATGATTAAGAAAAGGAGGAGGTCCTCTACCTCCACCTAGACCATCTCCTCCATGCATCCCAAGCATGAGTCCAAACCAGATCCACTCCTAGATCAAACGGAACAAATGTTAAGGGTGTCATCCATGTTTAGTAACCACTATTTGAGCATAA
Organism: Talinum fruticosum; assembly: GCA_021018815.1. NCBI lineage: Eukaryota > Viridiplantae > Streptophyta > Magnoliopsida > Caryophyllales > Talinaceae > Talinum > Talinum fruticosum. The sequence continues at coordinate 923,134 of JAITYX010000088.1, read as the reverse complement.
GGGATTCACTTCAATTCCCAAAGGGAATCTTCTTGGGATCACTAACTCTTAAGAACATACCAAAAGGCACTTACAACATTATCTTCCCATGGAATTTTGATACCGACGTAATGAAGTGGTATAATGCGGTTAACCAACGCAAGGTCACCAAATGGACTGATCTATGTAAGGAGTTCTTACACCTATACTCCTCTAACATTGATCTACGTGTTACACTTAGAGACTTGGAGTTGATCAAGCATGGTGAGAAAGAAATCTTTACAGACTTTCTCGCTAGATAGAGGGCAAAGGCTGCCCATTTGGTAGACCGACCATCCGAGAAGGATCAAGTACGGATCATCATGAAGAACCTTCAACATGTCTACAATCAACATCTTAAATTCCTACCTTTCATAAGCTTCTTAACCCTTAGAGATGCTGGCATGCTGATACAAGAAGAACTGTCTACCGTGACCACAAAAGTCTTGACGGGGTATAGAGGTAATTATTAGTGCAAAGATAAGAAAACCTCAAATCAAGGCAATACTAGCGGGGATGCGAGATGTTAATGCCCTCAACAGGTATAATGACTGCACTCCAATTGATACCACATATGTTAAAGCCCTTGACCACCTAATGGCTAAAGGTAAGATAGAATTGCCACCCATCGGAGGAGAATTAGAAATTGCGAAACAATCTAAAAACTAGGACGCAGGAAAATTCTACAAATACCATCGTGTAACAGGACACGACACCCAAGCAATGTTGGACGTTCAAGAACAACTCTCTCTCCCTAAGGCCGCCAAGAAACCAAGTAATAGTAAGACTCCTTTCAGCAGTACCTTACCCACTTTCTCTAAACCCATTCCAGGTCGGTGGGACCCATCTATCTTCATTCAAAACATCGATGAGTCCAAACCACTTTGTAGCTTGCCTCCTTTAGACCTAGAAGTCCATGGATTATGGGTAAGTGATGAGGAAGATGTGTACGAAACAAAAAATAACAATGATGACCACTTTTGGGGCACACCACCCTTAGAACAAGAAGACTTTTGGGGAGAACCTAAAGGTTCGAAATCCAATTCCTTACTAGATCGGGAAGGAATAATGCACCCGATGGGTCCACCATAGACTCGGGAAGCCTCAAAAGAACTTGAAGCCAATAAAGAAAACGCCTAATCCTAACACAACTTGAAAAGTTTAAAGCCGACATTTTAATCTAGCAACTCATATCTCCTTCCCGAAACATATACATGCCTTAATTGACACACTTAGTAAGATCAAGGTCTCTCCTAAAACCACACCCGAGGAAGTAGTAGGACTGGCAAATAGTGGGGACGGAACCATTACATTTAATCGAAATATCTTCGTAAAGAAGGCGTTGCACACAACAATGCCCTTTATTTAACTCTAACTTGCACTAACAAGTTCATTCCCTTAACCTTTCTAGACAACGGATCGAGTTGTAAACATTTGTCCCTAGAGGATCGCCAAAAGGTTAGGAATCATAGACTAACAACTCTCTAAATAGGTCTGTTCATCTTCCGACCTATGATAATTCTAAAAGGATTATCTTGGGAATAGTGACCATACCAATCAATGTAGGGCCCGTGCTGAAGAACATCAACTTCTAAGTCCTTCACATAGTCCGTTGGTTACATGACCATCAAGTAGTGCCCTCTACAATGTATCGGAAAGTTGAGATGATTATCAAAGATCGAGGTCATAACCATCAATGGGGACAATCTCTGTGCCACCATCACATCCAAAGAATCGGTCTTCGAAATTGAGCACGACGTCAATGACGAAGAACTTTACGTGTTTGAGACTGTCAGCTGCCTTAGATAAGGATGAAACTCCTCTTAACTTCAATATTTATGCAAACCCTAGCGCCCACTCAATTCTTAGGAAGAAAACCTATTTTCCAGGCACAACTACGGGGAAAAGGGCATACCACCCTATCTTTCCACCCCTTAAACCTACTAACAACTATACATTTAGGCTAGGCTATGAACCTACAACTAAAGAAATAACCCAAGCCAAGTGGAAGTTTAGACTAGGAAGACCGCACTTCACACGATCCGTTGAATCAAACCCTTTCCTCATACTCTAAACAGGAAATTCTTGAATGAAGGGGATGACTTCCTCTACTACGGTTTTCTTGAGCCTTACTACCTCAAAGAGAAGCGTATTACGTTATCTAGCTCGAAATTTTTAATGACATTTATATACTATAAAAGGAGGCACCCTACCTCCGTGAAGAGGGACAGTCCACACCAGATTGGACCAACTTGGCTGGGAATAATATCTTCGGTCTACTTTTCGGACGGAAGAAGAACCTAGAAGGGAATTCGGTCTCGGCACTATCTCAAGCCATGTCGCACCCACGGTTTGATTCGTCTATATTCACCTCTAACATTGACGCTGCAAGATCCAAGCATATTACTTGGATCGATCGTTGGGTAGGGCCAAGAATTTGTTGTTAGTCGAAGATAATATCCTATTAATGAGTCTAGTGCTAGGGCTTTTGTTTTTGTTACTCGTTGCTTCTAGTTCATCTTCCAGTCTTGTTGTGTCTAATTCCGCACCTTCTATTTCAAAGTCCGATGTACTCATTTCCACATTCAATAAGATTAACCTTTATGCTTACTCTACTTGTCTAGTTTTTAATTGTTTTGCATCTAATGATGAATAAGAAATCCCTATGGAATTAAAAAAGTTTGTAGAAGATCATGAAAATCGCTCATCAATAATAGGAGAAACAATAACAATTAATTTAGGATTAGTCGATCAACCCAAGAGGTAAAGATTGGGAAGACATTGGATCCGGAAGAGCCGAAGCAATTTACTTCTCTCCTTACAGAGTTTATACATGTCTTTGCATGGTCATACAAAGACATGTCGGGGATAGATCCAAGTATAGCGGAACACAAAATTCCACTTTACAAAGACGTCGAACCGATTAGCAGAAGCTCAAAAGGATGAAACATGAATGGCACTAATGATTAAGGAAGACGTTTAGAAGCAGTTAGAGGCTTGGTTCATCAACGTAGTCCGCTACCCTCGGTTGGTAGCAAACATAGTATCGATTCCGAAGATGGACTACATGGTTCATATGTGTGTAAATTTCGGGGATTTGGATAGATAAAGTCGAAGAGATGATTTTCCGCTCCCTCATATGGACATCCTTGTAGATAACATAATGATACATGCTCTGCTCTCATTTATAGATAGCTATGCTGGGTACAATCAAGTGAAAATTGTCGAAGAAGACATGGAGAAGATGACCTTCATCACTCAATGGTGCTATCATTTTGGCTCTAGAATGTTGGTGCAATGTAAGGACAACTACAAAGCTATTGCATGACATGATCCACAAGGAAACCGAGGCCTACGTGGGTGCCATTATCACTAAGTCCAAGGATAGGGTAGGGCACCGAAGACTCGGATCTTAACTCTAAGTATTTTATAAAAGACTCAGGTCTAAACTTCTATCTATCTTAAGTTTTGATTGCAAGTCATTATGAGCTACATAGAAACTCCTATCTAAGTTTTCATCACTGTTCTCGGTGACTCGGATAACACTTTATTTGATACCTTCTCTACTAAGGTATTCAGACCTACTCATAATCAACTCGGAACCACCGCATGATTAAATAATTCTTTGAATGCACTTTTTCGAGTACTGACTGTGCTTACTAAGGTAAAATGAATTACATCGTTAATTCGAGTCTTCTAAGTCAGTTTATTTTCTTAGAGAATTATTTGATAAATCAAGTTCACTCACTCGATGTATACCCTTTAACTTGATCTCTCTAGGATTTATTTTGAGCTAACTTTGAACTTATTAGATATTAGACTCAGAATATTCCACTCTTTTAGGCCTAAGATAATTAAGCTCTTAATTACTCGGATTTAATTATTATCTTTGCCTAACCTTGGATCAAAGTATTTTATGCTTTGAGAACCAATGTGGTTTGCTTTTGTAGGTTATTTAAAGAAGACTAATCTACTTTTTAAATCTCAAAAGCAACTAGCTTTGAGCCGTTAAGCACCGATGAGACAGTTTCGACCAATTCGGACAAGACTCGGACAACGTGTTAGGGTCGTCTGTTTTCAAACCGAAAAACTTCAACCTTAGGCTCAATGGTGGTTTCCACCTTGTTTTTCAGACAACACCAGTTGATTGGAACACCTTTTGGAGCAAATACCCATTGCCCAACATTTACACTCCGACGAATCTTTTACGAGTGACTCGGAAAAGCCTTTGCAACGGCTAGTAAAGACTTCACTCCGGAAATCGGACTCAACGGCTCATCGTGCTTGGTCATCTATAAATTGAAGCTACTTCACAAGACTTGAGGATTGCTAAACTTATTAATCAATACATTACATAATTTCTCTTAGTGCATTATGTCCTCATTCTTCTACCTACAACTCCAAGTCTATATTTAATTTTTTCTAAGTTGTAAAGAAAGTATTGTAATCAATTACATTCTTTACTTACTTTCTTTGTAAGTCCCTTGACCGACCTGTAAAGGTTAACTCAGGTTAGTGTCCCCTAATTGTAAAGGTTACCTCAGTCAGGAAGTACTAAATCGGAGAAGGAATCTTTTGAATCTAGGAAAACATTGTAAGGAATTGTCTAAGGGAGTAATTCTAGTAGAGTCGAGTCCCTTGTATTTTGACGATTCAAAATAGAAGATTTGACTTGGTGCTTGGACTCGCAGCTTTCGTGGTTTTCTACCCAAGAGGGTTTCCACGTATTTTTGAGTGTTTGCATTTCGAGTCTAATCTAGACTCGGACTCAACTGTTGATTTCTTTCTTAGCAAAATTTGTCTAAGCTCTTTTAAATTTCCTCATCACCCTATTCACCCCCTCTAGGGTGATTTAGACTCTCCAAGAGCAAACCTTCAATTGGTATTAAAGCCTCGCCTTTCAAGAAGTATCTAACAATTTAAAGGTCCGAAGATCGGATGGCTCAAAACAATGGAGAGTTCAATGAAGGAAGGTCATCCACCGGACCACCAAAGTTCAAAGGGTCAAACTACATGCACTTGGAAAAAACTAATGGAGTGCTTTCTATTCGACAACGATGAAGAGGTTTGGAACATCATCGAAGAAGGCAACTTCATTCCAATGAAGATGAAAGGACTATGATCTGTACCTAAAGAAAAATCTGAGTACACTAGTGACGAAACATAAATGTTCGAAAGATAATGAACATTCGGATGTGTGCTATCGGAATAGAAGAGTACAACAGAGTGTCGACTGTGACACAACCATAGATGTTCAAGATGCAGCTAGAGGAAAACATCACATAGATGTATATTCGCTTTATCGAGATTACAAACAATCTCAAATCTCTAGGTAGAAAAATCTCTCACGAAAAATGTGTAGAAAAATTTTGAGAAGTCTACCAAAGAAGAGATGGGGTCCCAAGGTGACAGCCATCGAGGAAGCTCGAAACTATCTCAACTAAAGACAGATGAACTAATTGGGACGAGTGCTTACTCATGAGATTCATCTCGGAAGAAGAGGATGCCAAGGTCAGCACCAAAAAGAACAATGCGCTGAAGGCCTAAAAAGTAGAAGGGAAAGTCCGAGCTTCTCAAACTCGGAAGAGGATCCGATGGCACTCATTGCCCGAGGCTTCAAAATAATGATGTTGTATAAGAAGTGAGAAAAGAGGCCAAAGGAAGAGTTCCACAAGAAACATAAGAAGGACGAGAAAAGGTAAATATTCTTCTCCTTCAAAGTTATCTTTAACTAAGAACTATGGCTTTTGAATGTGGCAGACAAAGATCACATAGTCAAAGACTCGTCCAAAGAGAAAGAACGACCGAAAGAAGAAGAAGGCTATGATGGCAACATGGAGTGATGACAACTCATCTAAACATGAAGATGATTCCGATGACTCAAAGTGTCTAATGGCGTTAACGGACTCGAAGGCGACTAACTCGGACATCGAGGAGACAATCCTCGGGACGTAATTAAATACTTTCTTAAGTTCTCTAAAGCTGATTTAGCCATATATATTTACACCTTGGAGGAAAAATCAAATTCTGATTCTTCTCGGTTCAAAGAACAACTTGAGTCTCTTACTTTCGAGAGCAATGGTTTGAAAAATGAATTGGAAAAACTAAGACTAACTCTAGAAGAACTCAAGACCAGTACTCAAGCTAATGAGACTGAGTTTGAGTCACTAAGAAAAGAAAATGAGCATCGAAAAGAAAGCTCAATGACTTTCAAAAGCTTGGTTTGAAATTCACTCAAGGTCGAAAAACCTCGACATGCTTTTAGGCTCTTAGTGTGTCTCCTTCAGGAAAGAAGGACTTGGTTTTAATGAGTTGGAGGAATCTAATTCCTACTCTAATCTTTTCAAAAAGGATTCCAGAACTTTGAAGCTCTCATTCTCGCATATGGCTTATTACTTAGCGTCACACTTCGTCGAATACCGAGCTGAAACGACTTTCCCTAAACACTATGCCTCTAAGTCATGACTAAGAGCTATTGAATACTTAGTTATTCTGATCTCTTGGTCTCCTTTCAGCTGATATTTCCATCCTTTTCTTCATCTCCACAAAAACATAATAAAAGCCCTTCCCGATTCACCATCGGCGTATCATCGGATCTAGATTCAAAATCTACATCAGCGAGTGGGAGAACTTATGGGCACCAATTCGGCCTTCATAATAGTTATTTATTTTATGTTTTATTGCATTCTGTATTATGGAGAAAAATTTGTATTCCTTTTTAATTCCCTCCCCGCTCAATGTAATCCTTTTAGTTTTCGTATTCGTTCTTTCTTTTCTTTTCTTTCTTGCTTTCTTTACCGCTTTTTCATATTTTCTTATTTATCGCTTTTTAGCATGCTTTGGTTGCTTTTAATTCTATATCACATGTTATTTTCTTGTATTTAATATGTTATTAAGATTCACTACTCCAACTAGTACCCTCGTCCCCGAATCCGATTCTCGTTTGTAAACCAATGGAGTCACTTTTTTAGCCTCTTTAAACATAGTTTTCCCATAATAAGATTGGAAGAGTGTTTATTTATTTTGTTTGTTAGTTTTTCATTCCTAAAACCGATCGGCAACTCTTGTTTTTAATTTAATTCTTCTATACTTGCCTCAAGGCTGTTTCTTCGAACAATAAAAAAGCGGATTTGGATATGCCAACCAGGCAAGAGGCCGAAGCCGATCACCTCAAGCGTGGCCTCCGGCCGACACCGCCATCCACCAAGTGCTCGCGAAAGCCGGCACCAAGTGCTCGATAGAGGAGGCTTGGGTCCAAACCGGATTTTTCACACTAGTTTTGCCCTAAAGCTCGACGGCATATTAAAAACCCTAGTTTTTCTTTATTTTTTAGTTAAAAAATAATATCCAGGAATTCTGAAAATAATTTATAAAAATAAAAGAATTAATAAAACCGCCACTCGAATCTTATTTAATTTATTTTCACATAATTTAATAAAATTCAACAATCTAAATAACAGATTCATCCCCACTTTATCAATCTTTAAAACCCTAAAATCATTTTCATCTTTAAAAACCAAAAAGAAATAAAATTTTAAAACCCACCAATTCGTGGAGAAGCTCGATTCCGCGGGGATCCGTGGTTCCTACACACATGTCTATACTTTGGAGGTATTCAAGTATCGACTAAACTAGTTAGTACTTTCACATTGATCTATATCCGGTACACCAAGAATACCAACTTGGTTCTAGTCGTAAAGCCTAGCATTCAATTCACATGTTAGTAGTGTAGTACTTTATATTTCAAGAAAAGCTTAATGAGAAAACTATCATGGGCATCAACTTAATTTGTGTTAATTAGTGAAGCAAAGCATATAATGTTCGAACTGGTTAGTGGAGAATGTCGACCTTACATGAATGGAAAAATGTTGGTTCAAAAGTTTCAAAAACTATGGTATTATTGGTTAACCATAGTAGCATACTCGCTATGACTTCGTTAGGAGGTGTCATAAATGCCAAGTATATGTGAATTTGCAACATCAACCTTCTTCTTTCCTAAGAACCCTTGCATCGCGTTGGCCTTTCTCAACATGTGGGATAGATATCATCGGAAAGTAACTCCTAAAGGAACATGAGGGCACAAATTTGTGTTAGTAACAATCGACTACTTCAAAAATGGGTATAACCCACATCGTACATCACATCAAAACATATGCCCGAATTCATGACCCATAATATCATTTGTCGTTATGGGGTAGTACATGAATTAATAAGTTACCATGATAATCATTTTAAAAAGAAGTTGCAGATTTAACAGGCAAGTACAAAAGCCAGCATCATAAGTCTTCTCCATACGGACCATAGACTAATGGAGAAGTCCAAGCGACCAATAAGAATATTCGCAAGATTGTAGAAAAGATGCCTATTAGTTTTAGAGATTAGCCTTTCAAGCACCGTTTTCTCTATGGGGGTATAAGACTTCAATTAGGACATATGTGAACTCCTTACTCCTTATTTTACTGGAATGGGTGAAGGTTTGCTCAAGGAGAGTCCGAGTCACCCTAGAGGGGGTGAATAGGGTGATAGAAAATTCTTTCGAAAATACACACTTTTGCGCGAAAAGAGGCAAAGACAGAATCCGAGTCTAATAACGAGTCGAAAAGATTGGACTCGAAAGCAATGAATCGAAGAAGCAAGAGCACTAAGGCCGTCTCGAGTCTAGAATGAACTCGAAAAAGAACACGGAGATTTTACGTGGAAACCCTCCTGGGGCAGAAAACCACGGCCCGTGTCAATCCGGACACGAAGTCAAATCCACTATTTTCAGTCCACAAAATACCGTGAACTTGATCGAACCCGAGTTGCTCCCTTAGACAACTCTATACAGATTTTCCTAGACTCGAAGTTACCTTATCTCGATCTAGTACTTCCTAGCCGAGATAACCCTTACAGCTAGGGACAACTAAGCTGAGTTAACCTTTACAGACTTAGTCAAGGGACCTTACAAAGAATGTAAGAAGTGTTTGTAACGAAGTACAAGACCTTACAACTCGTAGAGTAATGAATTACAGAGTGGGAGTTGTAAGTTGAAGATTGAGAGTAAATACAATAACTTTGATCAAGTAAGTGTATAGACAATATGTTCGGCAACCTTCAAGTCTTGTGAAGTGGCTTCTTCTTATAGATAAGACCAGCAGAGTAGCCGTTATTTTCATCTCGCCGACCGAGAGTCCTCTCGTGACCGTTGAGAAAGGCTTTTGAGTCACTCGGAAAGTATCCGTTGAAATATGAACGTTGGACAACGGTTTAACTCTCTTGGAAGTCCCAAAACCATCGGTTGTGTCTTGAAAAATGAGGTGGAAACCACCGTTAGGCTTGGCGTTCCAGTTTTCCGGATATGGAAGCGCACGACTTCGACACAATCTTCCGAGACTAAAGCAGGGAAGGTGAAAAGCCATATCTCGCTGGTGATTTGACGTTCGAAGCCGGCTACTTTTGTAGTTTGAAAAGATATCCTCGATTGAATAACCTACAAAAGTAAAACACCTTTGGTTCTCGAAGTATAAAATACTTTGGTCCAAGGTTAGACACGAGATAACAAAATAATTTTGAAAAATTACGCAATTGATTATCTCGAGTCGAAAAGAAATGGAATATTCTGAGTCTAATATCCATGATACTCGGAATTCCATATGACTTAGTCTTAAGTAAAGAAACACGTTCTATAGTAAATATCGAGTGAGAAAGAACTTGATATAGACTAAGCATGAAATGAACTATGAATGCCGACTATGCAAGCAATAGAGTAAATAATCACAAGTCGGATTCCGAGTGAGAATGGACTCGGAATAAAGAACAACTTTTCCGAGTCGCTAACTAAAAAGCGATTAAAGAGATATGTGAAGGCCGAAACGCATAGAAAGGATACTACTTCATTCGAGTAAGTTTCTAAGACACAGAGAATGCCTTGGAATCAAAACTCTATATGAATGACATCGTTATACCCGATTCCTTTTGCATGACTCGTAAAGATATAGAGCAGTGTCCGAGTCTTCAATCTCCCCTTTTGATGAAAGGCATTCCATACTTAAACAGAAACTTTGTTAGAAGAAAATAGATTGATTCTCGAGTAGTTTGATAAAAAGTAAGGCATAATGAATGGATCGGAGTAATATACGATATATCAAAGCGAATTAAAGTATGCTTTAACTCATTAACTCGTAAAAGAAAGAACTCGAAAATGAATAAGGAAATGCATCAATTCATTAAAAAAAATTACAAGGGCTGAAGGAACTCCCCTAGACAAGACAACCAGTTTCGACTACAATTTCTCCCCTTGCCTTTTAGCAAAAAAAAAAAAAAAGCAAAACAAATGGAGAAAAGTACAAGTAATACACATAAGTTGTCCGGACAAAAAGAAAATTTTGAAGCAGAAATTTTGGAGACACCGAGGAATTGTGACTCAGTGTATGGCTCCAACTAGGAAGGAGGGGATTTCGAGTGGAGGCGGAGGTGCGCCGGCGCCGATAAGACTTGACGATGTGCTTGAGCACGGCGAAGGGAGAACCGGAATAGTTCGCAGGGGCTCGGCTCCGAGGGGCCGACCCGGAGATAGTGGATCGAGGGGTTCTTCCCTTGGGACCTCAGGGCCGGAGGGGGCTGCTCCGGCCGACTCGCCGGAGGAGCGAGATCTTCGACCCACTCGATCGCTGTCTCGAGCCGAGTACAGCAATTTGAGCTTGGGGAGCAGTTGCCACGGCCTCTTCTTCCCTTTGCCCGGAAGGGCCTGCTTCAGCCGCAGGTTCCTCGGCGTCCTCCGCCGCATCCGTAGCTTCTTCCTCTCGCTTCCTCGGCTTCCTCGCTGTCCGAGGAGGTCGAGCTCGGACTCGAAGACGCCTCGGATGTGTCCGAGTCATCCGGGTCCCGAGCCGCCTTGGACCGTCTCTCTCTCGAGGAGCTCAGCCAGCTCCTTCGCTCCTTAACCAGCTCTCTCATCTCAAGAACGAGAGACTGCTGCTCTCGGATTTGGGACTCGACTCAGTCTTTTGGTTGATGGTCGGACCTCGAAGAACAGAACTTGAAACCCCGAGCATGTCTCCGAAATCGGAAGACACAGAGGTGATCTTGTCCATGAAGACAGGAGACAAGAGGGCGAGAGAGAGTTTTGGAAGCACCGGAGGTGGAGGCACCACCAGTGAAGAAGGAAGAGGGAGAGGGGTTGATTTCGAGTCCGAGGTGGAGAAGGAGGCCTCGCCTCGAAGTTGTGAACCCGGACACCGGGGTTAGTTTCCTGGTATCCGTACCCTCGGAGTTTCTTCTTGCCGACCACAATGGCCGCCTCGGACATCGCGTTAGGGTCGAGGGAAGAGGAACTTGGAATTGTTTGAAGACAAGGGTGAGAAAAGCACCGAAAGGAAGGGAGGTGTTCTTCTTGCTCGGAGTTGAGCCGGCACAGCGGCCATCCGCTCAATGATGGAGGGGAAGAGATCGACTTCGTATCCCTCCAGGATATCAAAGAGGGCTTTGAGGTGCTTGGAGTTGGGGTTCTCCTTGCTAGAATGCTCGTGAGAAGAAGGTTCTCATCGGCAGGAAACACAGATGCCTCGGCTTCGACTTCAACCGAGTCACGTAAAAGTTCTTTCCGGACCCGGGAATTCTTTAGCGTACTTTTCAAAGAAGTCGTCGGCGACTTCGATGAAGAGGATAGGGTTGCTGTTCAAGAAGAGAGAAGAAACTTTGAACAGGACGGTGAAGGAGGGAGGTGTTGATACTGAACAAGTAATGTTCCGAACCCGAGAGGTGAGAACATTTTCGGAGTGGGTGAGATGAGTATAAAACTCGAAACGAGTTCGAGATAGATGAACTCGCCGAAGCACAAGAAAGGGTAGACTCCGGTGGTTTGGATATTGGACAACCAGGAGAATTTGGTTGTTGGGAAGAACTTGTCGTCCAGACGCAAGATGCTCGGGTGACAACGGGTTTAGAAGGGGTTCGAGCTTTCGGCTTGTTGGTGCGAGGCTTCTTAGAGGATGAAGAAACCCGAAAGTCGGGATGGTTTCCTCTTTTAGGCATGGTGAGAGAAGAAAAGATGAAGCTTTTCGAAAGAGAAAGAGAATGAGGTGTAGAAGAGAAGGTAACGAAAAAAAAATGGTAGAAGAAAGAGAGATGAGCAGATCGAAAACTTACGAGAGAGAGAGAGAGCTTCTTCGACGTCCGCGGACGATCGGGGAACACTATTCACGTAGCAAACTTCCGCGAGAAGAATTTCGTTTGAGAGGGAAGGAGTTTTAGAATACCGAGATGAAGATGGATAGTCGTTATTTATAGTGAGTACGCGCGCCCGTTCACTATCCGTTAAGTAACTCCGTTCCGACTCAGCCCGTCCATCGATAATTAATGCCCGGTGTGACGGTTCTTCTTCAACGGTTGAGATATCGGTGGTTTAAAATCTACGGTTAAGATCCGATCGCAGCGCTCGAGAAAGAGAGAGAAAAAGGGTTTGAAATTATAGTCCGAAACTCTCCACTGTTCTAGAGATAGCTTCAGAAAATTTGATGTCCAAATTTCTCTTACGTCCGAGCTTGGCTCGTAAAAATTTCTGAGTGACTCGAAACACGAAATAACTATTAGCCCAAGTATCACATGATCAACTCGAACTAATGGTTATTAACAATGAAAGCACATGGCACGTAAATATTTCAAGAATCATAACACAACACTAAGCATTTAACATACCAAGCTCATTCCGAATAAAATGCAATTGATCTTCACCAAGTGGCTTAGTAAAGATATCGGCTAATTGAAGATTAGTAGGAATGAACTCAAGTGTAATATCACCCTTTTCCGAGTGATCGCGTAAGAAGTGATACCCGACTTCAATATGCTTTGTTTTTTAGTGTTGGACAGATTCTTAGTGATACCGATTGCGCTTTGATTGTCACACTTGATTGGAACCGAGTTGAGAGATAGTCCAAGATCTTTCAAGTGTTGTTTTATCCAGAGAATCCGAGCGCAACAAGCTCCAGCTGCAATATATTCAGCTTCTGCAGTTGATAGAGCTACTGAGTTTTGCTTCTTTGAGTGCCAGGATATTAGGGATTGACCCGAAATTGGCAAGCTCCGGATGTGCTCTTTCGATCAACTTTGTATCCCGCATAGTCTCGCGTCTCGAGTACCCAGGTCGAGTCGGCTTCGAGTCTCCGGAGTACCATAGTCCTAGATTCCGAGTGCCTGCAAGATATCTCGAATATTCTCTTCACCGCAGTGAGATGTGATTCTTTTGGATTAGCTTGAAATCGTGCACATAAGCAAACACCGAACATTATATCCGGTCCGCTTGAAGTAAGATATAGCAGTGATCCAATCATACCCCGATAGAGTTTCGATCTACCGCTTTACCTCGTCTCATCTAAGTCGAGCTTTATACTCGCTCGCTCATAGGAGTAGATGCGTGCTTTGCATCTTGAAGTTTATATTTCTTCAGTAGTTCCTTGGTGTATTTTGATTGATGAACAAAGATTCCATTTTTGTCTTGTTTGATTTGCAATCCAAGGAAGAAGTTGAGTTCTCCCATCATACTCATTTGGAACTCTTGACTCATCAACTCGGAAAATTCTCGGCACGTAAATTCATTAGTAGCACCGAAAATAATATCATCAACATATATTTGAACAATGAGAAAATCTTTCCCTTTGGTCTTTATGAATAAAGTCTTGTCAATCCGACCTCTTTTAAAATCATTTTGAACCAGGAAGTCTGCTCAGTCTTTCATACCAAGCTCTAGGGGCTTGCTTAAGACCATAGAGAGCCTTTTGAAGTTTGAAAACATGATTTGGAAATTCTGAGTTTTCAAAACCAGGAGGTCTGCTCGACATAGACCTCTTCTTCAATAAAACCATTGAGAAAGGCACACTTAACATCCATTTGATATAATTTAATATGCATGCAGGATGCAAATGCCAACAAGTATTCTAATGGCTTCAATTCTAGCTACTGGTGCAAAGGTTTCCCCACAATCAATTCCTTCTTCTTGATTGTATCCTTGAGCTACAAGTCTAGCTTTGTTTCGACTACTATTCCACCCTCATCCAGCTTTGTTTTTGAAAACCCATTTGGTTCCTATAACCGGGTGGTCGAAGGTCGGTTGGTCGAGTCCGGACTTGGTTTCTTTCAAATTGATTCAGCTCTTCTTGCATGGCCTCTACCCATTCGGGTTCATTAAGGGCTTCTAGTTCATTTTTGGGTTCGAGTTAGTGAAATGAATGCAGTGAATGCACATAGATTATGAAGAGAAGAACGAGTTCTTACCCCACTGTTGATATCAGAAATTATGTTTTCTTGGGGATGACTGGAAGTAAATTTGAATGCTTTACCAGTTCTTTGATTCACCGAGTTTGTGGGCTGAATAGCTTGATCTTCGAAGCTTGTTCCGAGTGATCGGCTCCATTGACTTGCTCGCTCCGAGCGACTTCTTGAGCTATTTCATTCCGAACTTCCTCGTTCCGAGTGATCTCCTTCGAGTCTTTGTAAGCTCATCTTCGTCATCATCCTTTCGAGCTTCAGCTTCGAGTATGAAGATTCACTACGTGGATACTTTCTTCCACTTTGTTAGTTCTCTTGTTGAAGATACGGTAAGCTTTGCTATGAGAAGAGTAACCTAGAAAAATTCCTTCGTCTCGACCGAGCATCAAACTTGGTCGATGATCCTTACCATTGTTGTGGACAAAGCACTTACATCCGAAAGGTCCGAAATCGAAAATGTTTGGCTTCCTCCCTTTGTAGAGTTCATAAGGTGTTTTCTTTAGAATGGGTCCGATGAGGCATCGATTGAGAGTGTAGTTGGCTGTGTTTATCGCCTCCGCCTGTAAATAGTAAGGCAAGTTGTGTTCAATCATCATCGTCCTTGCTATTTCTTCAAGGGTTCTCGTTCTTTCTCTCAACTACTCCATTCTCGTTGCGGAGTTCTGGGTGCCGAGAAGTTGTGAGAAATTCCATTCTTGTCACAAAACTCGAGAATTCCGAGTAATCGAACTCCCTTCCATGGTCGGCTCGAATCTTTTGAATCCGAGTCCGGGACTCCACTTGAATCTTTCTACGTAGCTTACTGAATTCCTTGAAGGCTTCATTCTTATGCTTGAGAAAACACACCCAGGTAAATCTTGAAAAATCATCAATGATAACAAGTATGTAAGATTTACCTCCGAGACTCTTTACAGAATTTCGCCACATAGATCCATATGCAGTAATTCAAGCACGTTGGATGTGGAAACTGTCTTCATAGATTTGAATGAAGATCTAACTTGTTTCCCTCGGTGCATGCTTCACATACTTTATCCTTCTCAAACGTACAGCTTAGGTAATCCTCTAACTAGATGATGAGATGCAAGCTTTTTGATAGTATGCATGCTAATATGACTTAATCTACGATGCCAAGTCCAAGAATCATCTTGAAGAGATGCTTTCAAACAGGATAAATTCTGACTTGGGTCGAAAGAGGGATGATGTATGTATTACCCGATCTCTTACCCGAAAGTTTTATCTCTTTGGTGATCTCATCCGTGATGTAGCACTTGGATTGAGTGAATTTTACCTCTTGTCCTTTGTCATAAAGTCGGGAGATGCTAAGTAAGTTGTACTTTAGTCCTTTGACAAGGTAGACTCGGGCTCACCAGATTGTTTCCATTACCAATCTTCCCAATGCCCACTATCTTGCCCTTGCTCGTCATCACCAAAGGTCACCTTTCCTCCTTTATATGACTCCAGCTCGTAAAAGAGTCCTTGGTCACCTGTCATATGTCGTGAACATCCACCGTCCGGTACCAATGTCCTTTTGATCTTTTCCGAGTGACCCGCAAAACAGAGATAATCTAACCCTTCTCACTTCCTCTAACGAACCCAAGAACATTTCTTACCGTGGTCCTTTCTCGAGGAAGAAGGTGCTTTGGAACCCAGATTTGAATGACTTTGGGTTTAGTCTCGATTCTCGAGTCTTCTTCTCGTGAGAACTAAGTCTCGTGTCTCTTTCCTTTTAAAAACCTTTCCTTTTGAAACAGGAGAAAATGGTTTCCTTTTGTAGATAGGTCCGGGTTTAGTCCTCCTTTCATTTTTGTGAATGGGACCATGCTCAGCCTTTTGAACTTAACAGCTTCGGAATCCTTTTGAACAATTCCGAGTAAGAATTAGATTCTTCCTCCTTGTTGAACCCAAGACCTTCTTTTCTAAAAGAGACACATTGTGAGCCTAAGAGCATATCAAGGTTCTTCCGTCCTTGAGTAAATTTTAAAACTAGATCTTGAGACTCAGTGAGCTTCGTTTCGCGTGCTCATTTTCTTTTCTCGAGTAACTTAGACTCGGTCTCATTAGTTTGAGCACTTGTCTTGAGTTCTCTCGAGTGTGAGTCTCAGCTTTTCCAATTCATTTTTTAAAGAAGTGCTCTCGTAAGTGATTGACTCAAGTTGTTCCTTGAAATGAGAAGAATCGAATTGGACTTTTCTTCCAAAGTAAAGATGTATTTAGCTAAGTCAACTTTGGAGAATTTGAGGAAGTAGTTTATTACCTCTTGAGGATCAGCTTCCTCATTATCCGAGTCCGTGTCCGAGTCCGACTCTTTTCGGCTTCGAGTCGTTGATTGCCATTAGACACTTTGAGTCATCTCGAATCTTCGTCGTCTTCGGATGATTCCTCATCGCTCCATGTTGCCATCATGGCCTTTTTCTTCTTCCTGTCCCGTCTTCGTTTTGGACAGTCCTTGACTATGTGGTCTTTGCTGCCACATTCAAAACATCCGGAATTCTTAGACAGAGATAACTTTGAAGAAGAAGAAAACTTACCTTTTCTATCTCTTTTGTCTTTCTTGTAGAATTCTTCTTTTGGTCTTTTGTCCCATCTTTTGTGCTTCATCATTTTCTTGAAGCCTCTTGCAATGAGTGCCATGGGATCATCCTCTCGATTCAGAGGAGCTCGGAATTGCTTCTTTGGATTCCGAGGCTTTAAGCGCAATGTTCCTTTTGGAAGTACCCTCAAGCATCTTCTTCTTCCAGGTGTATCTCATGAGTCGAAGCTTTCCGATGAGCTCGTCTCGGTTTCAAGAGTGAGAGGTTCCGAGCCTCTTCTATGGCAAGTCACCTTAGGACCCCATCGTCTCTTGGGTAGGCTTCGAGAATTTTTCGACACATTTCTTCATGGGAGATCTTCTTTCCCGGAGATTTGAGATTGTTGGTGATCTCAGTGAAGCGTATGAACATCCGAGTAATGTTCTCTTCTGGCTCCATTTTGAAAAGCTCATATTTGTGAAGATACTCGGCTGATCTTTGCTTGTCTCACCTGACTTGTACCTTCGTAGGTGTTGACCGGAGTGTCCCACACCTCTTTAGCAGAGTCACGAGCAGAGACTCGATTATATTCTTCCGAGCTTATGGCGCACATGAGGATGTTCATGGCTTTGAAGTTCTTTCGAACTTCTCTCGCTTCGCCGGCGTGAACTCAGCCTTTGTCTTTGGAAGGATTCTCAATTCATCTGTCTTTGTTGGAATGTAGTTTCCTTGTTGTATGATTTCCCATACTTCTTCATCGTGATCCATAAGGAAACATTCCATGAGCTTCTTCCAAGTGACCGAAATTTGAACCTTTGAATTTTGGTGGCCTCGTTGGAAGATCTACCTTCGTCGAACTCTCCGGTGTTCGAGCCATCCGATCTTTAAACCTTTGGACTGTTAGATCCTTTCCGAAAGGCTAGGCTCGATACCAATTGAAGGTTTGCTCAAGGAGAGTCTCGAGTCACCCTAGAGGGGGTGAATAGGGTGATAGAAAATTCTTTCCGAAAATACACACTTTGCGCGTAAAAGAGGCAAAGACAGAATCCGAGTCTAATAACAGAGTCGAAAAGATTGGACTCGAAAAGCAATGAATCGAAGAAGCAAGAGCACTAAGGCCGTCTCGAGTCTAGAATGAACTCGAAAAAGAACACAGAGATTTTACGTGGAAACCCTCCCGGGCGGAAAACCACGGCCCGTGTCAATCCAGCACACGAAGTCAAATCCACTATTTTCGAGTCCACAAAATACCGTGAACTTGACCGAACCCGAGTTGCTCCCTTAGACAACTCTATACAGATTTTCCTAGACTCGAAGTTACCTTATCTCGATCTAGTACTTCCTAGCTGAGATAACCCTTACAGCTAGGGACAACTAAGCTGAGTTAACCTTTACAGACTTAGTCAAGGGACCTTACAAAGAATGTAAGAAGTGTTTGTAACGAAGTACAAGACCTTACAACTC
Source organism: Talinum fruticosum (assembly GCA_021018815.1). Lineage (NCBI taxonomy): Eukaryota > Viridiplantae > Streptophyta > Magnoliopsida > Caryophyllales > Talinaceae > Talinum > Talinum fruticosum. The sequence goes on along the minus strand of JAITYX010000088.1, from coordinate 904,901 downwards.
GTAGAGTAATGAATTACAGAGTGGGAGTTGTAAGTTGAAGATTGAGAGTAAATACAATAACTTTGATCAAGTAAGTGTATAGACAATATGTTCGGCAACCTTCAAGTCTTGTGAAGTGGCTTCTTCTTATAGATAAGACCAGGCAGAGTAGCCGTTATTTTCATCTCGCTGACCGAGAGTCCTCTCGTGACCGTTGAGAAAGGCTTTCCGAGTCACTCGGAAAGTATCCGTTGAAATATGAACGTTGGACAACGGTTTAACTCTCTTGGAAGTCCCAAAACCATCGGTTGTGTCTTGAAAAATGAGGTGGAAACCACCGTTAGGCTTAGCGTTCCAGCTTTTCCGGATATGGAAGCAGACGACTTCGACACAATCTTCCGAGACTAAAGCAGGGAAGGTGAAAAGCTATATCTCGCTGGTGATTTGACGTTCGAAGCCGGCTACTTTTGTAGTTTGAAAAGATATCCTCGATTGAATAACCTACAAAAGTAAAACACCTTTGGTTCTCAAAGTATAAAATACTTTGGTCCAAGGTTAGACACGGATAACAAAATAATTTTGAAAAATTACGCAATTGATTATCTAAGTCGAAAAGAAATGGAATATTCTGAGTCTAATATCCATGATACTCGGAATTCCAAATGACTTAGTCTTAAGTAAAGAAACACGTTCTATAGCAAATATCGAGTGAGAAAGAACTTGATATAGACTAAGCATGAAATGAACTATGAATGCCGACTATGCAAGCAATAGAGTAAATAATCACAAGTCGATTCTGAGTGAGAATGGACTCGGAATAAAGAACAACTTTTCCGAGTCGCTAACTAAAAAGCGATTAAAGAGATATGTGAAGGCCGAAACGCATAGAAAGGATACTACTTCATTCGAGTAAGTTTCTAAGACACGAGAGAATGCCTTGGAATCAAAACTCTATATGAATGACATTGTTATACCCGATTCCTTTTGCATGACTCGTAAAGATATAGAGCGAGTGTCCGAGTCTTCAATGGGAAAAGTAATTCCACTAGAGATTGTCATCCCATCATTGAGAATAGTTGCTTGAAAGCCAAATTCCAGAGCCAGATTAGGCCAAAGTCGGGTATGAGGAATTGATTATGTTAGATGAATGACGTCTACGGACTCTGCATAATGCCTGAATATATACTAGACATGGATATCAAGGGCGTTGAATAAAAAGGTCGGACCACATAACTTAAAAGTAGGCAGTGTGGTCTTTAAAGAAATTAAAGCTCCTAGCCAAGACCTGAGGGGTAAATTTACACTCAAGTGGCAAAGGCTATATATTCTAAGTTAGATTCTTCTAGGAGGTGTAGTTAAATTAAAGGATCTAGATGGCAAAGAGTATTTTTCGAACATGAACTTAGACCAACCGAAGAGATATTAGGGTTATCGCATTACTAAGCAAGAAAGCATGACAACCGACCCAAGATTGCCGAGCCTACACTAGGAAAACCCGGAGGCCGACGTCGACCTATCACCGATTGCATGCCACCCTTTTTTCGAAATTCCTTAAAGCGGTCCATAATTGTTATTCGACGGTGGTCCACAATTATTTTTAGATTGGTCCATTGTTATTTTGCAAGGGCAATCTAATTTTCAATGTTAATATGGTGAGAACCGCAAAAGAAAAAGTTAATGAAAGATGAGAGTAAGCATAAAACTTGCTTTTTACTTTATTAATAAATAATAAAGATATGCCTTCTATTTGTCCTGGAACACAGCTAAGGGAAATAAATCCAAGCATACTAGTTGGAAATAAAATCAAAATGAGGCAAAACAATTCCAAAAAAAAAACCATCAAAACAAGCCCTAATAGCATAAATAAAGTTACTCGCTAATCCATATTTATCTTCTTTCCTTTCTCTCTAGGGTCGATAAACACTCCCATATCTTTCCGAGTTTATTTATTCACTTCTTCGGGACTACCGACTCTTATTTCCTTTCTCTCTAGGGTTAGTAAACTCTCTCGTATCTCTTTAGGGTCAACTTCTCTTCTTCGAGCCTCTTCATTAATCTACAACAGACCTCCCAAATCCGCAATGGTAGAGTAGTAAGAGCATCCTTCCAATGTTCCCATTATCTAGCACTCAATGCTTTACGGATCACGAGTGTTAGGTTCAATGCTCCACGCTTGGTAGAATTCATTCACCTTTACAGATCGCTCATCTATCGGCTTCCACAAGCGCGAAAAGTTCATGCAGTACTCACTCCAAGACCGGACTTAGCTGGTGTTCTTAGTCCGAAATGAAGCAGGAGGTACAAAGCCCATATATGGGATGTCTTATACCCATCCCATTTTTCTCATCATGTTGTGAAGGAAATAATAGGTGCTCGAATGGAGACCTAGTGGACATATGTATGGGTGGAATTGAGAAAGCGTTTTGAAATTAGACCGAAACCACCATTTTATACTCCATTCCATAAAAGTAGTCGTATCCAACCACGCCATCTAATTAGCAGGGGTCCGCTGCGTAAGGTCGTCGTGTGAGCTCGTTGACAAAGCGAACAAGAAGATAAGCATCTTCTTCTACAAGAGCATGTACTATCCCGAGATGCTCAATAAACCACATCTATAAGCCACGAGAAAATTTTTAGTTTTAAAAAGTAACTTGTCGAGCCCAACTAAATCGATGAGCGGCCCAACAAGTGTAAACAAAAAATCTCTAGCGACGAGTGTCGGACCATTGCCACAACCAGAAAAAATAAACTCGACCATGCAAGTAAGTGTATATTGGGAAGAGTAATGATATCTGCAGCAAAAGCCAACTACCCGGAAAAGTTTCTAACGTGTTCGCATGCAAAGGATCCAAGTATAGGATCGTCTCTGCTAGAATCATCGCACTCGGGGAACAGTTTGCCCCTAGTTGTTCCACTATGTTTAGCAATCGTAGGAACCCAATTTCGTCGACTTCTACAAACAGGAAGCCACCAACCATTCAAAGCGCACAACCTTGCGCTTGTAGATCCCTATTATTGTCGACATGTATATAGGAGGGAATAGAAGAGCAACTTCACCAAGTCTACCTCTCTGCTCATAAGGATCCACTCCGGATCTTTATTTTTCAAGCGTAGCGATTGCATGTCGATACGTATCATATTCCTATATGAGGTAGGTATGAGAGGACGATTTCATGGAGGACATTGGATAATTGTATGAAACTCTTATATGAGTGGGTAGAGTTCTTTATCCTCAAATCCAACGACATGCATAACGAGGGTCCGAGTAGGGCACTACAACCCTTAGGAAGGTCTAGTGAATCCTAACTTACCTTATGCTAAAAAGGTACTAAGTCCAAAGCCGGACATGTTAGTTCGTTTCTCTACTCTCAATTCCTGCATCCAATGGGCAAGTTCAACTACGAAATTCATGGTTTATATTTTAGATGTGGAAATTTTAGGGTATTTTGAGAATCAAGTCCTCTCGAGATGAATTCTATGGTTGCATCGCCATGACAGAATATTAAGTGCATTCTTCTCACATGACCTAATTCCCGAGACACCATTACCCTCGTGAATCGTAAGGCCCACCTAATGGTTGGTGGTAGCCCACCTGATTCATCCTCATCAATCATCGCACGTCATTTTCTTGCCCCTAATATGCTTTTTTTAGTCCAATTACTCAAGACCAAGTTACGACACTTAAAGATTGTCTTCCTTCTTTATATTATTTTGGGGGAGTCGGGGCTATAAGTGCAATATTTTTATTTTCATTTTTGAATTATTTCGCATCATATAAACAAACATGAGACTTGTTTAGAATGAGTCTTGGATTCATATTTTTGTCATTGAATTCTTTTGCGTCATAGAGGTCATATTAATGATTGGAAGAATGAAGAGTATTCCTCTTTATTTCGTACCTTCGTCCCCAAACACCGCATGATTAGTAAGACCAATAGAGTCTCTTTCTAAAACTTTTTCAAAATTATGAGTTTTGTCCCTTTTCTGTCATCCCTTCAATAAAATTATAATTTGGAAACTGCTTCTTTTATTTTGCTATTTTTTATTTCAAAACTAACCGGCGACTCCTTTTTTATCTTTTTATTTCTTAAAAATGCATCTCGGTTTTAATCTACAAAATTAAGTAAAAATGACAAAATTGGTTAATAACTTAAGCCATTTGATCACAAATATCTCGGTAGGCCAGGCAACATGGTCGACGAGTAATAATAGCTTTGGTGGGTTGGCCCGGTCCTTGAGCTACTCGTATGGCCTCGGCTCCTTGCCTAGGTAGTTCTAGCTGCCTTGTCCAATAGCTTTGAGACGCCGATTTTTTCAGTTTAATATTTATTTCTAATAAAGCATCTCGGGATTTCTAAAACAATTATCTTACAAAAAATGATTTCCTCAATTCACCAATCAACGCTTCTTAAAAATCTCTTTCGAAAGCCTTCATGGGGAAACTCAATCTTCCCTTCGTGGTGCAGGCTGTGGCTTCAATAGTTGACCTTGAATCTTTACTTGATCAAATCTATAGACATAAAACATGTGTCGTTCTAATCTTTTATTTATTTATGTTACTTCGTTGATGAAATTTTCGTCTCGTTTGCGAACTCGAGGCCATGATCACACTAAAACACCATGACAAAAGCCAGTAACCTACAAAAGCCATTTAGCATTATTCTATTGTAATTCAATGGTGATCATCCTTTCTTGATGCCACTAACCATGCTTGAATAAATTTCGAAAGTAAACTACCAAGATAATAAACAAGGAACACAAACATCACAATCAAACTAACAATCAAACTATTCTAATAGTGATAAGAGCCATTAAGGCTCACGTGCAAACCAAATTTATTCCTAAAAATGATCATCCAACACGAATTCTTCTTAACTTTAAAAGCAATAGTAATAGCCACAACCAATGAAAGCAATAAAGAGTAATCCTAATAGCCTTAACTAATGAAATCAATAAATGGAGGGACATTAAATAAAAGTTATCTACTTAAAGCAATCCACAATCCACTTCCATTCTCTTTCCTGTCATCTCCATTTAAGTAAACTAATTTTAGGGGTCTAAAATAGTGAAAAATCAATTAAAAAATTGAAGAGAGAGAAATCTAAGATAAAATTACAACCGAAGAAGGTGTTTGGGATTCCACAAGGAAGGAAAATTTCTCAACCTTTTCAAAGGTGAGACTTTACTCACTTTGACCCTCTCTCCCACCTAAATAAATGGGTATTGGGGGTGGGTTTTTCAAAAACTAAAATAAAGCATCAATAAAAACGAGTAAAAATAACATCCTACTATAGCTAAGGAATCAAACAAAAACTAGAAAAATTAAACTTGCGATAATTAAAGCTTAAAGTAATAAGAGTGTTTAGAGAGAGTTTAGAGAGAAAATATCAAAGAACAACCCTAAAAAACATAAAAATGACAAACTCTCTTTTCAGGGAACAAAAAGTGTACTTATACAACCCAAAAATTAACTTGGCACAATTATGCCACCCTACTAGTTCAAAGTTCAAACAAAATAAAACCTTGGCATGAGAGAGCCATATTATCGTATGGGAGTGCCAATTGGCACGATCATGCCAAGAATTGGCACTCGGAGTGACTTGTTCAACTAGGCTTTTTCCTTTATCCTTTGTTCATTGCTTCCTCATGCTCGAACCACACCTAGTTTTGGCTCTTTAAATCTTCAGTGCCTTCGAGTTTTCGCTCCCTTGACTGATTGCCTAACGAAACAAAAAAAACGCATAAGAATCCTAAGTTATAATTTATGGGGAGCTAAAATTGAGTATTAGGAGTACCAAAAATGTCAAGGTACAAGCCCAAACAAATACCCCCACATTTACATTTTGCTTGTCCTCGAGTCAAACAAGATGAAATCACCTTTTGTTGGTGCAACGATTGCATTTACCGCATGCAACAAGCCCTTTAAAACCCTTGGTAGCCCGAGTGGACGGGTAAGGTCTCGTGAGGGCTTGTGCAAGATATACCCACAAAATATTTAAAACTAGGTGATTATGTGCAAAGTGTCATAAAATATTGCAACTCAAGTTGCTAAAGCTAACACGATTCCCCTCTACTTACTTAGATGAATATCATGCTCAACTTTCTGTTTGGATTTTGAATATTTAACACACACATATGACTTGACTCCAAGCATCCCTTAGCCCGGGTGGGTAGCTCTTGGGTTTTTGAGACCCTTAAGTACTCTGGAGGAAACACAATGAATGCACATAATTGGGTCGTTTTGCCTTTTAGGGATTTTATTAGTTAACTTTTGCATAGCACTCATTCACAACCCAAATAGAGGTGCCGGAACTAAGTAAAAGCAACCACATATTCAAAGCCAATTAAAGATATAGATATATATATTGTATATGAATAATGGTGCCAAATTTACGTCACCCTTTTTTTTGTTTTTCTTTCACTTCTTAGTGAGCATTACAAAGTGGCCAAATAAACAAAGGTTTCCGAGTCAACCTAGCAACGTAACTCCCTAAGTGATGGTTTGGTGAACAAGGCAGGCATAAAATAACACATGTGAGTTGGGGTTATTATGAAAAAATTGAAACTACACTACGAGGCTAAGTAATCAATCATGCATATTCCACTTTTATACAAACTATCAACCAAATTACTAAGGGTCAAAATCCAATCAAAATGACACAAAAATCCCAAAGATAAGCAATTTTTTCCAAAAAAAACAGTAAACTAACGTGAACATGGGTACATGACTACTCTACTCCAACACTAAAAGTATACAATGTCCTCATCGGAAGTTAGGGAGTACCAACAATGAACACGCTAGAAGAGTAAGATGAAGGGAGCAACATCGTATTTCTTGGAGTAGATGCATCTCCCTATTATATAAAGAAAAACATGAACACAACACAAATATAAAAATGATAAATAAACACATGCCTAATTGCAATGCTATTTACACAAGTAACTATACGGAAGATCACACCCACGAGACACAAAAGAATTACTAATCTTATCTCATTATAGATTCCTTTAAATGGCCAACATTATCAATCACAACCCACATTGCACCTCAAATGACCAATATTATCAATCACATTGAAATAATAGGGGAAGAAGCATACAATACAAGGCAAGAAGAGAGAAATTATGCGAAACTAGATAACCCCCAATGAGAATGTATTTCCCCACTAACATACAAGATACAAAATGTTTTTAAGCTCACAAATGATATGCAATGAGAAAGATTAGATGGGGGAAAATACACTTACAAACTCATCGCTCACATCGGAGCTGGGTGGTGTATACGAAGGCCCTCCTTATTGTACGTAATGATAGTACATGGCCCGCAGAATTTCTTCATTCCTCATCAGCACCTTGGATTACCTCCTCTCGCTCTTCAATTGCAAGGAGTTAGCACTCTTTATGTCGGCGCATGCATCCCGAAAGACCCCCAATACTTGCCTCAACGGATTGGCAACATGCTTTCACTCCCCTTAACGTATCCGTAAATGCAAGGTTGTCCGAGTAGATTAAAGCTAACTCCGGGTTCCCTTCGGCCAGGGCTTCGAGCATTACATTTTACGAATGAAGAGGAGCGGATTGAGCCATTGGTTTGCCAATGCTCTTGTTGTTCGGTTGCTCTTCATCATCGACATTTCTCTCTTTTTCCCCGTGGCCTCCTTATCATTATGCATCGCCATCATCGTCAAATGTCGCGTTATTGGGATTGGTAAAAGTTGTGTAGTTTCGGTTTGAGGAGTTAGGGAATAGGCTAGCCATGATGATTCATAAAGCATTTCGAAGCTCGAGCAAGCACGAACTGCATTCTTAACAATGTTATGATATCCAATCTCTCTCCCAAAAAGTGGGGCTCTAACTTTTCAACTCTATTTCCCAAATTGAGCCCTAATGCTATCGCAGCGAATCAGTCCATGCAACGTTATCGGTTTCTTGGGGTGTTTAGCCACATCCTCCACATGACTAACGATAAAGGCCCCGATGTCCACCTAAATGTTTTTTTACGTTAGCCTAGAACGAAAATAACTTCGGCTTTCGGCAACACCTTGATTATTAAGTCTCCCAAAACCATATTGGCCATTAAGTTGTTGAGATAATAAAAGGTGACGTTTCATAAATCAGTTACTTTGGCTTCTTTAGACTAAAAGGCAACCCGACGGCTAGACCCATCCTTATCAAAATGTAGCTTCGTTTGATACATGTAATGTTAAAGCTCACATCCTTGAGAGAAAAATTATCTTCTAAGCATGAAATACCTCTGGGGTAAGTTGAAGGATGTGGTTAAATTGCAAAATCTTGATTAAACAAAGGGAAGTAAATGTGGACTCGACTTCCATGATATGCCCCATCCCAATTAACTTTCAATGAGCTTAACAATTTAACCACCAATTTGTCAAAAACGAAACATTTCAATTCAATGAACTCTAACCAACCCACATTGCCTCATAATCTACTAACATCACCCCATAACCCAACCTTTCTCATTACATATCATTTGTGGGGTTCATTTCATATCTTGTATGCCATTAGGGACATACATTCACATTGGGGGCTATCTAATTCTGCATCATATATCTCATCTTGCCTTGTGTTGTGTCCTCCTCCTTCCCCTTTGTTGTTTCTACGTGATTGATAATATTGGCCATTTGAGGTGCAATGTGGGTTATAATTACTAATGTTGGCCATTTGAAAACATTTGTAATGAGATAAGATGAGTAATTCTTTTGTGTGTGTGAGTGTGATCTTGTGTATAACTATTATGTAAGTAGCATTGTAGTTAGGTATGCCTTTATTTGTCATTTGTATATTGTGTTGTGTTCATGTTTTTTCTTTATATGGTAGGGAGATGTGTAACCATTCTACACGAAGGTATACACATGCTATTTCCTTCTTCTTACTCATTACGACATGTTCATTGTTGGCACTCCCTAACACCCAATGATGACATTGTGTCTTTTTGTGTGGGGGTGGAGAAGTCATTTACTCATGTTCACGTTGGTTTATGTTTTTTTCATTTTTATATATTTTTTTACATTTTTTTCCTTTTGTTTTATGCGTTTTTTCTGTATTCTTTTTGTTTTCCTTTTGTTTTTTTTTAAAAAAATAAATAAAGGAAATTTATTTACAAGATTACAAGAGAGGAGTCAAAGATCATTTTTGGGAAGGGTTGTGAAGTGAAATGTACTCCATGTCACCCATCAAAGCAACTCTAAATATTTTTTAATATTTGGCCATTAAATTTTTAGTGCTGGTGACAGAGTCTTTTATCTCAATAGCCCCACGTGGGAAAATATGAATACGAATGAAGGGCCCCATCCACTTAGACCTCAATTTCCTGGGAAATAGGTGTAATCTTAAGTCATACAAGAGTAGCTTCATATTTGCGGCAAAGTATTCACATAAAAGTTTTCTATCATGTATTAACTATGCCCTTTCTTTGGATGATCGAGCACTTGCGTATGCCTAGGCACGAACTTCTTCTAATTTACTCCGAAGGATTGAGCTGTAAGAGTCTAAATCACCCTAGAGAGGGAGTAAATAAGGTGTGAAGGAAATTTTATGCAAATATTAAAATTCAATGCACAAATAAGAACTCAAAAAGATGTGTTGAGTCTAGATTGGAATCAAAAAAGATAAGAAATTTCTAACAATCTGACTCAAAATTAATAAAAATTAACAGAAAATTAATTCTGAAAATTAAAATAAATAAGGACTCAAAATTAAATTCAAATATAATCACTAAAACTAACCTAAAATACTGATCTTTATGGGGGGTTTAATGAAATTGATAATAAAAGGCTATAAATTTATAAATAAAAATTAATAAACTCAAGAGAATAACTAAAAGGCAAGCAAGTAATTATCAAAGATAGCAAATTATAAAGCACTCGGGGCTTGTTTGGTTGGATGTAATCAAAGTGGTAATGCAATCAAATTGGTAATGGTGATTACATTATTATGTTTGGTTACAACTTTGTAATGCAATCAAAATTACATTGTAATCACATTAACCTCTACCTATGCAATTACAATTACTTGAACATTTACTAAACAATCATGATTACATCCATCATTATGATCAAATTTTAACATACTTCCAATAATTCTCTCCCCCTCCCCCTCCCTCTCAATTCCATATGCATTTTCTCTCTCCTCCTTGGCAAATAAAAAATTTATCTATTTGATAAGAAACTTATTTTTTTTTCTTCTATTATCTTAATATATGATATGATCGTTAAGTCATTAAGAGAAAATTTCACCTTTAATATTTTGGATTTAAAATTTAAGTATTCAATTAAAAAGGTAGAAGAAGCTTAAATTAAATTTTTTAGATCAAAATTTTTTTACTTGTTAACACTTATCTTTAATTCAATAAATATTTATCATAAATAAAATAATTTTAGTTTGTATTTTTATCCATGAAAAAAATTCAAAACTTAATTATATGATAGAAAAGATTGAAAAAAGCTCAAATATAAATCTAAAGTTTAAAATTTTGTTATGTGGATAACATTTATCTTCACCAGGACAAACATTTATTACCGAGTAGAATAATCCAATTGATCTTTTTGCCACCAAAAAATTTAAAATTAGGAAATATGATATAAAAGATTAAAAAATTTTCAAATATGATTTTGAATTTAAAATATTTTCGTGTGGATAATATTTATCTTTATTACTATATTTTTGTTAAGCGTACGATTTTTAGCTCCCGGAGGCTAAATTATCGCTTTCCGTAACTTCGAAGGATGTCCCCTTGTGGAGGTGGAAATGTGACTTATTAGCTCCCGGAGGCTAAGTCGTTGCTTGACGTCGAAAGACGTTTCGGCTCCGAAATCATATGCTTCATTGCAGAAATTTTTGCGAAGTTACGCAACTTTCAATTTTTAAAGGTTACAACTCCAACCCAAATAATTACGCTACCTCTCAATAATAAGCCCCCGACAGGAGACCCCCATGACCGACCCCTCGCTACTCCCCGCGCTTGGCCGACCCCTAAGGCCGACCCCCGTGCCCGACCCCTCGAGCCGACCCCTACCCCCGCTCCCTCGCGGTCGGACGACCCCCTAGCCGACCTCGACCCCCGCTGCTCCCCGCTCTCGGGCGACCCCCTGGCCGACCCCGAGGCTGACCCTCCATGGCCGACCCCTAAGGCTGACCCCTCCCCTTCGCCTCTCCCCTGCGCCCGGATGACCCCCTAATCCAAGTGCTCGCCTCTTTGTTTTTGTGTTAGCATATTTTTGGGGAAACATTCCCAACAAATTTTATGCGCAAAAATTTTCGAAGGGGATGGAAAAATACCGACCTTGATTTTAGAGTGAAGAAATTGTAGGCTCCTTCCGACCGAAAATCTCAACCCAATTCGAAGCGGAAATACGATGGCCCCGGCTCCGTTAGTCGAAACATATTGGGCGTTTTATGATCGAGAAAAATCAAACCCCTTTTTGGTGAGCCTGTGTTGACTCCACGTTGAGCTCAAATATATCAACTCTTTAGTATGGGCCTTTGTAGAGTGCCTCGATTGTGCCCAAGTCGCAATTTTACGTTGGAGGTCTTCGTTTGCTTTTCGTTTGCCTCCGAGCTTGATGTCATCGAACGACGTTTAGCGTTGGGCTATAATAACGACCGTGCGCCTTGACGGTAAAAAATCTTCTTCGTCTTCAATTTACAAACCATCGTTCCCTTCATTTTTTAGAAAAATGTGGGCACTCGATTGACCTTTGTTGGAATCCGGAGATAAGTAGTCGTAGATTGAACCTTATAGCGTTGGAGCAATTTCTTGCGGAACAAAAGGGTTCTTCAAGGGCGTTGACCTAGTGCTTCTTTTTGGTGACTAAGAGCTTAAGTGATGTCTCTTAGGGATCCGATGGGATCTTCGCTTATCGAGTCGGGTACGCTCAATGTTTTTTCGTCCAAAAAGCCATCTTTTGACGAATGTAAGCATCCGAGGACCATAGTCGGTCTCTTCATGCTTGACATTTACTTTTCTTATGCTTAGATCTCGCTCTCGAAGGTCTCACTTTGGAGTCAAGCTCTTTGGCCGTATCCATCCCCGAGAGGGAAGCACCGAGAGGAGGGGAGATCCCCAAGGATGATGACGTTGACGAAGATGCCAAAGATGGCTTTGAGGATTGGCCCCCTTTCCTTGACTCTTCGTGGGATATGAGTTATTTTTTATGTCCTGCGTGCCATATGACTTGAGACTCTGCTACTTTAGATTCATTTTGCTTGAACTTTTATCTTCGATCGATCCTTGCTTGATGCTTGTTGGATGCTTACTCGAATGCTTACTTGCCTCGTTGTTTCTTTCTTATTGTTGTTGATTTTTGCTTTCTTGCCGCTTGGGGTACATGATCACCCTTCAACATAGTTCGGTCTTCTTTGAGTTTTACAACTTGGCTATCCTATGGGGGTTGTATTAGGCCCTTGGTGTTGCCCCCAAAATTGGCGCAATGAAAAACATACAACGAAAGAAACTAGCAACATAGCTGCCTTAGGGGTTCATATTAGCCCCTACTTTTTCTTCCGACTTTGTTAAGAAAATATAATGAAAAGAACCAAGGGCTTAGGCGCTCCAGGGGTTCGTATTAGCCCCTATTCGTGGCCCCAAGACCGTCTTAATGTAATGTGTGAGACGTAAAGATGCGGAAAGTTTGCTCATTGTATTAATAAAAGATTGAAGTCCGCACATAAGGGAGGAATGTGTACCCCGTTGAGCGCTTTTGAAAAAGTCACGTCAATCGTGGGTGATTCCTTTACAAAATCTTTGGGACTTAGGCTGGGTGGGTCTTTAAAGAAATGCCCCCACGCCGGACAATGAGCTCGCACTATTTACATAAGCACCATTATCTCATGAGTTCGATGTCTTTGAGAGGCGCGAGCCGGACCTTGACATGATCTTCTCGTGGTGGTAAAACACACCATCATAGTCTCGGAGACTTTGGTTGGGGCTCGCCCTTAGCTTCTTACCCTTAGGATCATCGTGAGTCTTCCCCTCCTCTTTCTACTTCTCCATCAAAGGTCGAAAACTTACTACACAAAGCATTCATGCGCGGTCTTCTCGGTCTCCATAAATCTCACCTACGGATCCATCATCAAGCTCATACTTCATGAGGAGAAGGTATGGAACGACGACTCGCTTTGATCCGGTTGATGGTGGGATGCCCAACGATGACATTTTAGGCGGAGGGGATGTCGATCACTAGGAATTTCACTTCGATGTTTCGACCCTTGAGCTTCTCTCCAACCCTAACTGGTAGGCAGATCATACCTATGGGGTGTATCGTCCGCCCTCCGAATCCGACGACAGGATTGACGAGGGAAATGAGATTCTTAGGGGTGTACTTCGGTTGACTTACGCATTCCATGGTGATGATGTCTACCGAACTCCCCGTGTCAATAAGGACCTCGCGAACTATGACGTCCGAAATCTTCGAGTGTGATGACCAAAGGATCCTCATGTGGGGAGGTTATGCCTTTCAAATCCTGTTCTCCGAAGGTCACTGTGGGCACCTTCACGAGCGGAGGCCGACCGGTGATCAAGACTTGTTGAGCGCTCTCGAGGTGAGCCTTCGAGGAAGAGAGGGTCGTGCCCCCGCAAATCCCACAGCGATGGTGCCTACAATCTTCGTAGCATCGTAATCATCATAGCCCTCATACCCCTGCCTTGTAGAACCTCCTTGTGCTCCATGAGTATCTTTTTGAGAAAGCGATCAATTTGCCCATTATCCGCCAACTCCCTGTGCGCCTTCTTTAACGTGCGAGACTCCGCAGTGTTGTGTCCGGTTTGTTCATGAAATTCGCAATGCTTGTTGGAAGCTCGCGCTTTCATAGGAGTGGACATAGGAGGTGGTTTCTTGAGCATGTGATGCCCTTTGATCTCCATCGAGTACTTTTGGGGTCGGTGTTGAAGCGGTGGTCCACTTCATTTTTCCAAGACTTCTCTTCATCTCGAGGATTAAATTTTCCATCTCCTCCTTTCTTCTTGACCTCATCTCCTTCCTCTCGCACGAGATCTCTATGGCTTGCATAAAGTCGGCCGCCTTTTGGAGTGCTTCGCCAAAGTAGACACCTTTTGTTCAGCGAGGGAAAATTTGAATCTTCCGCTTCGAGTCTCGTTAAGGAAGGCAGTGTAGGGAATCCATCTTGAAGGTCGGGGATAAGGACGACCTTTCCATGAAACCTTCGAACATAGTCTTTAAGGGTCTCGTTTCTCCCTTAATCTTGGAAAGGTGGATGCGAGTCTTCTTCTACTTGCAACTCGTGATAAATTATGCGACGAACTTCTCATATAGATCTTTAAAGGAAGAGATGGTCCCTTGAGGAAGATTGTTGAACCATTTACGAGCGACTCCCTTGAGTGTAGCAGGGAAGAATCAGCAATAGGTTGCATCGTCCCCGTCCTACACGTACATATCGGACTTATAGTACGCCGGGTGATCTTCAGGATCGGTTGTGCCATTGTATGGGTCGATGTTTGGGACTTTTATCTTCTTTATTCGGGGAGCATTCATAATCTTCTTTGAAAATGGAGTGTTGAAAGTGTGTTGGGTCGGCCTTGAATCGGAGCCGGAGACGGGAACGGCGCGGGGTTGGTGGCGTGGAACTTCCACCAGGGAAAGACTCTTCCTCCTCTCGGATCGAGGAGGAGTGCACCTAGGACTCTCTGACTTCTCGGGACCCTTTGGATTTGATCGCTCATGACGCCTTTCTCTTGATCGCTCCCGCTCCCGGCGTCTGATCGCTCTTGGTTACGCCTTGGAGCATTGTTAGCTCGCCGAGAATTGCGGCTACGTGTCGCCGATCTTGCAGGACTAGCGGACCTTCTGCTACCCCGGGGTCCTCGCTCCGTGTTTGGGGCAAGGACGTCGCCATGATCCTCGAACTAGGCGAACGCCTGCTGTGGGTAGCATAGGGGTCGAGGCCATGTGCGAAGTTGCAATATTTTCGTTGGCTCTATAAATACCTTTCTTTACCTCGATAATCCCTCGGGCATCGCCTTTTCGTGACACCTTGTCGGGAGGGCACTTGGCCGCTCGAGAGCAAGCGCAGTTGGTGCCTCGGCTTGTTGTTCGGGGCGGCGTGGGAGGGCATCCCACCCAAGAAGTAGCCAACAGCCGACCTCCCCAAGGGGTTGAGCCGTACCCAAGAGTCGGGCGTAGTGGAAGGGCATGATTAGCATGCGCTGTTCCAGGGTGGCTCGCACATGTTCTTGTATTTTATGTGCGACAAGTCGTTTTAAGGGTCTCTATTAAGTTCCGAAGAGCCCCTAGGGTGACGTACTCCTCCCGAGCACGGGTGTGGCCGTTGCCGGTAGACCATCGAGATGATTCCGCATCCTCAACTTGAGGAGCGTCGCGGGATTGGCCCTCGTAGGCATTGAACGATGAGGGTGAGGGACCGATGGGTTGGTCATGTCGCGCGTCATCTTAGATCGAGATCGAGTGCCACTAACGACCATATGCTACCTTTCTCCCCACAAACGGTGCCAAACTGTTTCCGAAGAAAACCGAGTTGATGATTTGGAGAGAGGAAGGATTTATCACTCCGGATGCGAGGACGTGGCACAATCGATCCGATTCCGTGTGGCGGCCGCTTGAACCCGCAAAATGACGAAGCCCCGGTGGTGGATCCGGGGAACGCCCTCCGACGCTTAAGTTAGTGTTTGACTTGATTGAAAGGATTGAGGAAATCTTCCTCAATGTGCGTGGGGATTCCTTGGGAGTCGAGAAGTTCTCCAAAGATGGAAGTTCTTGGGATGAGTGTTGATGAACGTTGATGAATGTTGAGAGCTTAGAAAGCTTGGAGGTATGATTATGAGAAAGATGAGACTTTTGGAATGTAAAAACATGTCCTATGAACTTGGGAAATGATGTGCATTTATAGGATATTTTAAAGGGGTAAAATAGTAATCTACTCGTGGTTTAGGGAAATCCTATCCCTAATGGGCTTTGGGCTTTTACTTGGCCCGTTAAGGGTTGGCTTGGGTCGATACTTCCCTTATTCGGCTGATTAGGCACGGTAGGCTGGTGACGTGGCGGGTGAGTTGGAACTGTCCGGGAAATACCCGAATCAATATGATTTTCACTCTGAATAGTTTACTTAGTTATGTGTGTTTTTGAGGTTAATAGACGTTTTCATTAGTAGGGAATGACATTAACAACAATCTATATCGTTCATATATTTCTTTGTTATTTTTTATTGTACAATGTTTGTGATATCATAATGATGTTGATATTATTTTTTTGTAACACAAAAATACTAATTGAATTTATGTAAGGTTCTACAGGGCTTGTACAGGAAAAACAACATCTAAGAAGATGTTAATTCGAAGAAATCAAATTGCGGTATGTATACATGTATATATACATAAACATATTCTTATAGGCAAGCAAATTATGTATTATATATTTTAACAAGTTGTCTATTTACGTTGCTGTAGAGCTTTCAAACTTCAAATGGAAAGAATGTTAATTTCCACACAAGGCATAGTCCTAGGTTGAACAAAGCATCAACTCCATCAGATTAGGGCACAACATATACGGGGTAATTAGTTCTCCACTCTTTGTTCCTTGAAAAAATCAACTCTACCGAGGCTCCAATTATTGAGTTCATAATGATGGTAAATTGCTATGTTCAAGTTTTAGTACGTCAATTTGCTTATTAGTGTAGTGACCTACTTCTTACTACAATAGTCCATGTATGTTATGCCCAATTTTATGCAACTAATGTTCTTAGTGTAAAATGCATTTAGGAAGATGAAAATTAGCATTTTGGAAAGCTAATGAAGTATAGTTTCTGTTGGTGTTGAGCTAGCCATAGGATGAACATGCATTTAGGGATTCTTGGCTTCCCCAATCCAGCTTGAACCATTGAACTTTCAACCCTTTGTTCCTAAGTAGTTTGTACCTTGCTTTGCTATATATACCTTGTATATTCCCTGCTGTTTACTACCCGAAACTTGGCTAAAACTTGCTGAAACTTTATATCCATGTAAAATGCATTTAGGTTGCTGAAACTTGTGTTCTCAAATTTCACCTTCTAAACAATTATAGCTGAATACAAGTAACGTAATACAACTCAAGAAAAGGACTAAAATTAATATAGACCATTTTCACCAAAAATAGCTAAAAAATAAAAAATTCTAGTGTCTGCAAAGAATTGTAGGTGTGAAACGTTGGAACTAAGCCTAGACAACACTTTTGTTGATTGGATATCCTTCCTAAATTTGTTTTAGACTAGTCGAAGTGCTTTAGAATTAACTTCCTCCAAATTTTGTGCAAATGACTTTGATGGCAGCTTAACTGGTTTTTTCATATGACCTAATGTAAAATTCTTCCAGGCAATGATTAAGGATGGGTTTTGTCTAGAGTTGGGCAATAGGTCAGGTCGGGTCGGCTTCGTGTTCGTGTCGAACTTAAACGGGTTGAAAACAGCCAAACCCGAACGTAACCTATTTAATAATCGGGTCAAAAATCACTAATCTAACCCGTTTATCAACTAAACGGGTTGACCTGAACCTGACCTATTTAACTAAGTTGATGAAAATATAAATTTAACATAGTTCAATGAAAAAAATTTCAGAACAAAAAATAACTAATTAAACAAAACTAAGTTGGCACATTCTTTGTAGTTGTCTTTGCCTTTTGTCTGTCAACCTCAGCGATTCCTTCCCCATTTGAGTCCAAATCGATTGGAACCGAATCACCCTCCATTGTAGGCATACTCTGCATTTAGATTAGTGAAAACAAATCAATAACTAATTAAACAAAACTAAGGTTGAACAACAAAAAGACAAATGAATTAGATAAGATAACTCATCATAATTTAGAATTGGGAGTGAGAAATAGCTACAAGATCTCGAAGATAAAGAAAGAAAGCAAATCGATAGCGGCGGCCGGAGCGAAATAGCAAAAACAACGAACACTAATCGGCGAAATAGAGAGATAACAAGAGAGAAAACTAAATAGAGAGATGCTTACAGCTGGAGATCGGAAATACGGCGAGAGGTGAGCAACCGAGGAGTAGTGAGAGGATGAAGGCGCAAGGAGTAAGAGGGATGAAGGGAGGATGAGCGACTATGGAGGGAGACGCATGAAAGGTCGAGGTGTGAGGGGAGGGATGAAGGGAGGCCGAGTCAAGCTAGCGGCGGTTGGCGAGCGACCAAGGAGGCGAACTAGGCAGGCGACCATGGAGGGAGAGAGCAGTGACCGTGGAGCGAGAGAGAAGAGGCGAACCAGGCGAGCGAGTGTGAGTGCGGTTTGTGTCCGAGTGTTGAGCGGTTAACTTAGGGTTTTGTTGTGTTGCTTCATTTACATAATTAGGGTTTTTCAAAAGTAAAATGGGCTTATTTTAGGCTGTGGAATCACATTGAAAACTAGCCTAAAATTTCAATTCCCCTAATTTTTAAAACTGAAAGTTTAGTTACCCTAAAAATCAATAATAAATAAATAAACGATAAACGGTAAAAAGGTCGACCTA
This sequence comes from Talinum fruticosum, assembly GCA_021018815.1. Lineage (NCBI taxonomy): Eukaryota > Viridiplantae > Streptophyta > Magnoliopsida > Caryophyllales > Talinaceae > Talinum > Talinum fruticosum. Next base: position 886,445 of record JAITYX010000088.1, on the reverse strand, counting down.
TTTAACCTAATTAATTAATCGTGTTAAATAGGTATTTTTTTCGTGTCAAGATTCTCAACCTTAACCTAACACATTTATTTAAACGGTTTGTTCGTGTCAACCCATTTACATAAATGTGTTGAAAATTTGTACCCAAACCCGCCAAACTTCGTGTGGGGTTCGGATCCGTAATCGTGTCGTGTCGATTTTTCTAGCTCCAGCTTTTTCCATATTAAAGTCTCTAAAATCAACTAAAAATTATCTTAAATATTACAGACCCAAAGTTTAGAAAAATTATTTAGAAAATAAAAATTCAGAATTCAACTAAGAACCTAAGGTGCTTGTTTTTGTAGCTATGACAGACACCTAAGGTGCTTGTTCTATTTATATGCGAGTAAATCAATTATTCAGTTGAGTTTAACTCTAGATATCATGAAAATTGGTCAAATAAAATGAGATTGCTGCAATTATTCAATTCGGTTCAAAGAAACGAAATAGCTTCCCGTTGGACCACCAAAATGACCGTTGCCACTCTAATTGTAGCCTTCCTGAATAAGTCTGTTTTGAGGCAATTTTCTTGCTGTACCTTGCCAAAACATGTTGGCAATTTTGAGTAGGTTGTAACTGAAAACTTTCTATTTAAACATGCTGGCCGAAACTTGAAACTTGCTCAAAATTTTCTGTCCACGTAAAATAATTTGCTTGGCTGGTTGAAATTAACATACTACGACTCAAGAAAAGGACTGAAAATAATACGGACCATCTTCACCAAAAAAATTCTAGAAAAAAACATTCTAGTGCTAAAAAGAATTGTAGGTGTGAAAAGTTGGAACCAAGCCTGGACAACACTTTGGTTGATCAAATATCATTTCTAACTTTATTTTCGACTAGTCCATGCCCCTGATCGCTTGAAAATTAACTTCTTCCATGTTTTATGCGGATGACTTTGCTGGCAACTTAACTGGTTCTTTCATGACTTAATATGAAATTCTTCAACCTACCGGAAGTGATTAAGGATGGGTTTTGTCCATCTTAAAGTGTCTAAAATTAACTAAAAGCTATTTTAAATATTACGGACACGAGTATTAATTTTGAAAATTATTCGGCTATGTCACGGTAGAAATGAAGTACTTTAGGTAACATTATTATCTTATTTTAAGGGAAGACTCTCCTAGACCATAGGCTGCTCATCACAAGTAAAAGTACTTCTCATGGATGTAAAACGCTTGCAAATGGTCATAAATCAACATCTAAGTCAAGTAAGTGGTGTATGATTATCATATGATCATTGAAATTCGTAATTATATGGATTCATTGGTAGCTGTTCGTTTTTGCAATGGCTTCAAGTGATACGCAGCAATTCAAAGCAAACTTCTAATCAAGAAGACCCTTTAAGTACATGCTTACATACTATTACTTGTGCTATACCTTTTATATGTGCTTACATAATATTAAGTATTTAGTTTATTATTATTGACTCCTTATTTTTATTAGTGAGAAGACCTTCCACCCAAAACTACATCGATATACTCGGATTGTTGGCTCGAATGGTTGAAATGCATAAGGGGAGAACAATGTGCCATTGAATGACCCTGGTTAATGTCCTACAATAAAGTATTCAACTGGTACATTTTCTTTTGGTACTTCCTTGATCCAAGCATTCCTACACAAGTGGTTGTTTACATATATGTCACTAAAAACTAATTAATTTTTTCGATTCCTAGAAGGGTACGATCTAGTCCAAGACACATTCGTCAATAACCTAATCGGACATTAGATTTAGTGCAAGCAAATGAAGGTCGAGTGTAATGCTTGGAAGTAGAAGGCTGAGTGCAAGTAACAAAATAGAAGAATGAAAAGGGTCGGTGGTGTAACAAGACAAAGGTGCTAAAGACCCCTATATATGTGGACGTTAATAAAGAACTCCAACCAATAAGTGAATCATCAAGACAAATGTCTTCTTTAATTGGTTGTCTTGCATGAGACCCTATAAGATTGCCACTTGATTGTTTTGAGTGGAGGACAATGGAAGAAGATAAGAAAGATGGAGTGTGGCAAAAAGTGAAGGTATGCGAGCAATCATTGTTTTTGGATGTATTGAATATGTATGACTATAATGTTGTTATTTTTCTAATTCTCTTTGTTCCTTAAATTATAAAGTTGTCATTTTACTTTCCCGAAGGACGTGAACCTTATGCATGGGCAATGGAGAAAATGCGTGATTGTTAGAGAGGTCATAAATATGTGTTGAAAGCAGCTCATTTTGATGGAAGAACTCATGATGAAGCAATAAACCGGAGAACATAACATTTGCCACACATGCCCCCTGAATTTTGGGAGAATTTAGGAATATAATAAAGGAAAGGTAAGTTAGAATGACACGACTTGCTTCAACAAACATCGTTTACACAAATTAGATAGAGATAGGTCATATTACATAACTTTAATAGTATGCTTTTTACATCTCGTTAAGCGAGAAGTGCAAAAGGCATTGAAAATTGGGTTAATTCAAAATTACCTCATTATATGGGTACTAATAGTTTTGGACGTATTCATGCAGAAGAGGAGGTATTATACGGTTATGCTTTAGTTACCTTATTTGTCTCTTTTTGGGTAATAATGAAAGTGTTCTATTACAAATAATATTTTCAAACACAATAACTATTGTTCAAATATATCAACTCTAAATAAATTTAAGCAAAGAAACCGTATTATAGTCACAAAGATCAAACTTCACGTCTACTTCACATGTCTACCTACTAACTTTAATCATATTACTCTTACTATATATGTTATTTAGGAAAAAGGCAGTAAGTTAGAAAAGCATCAAATGTGGTGAAAGACCCATGATCCACATAATGGTAAGCTTGACAATGCTTCACCTATGGCAAAGGTAAGAAATATTACTTTGGCATTGTTACTCCTTTTGTTCTCTATATTTAACCTATTCTTATTTATATAAGTTATTTGCCATGTGGTGTATATAACTTGATAGGAAACAATTGAGACTGAGTTGACCCGGTTTAAGGATGGTGCATGTGATATTGCTGTCCGGGATAAGATTTTTAATAAGGTCGTGGGTGAAGACAAAAATGGCTACGCAAAGACCTTTGGAATGGGCGTCAAAATTTTTCGTTCCCATTCTAAAAGATGTGCTTTGGAGCAAGAACGAGCTAAAAGAATTAAAATTGAGCAAGAGTACAACGATACTAAGGAGAAAGTTCATAAGTTGGAGAAGATGGTGTTGACCCTTCTAAAACATCGGGTTCGTTATCTAGTCATTTTGGATTCATTCAGTGATTGCTTGAGGTTATTATTTCTTGGCGTCGCTTTTTCTTTCCCTTTTTCTCGTCCGCGTAGAAAGTGTAGTATGTGAATTGAAAATTCCTTATTCCTAAAAAGTTTGGAATTGAAATTATTTGTAATTTGTTTACTTGGTGTAGGTATGTCAAATCTATTTTAGTCAAGTAATTTGAGTTACTTGTTGGTGGTATATGAAATATATTTGTTTCAAATTGCTTTTAGTATATGAAAAGTGTAGTATCTCAACTTCCGTTCTCGAAAAGTTTGGAACCGAAATAATGAGGGATTTGTTAACTTAGTGTTGGTATCTCAAATTTATTTTAGCCAAGTAATTTGCTTGTTGGTGATATATGAAGTATGTTTACTTCAAATTCATTTAGGTATCCGAAAAGTGTAAAGCGTAATATCCGAACCGAAAATTTCCTATTCAAAAGTGTGGAACTCGAAATGAGGAGAGATTTGTTAACTTGATGCTTGGTATCTCAAATTTGCTTTAAATTTGCTTCAAATTGCTCTAGGTATAAACTCCATGTTTTTGGTATCTATGATTTGTTATTTGTTTTGTCTCGTATGCTTTTTCTTTAGTACTTGATGTTGCCTTTTCTTTCCTCCTTTTCTTTCTTGCCCGGGTGGAAAGTGTAGTATTTGAACTGAAAATTGCTCATTGCTAAAAAGTTTGGAACTGAAATGAGGAGTGATTTGTTAACTTGCTATTGGTATCTCAAATTTGTTTGAACCAAGTAATTTACTTGTTGGTTGTATATCCAATATGTTTGCTTTAAATTTGCTTCGATGTTGTTTTGCGTATAAAATCTATGTTTTTTACTTTTTTCTTTACAGAGTTCTTTTCTATCATTTTTGTAGGGGATAAGGGAAGAAATAACCTCTCCAATTGAGCTTGATGATGACAACAATGAAAACGCAACTAACCAAGAATTTGATGAGGATGATGCTATGGATGAAGGAGAACAAAATGAAGGGGAGAAGATGAAGACGATGACCCATATGAAGAATAAGATTATATAGTATACTTCGTATATTTTAACAATTGTATGGTTTGAATTTTAATAATAAATAGTATGCTTTTGTAAAGAGTAAATGATTATCCTTTATATACTTTTATAATCCAATTGTGATTAAGATCCAAATTATTGTGTGAATATGTATTTTATTTTACGTGTACAATGTGATGTTAAGCTAAAAATAGTGATAGGTGTTTAGGTTACCATTTCCATTTGTTTGTAATAAATTTTTTCGTAACATATATATTTAATTGGAAAAATCAAATTTTACCAACAGATAACGTGCTGATTGAATATTTTTTACTAATAGATAATACGTTCATAAAATATGTTTTACCAACAGAACAATTGGAGGGTTGTATTTTTACCAACAGATATAAACTGTTGGAAGGTTTTAATACCAACATATATTTATGTTACATATAATTATAATGTCAAACTTACCATTACCAACATATATATTTGTTGGTATTAGCACATAATACCAACATTAATGGCAACAATTCACTTTATCTCGTTGGTAAAACTTTTACGCACTTAGTTTTTACCAACAATTTAGTAACAGATATTTTGTTGGTAAAATCCTTTATCAGCAAAAAAGTAGCTTTTACCAACAGATATGGCCTTGTCGAGTAAAAGTCTCTTTTTTTATTGATAAGGGCATTAACATTTGCACCGTGCTAGTATTGCTTGGGTTAGAGATTTGTTGTTTTTTGATTGATAATTACCTCTATATCTAGCCATGACTTTTGTGGTCGTGGCGGACAACTCTTCTTCTATCAGCATGCCTGCATCTCTAAAAGTCTGTGAAGCTCATGAACGATAGGAATTTAAAATGTTGATTATAGGCACGTTGAAGGTTCTTCACAATAATTCCAACGTGGTCCTTCTTCGAAAGTCGGTTTGCCATATGGGCAGCCTTTGCCCTCCATCCGGTGAGGAAGTCGGTGAAGCTCTCTTTCTCCCCTTGTTTGATAAACTATGAGTCTCTAAGGGCGACATGTACATCATTCCACAGATTAGTCCAATTAGTGATCTTGCGTGGGCCAATCGCATTATACCATTTCATTACATCATTGTCGAACGTCCATGGGAAGATGATATGGTAAGTGTCTTTGGGTATATTTTCAAGAGTCATAGCTCCTAAGAAGTTATGAATGTGATGATGGAGATTTTCAAAATCAGGAAAATTAATATCCGGCATAGTGAACTTGGGAGGTAGTTTCTCTTTTTGGATTTAAGTGAATCTCGTCGAGTCAAAGCGGGGACTCTTGAATATAGAGGATTCTCTTAACATCCTTTCTTTCCGATCTATGTGTGGATCGGACTTAGGCTTAGGCTCAACACTATTTTTTGGAGTAGGTTCTGGATTAGTTTACGGTTAAGCTGCTTGGCCTTCGGGTGGTGGACGAGCTTCTTCTTCACCTCCTTTCTTATTCTCCTGAAGAGTCTTTAGGATGACCCTAAGACTTTCAGATATGGACTCTATCTTTTTGTCTTGAGCCTCAATTCAGGCTTCCATCTTAGTTGAGGATTCATTGAGCAAGGTAATGATAGGAAATGGTCATGGTTTTTCTTCCATTGAAGGGGAATTGTTTTTAGGTACTCGTCCTACGACGGAAGATTGATTGAACCGGTGTTGTGCGGGCGGCAATTGGTTTCACTGGTGTAGATCAAGGTGTAGAGCGAGGGGAAGAGGTATTGGACTCTTTATTGAGGCGCCCTAACCTTTTAGAGCTTGGATTCCAATGAAATCCAATGGAGGTAGCTTCCCTATTCTGCAGCCCAAAGGATAACTGCTTAGGACCATGTTTAGAAAAATTAGCTTTTGGAAGGAAGGGACTCGAGTGCTAGACCCGAAAAGATTAAGAAAGAAAAAGAATGCTTTTTATTTGGATGCACATAAGAAATGGAAAACAATTAAAGAAGAATGCAATGATTCTAATGTCTTAATCTGTGATGATTTTTATTTGGCTAATGCATAAATGAATTTATCTAAATTACGATGGATTTATTTTTGGTAAAATGAAAAAAGAAATGCAAAAATGGACTCACCTAATTTGAGACGAAATTTATTATGGCTAAAATGCAAAAATGGACTCACCTAAATTGAGATGAATTCTGTTTTGGCTAAAATCCAAAAATTAAACAAAAAAATGCACTCACCTAGTTTGAGATGAATTTTATTTTGGCTAAAATGCAAAAATGGAATTCAAGAATGGATTCACCTAATTTGAGATAAATTATATGTTGCCTAAAATGCAAAAATGGACTCACCTAATTAGAGATGAATTTTATTTTGGCTAAGATGTGGAAATGGAATGCAAAAATGGGATGCAAAAATACTATAAAGTCAAAACCCTAAAAAAACTAAACTTACTGAGAGAATAGAGCGGGGTCCTCACCAAGACTTTGCTTGGACTGACTGGAGGTTACTCGGTGCCTACCTAGAAAAAGAAATGTAATTAATGGACTCGACCAAGAAAAAAGAAAGGTAATTTTTACTTTTTGCTAAAAATGCACATATTGGATCGACCTTAATTTCATAATTTAGGAAAATAACAAAAAAATTTATTAAATTCTGTCAAAAGGCTTATGGACCAAAATAGTGGGAAAACACTCGTTTGGACCAAAAGTCTTGGCGCATGACTAGTTGGAGCCGGCAAAAGTCAGCACCGTGCGGTCATCGGCGCCGCCCATGGGCCAGGACAGAAGGGTGAGTCTTGGTGCGTGGCCCGGACTAATACCGAGGTGCACTTCTAAAGAAATAAAATGGAAAAGGAGAGTCGCCAGTTAGTTTTTAGAATAAAAACTAACAAAAATAAAAACTACGCCAGTTAGTTTTTAGAATAAAAACTAGCAAAAATAAAAACTAACTCTTCCAATCATAGTATAGGAAAACTAAGCTTGAAAGAGGTTTAAAAATCAACTCCATCGATCTAGAATAGAGAATCCAGAGTTTGAGGGCGAACGTATGAAATGTAGGGATAAGCCCTTCCTTTCTTCTCGTCAACAGATGACCTTGACTAATTTGAGTTACGAGTTATTATAATATGTTTCAAACAAACACAAAGCATATGGAAACGGGAAATTAATCAACCAAACATGTGAAGAAAGTGAAAAAGAAACTAAGAAAGGAGTAAAGATAGTAGTAAATGAAAGCACTAACAAAAGCAAAATAAAGTTTCCTCTTCCAATCTTAGTACAGGTAAAACTAAGAGTGAAAAGGATAACAAGTAACTCCATCGGTCTAGAACAGAGAATCCGATTTAGGGAGAGGGTACGAAAATGTAGGGATAGGCCCTTCCATTCCACCCGTCCGAATGCTAAACGAAATTAAAAGCAGCCAAACATAATCTGGAAAATGCTAAAGGTAGAAACGAAAAAGCGAAGGAAAGTAAAAGTGAAAAGAAAAGCGAGAAAAAAATAGAAAGCGAGAAATTAAAAGGATTACATTAGGCGGGGAGGAATTTAAATAAAATTATATCTCGAAACCACAATACGGAAAGCAATAAAAGGCATAAAATAAATGCCATAAGAAGTCCAAAGAGAATATGGTGCCCTCAGGTTATTCCACCTGCAGATCTAGATCTCGAACATGGATCTTGTGATGCGATAGTGGTGAATTGAAGGGGCTTTTGTAAGTATTTTATGGAGGTGAGTAGGTAGAAAGATGAACGATGGAGTTTTCGGGTTAAGATGCAGTAGGAGTAGGGAGTAGAATATGAATAGACTGAAAAGTGACCAAGAGATCGGAATACAGTGGGAGTATTCAATAGCTCTTAATTAGGTTTCGATAGCTCGACACTAAGGGATGAGCCATTGTTGGAATGAGAGCCAAGACTTTCTATTTATAGGGAGAGGTTAGGCCAAGGAATGACCTAGGTTTTATACACAGCCAGTCGTCCAAAGCAAGGGGAAAACCAGGCCAGGATAATGAGGAGATTGAACCGAAAAAACACAGGATAAAACTGGGTAGGGGCCAACAACAACAAGAGTGTTGCCTAGGGTTTTGAGCCATCCTAGTTGCAATAGGATTCCTTAGCCCAAAACACGAGTGTTTCAAGGTGAGAAAAAGTGGTAGGGGGCACCGGCCACCAAGGGGCTTTTAGGGTTTCATGCCCTTTCCGTATCTGTGACGACCAAAACACGGTGTCTTGAGGTGAAATAACTGGTAGGAGGCACCAGCCATGCTATGTCGTTTTAGGGAATTGTGTACGCCTAGTCTTGTGTTGACTGTCTTGGAGCTTAAATGCAACACTTTGATACTTGTGATCATGAAATGCAACACCTAACATCATCTTGAGGTCTTCGACTCCGTGTCTATTTGGATAAAAGATGAAACATAAAATTCTAAGCCTGGAATCTCCCGGTATGCAGCACTGGACTCTGTTGTCTCTAGAGGCTTAGCCCGGGCTTGGACTGTCTGAAAGAAAAAGGGAATTTTGGACCGATCCAAGGCAAAACGCTATTTATGTGGTGTTTGGGGTACTTTATGGTTTATCGGCTTCCGTCGCACCAATAAAATTAAGCGTGTGATCTAAATCCTCAAATAGGACTCGAGATTTCATCATCGGTCTAACAAATAAATCAAATAGAAAAGGCATGATCTGTAGACACCTAAAAGCCGTCGTCTCTTATCACTTTATTTCCGTAATTTATTCTTTTGGCTCGATCATGAAATCCTCGAGTCCTGTTTAAGGATTTGGATCTCGGATTGTGATTGATTGCTGCGGCATAAACCATTAAACCACCAAGAAACCCTAGCACCAAATAAACGAGCATTTTGCCTTGGGTCAGTCCACAAATCCCCTTTGCTTTCGGATGATCCAAGAATCGGGCCAAGCCTTTAGAGATAATGGAGTCCAGTGTTGTGTGCCTGGGAAATTCCAAGTTCAAAATACTACATTTTATTACTATTCAATTAGACAAGGGGCTGAAGACCTGAAGACGACGTTAAAGCATTGAATTTCACGATCACGAGCACCAAAGTGTCTGCGTTTAAGCACCACAAGAAAGTCAACATGAGACTATGATCTTTTCCCCTCAAAATGATGTCGTGGTCGGCGCACCGCCATCCCGAAGATTTAAGTGAAATGTCTGCATTTTGGTTTGGAGAATCCCTTGAAGACACGCTAGGGCACGAAGCCCTTGGAGCGCCCTCTTAGCCGGCACCATGAACCGGGCTCTATCTCGGTTCTATCATTTCCTTATCCAGTTCAATCTTGTGAGATTCCGGCTCGATTTATTTTCAATCTGTTTCGACAGACTAACCGAGGGTAAACCCCATGTCATTTGTGACCCGGGTTCTCTCCTTTAAATAGAGAGCCTTTATTCTTATTCCCAAGATAACTTTTTCTTATGCGTTATGTTGTAGAAAGCTAACCGGAGCCCTCATACCTAAATGTTACTCTGCCGAAATCAATCTCAAACATTCATCTTTTCCACTCATTCGTTGTTGAATCCGTGCAAAGAGCTAAAGAATATTCGAGTTATTCCGATATGTGGGCACCTATTCAACTCGATCTTTCCAATTCTCTACATATTCCCCTTTCACATAATTCAAAAAACCGAGCCCTGTTTCTTTTGTTTGTCGCCGTTGCATCAAGAGATCCATTGTGGACATCCGGATCAGCAAAGTGGGATAACATGAGGGCAATTATTTAGCATTCAAACGGTTATTTAATTTATGTTTCATTTATCGCTTTTTGTATTTTCGTTTAAACGATGTAATCATTTCTTTTAATTCATCCCAGCCCGATGTAATCTTTAATTTTTCGCTTTTCTTCTCTTTATCACTTTCTTTATTGCTTTTCCTTCAATTCCGTTTGGTTGCTTTTATTTATCATTGTAGTATATGGTTTGGTTGTTTGTTTTACATTATTTTAATTCATTACTCAAATTAGTAATGATTGTCTTCACATGGGTGAAACGGAAGGGTTATCCTTACGTTTCATACCCTCGCCCGAATCCGATTCTCGGTTGAAAGGTAGATGGAGTCAATTTTAGCCTCTTTTAGTCTTAGTCGTCCCATACTAAGATTCAAAGAGTGAGTTCTTACTTTTTTAGTTTTCATCCTAAAAACTAACTGGCGAATCCCTTATTTTATGCTTTATTCTTATTGAATTTGAATTTCGATATTTTCCGATTGCAGGGATAAAAGAAATTGATTTCGGATCCGATAACAAGGGCTGAGCCCGAGGCTGATTTCCTCGGCCTTGGCCTCGGCCGGTGCTCGCATCTGCTAGGTACAGGTTGTAGCTCTGCACCGAGTGGTCCGCAGACGAGGCTTCCGTCCGGATTGGTGTTTTCACAATCGGCCCTAAACCCTCACAAGCAGGACCAAAACCCTAGTTTTTATTTTTTCATTAATCAGTAAGTAATAGGACTTGAGACTTCATCATCAGGCTAACAAAAAAATAAAATAGAAAAGGCATGATCTGTAGACACCTAAAAGCTGTCGTCTCTTATCACTTTATTTCCGTAGTTTATTCTTTTGGCTCGATGATGAAATCCTGAGTCATGTTTAAGGATTTGAATCTCGGATTGTGATTGATTGTTGCGGCATAAACCAAGTAAACCACAAAGAAACCCCAGCACCAAATAAACGAGCATTTGCCTTGGGTTAGTCCACAAATCCCCTTTGCTTTCGGACGATCCAAGAATCGAACCAAGGCTTTAGAGACAATGGAGTCCAGTCTGTGTGCCGGGAAATTCCAAGCTCAAAATACTATATTTTATTACAATTCAATTAGACAAGGGGTGAAGACACGAAGACGACGTTAAAGCATTGAATTTCACGATCACGAGCACCAAAGTGCTGCGTTTAAGCTCCACAAGAAAGTCCACACGAGACTATGATCTTTTCCCCTCAAAATGATGTTGTGGTCGGCGCCGCCACCCCGAAGATTTAAGTGAAATGCTGCATTTTGGTTTGGAGAATTCCTTGAAGACACGCTAGGGCATGAAACCCTTGGAACGCCACGTTAGCTGGCACCATGAACCGGGCTCTATCTCGGTTCTATCGTTTCCTTATCCCGTTCAATCTTGTGAGATTCCGGCCTGATTTATTTTCAATCTGTTTGGACGACTAACTCAGGGTAAACCCTAGGTCATTTGTGACCCGGGTTCTCTCCTTTAAATACAGAGCCTTTAAGCTCATTCCCAAAATGACTTTTTCTTATGCGTTATGCTTGCAGAAAGCTAACCGGAGCCCTCATACCTAAATGTTACTCTGCCGAAATCAATCTCAAACATTCATCTTTTCCACTCACTGCTCGTTGAATCCGTGCAAAGAGCTAAAGAATATTCAGTTATTTTGATATATGGGCACCTATTCAACTGATCTTTCCAATTCTCTACATACTCCCCTTTGATATAATTCATACAACCGAGCCCTGTTTCTTTTGTTTGTAGCCGTTGCATCAAGAGATCCAGCGTAGACATCTAGATCGATAAGGTGGGACAACATGAGGGCAATTGTTCAGCATTCAAACGGTTATTTAATTTATGTTTCATTTATCGCTTTCCGTATTTTAGTTTAAGCGATGTAATCGTTTCTTTTAATTCCTCCCCGCTCGATGTAATCTTTAAGTTTTCGCTTTTCTTCTCTTTATCGCTTTCTTTATTGCTTTTCCTTTAATTCCGTTTGGTTGCTTGTATTTATCGTTGTAGTATGTGGCTTCCTTGTTTGTTTTACATTATTTTAATTCATTACTCAAATTAGTAATGATTGTCTTCACATGGGTGAAGCGGAAGGGTTATCCTTACGTTTCATACCCTCGCCCGAATCCGATTCTAGGTTGAAAGGCGGATGGAGTCAATTTTAGCCTCTTTTAGTCTTAGTCTTCCCATACTAAGATTCAAAGAGTGAGTTCTTATTTTTGTTAGTTTTCATCCTAAAAACTAACTGGCGAATCCCTTATTTTATGCTTTATTTGATTGCGGGGATAAAAGAAACCGATTTCGAATCTGCTAACAAGGGCTGAGCCCGAGGCTGATTTCCTTAGCCTTGGCCTCCGGCCGTGCCCGCTACTACTAGGTACGAGCTGTAGCCTCGCACCGAGTGGTCGGCGAGCGAGGCCTCCGTCCAGCCTTGGTGTTTTCACAATCCGGCCCTAAACCCTCACGGCAGGACCAAAACCCTAGTTTTTATTTTTCCTTTAATTAGTAAATAATATCCCTGGAATTCTGAAAATAATTTATAAAATTAAAAAAATTAATAAAATAGCCAATCAAACTTTGCCTAAATTAGATTTAATAAAATTCGGAAATCTTAATAAAAGGTCCATCCCCACTTTAAAACCCCAAAATCATTCTTTCTAACTTTCTAAACCCTTACGCTAAAAGCAATCGTGGGAAGCTCAGCCCAATCCCGGTGGGCCCGAGGCCGTGGTTCCTATAGTAGCGACTCCACTAGGGATGAATCATTTATTAAGAGGGTGAAACTTGAAAATTTGAGTAGTGTCTTTTAATGATGTGTTTGCATTAGACATCCCACATTTAGCAACCTTTGAACTAGTTTAAATATTATTTTGTATCCCTAGGAAAACTTTATTATACCCCTGTTTACCCTTTCCGGAGAGAGGCTCCCACTAGTTACTCTAGGCGGGCCCAACTATGCTTGATTGCCCGATGAAACGGTACCTCTTCCCTCGTAGCACGAACTCTTAAGTCAAACCTTTTGGTTCACCGAGAGGCACCGAGAATTTTGGTTGGTATCCTGTCGTGCCCAACATGGAGGACTAAATTCTTGGACTACGTGTCACCATGTATCCAACCGTTTGAACTCTTTGACCATAGAACTTTTTTTATTTTTGGGTGGTCCCTTGACTTTATTTGCCTGCTTGAATGAGTGCATGTGTTTTAGATTTAATCTTCTGTTTGTGAGCCTTTATAGATAGGTGAGGAGCGTTGATTAAACCCTTGCATGAGTGAAAATAAAACACTCGTCATGAATTTCCTAGAGTCAATCCATTTTGTGCATTTAGCCAAAAGTCAAAATTCCTTTTCCTACAAGGGTTGGTCCATTGTTTGCACTTCCGTGTCTTACTTGAAAATTCTTTTAGCAGCTTAGGTACTCTCGCCTTGCGAAAGGGTCTTACCGAAAGTCCATTTCTTTTTTTTTTTTTGGTCCTTTCTTCCTCTTTACATTCCCATTTTTGCATTAGCCAAATAAATGTAATGTCATATTAGATGAGTCCATTTGTATTAGCCATTTAAATTTCATCTCATATTAGGTGAGTCCATTTTCATTAGCTAAATAAAATCATCTCATATTAGGTGAGTGCATTTGCATTAGACAAATAAAAATCATCACATATTGGGTAAGTCCATTTGTTTAGCTAAATAAAAGTTATTTCATATTAGATCATTTCATTTGCATTAGCCAAATCATCTCATATTATATGAGCTCATTTGCATTTAGAATTCATCTCCTAATAGGTGAGTCCATGCGCATTCATTCATTGCATTTGCACTTGCACTTAGTCCAAAATAAATTCATCTCAAATAAGGAAATGCATTATCATTTAGCTATCATAGAAATCATCTTTTCTTTAAGGATTAGTCATTCATTAGATTATCATCTCAACTAAGTCAAACATCATATCATCATTACGGTCTTTATGTGCATCCAAACAAAAAAGCCTCGTTAGTTCTTCGAGTCCGGCGCTTAAGTCCCTTCCTCCCAAAAGTAATCTTCTCTCATATGATCCTAACCTCATCCTTTGGGCTGCAGAATAGGGAAGTCTATGGCAACTGAGTATCGTCGGAATCCGAGCTCTAAAAGATTAGAAAGCCTCACCAAGGAGCCCGACACATCTTCTTTTCTTTCTACTTCGCGGTCTACACCGGTGCGACAAGTGTCGGTGCACACTAAATTATCACAATCTACACCTTGTCATAAGACAGTAAGTACCTAGAGAGAGTTCCCTTCCAATGGATCCGAACCCGAGTAGTATCTTAATATGAGTTTACTTAATGTGAACATAGCCGGAGTGCAAACCAGATTGAATGTTAAAGAGGAACAGATGTCATCTATATCAAAGGATCTTAAGACTATCATAAGGGCTATTGAGGAAAGTAAGAATGATGAGAAAGCTGAATGTTTGAGAAGGGGCACGACCTTGGTTCTACAAACTCCGCCTATCTTGTTTCCTCCAGGCGAGTCCCAAACGCGAATCCCCAAAACACGAATCCAAATCTCAGCTCGATCCTCGTATAGATTAGATAGAACGGATATTAAGGTAGTCATCCATGTTCGAGTAATAACTATTTTGATCATAAGGGATTCACTTCAATCCCTAAGGGTAAACTACCTCCTAAGTTTACGATACCGGATAGTAAATTCAAAGGTTCTAAGAATCCCCGTCATCACCTACGCAACTTCTTCGGAGCAATAACTCTTAAGAACATTCCTAAATACACTTACCACATCATCTTCCCTGGATGTTCGACACCGATGTAATGAAGTGGTACAATGCGGTTGACCCACGTAAGGTTGCCAAGCTGGACTGATTTGTGCGAGGAGTTCCTTCGTCAATACTCCTATAACACTTATTTGCCTATTACCCTCGGAGACTTGGAATTAATCAAGCAAGGCGAGAAGGAGAGCTTCACGAATTTCATGACTAGATGGAGAGTAACGGTAGCCCACATGGTTGATCGACCCTCCGAGAAAGACCAAGTCCGGATCATCATAAAAACCTTCAGCCCAATTACAATAAGCACCTCTAATTTCTAGCCTTGATGAACTTTTCAACCCTTAGAGATGCTTGTTTATTAATAGAAGAAGAGTTGTCTACCGCGACCATAAAAGTTGCGACTCGATATAGAGGTAATTATCATTTTAAAGATAAGAAAACCTCCAATACAAGTAACACTAGTAGTGTTGAGATGTCAATGCCCTTAACAGGTATACCGACTACACTCCTATTGATACTACCTACACCAAAACTCTTGATCGTCTCTTGGACAAAGGGAAGATAGAGTTGCCACCTATTAGAGCGAGAATCGAAACCGCGAAACAATATAAATATTAGGATGCTTGGAAAATTTTGCACATATAATCGTGCACAAGGACATGATACCGAACAAGGTTGAACAATCAAAAATAAACTATAAGGCATGTTTCGAAATGGCCAACTACCTTTGCTTATGGCTGCCTAGAAACCAAGCAACAATAAAAATCCTTTTAGGAGCACCTTAGCCATTTTCACTGAACCCATTCCAGGTCGAGTGGGATCCTTCTATTCTTATTCGAGATGCTAACATGTCAAAACCACTTCTTAGCTTACCTCCATCGGACCCAAAAGTCCAGGGGTTATGGTAAGTGATGAAGAAGATGTCTACGAAACAAGAAGCAACAACGACAACAATAGTGATGACTTTTGGGCACACCACCCTTGGAAGAAGAAGACTTTTGGGGAGACACTAAACGTCCTATAATCCAATTGCTTACTAGATCTGGATGACACAATGCACCTTTGGGTCCACAATAGACTCGGGAAGCCCCAAAAGAGCCTGAAGCTACAAAGGAAGAAGACCTAATCCTTAAGCAACTTTAGAAATTAAAAGTTGATATCTCAATTTAGCAATTAATATCTGCTTCCCAAAAATATAGACAAGATTTAATCGATGTATTCATTAAGATCAAAGTCTCTCCTGAACCGCACTGAGAGGAAGTGGTAGGATTGGTTAATAGTGGGGATTGAACTATTACCTTTGATCGAAGGATCATCCAGAAGAAGGCATTGCACACAACAATGCCCTTCACCTTGTGTCAACAAGTTTGTTCCCTTAACCTTGCTAAGCAATGGATCAACAGTAAACATATGTCCCTAGAGAACTGTTAGAAGATTAGGAATTAGGGAGCAACAAGCTGTTTAAACAGACTATCCATCTTCGAGCTTATGATAATTCTAAAAGAACAGTCTTGGGAACAGTGACTTTGCCAATCCACAATGCATTAAAAGGTTAAGATGATCATGAAAGGTCATGTCATAATTGTCAACTGGGATAACCTTTATGCTATTATCACCTCTAAAGAATCCGTAGTTGAGATCGAGCATGAACTATATAGATTCGAGACTGTCGTTGCCTTAGAAATGGATGAAGCGCCGCTTAACTTTAATTCGTATGCTAACCCTAGCGTGCATCCGATGCTTAGGAAGAAGGGGTATTTTCCAGGTCTTGCTGCAGGGACGAAGGGCATACCACCCTACATTTCCACCCATTGAACTCACTAATAACTACAACTTCGGACTAGGCTATCAACCTATCGCTAAGGAAATAGCTCGAAGCTAAGTGGAAAATTGAAGCAAAGAGGATCGCACCACACATAGTCTCGCTCTATCAAGCCCTTTCCCTATACTCTAAATGGGCAGTTTCTAAGAGAAGGAGACAACTTTCCTTATTATGGTTTTCCTGAGCCTTACTATCACAAGGAAAAAGGAGTCATAGTACATGGTCTGGAGATTTTCAACGATTGCTATATTCTAGAAAATGAGGCACCTTACCTCCTTAAAGAGGGACAATCCATATCGATTGGGTCAATCTCACTAGAAATAATCTTTTCGATCTTCTATTCGGACAAGAGGGTAACCTAGAAGTGAATTCAGTCTCGATGCGGCACGAGGTATGTCACACTCGCAGTTCAATCCGTCCAGTATAGGAACCATGGCCAGCTGGGACCCGCCGAGCTTCCCCACTTGTGTCGGGTCTCTCTTTTTTACGATTGATTTTGAAGGTTTCGGAAAGTCAACTTTATAATATGGGGATGAACCTTTTATTAAAATTTTTGAATTTTATTAAATCTAATTTAAAGCAAATTAAGCAAAGTTGAATGGCGGTTTTATTAACCTTTTTATTTTAGCAATTATTTTACAAGTGCCGGGATCTTATTTTCTAATTAAGGACTCATGATATTAGGGTTATGATTATGACTCCTTTGGAAGTCCTAATCCATTGGTGGTGTCCGAAAAGTAGGGTGGAAACCACCGTTGAGCTTAGCGTTGCAGATTTCCAGCTTTGGAAACGAGACAACCACGACACGTTGTCCGGGCCTAGGTCGAAGTAGGAAAAGCCTTGTCTGCTGGTGATTTGACATCTTGAAGCCGGTTACTTTTGAACATGCAAAAGAGTGGAATTTTCAAAGTATAAAATAGGATAACCTTGTTTGAATAACCTACAAAAGTAAATCAATTTGGTTCTCAAAGTATAAAATACTTTGGTCGAAGATTAGACACGAGATAATAATTTGATTAAGATAATGAAGTGCGTAATTATCCGAGTCCTAAAAGAGTGGAATTTTATGAGTCTAATATCCATTATACTCAAATTCCATCTAAGTCGATCTAGAAGTAAAGCAAGTCGGATAAAGAACATCGAGTGGAAAGACTTGATCTAGACTACCAATGATCAAAACAAGCATGCTTGACTTAGAAAGATGAATTAACACAATAATTCAATTAAACTTCGATCATGAAGTCAAACCTGAGTTTATGCACATTGGAGCATGTGTTTGAACATGCAATATATCCGAGTGTTGTCCGAGCGACTCAAAGCTGTAGTGCGAACAGAGTATGCTTTCTTAGTTAGTCGGAATCAAGTGAGAACATATGCAATGGTTTCGTAACACTTAGAAAAGATTCTATATCACTCAATAAAGCTTCAAGACACTTAGAATGACTTGTAATCAAAACCTTATAAGAGATGAAGTTTTATCCCCGATTCCTTGATGGAACTCGGAATGATGTATATGTAAAGTCCGAGTCTTCACAATCTGCTCAAGCATCTCTCGATTGTGTGATAAAGGTCAAGAGGCAAGATTCACCCGGACCAATTGTTATATCTCGATGATGATACCAAGGAGATCAAGCTCTTAGGTAAGAGATCAGGTAACACCTATATTATTCCTCTTTCGACCCGAGTTAGAATTTATCTAGTTCAAAAGCATCTCTTCATTATGACTCATGGACATGGCATCGTAGACTAGGTCATGTTAGCATGCACACCATTAAGAAACTTGCATCTCATGGTTTAGTCGGAGGATTGCCTAACTCAACATTTAAGATAGATAAAATTTGTGAAGCATGCAAAAACCGAAACAAGTCGAATCATCCTTCAAATCTCTAAAAGCTGTTTCCACATCCAAGGTGCTTGAAATGTTGCATATGGATTTATGTGGTGAAATCCTTGTCAAAAGTCTCGGAGGTAAACCATATGTGCTTGTTATTGTTGATGACTACTCACAATTTACCTGGGTGTGTTTTCTTAAGCACAAAAATGAAGCATTCAAAGAGTTCAGCAAGCTCTACAGGAAAATCCAAGTTGAGTCTCGGACTCGGATTCGAGAGAATTCGAACCGACCATGGAAGGGAGTTCGACTACTCGGAATTTGCAGAGTTTTGTGAGAAGAATGACATCTCTCACAACTTCTCAGCACCAAGAACTCCTCAACAAAATGGAGTGGTGGAGAGGAAGAACCGAACTCTTGAAGAAATAGCTAGGACAATGATGATTGAACATAATCTACCCTACTATTTACGAGGCTGAGGCGATCAACACAGACAAACTACACGTTGAACAGATGCCTCATCGGACCCATCCTGAAGAAAACTCCATACAAGCTCTACAAAGGGAAGAAACCCAACATTTCATACTTTAAACCCTTTGGATGTAAGTGCTTCGTTCACAACAATGGTAAGGATCACCGACCAAGTTTGATGCTCGGTCGAGATGAAGGTGTTTTTCTTGGTTATTCATCTCATAGCAAAGTATATCGTATTTTCAATAAAAGAACTAACAAAGTGGAAGAAGGCATCCACGTTGTGTTTGATGAGATTGAACAGGAGAAACCAAGTGAGTCGACATTCTCGGACACTGAAGCTCAGCAAAGATGATGATCTTGATGAAAATGAACTCATCAAGAATCAAATCAAGGTCACTCGGAACGAAGTGACTCATATCAACATGACTCAGAATGAGACAACTCAAGAGCTAGCTCAAAATGTTGAAGATCAATCAGATGAACAAGCTCACTCAGAACAGACTTCGAAGATCAACCAATTCAACCTACATATCCGGTGAACCGGACAACAAGTAGAGCATTCAAGTATGATTCTAGCCACCCACTAGAAAACATCTTATCCGATATTAATAGTGGGGTAAGAACTCGTTCCTCTCTACAAAATCTATGTGCATTCACTACATTCATCACATTAACTGAACCCAGAAATGCACTAGAAGCCCTTAATGAACCTGAATGGGTAGAGGCCATGCAAAAGGAACTTAATCAATTTGAAAGAAACCAAGTCCGGACTCTCACCAAACGACCTTCCGACCACCTAGTCATAAGAACCAAATGGGTTTGCAAGAAAAAACAGGATGAAGGTAGGTTGATAGTCAGAAATAAGGCTAGACTTGTGGCTCAAGGTTACAATCAAGAAGAAGGGATTGATTGTGGGGAAACCTTTGCACTCTGCCGCGAATTGAAGCTATTAGAATCTTATTGGCATTTGCATCTAGCATGAATATCAAATTGTATCAAATGGATGTTAAATGTGCTTTTCTCAATGGTTTCTTTAAAGATGAAGTCTATGTTGAGCAGCCCCTCGATTTGAAAACTCATAATTTCCAAATCATGTTTTCAAATTGCAAAAATCTCTCTATGGTCTTAAACAAGCTCCCGGAGGTCAGATTGACAAGACTCTTTTTATAAAAACTAAGGGGAAAGACTTTCTTATTGCTCGGATCTATGTTGATGACATAATTTCTAGAGCTACTAATGAAATTACGTGTCGAGAGTTTTCGAGTTAATGAGACAGGAATTTCAAATAAGTATGATGGGAGAACTCAATTTCTTCCTTGGTCTACAAATCAAGCAAGACAAAGATGGCATCTATGTCCATCAATCAAAGTATACTAAGGAGTTGCTTGAAGAAGTACAAACTTCAAGATGCAAAACATGCAGTAACACCTATGAGCAGCGACGATAAAACTGGACTCGGACGAGAAAGGTAAAGTAGTAGATCGAAACTCTACCAAGGTATGATTGGATCTTTGCTATATCTTACTTCCAGTAGGCCGGACATAATATTTAGTGTTTGTCTGTGTGCAAGATTTTGAGCTAATCCAAAAGAATCACATCTCACTGCGGTAAAGAGAATATTCGAGATATCTTGCGGGGACTCGGAATTTAGGTCTATGGTACTCTAGAGACTCGGAACCGACTCTCACTGGATACTCGGATGCTGACTATGCTAGATTTAAAGTTAACGGAAAGAGCACCTCAAGAGCCTGCCAAATTCTGGGTCAATCCACGATATCTTGGCACTCAAAGAAGTAAAACTCAGTAGCTCTATCAACTGCTGAAGCTGAGTATATCGCAGTTGGAGCATGTTGTGCTCGGATTTTATGGATGAAGCAACACTTGAGAGATCTTGGACTTTCATTCAAATCAATTCCAATCAAGTGTGACAATCAAAGTGCAATCAGCATCACCAAGAATCCAGTTCAGCACTCAAAGACTAAACATATTAAGGTCAGGTATCATTTTCGAGAGATCATTCTGAAAAGGGTGATGTTGATCTTGAATTCATTCCTACCAATCTTCAATTAGCTGATATCTTTACTAAGCCACTTAGTGAGGATTAGTTTTACTATATTAGGAATGAGCATGGCATGATTAATGCATAATTATGTGCTTTTCCGAGTGAAATTACTTTGCATGATTATGTGTTGTGTGCTTTCTTTCTTTAATAACAATTAGTTCGATTGAGTTATTAATTGTTTGCGATTTTCGAGTCACTCGAAACTTCACCGTGTCGACTCAGATTTTAAGAAAAATAGACATCAAACTTCCGAAATCATCTCTAGATCAGTGGAGAATTTTAGAAATTTCTTTTAAAATATCTCTTTTTCTCTCTCCTCTCTCTCTCGCGTGCTTCGATCGGACAACTAGCCATTTTTAGAAAATCGCTAGAATTGTAACCGTTGTAGAGCGTAACAGTCACACTGGTCTAAGGTGACCGTTGAAGAACTAAGTCGAACGACTACTCGAAGGATATTTCTTTCACTATAAATAGCGCTCTTTCTCCTTCATTTCGTTACTTTACTCTCTACTTACCTTCACTCTCTCAATTACTTCAACTCGAGCAAGCTCTCTACGATCAAAGTAAGCTCACGTAACTCCGAGCTCTCTCTTTCTACTCTTTCATTTTTTTCCGCTCACTTTCGTAGAGTTATCTCTATCTCTCTCCTTCTCTTTCACAAAAATTTATCTCTCTCTCTCTTTCCACAACAAACATGCCGAAAAGAGGTTCTCACCCTGATTTTTAGGTTCCGCCACCAAGAAACCCCGTCCCAAATGCCAAGAAGGCCCTTCCAATCCTTCAAAACCTATTGTCACCCAACATCTTACGTTGGATCACAAATTCTTCCCGACTACAAAGTTTTCGTGGTTGGCTCATATTAAATCAACAGGGTTTACAATTTCCTCTGTTTTAGCGAGTTCATATACCCAGAACTCGTTTCGAGTTCTACACAAATCTTTCTAGCTTTGAGGGTATCCTCACCTCAAGAGTTCAAAACATAACCGTTCGCATCAACACCTCTCTTCTTCACCGCCTCATTAAAGTATCTTTTATGTTCTTGAACAACAACCCCATACCTTTCAATGAGGTTGTTGATGACTTCATTGAGAAGTACGCTAAAGAATTCCTTGGGTCAAGCAAAAACTTCTCTCGTGACCCAACTCAAATCGAAGATCGCCTTCTTTGTTTTCTGCGACGAGAACTTTTTTCTCACAGACATTCTAGCAAGGAGAACCCTAACTCCAAGCATCTAAAAGCTCAGTACGACATCCTCAAGGGCTACGAAGTAGATCTCTTTCCTGCTATAGTCGAGCAAATGGCTACGGTGTCCGCTCGGACTCGGACCAAGAAGAACACCCCACTTCCTTTTGGGGCTCTTCTCACCCTCATCTTCAAACAATTCAATGTTCCTCTCCTTAGTGTCCACTCGAGTTCAAAGACACCTGAAGGTTTGCTCGGGGAGAAGTTAAGTCACCCTAGAGGGGGTGAATAGGGTGATGGAAGATTTTTGAGAAAATCAAACTCTTTTGCACTGAGAATAGAGACAGAAACAAATTCCGAGTCTAGATTGGACTCGTAAAAGTGTAAACTAAGATATACGTGGAAACCCTCCCGGGCGTAGAAAACCACGGACAGTGTCAATCCGGACACCAAGTCAAATCCACTAATTGAATCCTCAATTACAATGAATATGACTACCCAAATTTGTTCCCAAACAAATCTATTACAATTTTCCCAGTGCTCGGAATTTACCTTATCCGACTAACCTAGTACTTCCAAGTTGAAGTTACCTTATCAACTTGGGATCCTCCAATTTTTCCTAGGGTTAGAAGTTCCCTTATCTAACCCGTTACTTCCAAACCGAGGTAACCTTTACAGTTTGGGACAATTGAGTTGAGGTAACCTTTACAACTCGGTCGGAGAGAAAGAGTAGAAGAGTAGTAAGGATTGCAATACAATCGACTCGGAAAAATACAACTCGGAATATTAGAATTACAGTTTGGGAGTTGTATGCTAGAGAAGATGTTCAATATGGTCTCTCTTTTTCTTCCATTCGTCGATTGAAATCTTGTGCTAAGGCTTCTATAAATAGTCCGCCTTGAAGAGATAGCCGTTGTGCCTCCAACGTCTTTTCGTTGAAGCTGTCTGAGTCAACTAGCCGTTGTAACGGATAGTCCGAGTCACTCAGATTTCGGACCACCTTGAAATAACCGTTGTGCCTTGGTCCTAGCTTCCAACAACTCTTTTTCCATCTTTTGTAAACTGGAAAAGCAAAACGAAAAGACCGTTAGACACAGGAATAAAATATTACCCAAAACGATGAATGACAAGGTCATCGAGTAAGTTCTCGAGCTTTTTAGAAATTCCAGCTTTTTGTCCGCGAGTGCTTTAACGGTCGAAGCCTTTTGCTTTTGCTTTTTCTTCAGATAATTGACATTAGAAAAACCTGCAAAAACATTAAGCACAATGGTTCTCAAAGTATAAATATACTTTGGTCCATATTTAGATAAGGATCAGTCTAAATAAAGCATTTAATGACTAATTACCTTAATCTATTAATCTGGAATATTTCAAGTCTAATATTCAATATACTCGGATTCCAAATATGCTAAAACTCATAAATAAATCATTCAATCTTAATGGGCACAAGAGTTATATAGACATTTTACAATTACGCATAATTAAACAAATAATAGCGTAGGCAAACTAAATGTCCGAGTCTGACTAAGTGGGTCGAATCCGAGTTCCGAGTGGGTTAGATCTCGAGTCCGAGTTCGAGTCAAGAATAAGTCATATTGAAATGATGAATTGTAAAGCATATGACTTAGTTAAACGAATTTCTTTTAGGATGCTTCTTGCTTTATCCTAAATTTAGATGAATGCATGAAATCAAAACACATTCAAGGGGTTAGTCAGTCATACCCGAGTCTTCAACACCCTCTCGGTCATTCAAGACTATCTTACGCCTATGACCATTAACTAGAAAATAGCTCAATCCCAAATTCGAGAGCAGCAAGACGTGCTTCTCGAGATGAAGGCTCTGGTTAAGGAGCGAGAGGGAGCTGATTGAGCTCCTTTAGGAATGGCGCTCCAAGACGGCTCATGATCCGGTGGACTCGGATACATCCGAAGAATCCTCGTGTCCAGCCAAATCCTCCTCCGAAGGGGGAGAAGAAGGAGAAGAAGAAGAAAAGAGAGCACTGCGACTGAGGCAGCTCCATCCGAGGAAGGGGAGAAGGAAGCGTAACAAGCAGCAGCAGCGAATGGAAGGCCAAGGTGCTCTAGAACCTCAACCGAAATGATCAACTCGGACAGTGAGTCCGAGTGGGTCGAAGACCCCGCCGACCATGGTCGGCTAGTAGCCGGCCGCCCGAGCACACCCCTCCATCGGCCGAGTTCCGGGAGGATGAGCCTCTGGACGACCTAGTTCGGGTCGCCCACTCGGAGCTAAGCCCATTCCGGAGATTCCAAGTGCTACCACCGCCTCGTTCGTCTACATCTTCAAGATCTTATCAACGAAGGCGCACTCGCACGTCCACCATCCTCGACTCGCATCGCTCCCTCTCTTCTATCTTAAAATTTTGTTTCATCTGTTTTAAATTTTTTTGTCCGGACATACAAATCTGTGTCTTCTTGATACATTCTTCCTTATTTTGTTTTACTCGAAAAGCAAGGGGGAGAATAGTTAGAAAAATTTGTTGTCTTGTTTAGGTGGAGTTTCTCTCACCCTTTTTGTGTAAATTTTTAGTTTAAATTGAAATGAAATTTCGGTTTCATGTTTATTGCTTTCCGAGTTGTAATTATTTCTAAGTTTATTACTTCGAGTTTCAATTCAGTCTATCATTGCTCTGTTCCTCACTAATTTTTTTTGCTCCGATACTTCAGCTCTTTTGTATGCAATCTAAGCTTATTTGCTCCGATAGAATATAAGTTTCTTTCACTCGTATCTACTCTGTACAATTCTATCATGTTTCTTCGACTTATCCTTTGAGAAAGGATGAAAAATCATATCTATGTCACTAACAAAGTTTCTATCTAAGTATGGAATACCTTTCATCAAAAAGGGGAGATTGAAGACTCGAACTTTACATATACATCATTCCGAGTTCCATCAAGGAATCAGGTATAAGACTTCATCTCTTATAAGGTTTTGATTACAAGTCATTCGAAGTGTCTTAGAGACTTTTCCGAGTGATATAGAATCTTTCTCGAGTGTTACGAAAACCATTGCATATGTTCTCACTTGATTCCGACTCACTCGAAAGTATACTCTGTTCGCACACGGTTCTAAGTCACTCGGACAACACTCGGATATATTGCATGATCAAACATTTGCTCTAATGTGCATAAACTCGGGTCCGACTTCATGATCTAAGTTTAATTGAATTATTGTGTTAATTTATCTTTCTAAGTCAGCATGCTTGTTTTGAACATTAGTAGTCTAGATCAAGTGTTTCAACTCTTATGTTCTTTATCTAACTTGCTTTACTTCTAGACCGACGTAGATAGAATTTGAGTATAATGGATATTAGACTTAGAAAATTCCACTCTTTTAAAACTCGGATAATTACGCACTTAATTATCTTAATTAAATTATTATCTATGTTTAATCTTGGACCAACGTATTTTATACTTTGAGAACCAAATTGATTTACTTTTGTAGGTTATTCAAACGAGGTTATCCTACTTTTAAATTACAAAAGTAATTGATTTCAAGATGTCAAATCACCAGCAGACAAGGCTTTTCCTACTTCGACCTAGGCCCAGGCATTATGTCGGGGTTGTCTGTTTCCAAAACTGGAAATCTGCAATGGTGAGCTCAACGGTGGTTTCCACCCTACTTTTCGGACACCACCAATCGATTGGGACTTCCAAAGGAGTCAAGAGTCTGTTTCCCAAGGATCTCACCTCAATGGATATTTTCCGAGTGACTCGGAAAGACCATCGCAATAGTCACAAAGGATTTCCAGTCGGAAGACAGTCACAACGGCTAGTCCGCTTGGTTATCTATAAATAGAAGCCAACTCTCAAGACTTGAAGATTGCTGAACTAACTCGTCAATACACGTACTTAAGAAAAAGTCATTGTATTCATACTCAATCTTCTACTTACAACTCCAACTTTGTACTTAACATCTTTCCGAGTTGTAAGGTCTTGTAATTAGTTAAAAATACTTATTCTTACTTTTTGACTAAGGTCCCTTGACTGAGCTATAAGGCTTAACTCAGCTCGATTGTCTCTGATCTGTAAAGGTTATCTCAGTTAGGAAGTACTAGATCGGATAAGGGAATTTCGAGTTTAGGAAAATCATGTAAGGAATTATCTAAGGGAGGAATTCTAGTTGGGTCTTTCTACTGTATTTTGTGGATTCAAAATAGTGGATTTGACTTGGTGCTTGGATTAGCACTAACCGTGGTTTTCTCGTCCCAGGAGGGTTTCCACGTAACTTTCTCGAGTTAGTACTTTTCCGAGTTCAATCTAGACTCGGACTCTCCTCGAGCCATTTCTAGGTTTATTCTTCCATTACTTGCTTAAATTTCCCCATCACCCTATTCCCCCCTCCAGGGTGACTTAGCCTATCCAAGAGCTAACCTTCATGATTGATGTTGTTAAATTGGGATTTAGGAAATTGAATTGGAGATGTTTCGATACAAATTTTGGGTTAATTTGATAGTTTTTATTGTATTTTGGGATTGGCCATATTTGAGTCAAAGAAAGAGAAGAGGAATATGCAGATTGAAGTTGGATAATAAGTTTGGAAATATGTAAAAATTAGAGAAATTTAGTATATCTTATTCTATATGTGGATGTGAATTTTGTTAAGGAAAGGATGCAAATAATCTTAAAGTAATGTTTTGTGGGATATATGGGTTTTCAACGAATTAATTAATTTATGGAAAGGTGATGAAGTGTTGTACTATAAACTTGTGTAAATTTAGTTGTCTCACATTATTCTTGGATCTGAATTTGTTTGAAGGAAATATTAGTTTTGTTGAAGGAAGTAAGTTACACGTGGGTCTAAAGTTACAAAAAGATTGAGTTAAAGAGTATTTATATGTTAATTTGAGTTGGTTAGTTAAGTTGAGGATTGATGCTAGGTGAAAAAGGAGTTGATGACAAGATCGAAAACAATGTTTAAGTTTGATATATATGATTAAGCAAGTTCCAATAGCGGTTGGGAAGTTACAATTATATTTTTTTATATGTTAAACAAATTGTAATTTTCAAAATAAAAATATTTTGATTTAAGTAAATTAACAAATTTTACAATTTTGTGAAAATCAATGAAACTAG
Source organism: Talinum fruticosum (assembly GCA_021018815.1). Classification (NCBI taxonomy): domain Eukaryota; kingdom Viridiplantae; phylum Streptophyta; class Magnoliopsida; order Caryophyllales; family Talinaceae; genus Talinum; species Talinum fruticosum. The sequence goes on along the minus strand of JAITYX010000088.1, from coordinate 859,252 downwards.
CTTAACCAATTTTTATGAAGGGAATTATAAGCATGTATGCGATTTTAATTATCAATAGTATTGCAATGAAACTTAATTTAATCATTACTAATAATAAAGACATATTTGGATCAGCAGTAAGGCCACTCTTGTCGTCGGCAAGCCATTAAATTAATATCTCTTAAAGGGGAAGAAAATATTTTAAATTCAGCTACATTCATTGCCTATACCTTTCGAAAATTCACATGTTTCAGAAAAATTTCAATATTTCTTATATATATAACTAATAATGAATCATTTGCAAATCAAGTTTTGTCACCTAATTAAGTGGGCCCCCGACCAATTATCAATTATGAATTATCGGAACTTACGTCCTTCAATTCCACCCGTGCGGCTTCAACTTGGGTTCTTGGTCGGCCGGGAGGTGTGCACCTTATTCAAAGATTGCATCAATTATACAAGGGGCTCCACTTTCGGATAATAACCGACAAGCAAGTTTGACTCATATTCTCTCCTCTCGATTTCGAACTAAAATCAATTGAAATGTGTGCGCTCAATTAAAATGTTTTCAAGGATATTTGATCGTGCATGAATGTTTGTACTGAGTTTTGACTCATTCTTTGAATTATTTTACTATTTTTGTTTTTAGGAAAAGGTTTTGTCAACACCCCCATTGCCTAAGAAGCCGAATGGAAGCAAGACCTAGCTGGACGTGTTGTTTCCATAAATCTATGATGGGTTTAGACGCTCACAATGATTATCCCCTTATCTCGGTTTTGGGTTTGACCCTGGATTGTATTACATGTTGCTTATTTCTTATTGCGAGACAATTATATGGGCTTGTATAAGATAAATGTATCGAACTGTATTTTTAGGTTGGGTTAATTATGTTGTATGGTTTACCTCCTTGGGACATAATATTTAGTGCTATTAGGACACACTAAAGCATAACTAATGGACACATGTTTTTATTGTATTTTATTTTAGCCTGGTCCTATTATTAGGCCGACTGTAACGCCTTCAATCGTCAACTTCCGCTGCGACCATACCTAATATTCTCTAATTATTAAATTATTAAGTAATGGTGATTGGGGGCGTTACACAAAATTTACATGAAAGGGCTACAAAGATAGAGCAGAGAATGAGCATAATTTATCTATTACACTCGCCACCAAAGAAAAGATAAAATGATAGGGGCGATAAAGCACCACACTCGTAAGAAATAAGATATGATCAAGGAAAAGTTAGAAATTTTATGTCAAACTAATTTTTCTATCTAATAAAAGAACAATATCTTACAATTGGTATAAAACTATGAGAAATTATATACAAAAATTATTATGAAAATATAACATCCTTCTTGAAATTTAAAAAAGTTATAGAAGAGAATGTTAAAAGGTAAAATTGTACAAGTACATGCATATTAATAGTAGTTGTTTAATTACAATACTCTCACGTAATCAAACAAAGTATTGAAAACACAATTGTGAAATAGTTTACGTTTGGTAGGACCGCGAGCGGAACTTTACCACATGAAGGTCGTCTCAATACACTAGGTTAAGCTACCATGCTATATTCCCTCAAGATATGCTATGTGCATTAAGATTTGGAAATAGAAATTAAATTAAACTACTAAATAATCTAGTGGGTTAAAATTTAAGAAGTAAGCAAATCAAACAATGCTCCAAATTTAAGTATCAACCGAGCACTTCTTCCTCAATAGTTGTTTCAAAATCATTTTCAAAGTATCCAACCGTTGGTTTAAAGTGGACTGAATTACCTAAATCAAATCAATTATCATTTTAAGGATGTTTCATTTATTTAAGTTCGGTAGTAATTATTAATTTAAATTTCTTACACTATAACTCTCTCTTAAGTAATCACACAAATAAGTCAAATATTATATTGTAATGTCGAATTTAACAATTTAATATTTAATCTAATGTCTAAAATATGTAAAAAAGTGATCAACTTTCTCATAATCAAAAGAACTCTCCAATATTTCATAAAACAAGCTAATGACTCCAAAGCACCCAAAAGAGATCAATACAAGGTTAGAAAATTATACAAATATTTGCATGAATCTAAGACGAAAAGAACAAGACTCAAATCCAAATTACAACGCATAAACTAATCTAAATAACTAAACTCTATGAGAAAAGATAAGAAAAGAGGGAAAAGAATTGCTCAATCACAATCGTGCTTGAACTGTCATTGCAATCCTGGCATGGAATCCTTGCAAATCTCTGCGTTAGTGCACTATCTCTCACTTAATCTAACATACCAAACTATAATCTATATGGTAAAAAGGATGGTGGATAGATGTAGGTAGGGATTGAAGGTGTTCTTATAACCGAAAAGGAGTTTAGAACCATAAAAATAGGGAGCTTAGTGGGATTAGCCATGGTGGCCTTCGCTACTTGTCTAGGTTTCTAGTCACTTCTATAGGTCATGCAAACGCCTAGTGACTCTCATGATTTCATGGCCAAATTGTTTGGACTGTAACTTTAAGTTCGATGTCCGACTAATGCAATTTTTTATTGATAAACATTATTGCATTCAATTACTGAAAAGTTAAATTTTGTACCCATTGAATATATATCGGGTGTGTTTGGTTGGGCTTAAAACCATTTTGCCGAAAAATAATTTTCTTATTTTACGAGTGTTTGGTAACATTTGAGCTAAAAATATATTTTCCAGGTAAACCTTATTTTACGTAGATAGAGGAAAATATTTTCCTTTATGAAAGAAGGGAAGTTGCATTTTCAAATTATCTCACTCTCTCTCCTCCATGAGAGTCGTCTTCTCTCCTCGGAATCTTCCATTTTCTCTCCCCCTCTCTCTCTCCTCTCCCTGCCTCGTTGCCATTGTTGAATATTTGAAGGAGGATATTTTTCACTTCTTTCTCTCTCTTTTGCTAGAGTGGAAAGAGGAGATTCATCTCCTTCCTCTCCCGCACTCCATTGTCAAAGTAGGAGCATATGAGATTTGGTTTTTCATAGACCTAAATTCAAAGTTTTAGGATTTTGATCCCGCGAAAAATTCTAAGGTTTGGCTTTTGTTTGTTTTCCGTCTTTGATTTTGGGTTACTTTGTTTGTGTGAATTTTAGGGTTTCAATATTTTTTCAGTAAATTTTACTTCAATTTATGCATTTCTTCCTCTCGTGAAGACAACCGATAGGAGTATGAGATGCGGAGGCAGAGAGAGAGAAAGAGAAAGATAGAATGGTCTTTTGTATCGATCCCAACTTTCTCTCTCCTTTTCCTCTCAATCTAAACCTAATCTCATGAATGGAAAGTTGGCTTGAAATTCCAATGTTATTAGTCTCATTCATATTAGTTTATTTTGCTTGCCAAGTTTCTAGGAAATTAATTTTCCATTCTCTCTAATTCTTTCTCGCCAAACAACTGAAAATATTAAATGAAAATATATTTTATATTGAAAACCATTTTACATGAAAATCTGATTTTTTACAAGAAAATGATTTTACCTCCAGCCAAACACACCCATAGTGGTGAATGTTATGAGTGAAAGAGTGAAGAGGTATCGATTTCTACAAACTTGTTGTTTAACTCATATCTTTTTAGTTTCTTATTAGAATTGAGCATATAATATGTGAATTGAGAGCTTACTCAATGAGAAACCCAGAAATGAAGATTTATGTAACCTCTAGCCCAAAATATGGAGGGAATTAATATGCAAATAACAAGGTAGTCGTACAAATACACCGAAAAAGCAAAAACCAAGCGTAAATGTGAAAGAGGGAACATAAAACACTCGTGTGCACACTAGTACCCAAGACTTAACATAGAACCATTTAAAAACCCATACAAATATAATAATTATCAGTTTTGTGTGGTTAATTACATCTAACAAACTCTGCATAAATCTCTACAAACCCGTCTTTCAATCCTATCCTAAAAACAGCGATAAACTATTATTAAAAAGATTCTCTCCCAAGGGTCGATCAACTTCCAATGAAACCATTTTGGGAATCCGATTGATGGGTTTCGTAGTGGTTATACAAAGTGCTCAAACTTCCCAACCACCTGCAAGTGGGAGGCTAAGTAATCTAACAGATGGTCAACCACCCAAACAACCTGCATGCACAAGTTTCCACTTATATTAGCTAAGACTAATCTTAATCTTCTCAACAAGTAATTTACCAGATAAACAATATAAGATCCACCGGGAGGTTGATTATAATGCATAAAAACATCGGTATTGTCGTTCACCTTAATTAGAGAGAAGTTATTTATACCCCACTTTTGTGGCTTTAATTAACTTTGATGGCTTCCTTCGCTGTTGAGAAACCTGGTTTTGGATATAATTCTATAGGATCATGTATAAGAGAGAGAAAGATGCTGGTAATTATTCTGCTCAGATTGTTGGCTCTTTTAGCCACCTTGGCAGCTACTCTTGTGATGTCTCTCAACATACAGACCAAAACGTTTGTGGTTGCTACTGTCGGTACCGCCTCTATCAAAGCCACTCTTACTGCTAGGTTTCAGGATACCCCTGCTAACATGTAAGCTGTCCTGCCTCTTCTCACCCCCAAACCCCCCTTTCTTCATCTTTTCTTGATATCAAAAATAGAAGAGAATAAGGTTTGGTTGGGGGAACCTTAAGAAATTATTCTAAACTTTCTAATTTTTTACTAGATATTTTGACATAAATGTACACAGAAAAATTATTTCAAACTTTAACGATTGAGATTAAGTTTTTGTTGGACAAGATAATGTTTAACTTTTACATTCATCATTTACAATTTAAGTTTTATTGAGTGACTAAAGTCAGGTTAGAGTGGTTGCATTTTGTTCCTGATGAAGAATTTGTGTTTTTTGTATGCTTAGCCAACCATCATAAAAACCTACTACATATATATTCATTGTCTTTATTAGCAAATATTTCTGGAAGACGATTATTTTCTAAATTATGACCCTTTTCCATATGCTACCTACGTCGACCTTGGGGCATTCGGCAATAGCCAATTGAGAGGTTAAAGTCGCCGTCTGACTGTGTCCTCTCTTAAACTTTTGATGTTCAATTCTTCATTCAGTATTATAAAAACATTATTTGTCACTGTATTAACTAATATAGTCACCTATCATTCAGAAAAATTATATAGTGACTTATAAGTTATTTGACACTATTTTCACTTTAAATAAATAGCAAATTTTTAGATGAGACAGTTTTGTATATAAAAAAAGAAAAAGGTAGGATAGATTTCATTATAAATGACTATTTAAAAGTTTTTTACGAAAGCCTCTTACATACGATGAACTAAGAGTTGCTGGGTGATTATGTATGCACTGGATCTCAGTTCACATGCAAAGATAATTTGCTGCCAAAGCCAAGAAATGAATTTTGCATAGATATTTTATTTCAACATGACTTTTGAAACTAAGAATGACTAATAACTCATTTAGAGGTTTTTAATAAAAAATACTCTGCATAAATTATTGTGTACTTAACCTTACAATTATCGATCAAAAGTTATTATTACAGATGTGTCTTATAGTATCTCTTAGAAGAGGTAGTCTTATCCACAACGGCAGAACTAAGGGGAGCAAGGGGGTCGTGGTCTCCCCGTAATTTTTCTTTTAGTGATATCTCAAAAAATATTTAACAAATTAATATTTAATAAATTAAATTTTGAAAAATTAGCTTTAACAAATTAGATAAATAAATTAATATTTAACAAGTTTTTAGTGATATCTAACCTAAGAAAAATCTAATCTAAAAAATATAATATTTAACAAATTTGATTTAAAAAATTTTAGTAATATCTATCCTAAAAAATTGAATATTTACCAAATTAAGAAAGACAAAGATATCATACAAGTTATTGTGTAATATATATATATATATCTCTATATATCTCCAAATTTTTTTTATCTTGTTATCTATCTTTCAGCATTAATATTATTCTTTGTCTCGTACAAGTATAATTTAAAATAGTATAAATTTTATTCTCATTTAGAACGCCTCGATAATTTTCTTTTATCTATTTTTATGTATTCCAATGATACAATGTAGTCAACAACAAGTTTCGACCTTGGAGATGATTTCTTATCTATTTATTACACAAATTTTCTTCATATTACTCTTTATAAATTAGTTATAAATAATATTTAATATATAATAATAATTTATTTTATAACTTATATACGTATTATTCTCTACCTCACCTTGTGATCCCCTGATAGTTAATGGGGAGGAGTAGATGAATTTTTATTTTATCTTCTACATCTAACTAACCCAAAAGATAATGGTTTCCATGCAGTTTCTTTATTGTGGCCAATGCTTTGGCAACCTTGCACAATATCTTGACTTTGGGTTTGGAGATTTTCGGGAAGAAGTCTGATCCCAACGGTAACCGATTAATGGTTATCTCCACTTTAGACATAGTAAGGATCTCACAGTCCCTCTATTATTCACTTTATTTGACAAAATTACAGTTCAATTGTTCCCTTCCCACCCTAACCGAAAAACCTTTAGAAATTCTTGGAAACATGAACATTAATTCAATATGAGAAAAAAAAGTATGGGTGAATGTACAAGCGAGGAAGGACGAGAGAGGATTCGATGGAACCAATAAAATTGTCCATGTGTAAAAGAAAAATTAACTTCACTTGTTTCAAAAAGAAATTAATTTTACCTCATGTCGTCAAAATAAACTACGTTTTTTCCACTTCAATTATCAAACATAAAAAAATTAGAAACTACATTTCAAGAAGACCATTTTTTGGGTCCTGCCAATCAAACCATCAGTGTATCGCAATAGTATCTATCGATTTTGATTACATATACAAGTCACATAATGACCATGGCTATTAAATTTCTTATCCGAATCTGACGTTACAATTTAAAAATTCTCTACTGATTCATTATTTCTAAAATTTTAAATCCATTGAAATTTTACGATCCTAATTTTTGGGTCACAAATTGTGTTGTAGAAACATAAATACCATTCTGATTTTATGATTCTCTGATCCAATACATTATTCTATTAAAATTTCATAAATTGCTGATATATAATTATATTCAAAAATTTATTTAAAAAATATAGATTTTGTATTATATGGAAATTTCATAAATTGCTCATGTACGATTATATTTGAAAATTCATTACACAGTAGACTTCGCATAACATCTACAAAATATAGTTAACTTGAATTTTCATAAATCTTTATAAAAGTTTATTAAGATTTTTATTCTTATAAAAAGAATTTACGTTATTTCAAATAAATATTTAGAATCTGACAATCTTTTTTCTATTCTACAATTTCAATCAATGAATTTTCGAGTTAGGAATCATGCAAATTTTCATTCCGTAAATTTATATTTATGTTCCAGATAAATCTAGCAATACTGTCAGCTGGGGCGACTTCGGCGGCATTTATGGGAGAGCTAGCAAAGAATGGGAACCCCCATGCCCAGTGGAACAAAGTTTGCGACAAGTTTGAAATGTTTTGTGGCCGCGCAGCAGGCGCTACTTTGGCTTCTTTCATCGGCCTTGCACTTCTGCTCGCTATTACCTTGATATCCAACATTGGGCTTCGTCAAACTCAGAACATTGCCAACGCTTCCGCTTAAACGTTGTAGTTTCTACGTTGATGCACCTATTTTTACCCAAGTAATATCATTGATTTAAAGTTGGGAGAGTGTTATCTCAAATACATGAGAGTTTCACATTGTCATGTCTATTCTAAACATGTTCAACACAAATTGATGTTCTTTCTTTGGTGTTGAAAACTTCCGTATTTTCCAATTAACTATCGGCGGACTGTTAGGCAACCAGCAATAAATTAAAATATAAAATGTAAATTGCAACTTCTAACAGGAAATGAAAATTAGATAACAAAATATATAATTAAATGAGTTGCACTAAAAGAATTGAATATTGGAACAGAAACTCTTAACAAAATCTATGTTGTGGGAGACGATTATGTTGAATATGACAAACAAAATTGCAAAAACAAAATCCTTTATTCAGGATGACAAGGGAAGCCAACTTTCCCTTTGAAGGAAGATGATTGAGCACACCACAAAGCATACTACAAATATTATTTTTGTTTCCGGAGAAAACCGAGTTGATGATGTGGATGTTGATTCGGAGAGAGGAAGGATTTATCGCTCCGGTGTTGAGGATGTGGCACGATCAATCCAATTTCGTGTGGCGACTGCTTGAGCTTGCAAAAGGCGAAGCTCCGGGTGGTGGATCCCGGGAACGCTCCTCCGACGCTCAAGTTAGTGATTGACTTGATTGAAGGGATCGAGGAGATCTTCCTCGATATGCATGGGAGGAATTCCTTGAGAGTTGAGAGATTTTCCAATGGTGGAAACTCTTAGGATGAGTGTTGATAAGTGTTGATGAGTGTTGAGAGCTTAAGAACTTGAGAGTCGGGAAGCTTGAATGTGTGATTATGAGGAAAATGAGATTTGTAGAATTTGAACATGCCCCATAGAGTTGGGAAATGATGTGTATTTATAGGGAGATTTTAAAGGGGTAGAATAGTAATTTACCATGGTTTAAGAGAAACCCTAGCCCTAATGGGCTTTGGGCTTTACTCGGCCCGTTAAGGGTTGGCTTCGGCCAATATCTTCCTTATCGGACTGATTAGGCCCGATTGGCTGGTGATGTGGCGGGTAGGCTGGAACTGTTCGGGAAATACCCGAATCATTTAGCCCCTCACGTTCTACTCGCATGCCTTCCGAGGTAGGTAGGTGGAATGTGGAGCCCACTCCGCTATGCCTTTATGACCCCAAGTTCTTATAAATAGGGGTGAATCTTAAGAAGGATAGCAAATTTCCACTTCTTCATTCTTCTCCTTTTCTTGCTTTGGAGAAAATGACCTCCGGGAGCTTCCCATCGGATATGAGAAGTTCCGCCTCGCTTCAACCGAGCCGAGGCCGAGCAAGCAACGATTGAGCATCACCAGCCATCCTTTGTCATGGAGGTGTTCTACCAGCTTCTCATCGACGACGCTTTGAAGACGGGATTGATCAACGATGGTGCGGAGTTTCTTAGGTTGCTTCAAGCCGCATTCCATCCCGAGTGGGGTATACTTGAGGCTTGGTGGAGTGCAAACACGATCGTATCATTGAGCGTCAATCGGCGAACCTTAATTCTTCGGCGAACGTTGCGACGGGAGGAGGAACCGCTCCCGGTGTTGGCTTGTCGTCCGACCCTCACTTGGAGAGTGGTGAGTCGGTAGATGGCCCTTCTACTCCCTCTTATCATGACCGAAGGGACTTTCCCAAGGAAAAGGGAAGTAGCCTCCCTGCGGAGAAGAAGAGGAACCTTCCGACGGAGAAGAGGAGGAACCTTCCGACGGAGAGGAAGAGGAACCTTCCGAAGGAGAAGTGAGGTGATGGTCGTTGCTATCCTTTCGTCTCGAGTAGTGTAACCGTAGGCGTAGTAGTGTAACCGTAGTGTTGTAGCGCAAACATTCGGGCCAAGTCATTGTTTAACGAGCGTTCGAGCCTTGCTCGTTTTGTCGTTGCAATTCTTGCGAATTTAAGCGATTTTTAATTTATTTTATCATTTTTTAAAGACCCCCAAACCCGACCCCTCCTACCAACTCCTCTTCCCGACCCCTAGGACCAACCGCTCACCCCGAATGTTTGCTCCGAACGCCGCCCGTGCTCCCTCGCGCCCTCCCTTTCTCTCTCGGCCCGGTTCACCCCCGCCTACTCCTTCTCTCGGCCTAACCTCCCTCTCGGCTCCCCCTCCCTCTAGGCTTGCTCTCTCTCTGGCCCAACCTCCCTTTTGGCTCCCTTTTCCTCCGGGCCTGCTCTCTCCCTCTCTCCCTCGACCCGACCTCTCTCTCTCCCCTCGGCCCAACCTTCAAACCCTCCTCTATTCACTTACTCATTCCTGCTTGTTCCCCCTTCGCCTGCTGCTGCTCCTCTTCGCTACTCGCCCTAGCCGCTACCAAACCCAAGTACTTCCTCTCCCCGCTTGCTCACCGCCACTAGGTGCCGCCCCGCCCTGGACCCGACCCCTCCCCCAACCCCCTCCCCGAGTCCCCCTGGTCTCACTCATTCTCTCTCTTTTGGTCCCCCTGTTTTCCTCCTTGGCTACCCCTCGCCATTGCACCCGGGTAGCTCCCCCACCCTCGCACCGACCACTTACCCCGAGCCCCGGGCCGAGCGCTCATCCCGACCCCGGAGCCAACGCCTCCCCTTCACCCTCTCGGCCTCTCGTGCACTCTCTGTCTCTCGCCACTTGCTCTGTTTCGTTCTCGCCCGCTGTACCTCCGAACCCCCAGCCCAACCGCTCCCGACCCCTAGCACCGACCCCTCGAGCCAACCCCTGGACTCGAGTCCTAGGACTCGACCCCTCCCCGAGTCCTTCCTCTACTCACGTACACTCTTTCTCTCTTGGCCTCTCACTTCGACCCAGCTCTCCCGGACCGACCCTTCCCCCGAGTCCTCCTCTTGCTCACTCAAACTCTCTCTCTCATGCTCTCTCGCTCACGGACTCCCTCTCCCTCACCTCTCGCTCGGACCCAACTCCCTCTCCCAAGACCGACCTCCGAGACCGACCCCTCGACCCGAGTCCTCCCCCTCACTCTCTCACCCTCTCGCTCGCACTCTCTCGGCTCCTCACCCGCGCTTATCCTCTCTCTCGGCCTTCCACTCGGACCCAGCTACCCCTCCCCGGATCGACCCCGGACCTAACCCCTAGCCCCGAGCCCCCTAAGACCTAGCCCTGCCGAAACCCCCCAAATACCCTAAAACCCACAAAACCCTAACCTTAACCCTAACCCTAACCCTAACCCTACTTTTTTTAATTTTTAATTTTTATTTAATATTTGCTTGAGCGGGAAATCCAGAATTTGTTAATTCGAATATAGAATTTCAAATTTTTAAATTCGGTTGAAGACTCGGATTCTGCGTTTATATCGGTTTAAGTACTATCAATGAATCGAGTACGAATTTCATCCCTTCTAAGTTTTGATTATGAAGACTCGGACTTTACATATACATCATTCTGAGTTCCATCAAGGAATAAGGTATAAGACTTCATCTTTTATAAGGTTTTGATTACAAGTAATTTTAAATGTCGTAGAAGCTTTTCTAAGTGATATAGAATCTTTTATGAGTGTTGCAGAAACCATTGCATATGTTCTCACTTGATTCCGACTAACTCGTAAAGCATACTTTGTTTGCATACAGCTTCCGAGTCACTTAGATATATTGCTTGTTCAAACATTTGTTCTAATGTGCATAAACTCAAGTCCGACTTCATGATCTAAGTTTAATTGAATTAATGTGTTAATTCATCTTTCTAAGTCAGCATGCTTGTTTTGAACATTGGTAGCCTAGATCAAGTCTTTCCACTCGATGTTCTTTATCCGACTTGCTTTACTTCTAAACCGACTCGGATGGAATTTGAGTATAATAGATATTAGACTAAGAAAATTTCACTCTTTTAAGACTCGGATAATTACGCACTTAATTATCTTAATTAAATTATTATTTGTGTCTAATCCTGGACCGAGTATTTTATACTTTGAGAACAAAATTGATTTACTTTTGTAGGTTATTCAAATGAGGTTATCCTATTTTTGAATTAGAAAAGTAACCAACTTCAAGATGTCAAATCACCAGCAGACAAGGCTTTTCCTACTTTTGACCTAGGCCCATACACTATGTCGGTGTTGTCCGTTTCCAAAATTGGAAATTTGCAACGCTAAGCTCAATGGTGTTTTCCACCCTAGTTTTCGAGACACCACCGAGTGGATTGGGACTTCCAAAGAAGTCAAGAGCCGTTGCCCAACGATCACACTCGAACGGATATTTTCCGAGTGACTCGAAAAACCATCGCAACGGTCACAATAGCTTCTAATCGAAGACTTTCACAACAACTAGTCTACTTGGTTATCTATAAATAGAAGCCAACTCTCAAGACTTGAAGATTGCTGAACCAACTGTCAATACACGTACTTAAGCAAGAGTCATTATATTCATACTCAATCTTCTACTTACAACTCTAACTTTATAATTAACATCTTTCCGAGTTGTAAGGTCTTGTAATCGGCTACTAAACACTCATTCTTACTTTCGAGTAAGGTCTCTTGACCGAGTTGTAAGGGTTAACTCAGCTCAGTTGTCCCTAACTCGTAAAGGTTATCTTAGTTAGGAAGTATTAGATCGGATAAGGGAATTTCTTAGTCTAGGAAAATCTTGTAAGAAATTGTCTAAGGGAGCAACTCCGGTGCTTGGATTAGCACTCGTCCATGGTTTTCTCGCCCTGGGAGGGTTTTCACGTATCTTTCTGAGTTAGTACTTTTCTGAATTCAATCTAGACTCGGACTGTCCTCGAGTCATATCTAGTTTTATTCTTCCATTACTCGCTTAAATTTCCCTTCACCCTATTCACCCCCTCTAAGGCGATTTAGCCTCTCCAAGAACAAACCTTCAATTGGTATAAGAGCCTATCCTTTTAGAAAGAATCTAACCATCTAAAGTTTTAAAGATCAAATGGCTTAGAACAATGGAGAGTTCGATAAAGGAAGATCTTCCAACAGCACCACCAAAGTTCAAAGGATCTAACTTCGTGCACTCGGAAGAAGCTCATGGAATGTTTCCTGGTGGATCACGATTAAGATGTGTGGAACATCATACAAGTAGGGAACCGCATTCCAATGAAGATGGAATAAATAAGACTCGTGCTCGAAACAAAGTCCGAGTACACCACTCGATGAAGCGGAGAAGTTCGGAAAGAACTTCAAGGCGATAAACATTCCGATGTGCGCCATCGGCTTAGAAGAATACAACCAAGTGTCAGCCGTGACATAGCCAAAGAAGTGTGGGACACACTTGTCAAGACTTATGAAGGCACAAGTCAAGTTAGACAAGCGAAGATAAGCCAATATCTTCACAAATACGAGCTGTTCAAGATGGAGCCGGAAGAGAACATCACACGGATGTTCATCCGCTTCACTCGGATTACTAACAATCTCAAATCTTTAGGTAGAAAGATTTCCCACGAGGAAATGTGCGAAAGATACTCGAAGTCTACCCAAGAGAAGATGGGTCCCAAGGTGACAGCCATTGAAAAGGCTCGGAACCTATCCTTATCGAAGCCTTACGAACTCATTGGAAAGCTACTCACCCATGAGATCCACTTGGAAGAGGAGGATTCAGAGGTCAGCACTAAAAAGAACATTGCACTCGAAGGCCTAAGAAAACAGAGAAGCAAATCCGAGTTCATCCGACTCGAAGAGGATCCTATGGCACTTATCGCCGAGGCTTCAAAAGAATGATGAAGCACAAGAGATGGGATAAGAAGCAAAGAGAAGAGTTCTATAAGAAAGACAAGAAGGATAGTAAAGGTAAACATTCTTCCCCTTCAAAGTTATCTTTAACTAAGAACTCCAACTGTTTTGAATGTGGCAAGCAAGGAACACATAGTCAAAGACTCGTCCCGAAGGAAGAGAGACAGAAAGCACTACTAGAAATATTGGCTTTTGTGACCACAATTTTGTGACCGAATAAAAACAGTCACAATTTGTGACCATTTTTGTGACCACTTATAAGTGGTCACAATTTATAACCAAATTATTAGTAGTGAGAAATTCGGTCACATTTTATGACTAATTTAAAATTAGTCACAAAATTAAAATTTTAAAGTTTTGTGACTAATTTTGTGACCATAAAATAATTTAATTATGGTCACAAAATTGGTTAAGTTACTTTATTACCTATTATTGAGTTACAAAGCTTTCACTCGTGGGCCTGATTTTGTGACCAAACCCTCGCAGCCTCTCTCGCTCTCCATCTCTCTTGCTCTCCATCTCTCTCTCACTCGCTCTCACCATCGTGGCCTAATTTTGGCCGGCGACGCTGCGGCGGCCGGAGCTTCCGCGGCTGATGGCGGCGACGAGTGGAAGGCGTGTCCCCCACACTATCTCTCGCGCTCCATATCTCTTTCTCTCACTCGCTCTCACCTTCAGGCGTCATAGTGCCCGGCGACGCTTGCGGCGGCCGACGACTCCACAGCGGCCGGATATTCCGCGGCTGGCGGCGACTCCAGTGGTAGGTAGCTTCCTCCTTCCCTCCCTCTTCTGCCTCGAATCTGAATTGCGTAGGTTTCTGTTTCCCATTTTTATCCCGAAAATCCAATTATGGTCAAAGTAAAGCTTGCAATTCCCTGCTTGTCTAATTTATGTATAAGTTGCTCGCTTGTTTTGGCTTTCATATGTTATGCGAGGCTACCAAAGAAGTTGTTGTTTATGTTAAACCCTACTCCATTACTGGAAGTTTGCCTCTAATTCGCGAATTACCGATGAGACTGTTTAATTTGCCTCATATCACTTGTCTTTCCACTGCATTTTGCTTTTATTTAATATCATTCCCCCTATTGTCATGCATTTATGCCCCTTCTCTTCATTTTGTGTTCCAAGATGAAGGATTTGATTTTCAAACAGCAGGATATGGTAAGCTTTCTAGTTTCTTTTTTAAAAGCTTACGGCAATGTTTTAGGAGAGAGGAATATCCACTCTGTATGACTGTAGAAGGCATTTCTTTGCTGACTTCCATCATGCTTCTGAATTTGATGCTCTATGTGCTGCCAAAATTCTTTAGTAGATTGTTTTTATGCAACCATGTATCGTTGTTACAAATTTAGCTGTGCATTTGCGTGTAATTCCTCTGTATCAATTTATTAACTTCACTAATCGAGTATTTGCTTTATGATTTTTACCTTTTTCCAGCTGGAGGAAAGGACAGCAACCATCCTGAAGCATCTGTTCCCTGTGCCAAAGCCAGACTCAAAGCGAATAATAACTTTCACTAACCACTCTGATTACATTTCATTTAGGTTAGTTCATAACGACTTTTTCATTGGCTGCTTATCATTTATCTATTGATTGGTGCTGTAGCAACTAGTATTAAGTTTATGAAAGTTTTCAGAAATAAGCCTAATTGATATATGTTTTTTGTTAGTTGTTACCTGTGCTGCTGCGTATTTTTGAAAGTTTTCTGAAAGTTTCTGAAAGTTTTCAGAATTTCTAATAAACATTGCAGGCATCATGTTTATGAAAAACAAGGGGATCCAAAATCAATTGAGTTGAAGGAGATAAGCCCATGTTTTGAGCTGCGGCTCTATCAGGTGAGCCAAATGGTGTCTTATTCATTTTGTATAGTGAAAGAAATAAGTTATGGTGTATGTTGATTGCTGCGTATTACTTCCTTATGGGATGTATAATACAAACTATACGATGACAGGTCTAACGGCAACTTACCAGGCAAAAGAATGAATACTGCTTCCTCTCTAACATGTGCCAAGCTATCGAGTATTTGCCAGCATCATTTCTCAACTAGAAGATATAAATTATAGATATGAAAGTTGGGATTTCACCTATTGTTCTACAAGAGTGGACATTGATTATGTATAAACATTTACTATATATGATTTTGTAATACAGGGATTCACCGCATGATTGTATGCAATGGTTTTTATGGCAAAAAGCGGTTACAAAATCGGTCACAAAATCAGTCACAATATGTGTTCAATTTTCTTAAAAGCGGTCACAAAAAGTAAAGTACAAAACAGAATCGTTTACAAAATCAGTCACAAAAGTGTTTGAGAATAAAACGGAATCCGTCACAAAAGCGGTCACAAATAAACATAATTTTAAAACTAAGTTAGTCACGAAAGCGGTCACAAAGTACCACAGCTTCAAAACCAAGTTAGTCACAAAAGCGAGTCACAATTATATAACGGTCACAAAATCGGTCACAAAATTTCTAAAGAATAACGGTCACAAAATCGGTCACAAATGTTTTCGGTCACAAAATCGGTCACAAAGCGGTCATAATTTCTCACCGAAATAACGAGTCGCAAAATCGAGTGTGAAATATTGAGCGGTCACAAAGGCGGTCACAATTTGTGACCGAAATTTCGGTCACAATTGCGGTCACAATTTGTGACCGAATCGGTCACAAATTCCATTTTCCGACCAGGGGTTTTGTGATCTGCCAAAATCGGTCACAAAATTGGTCACAAACCCCATTTGTGACCGAAATTTGCCATTTTGTGACCGATTTTGGCGGTCACAAAATCCAGTTTTTCTAGTAGTGAAGAAGAAAAACGCTATGATGGCCACTTGGATCGATGAAGACTCATCGAAGATGATGAGGACTCGGATGATTCAAAATGTCCGATGGCACTCTCGGACTTAGAAGCCGAATAAGAGTTAGACTCATATCACTCGGACAGTGAGGAAACGAATCCTCAGGAGGTAATTGAATACTTTCTCAAATTCTCAAAAGTTGATTTAGCCAAATATATTTTTACTTTGGAAGAAAAGTCCAATTTTGATTCTTTTCGGTTTAAAGAACAACTTCGATCCGCTACTTCGAGAGCATCTCTTTGAAAAATGAATTGGAAAAGCTGAGACTTACACTAAGAGAACTCAAGACTAGTGCTCAATCTAATGAGACCGAGTTTGAGTTACTCAAAAGAGAAAATGAGCATATGAAGCAAGAGCTCAATAAGTCTCAAGAGCTTATTTTAAAATTTACTCAAGGTCGAAAAACCTTGATATGCTCTTAGGGTCTCAATGTGTCTCCTTCGTAAAAGAAGGACTTGGTTTTCACAAAGAGGAAGAATCCAATTCCTACTCGGAACTTTTCAAAAAGGATTCCAAAGCTGTGGAGTTGAGGAAGGCTGAGCATGGTTCCATTAATAAGAATGAAAGGAGGACTCGAACCTAGACCAACTTATAGGAGAAAACCTTCTCCACCTGGTTTATAAAAGAAAAGCTTTTCAAAAGAAAGAGATACGGACTCAGTTCTCTAAAAGAAAGACTGAGAATCGGACCAAACCCAAAGTTATTCAAATTTGGGTTCCCAAGAGTCTACTTCCTTAGAAAAGGACCACAGTAAAGGGGGTTACTCGGGTTCGTTATAGGAAGTGAGAAAGGTTAGTTTGTTTCGACTTGCGGTGGCTCGAAAAGAACAAAAGGGCATTGGTACCTGGATAGTGGATGCTCACGTCACATGTTAGGAAATCCAAGACTCTTTTCCGAGTTAGAAGATTACAAGGGAGGAACAGTCACGTTTGGGGATGGCCGTAAAGGCAAGATAATTGGGATAAGAAAGATTGGAAAAGAAGCAATCTGGTCAGCCCAAGTATACCTTGTTAAAGGGTGAAAATACAATCCGCTCAAGCATCTCTCAACTATGTGATAAAGGTCAAGAGGTAAGATTCACCTGGACCAATTATTATATCTCCGATGATGCTACCAAAGAGATCAAGCTCTCGGGTAAGAGATCATGTAACACCTATACTATTCCTTTTTCGACCCGAGTCGAACTTCTCTTGTTTAAAAGCATCTCTTTATGATGACTCATGGACATGGCATCATAGACTAGGTCATGTTAGCATGCACACCATTAAGAAACTTGCATCTCATGGTTTAGTCGGAGGATTGCCTAATTGTGCATTTAAGAAAAATAAAATCTGTGAAGCATGCACAAAAGCGAAACAAATCAGATCATCCTTCAACTCTTTGGAAACTGTTTCCACATCCAAGGTGCTTGAAATGTTGCATATGGATTTATGTGGTGAAATCCTTATCAAGAGTCTCGGAGGCAAATCATATGTGCTTGTTATTGTTGATGACTACTCACGATTTACCTCGGTGTGTTTTCTTAAGCATAAAAATGAAGAATTCAAAGAGTTTAGTAAGCTCTGCAGAAAAATCCAAGTTGAGTCTCGGACTCAGATTCGGAGAATTCGAACTCGACCATGGAAGGGAGTTTGACTATTTAGAATTTGCAGAGTTCCGTGACAAGAATGACATGTCTCACAACTTCTCGGCACCAAGAACTCCTCAATAAAATGGAGTGGTAGAGAGGAAGAACCGAACTCTTGAAGAAATAACTACGACAACGATGATTGAACATAATCTACCCTACTATTTCCGGGTTGAGGCAATCAACACAGACAAACTACACGTTGAACAGATGCCACATCGGACCCATCCTGAAGAAAACTTCATACGAGCTTTAAAAAGGGAAGAGACCCAACATTTCATACTTTGAACGCTTTAGATGTAAGTGCTTCGTTCACAATAATGGTAAGGATCACTCGACCAAGTTTGATGCCCGGTCGGATGAAGGTATTTTTCTTGGTTATTCATCTCATAGCAAAGCATATCGTATTTTCAATAAAAGAACAAACAAAGTGGAAGAAAGCATCCACGTTGTCTTTGATGATATTGAACAGGAAAAACCAAGTGAGTCAACATTCTAAGACCTTAAACTCAGCAAAGATGATGATCTTGATGAAAATGAGCTCATCAAGAATCAAATCAAAGTCATTCGAACGAAGTGACTCGGAACAACATGACTCGAGAATGAGACAACTCAAGAGCCAGCTGAGAATGTTGAAGGTCAATCAGATGAACAAGCTCACTCGCAACGGACTTCGAACATCAACCGATTCAACCTACAGATCTGGTGAACCGAGAGAACAGGTAGAGCATTCTAGTATGCTTCTAGCCACCCACTAGAAAACATCTTATCCGATATCAAGAGTGGGGTAAGAACTCGTTCCTCTCTATAAAATCTATGTGCATTCACTGCATTCATCTTATTAATTGAACCTAGAAATGCACTACAAGCCCTTAATGAACCTGAATGGGTAGAGGCCATGCAAGAGGAACTCAATCAATTCGAAAGAATTCAATTCGGACTACGACCAAACGACCTTCCGACCACCCAGTCATAGGAACCAAATGGGTTTTCAAGAACAAAGCTGGATGCAGGTGGTTTAGTAGTCGAAAGAAGGCTAGATTTGTGGCTCAAGGTTACAATCAAGAAGAAGGGATTGATTGTGGGGAAACCTTTGCACTCGTTGCCGAATTGAAGCTATTAGAATCTTATTAGCATTTGCAGCTAGCATGAATATCAAATTTTATCAAATGGATGTTACATGTGCTTTTCTTAATGGTTCTATTGAAGAGGAAGTCTATGTTAAGCAGCCCCTAGATTTGAAAACTCAGAATTTCCAAATCATGTTTTCAAATTACAAAAAGCTCTCTATGGTCTTAAACAAGCTCCCGTGGCTTGGTACGAAAGACTCAAGCAATTTCTTGGTTGAAAATGATTTTAGAAGAGGTCAGATTGACAAGACTCTTTTTATAAAAACCAAGGGGAAAGACTTTCTAATTGCTCGGATCTATGTTGATGACATAATTTTTGAGCTACTAATGAAATTCTCTGTCGAGTTTTTGAGTTAATGAGACAGGAATTTCAAATGAGTATGATGGGAGAACTCAATTTCTTCCTTAGTCTATAAATCAAGCAAGACAAAGATGGCATCTATGTCTACCAATCAAAATATACCAAGGAGCTGCTGAAGAAGTACAAACTTCAAGATGCAAAACATGCAGCGAACACCTATGAGCAGACGACGATAAAACTGGACTCGAGCGAGAAAGGTAAAGCAGTAGATCACAAACTCTACCGAGGTATGATTGGATCTTTGCTATATCTTACTTCCAGTAGGCCGGATATAATGTTTAGCGTCTATCCGTGTGCAAGATTTCAAGCTAATCCAAAAGAATCACATATCATCTGCGGTGAAGAGAATATTCGGATATCTTACGTGGACTCGGAATTTAGGTCTATGGTACTCTAGAGACTCGGAATTGACTCTCACTGGATACTCGGATGCTGAATATGCTGGATATAAAGTTGAAAAAAGAGCACCTCAGGAGCCTGCCAATTTCGGGTCAATCCCTAATATCTTAGCACTCAAAGAAGCAAAACTCAGTAGCTCTATCAACTGCTGAAGCTGAGTATATCGCAGCTGGAGCATGTTGTGCTCAGATTTTATGGATAAAGGAACACTTGAGAGATCTTGGACTTTCATTCAAATCAATTCCAATCAAGTGTGAGAATCAAAGTGCAATCGAGCATCGCCAAGAATCCGAGTTCAAGCACTCAAAGACTAAACATATTGAGGTCAGGTATCATTTTCTAAGAGATCATTCTAAAAAGGGTGATATTGAAATTGAATTCATTCCTACCAATCTTCAATTAGCTGATATCTTTACTAAGCCACGTAGTGAGGATCAATTTTGCTTTATTAGGAATGTGCTTGGCATGATTAATGCATAATTATGTGCTTTTCTAAGTGAAATTACTATGCATGATAATGTGTTGTGTGCTTTCTTTCTTTAATAACAATTAGTTCAGTTGAACCAGTGATACTGAGGTCCGAGTTATTAGTTGTTTGTGGTTTCCGAGTCACTCGAAACTTTCATGAGTCAAACTCGGATTTTGAGAAAAATGAACATCAAACTTCGTAAATCATCTCTAGACCAGTGGAGAATTTCATAAATTTTTTTTAAATCTCTCTTTTCTCTCTTTCTCTCTCGCGCATTTCGATCGGACAACTAGCCGTTGAGAGACAATAGCTGGAATTCTAACCGTTGGACAGCAGAACAGTCACACCGGTCCGAGGTGATCGTTAAAGAACCGAGTCGAAAGACTATCGAAGGATATTTCTTTCTCTATAACTAGCGCTCTTTCTCCTTCATTTCGTTACTTTACTCTCTACTTACCTTCACTCTCTCAATTACTTGAACTCGAGCAAGCTCTCTCGTGATAAAAGAAACTCTCGTCGCTCTCAAGCTAAGTGAAGGTCATCTCAAGTAAGCTCTGTCACTCTTAGCTCTCTCTTTTTACTCTTTCATTTTTTTTCGCTCACTTTTGGAGAACTATCTCTATCTCTCTACTTCTCTTTCACAAAAGTTCATCTCTCTCTCTCTCTCTCTTTCTACATTAAACATGCCGAAAAGAGGTTCCCACCCCGATTTTATTGGTTCCGCCACCAAGAAACCACGTACCAAAAGCCAAGAAGGCCCTTCCAATCCTTCAAAACCTATTGTCACCCAACATCTTATGTTGGATGACAAATTCTTCCCGACCATAAAGTTTTCGTGGTTAGCTCATATCAAATCAACAGGGTTTACAATTTCCTCTGTTTTAGCGAATTCATATACCCGAACTCATTTATGAGTTCTACATAAATCTTTCTAGCTCCGAGGGTATCCTCACCTCAAGAGTTCAAAACATAACCGTTCGCATCAACATCTCTCTTCTTCACCGCCTCTTTAAAGTATCTTCTAGGTTCTTGAACAACAACCCCATACCTTTCAACGAGGTTGCTGATGACTTCTTCGAGAAGTACGTTAAAGAATTCCCTGGGTCACGTAAAAACTTCTCTGTGACCCAACTCAAATCGAAGCTCGTCTTCTTTGTTTTCGTTGATGAGAAGTTTCTTCTCACAACGATTCTAGCGAGGAGAACCCCAACTCCAAGCATCCGAAAGCTCTATACGACATCCCACTTCCTTTCGAGGCTCTTCTAACTTTCATCTTCAAACAATTCAAAGTTCCTCTTCCCTCGGATCCTAATGTGGTTTTTAGGCTGCCATTGTCGTTGGTAAAAAGGAACTCCTTGGGTATCAATACCAGGAGACCCAACCTGGTGTCCGGGGTTCATAGCTCGAACCGAGGCCCCCTTCTCCGCCTCGGACTTAGACCCAATCACCTCTTTCTCTACCTCCTCCACCTGGTGGTGCCTCCACTTTAGGTGTTTCTCAAGTTCTTTCTTTTGCTTTGTCCTTTGTTGTGATGGACAAAATCTCCTCGGTGCACCGAGTTCAAGGACACCCTCCGGTCATTCAAGACTGTCTTATAGTCTATGACTATTAACCAGAAAACCGCTCAATCCCAAATCCCACACCAGCAAGACGTGCTTCTAGAGATGAAGGCACTGGTTAAGGAGCGAGAGGGAGCTGATTGAGCTCCTTCGAGAATGGCGCTCTAAGGCGGCTCGAGATCCGGTGGACTCGGATACATCCGAAGAATCCTCAAGTCCAGCCAAATCCTCCTCTCGAAGGGGGAGAAGAAGGAGAAGAATAAGAAGAAGAAGAGCTTCGGCTGAGGCGGCTCCAGCTGAGGAGGGAGAAGGAAGCGGAACAAGCGATGAGCGGCAAAGAGGGCCAAGGTGCTCCGGAACCTCAACCGAAAATGATAAGCTCGGACAGTGAGTCCGAGTGGGTCAAAGACCCTGCCGACCATGGTCGATCGGCGGCCGGTCGGCCCGAGCACACCCTCTATCGGTCGCGTTCCGGGAGGATGAGCCTCCGGACAACCTAGTTCCGGGTTAGCCACTCGTAGCCGAGCCCATTCCGGAGATTCCGATGCTACCCCCGCCTCATTCGTCTACATCTTCTAAATCCTATCAGCGAAGGCACACTGCACATCTACCATCCTCGACTCAGATTGCTCCTTCTCCAACTTAAAATTTTGTTTCTTTGTTTAAATAATTTTTTTTGTCCGGACATACAAATCCGTATCTTCTTGATACATTCTTCCTCATTTTGTTTTGCTTGAAAGGCGAAGGGGAGAACAGATTAGAAAAATTTGTTGTCTTGTTTAGGGGAGTTTCTCTCACCCTCTTTTGTGTAAATTTTTAGTTTAAATTATAATGAAATTTCAGTTTCTTGTTTATTGCTTTACGAGTTGCAATTATTTCTAAGTTTATTACTTATGAGTTTCAATTCGATCTGTCATTGCTCTGTTCCTCAGTAATTTATTTTATTTTGCTCCGATACTTTAGCTCTTTTTTTTTTTATGCAATCTAAGCTTATTTGCTCTAATAGAATATAAGCTTCATTCACTGTATCTACTCTATACAATTGTAACATGTTTTTCCGACTTTGAGAAAGGATGAAAAACCAGATCTATATCACTAATAAAGTTTCTATCTAAGTATGGAATGCCTTTCATTAAAGAGGGGGAGATTGAAAACTTAGACTTTACATATACATCATTCTGAGTTTCATCAAGGAATCGGGTATAAGACTTCATCTCTTATAAGGTTTTGATTACAAGTCATTCTAAGTGTCTTAGAAGCTTTTCCGAGTCATATAGAATCTTTTATGAGTGTTAGAGAAACCATTGCATATGTTCTCACTTAATTCGACTGACTCGAAAGCATACTCTGTTCGCACACGGTTCTAAGTCACTCGGATATATTGCATGTTCAACATTTGCGCTAATGTGCATAAACTCGAGTCCGACTTCATGATCTATGTTTAATTGAATTATTGTGTTAATTCATCTTTCTAAGTCAGCATGCTTATTTTGAACATTGGTAGTCTAGATCAAGTCTTTCCACTCTAATGTTCTTTATCCGACTTACTTTACTTCTAGATCGACTCGAGATGGAATTTGAGTATAATGGATATTAGACTAAGAAAATTCCACTCTTTTAGGACTTAGATAATTACACACTTAATTATCTTAATTAAATTATTATTTGTGTCTAATCTTGGACCAAAGTATTTAATACTTTGAGAACAAAATTGATTTACTTTTATAGGTTATTCAAACGAGGTTATCCTATTTTTGAATTACAAAAGTAACCTAGCTTCAAGATGTCAAATCACCAGCAGACAAGGCTTTTCCTACTTCTTGACCTAGGCCTACACACTTTGTGTTAGGGTTGTCTGTTTCCAAAACTGGAAATGTGCAACGCTAAGCTCAACGGTGGTTTCCACCCTACTTTTCGGACACCACTAGTGGATTGGGACTTCCAAAGGAGTCAAGAGCCGTTGCCCAACGATCACACATCAACGGATATTTTCCGAGTGACTCGGAAAGACTATCGCAACGGTCACAAAGGACTTCCAGTCGGAAGACTGTCACAAGCTGCTAGTCAGCTTGGTTATCTATAAATAGAAGCCAACTCTCAAGACTTGAAGATTGCTTGAACCCACTATCAATACACGTACATAAGCAAAAGTCATTGTATTCATACTCAATCTTCTACTTACAACTCCAACTATGTAATTAACATCTTTCCGAGTTGTAAGGACTTGTAATCGATTACTAAACACTCATTCTTACTTTCCGAGTAAGGTCCTTTGACTAAGCCGTAAGGGTTAACTCAGCTCGGTTATCCCTAACTGTAAAGGTTATCTCGGTTAGGAAGTACTATATCGAGATAAGGGAATTTTTAGTCTAGGAAAATCTTGTAAGGAATTGTCTAAGGAAGCAACTCTGGTTGAGTCTTTCTGCTATATTTTATGGATTCAAAATAGTGGATTTGACTTGGTGCTTGGATTAGCACTGTCCATGGTTTTCTCGCCTCGGGAGGGTTTTCACGTAACTTTTTGAGTTAGTACTTTTCGATTTCAATCTAGACTCGGACTCTCCTCGAGTCATATATAGTTTTATTCTTCCATTAGTGGTTTAAATTTCCCCATCACCCTATTCACCCCCACTAGGGTGACTATTACAAGTCATTTTGAGTGTTATAGAAATTTTTTGAGTGTTATAGAAACTATTGCATATGTTTTCATTCGATTCGACTCGACTTAGAAAGCACACTCTTGTTCATCAATTTACTCCGATGGTTTTGAGTCACTCGGACATAACTAAGATTTATCGCATGATCAATCATTAACTCTAACTCTTTCAAACTATGTTCGACTTCATATTCTAAGATAAAGTGAATTACGGTTTTAATTCAACTTCTAAGTCAGCATGTTTTGAGTGAAATATATTTGTCTAGATCAAGTGCTCATACTCGATATTCTCTTCTATAACTTGATCTTTCTCTAGACTAACTCAGATGGAATTTGAGCAAAATAAATATTAGATCGGAAAATTCCACTCTTCTAGGACTCGGATAATTATGCACTTAATGATCTTAATTAAATTATTAACTGTGCCTAATCTTGGACAAAAGTATTTTATACTTTGAGAACCAAAATTTGTTTACTTTTGTAGGTTATCTAACCGAGGTTATCCTACGTTTTGAATTACAAAAGTAACCTGGCTTCAAGTCTGTCAATCACCAGCAGACAAGGCTTTTTCTACTTCGACCAATGTCCCGACACTATGTCGGGGTTGTCCGTTTCTAAAACTGAAAATCTTGAATGCTAAACTCAACAAGTGGTTTCCACCCTACTTTTTAGACACCACCAATGAATTGGGACATGCTAAGGAGTTAAGAGCCGTTGCACAATGTTCATATCTCAACGGATCTTTTACGAGCGACTCGGAAGAACCGTTACAACGGTCATAAAGGATTTCTAATCGGAAGATAGTCACAACGATTAATCTACTTGGTCACCTATAAATAGAAGCCACTTCACATGAATTGAAGATTGCTTAACTCATTGCTAAAATTAAATCTCTTTCAATAATACTCATTCAATCTTCATCTTACAACTGCAAGTCTATACTTGACACTTTTTCGGAGTCATAAAGTCTTGTAATCAGTCACAAACTCTTTCTTACTATCTAAGTAAGGTCCCTTGAGTGAGCTGTAAGGGTTAACTCAGCTTAGTTGTCCCTAGCTATAAAGGTTACCTCAGTTAGGAAGTGCTAGATCGAATAAGGGAACTTCGAGTCCAGGAAAACTTTGTAAGGAATTGTCTAAGGGAGTAATTCTGGTTGAGTCGGTTCATCGTATTTTGTGGATTCAAAATAGTGGATTTGACTTGGTACTTGGATTAGCACTGGCCGTGGTTTTCTGCCCCAGGAGGGTTTCCACGTAATTTACGAGTTGATACTTTTACGAGTTCAATCTACACTCGGATTGTCTTGATTATTCGGTTTAAACTTTAACTCCTCCATTGTTGTTAAAATTTCCTCATCACGGGGTGACCAAGACTCTCCAAGAGCAAACCTTCGATTGGTATCAAAGTCTAGCATTTCGAAAGGATCTAACAATCCAAAGGTTTAAAGATCAAATGGGTCGGAACAATGGAGAGTTCGATGAAGGAAGATCTTCCAGGAGACCACCAAAGTTTAAAGGATCAAATTTCATACATCTGGAAGAAGCTCATGGAATGTTTTCTCTTGGATCACGATGAAGATGTACGGAACATCATACCGGAAGGTAATTAAATTCCATTGAGGATGGAGGAAACAAGACTCGTGCCTAAAGCAAAGCTCGAGTACACCACTCGAAGAGGCGGAAAAGTTCGGGAAGAACTTTAAAGCAATGAACATTCCGATGTACGCCATCAGCTCGGAAGAATACAATAAAGTGTCGGCATGTGACACGAGCAAAGGAAGTGTGGGACACTCTTGTGAACACATATGAAGGCACCAACCAACTTAGACAAGCGAAGATAAGCCAATATCTTTACAAATATGAGCTGTTCAAGATGGAGCCAGAAGAAAACATCACTCGGATGCTCATCCGCTTCACCGAGATAACTAACAATCTCAAATCTCTGGGTAGAAAGATTTCCCATGAAGAAATGTGCAGAAAGATTCTAAGAAGTCTACCCAAGAGAAGATGGGGTCGCAAGGTGATAGCCATTGAGGAAGCCCAATACCTCTCTCTATTAAAGCTAGACGAACTCATTGGGAAGCTACTCACCCATGAGATCCATCCGGAGGAAGAGGATGCCGAGGTCATCACTAAAACGAATATCGTGCTTGAAGGCCTTAGAAAGCAGAGAAGAAAATCTCGAGTTCATCGGACTCGGAAGAAGATCCCATGGCACTTATCGCTCGAGGCTTCAAAAGAATGATGAAGCATAGGAGATGGGAGAAAAGGCCAAGAGATGAGTTCTACAAGAAAGATAAGAAGGATAGAAAAGGTAAACACTCTTCCCCTTCAAAGTTATTTTTAACTAAGAACTCTGTTCGTTTTGAATGTGGCAACAAAGATCACATAGTCAAAGACTTGTTCAAGAAGAAAGAGAGACAGAAAGAAGAAGACAGCTATGATGGCCACGTGGAGTGATGAAGATTCATCTCGAAGAAGATGAAGACTTAGACGACTCAATGTGTCCGATGGCTCTATCGGACTCGAAAGCTGAATCCGAGTCGGACTTTGACCACTCGGACGACTCAAGTTTTCTAAAGTTGATTTAGCTAAATATATTTATACTTTGGAAGAAAAGTCCAATTCTAATTCCTCTCAATTTAAAGAACAACTTGAGGCTCTTACTTCGAGAGCATCTCTTTGAAAAATGAATTAGAAAAACTAAGACTAACTCTAAGAGAGCTCAAGACTAGTATTCAAGCTAATGAGACCGAGTCCGAGACACTCAGGAGAGAAAATGAGCATCCGAAGCAAAAGCTCAATGAGTCCGAAGAACTTGTTTTAAAGTTTACTCAAGGTCGGAAAAACCTTGACATGCTCTTAGGGTCTTAATATGTCTCTTTCGGAAAAGAAGGACTTGGTTTTAACAAAGAGGAGGAATCTAATTCCTACTCATATCTTTTCAAAAGGATTCCGGAACTGTGAAGTTCGGGAAGGCTGAGCATGATCTCATTCATATGAATGAAAAGGGGACTGAGCCCAAACCAGCTTTCGGAGAAAACCTTCACCACCGGTTTATAAAAGGAAAGATTGTCAAAAGAAAGAGACATAGATTCCGTTTTTGAAAAGGACGACTCAGAATCGGACCAAACCCAAAGTTGTTCAAATCTGGGTTCCCAAGAGTCTTCTTCCTCGGAAAAGGACCACAGTAAAGGGAGTTACTTGGGTTCGTTAGAGGAAGTGAGAAGGGTTAGTTTATTTCGACTTACAGGTAGCACGTAAGAGGACGAAAGGTCATTGGTACTGGATAGTGAATGCTCATGCCACATGTTAGGAGATTCTAGACTTTTTTTGAGTTAGAAAAATACAAGGGAGGGAAGGTCACTTTTGGAGATAATAGCAAGGGTAAGATAGTTGGGATAGGCAAGATTGGAAAAGGAGACAATCTAGTCAACCTAGTCTACCTTGTCAAGGGATTAAAGTACAATATGCTCAGCATCTCTCAATTGTGTGACAAAGGTCAAGAGGTAAGATTAACTCGGACCAATTGCTATATTTCGATGAAACTACCAAGGAGACTAAGCTCTCGGGTAAGAAATCGGGTAATACCTACACTATTCCTCTCTCGACCCAAGTCGGAATTTATCTTGCTTAAAAGCATCTCTACATGACGATTATTGGACATGGCATCATAGACTAGGTCATGTTAGCATGCACCCCATTAAGAAGCTTGCATCTCATGGTTTAGTCGGAGGCTTGCCTAACTGTGCATTTAAGAAAGATAAAATCTGTGATGCATGCACAAAGGGAAACATGTCGGACCATCTTTCAAATCTCTCAAAGCTGTTTCCACATCCAAAGTACTTGAATTGTTGCATATGGACTTATGTGGTGAAATCCTCGTCAAGAGTCTCGGAGGTAAATCATATGTACTTGTAATTGTTGATCACTACTAACGATTTACCTGGGTGTGTTTTCTTAAGCATAAAAATGAAGCCTTCAAAGAGTTCAAAAGCTTTGCAAGAAAATCCAAGTTGAGTCTCAAACTCGGATCAAAAGAATTCGAACCGACCATGTAAGGGAGTTGGATTACTCGGAATTTGCAGAGTTCCGTGATAAGAATGGTATCTCCCACAACTTCTTAACACCAAGAACTCCTTAACGAATGGAGTAGTAGAGAGAAATAACCGAACTATTGAAGAAATAGGAAGAACAATGATGATTGAACATGATCTACCTTACTATTTTTGGGTTGAGGCGATCATCACAACAAACTACACTCGACCAGGTGCCTCATTAGATCCATCCTGAAGAAAACTCCATACGAGCTCCACAAAGGGAATAAACCCAATATTTCATACTTCAAACCCTTTGGATGTAAGTGTTATGTTCATAACAACGGTAAGGATCACTCGACTAAGTTTGATGCACGGTCAGATGAAGGTATTCTTCTTAGTTATTCATCTCATAGTAAAGCATATCACATTTTCAATAAAAGAACTAACAAAGTGTAAGAAAGCATCCACGTCGTTGTTGATGAGATTGATCGGGGAAACCAAGTGAGTCAACATTCTTAGATTTGAAGCTCGGTCGAGATAATGATCTTGCTGAAGATGAGCCCAGACAGAGTCAAGGAAAAGTCACTCGGAATGAAGTAACTCGGAACGAGCATAACTCGGAATGAATTGACTCAAGAGCCAGCTCAAAATACAGGAGGTCAACCAGATGAGCAAGCTCAATCGGATCCGACCACTAAAGATCAACCAATTCAACCTACAAACCTAGTGAACCAGAAAACAAGTAAAGCATTCAAATATGCTTTGAGCCACCCACTCAAAAATATCTTGTCCGACATCAACAGTGGGGTAAGAACTGGTTCCTCTCTACAAAATCTATGTGCATTCACTGCATTCATATCATTAACTCGAACCTAGCAATGACCTAGAAGCCCTTAAAGAACCTGAATGGGTAGAGGCCATGCAAGAGGAGCTTAATCAATTCTAAAGAAACCAAGCACTGTACTCGACCAAATGACCTTCGACCACCTAGTCATAGGAATCAAATGGGTTTTTAAGAACAAATTGGATGAAGGTGGGTTGGTAGTCGAAATAAGGCTAGACTTTTGGCTCAAGGTTACAATTAAGAAGAAGGAATTGATTGTGGGGAAACCCTTACACCAGTAGCTAGAATTGAGGCTATTGGAATCCTTTTGGCAATTACATCAAGCATGAATATCAAGTTGTATCAAATGGATGTTAAATGTGCTTTTCTTAATGGTTTCATTCAAGAGGAAGTCTATGTTGAGCAACCCCTGGATTTTAAAACTCAGAATTTCCAAATCATGTTTTCAAATTGCAAAAAGCTCTTTATGGTCTTAAACAAGCTCCCAGAGCTTGGTATGAAAGACTAAGCAATTTCTTGGTTGCAAATGATTTTAGAAGAGGTCACATTGACAAGACTTTTTTATAAAAACTAAGGGGAAAGATTTTCTTATTGCTCCGATCTATGTTGATGATATAATATTTGGAGCTACTAATGAAATTCTCTATCGAAATTTTTCGAGTTGATAAGACAGGAATTCCAAATGAGTATGATGAGAGAACTCAACTTCTTCCTTGGTCTATAAATCAAGCAAGACAAAGATGCCATCTATGTCCATCAATCAAAGTATACCAAGGAGTTGCTTGAAGAAATAGAAGCTTCAAGATACAAAACATGCAGTAACCCCAATGAGTAGCGAGTATAAAGCTGGACTCAAATGAAAAAAGTAAAGGAGTAAATCGGAAATTTTATCGAGGTATGATTGGATCTCTACTGTATCTTACTTCTAGTAAACAAGACATAATGTTTAGCGTATGTCCGTGTGCAAGATTTCAAGCTAATCCAAAAGAATCACATCTCATTGCGGTGAAGAGAATCTTTAGATGTCTTGCGGGGACTCGGGATCTAGGTCTATGGTACTCAAGAGACTCGGAACTAACTCTCACTTGATACTCGGATGCTGACTATGCTGGATACAAGGTTGATAGAAAGAGCACCTCAGGAGCGTGCCAATTTTGGGTCGATCCCTCATATCTTGGCACTCAAAGAAGCGAACTCGGTAGCTCTATCACTGCTGAAGCTGAGTACATTGTAGTTGGAGCATGCTGTGCTTAGATTCTATGGATCAAGCAACACTTGAGAAATCTTACACTTTCATTCAAATCAATTCCAATCAAGTGTGATAATCAAAGTGAAATCAACATCACTAAGAATCCAGTTCAGCACTCAAAGACAAAGCATATTGACGTCAGGTATCATTTTCTAAGAGATCATTCTGAGAAAGGTGATATTGAACATGAATTCATTCCTACCAAACTTCAACTAGCTCATATCTTTACTAAGCCACTTAGTGAGGATCATTTTTGCTTTATTAAGATTGAACTTGGTATGATAAATGCATGATTATGTGCTTTTCTAAGTGAATTTCCTTTACATGATTATGTGTTAAATGTTTCTTTTCCGTACTTTAATAATAATTAGTTCAGTTGACCTAGTTATACTTGAGCTATGAGTTATTTCTTGCTTGTAGTTTCGAGTGACTCGAAACTTTACTGAGATCAGACTCAATTTTTGAGAAAAATGGACATCAAACTTCGAAATCATCTCTAGATTAGCGGAGAATTTCATATATGTCTTTTAAAAAATTTCTCTTTTTCTCTCTTTTTCTCATGCATATCAATCGGAGAACTAGCCGTTATAAGACAAACACTGGAATTCTAACCGTTGGAGAGCAAAACAGTCACACCGGTCCGAGGTGACCGTTGGAGAGTTGGGTTAGAACGAATACGAAGGACAATTCTTTCACTATAAATAGCATCCATTTTCCTTCATTTCGCTACTTTACTCTCTTCTCACTAACTCTCTCGCATACTAACTCTCAAGAAAGTTCGGTGTTTTCAAAGAGCAAACCTTCTCTCTCAAGCAAAGCAAGAAACATCTCAAGTAAGCACCGAAAGCTCTCAGCTATCTCTCTACTCTCTTTTTTTTTCTCTCTTTCTCTTATTTAGCTATCTTCTCTCTCTCTCAAAGTTCATCTCCTCTCTTTCCGAAACTCCTCAACTATGCCGAAAAGAGGTTCTCACCCGGACTTTCTTGCTTCGCAACCAAGAAACCCCGAACCAAAAGCCAAGAGGGTCCTTCCAACCCCTTTAAAATCCTTGTCACCCAACACCTTACGTTGGATGACAAATTCTTCCTAACCACAAAATTTTCGTGGTTGAACCACATGATTTTCGTGGTTGAACCACTTCAAAACTACAGGGGTTTAAAATTTCCTCTGTTCAGTGAGTTTATCTACCCGTAACTCGTTTCGAGTTCTATTCAAATCTCTCTAGCTCTGCGGGATCGTCACCTCAAGAGTTCAAGATGTCGTTGTTCGAGTCAACGTCTCTCTCCTCCATCACTTATTCAAAGTATCATCTCTTTTCCTCAACAGCAACCCCGTACCTTTCAACGAGGTTGCTGATGAATTCTTCAAGAAGTACGCAAAAGAAATCCCCGAGTTGCGCAAAAACTTTTCGATGACTCGGATGAAGTCGAAGCTCGTCTACTTTGTTTTCCGTTGATGAGAACCTTTTTGTCTCGGTAGTCCAAGCAAAGAGAATCCGAATTCCAAGATTCTTAAGAATCTTTTTGACATTCTAGAGGGCTACAAAGTAGACCTCTTCCCATCAATCATTGAGTAGATGGCCTCCGTGCCGACTCGGACAAAGAAATCCACCCCTCTTCCGTTTGGGGCTCTCCTCACCTTCATCTTCAAACAATTCAAAGTCCCGCTCCCCTAAGATCCTAATGCGACTTCGAGGCTGCCATAGTAGTTGGTAGAAAAAAGCTTCTAGGCTATGGATACCAGGAAACCCAACCTCGGTGTCCGGGTTCACGGCTTCGAACCGAGGCAACCTTCTCCTCCGCCTCACACTTAGACTCGGACTCCACTATCTCTACCTCCTTCACTTGGCGGTGCTTCCACCTCGAGTGCTTCTCATGTTCTCTCTTCTTCTTTGTCTAACACAATGTTGGACAAGCTCTCCTCTGTGTCCATTGAGATCAAGGACACTCTCCGGTCATTCAAGACTGTCCTTGAGTCTATGACCATAAACCAAAAGATAACCCAGCCTCAAATTCGAGAGCGGTAGGACGTGCTCCTTGAGATGAAGGCACTGGTTCGGGAGCAGAAGGAATTGATCGAGCTCCTCCAAAATGGCGCTCCAAAGCAGCTTAGGACCCCGATCGGCTCTAACCTATCGAAGAGTCCTCGAGCCTCGCCAAATCTCCTTCCGGAGAGGCGGAAGAAGAAGAAGTGGAGGCTGCGGCTGAGGCAGCTCCTTCGAGGAGAAAGGGGAAGGGGAGAAGGAGGAAGAAGAAAGAGTAGAAAGGGAAGAAGCCAAGGGACAAGGTGCTCTCGCCCTCAACCGGAGCTAATTTGCTCGGACAGTAGTCCGAGTGAGTCAGAGACCTCGCCGACAAAGGTCGGTTAGCAGCAGTCAAGCCGGAGGAATCACCACCTTCCATTGAGTTCCAAGAGGATGAACCTCTGGACGACCTTGTTCCGGGTCGGCCACTCGAGCTGAGCCCATCCCGCAGTTACTAGTGTTGCCCCTGCCAAGATCTTCAACGTCTTCTCGCTCATACCAGTGTAGGCGCACTGCCCGTTCATCCACTTTAGCTCGGACTACTCCCACTCCACCATCCAAAATTTTTTTCTCTGTTTTCTTTTGTTTTTGTCCGGACAAACAAATTGTATCTACTTGATACATTCTTCTCCATTTTATTTTTGCTGAAAGGCAAAGGGGATAATATTTAGAAAATTTGTTATCTTGTTTAGGGGAGTTTTTCTCTTGGTTCTTGTACATATTTTCTATGCTTATGTGAATATGAATGAAGTTTCATTTCGTGCTTATTTACCTCTAAGTGTAACTCCTTTCCGAGTTTCTATTTCTTAGTATATCTTGCTCCGATATGTCAACTCGGTTGTGTATCTTTGCTCGATGTAAGCAATACTCTAAGTTCTAATCACTTCATTTCTATGCGATATTTCATTCTTAGCTTTGATGCAATCTAAGTATAATCTCTCTAATACGATTGAAGGTTTGCTCTTGGAGAAGTTAAGTCATCCTAGAGGGGGTGAATAGGGTGATGGAAGATTTTTGATAAAATCAAACTCTTTTTGCACATAACTCGATTAAGAAGCAAATTCTTAGTCTAGATTGGACTCGGAAAAGTGTAAACTCGGATATACGTGGAAACCCTCCCGGGGAGAAAACCACGGACAGTGTCAATCCGGACACCAAGTCAAATCCACTAATTGAATACTCAATTACAATGAATATGACTACCCGGATTTGTTCCCAAACAAATCTATTACAATTTTCGCGAGCTCGGAATTTACCTTATCCGACTAACCTAGTACTTCCAAGTTGAAGTTACCTTATCAACTTGGGATCCTCCAATTTTTCCCGGGGTTAGAAGTTCTCTTATCTAAGCTGGTACTTCCAAACTGAAGTAACCTTTATAGTTTGGGACAACCGAGTTGAGGTAACCTATACAACTCGGTCGGAGAGATAGAGTAGAAGAGTAGTAAGAATTGCAATATAATCGACTCGAAAAATACAACTCGGAATATTAGAATTAGAGTTTCGAAGTTGTATGCTAGAGAAGATGTTCAATATGGTCTCTCTTTTTCTGCCCTTCGTCGGTTGAAATCTTATGCTAAGGCTTCTATAAATAGTCTACCTTGAAGAGATAGCCGTTATGCCTCCAACGTCTTTTCGTTGAAGTCGTCCGAGTCAACTAGCCATTGCAACGGATAGTCCGAGTCACTTAGGTTTATGGACCACCTTGAAATAGCCATTGTGCCTTGGTCCTAGCTTCCAACAACTCTTTTCCAACTTTGTAAACTGCAAAAGCAAAACGAAAAGTCCGTGAGACTCGTAAATAAAATATTACCCAAAACAAGTAATAGACAAGGTTGTCGGTAAGTTCCGAGCTTTTCTAAAAATTCCAGCTCTTTGTCCGGCAGTGCTTTAACAGATCGAAGCCTTTTGTTTTTGCTTTTTCTTCAAATAATTGACATTAGAAAAACCCGCAAAAACATTAAGCACAATGGTTCTCAAAGTATAAATATACTTTGGTCTATAATTAGATAAGGATTAGTTTAACTAAAGCATTTAATGACTAATTACCTTAATCTATTAATCTGGAATATTTCAAGTCTAATATTTATTATACTCGGATTCCGGATATGCCAAAACTCATAAATAAATCATTCAATCTTAATGGGCACATGAGTTATATAGACATTTTACAATTACGCATGATTAAACAAATAATAGCGTAGGCAAACTAAATGTCCGAGTCTCGACGTAATGGGTCGAATCGGAGTTACGAGTGGGTCGGATCTAAGTGAGTCGGAATCCGAGTTCGAGTGGGTCAGATCCGAGTTGGTCGGACTTACTTAGTCTGTCATAACTAACTCAAATTCTACTTTCCGAGTCCGAGTCCGACTTAGTGGGTCGGACTTAGTCGGATAATCTTAATATGCTTAAGTGTGAGTTCAGTCAAGAATAAGTCATATTGAAATAATGAATTGTAAAGCATATGACTTAGTTAAATAAATTTCTTTTAGGATGGTTCTTGCTTTGTCCTAAATTTAGATGAATGCATGAAATCAAAATACATCCACGGGGTTAGTCAGTCATACCCGAGTCTTCACTCTCCCCTTTTTGATGAAAGGCATTCAACTAAATAATGACTTAAAGAAATTCATCATAATTATCGAGCATAATTAAAATGACATAAGGAGAATTTTAAATTTGAGAAACTTTTCAAAATTCGCTCCCCTAAACCATTGAACTCCCCTAAGCGGATGAATCTACAAAGTCTATTATTCTCTCCCCTAATGCATTTCATCAAAAATAAACAAGGAGAGAATGAGATTTTGAACAGAATAAATATAAATACCAATTAAATTTAATGATAAGTAAGGTTAATCATACTTTAGTTGATGTCCGGAATGATATTATTAAGGAGATGACTAGAGTTTTACCTAAGTGCTTTTCCAAATCAATGACTCGACCAAGTTAAAATTCTTAGCACTCTTTGAGGGTCGGACCGAGTCTTCCTTTGCTTTGTAGTGTACCTGCAAAAAGAAAACAAACTAACCCTTCTTGCTTCCTCTAACGAATCCCAGTAACTATTCTTATTGAGGTTAGTTTTGGAGGAAGGGCACTTTGGGAACCCAAATTTGAATAATTTTGGAGGGGTCCGATTCGAGTCTTCCTTTTTGAAAACCGAGTTTCGGGTTTGTTAAAATCCTTTCTTTTGTAAAAAGTCCGAGCAGACTTCTCTTGATAAACCTTTCGAGCTGAGTTCTCTTTCTCACTGTGTGAATTGAACTAGACTCGGAATTTTTGAAAAGATTTTTGAGAATCCCTCTTGAAAGGAACTTTATAGGAGTTATCCTCTTTTTAGAATTAAAATCAAAACCTTCTTTTTGAAAAGAAACACAATGAGAACCAAGAAGGAGATTAAGGTTTTTCGACCTTAAGTGAGTTCTAAAATCAACTTCCGAGACTCATCCAGCTTTTTCTTTAAAAGCTCATTCTCGGATATAAGGCACTCAGACTAAGTCTCATTATCATGTGAGCTAGTCTCAAGTACCTTTAAACCGAGTCTCGGTTTTTCTAGATCATTTTTCGAAAATTGTTCTCGGTTTTAAGAGACTCAAGTTTTTCTTGAAAGAGGGAAGAATTAGAGTTAGACTTTTCCTCTAAAGAAAAAAATGTACTTTGTAAGATGTTTCTTAGAAAATGTAAGATAGTAATTGATTACCTCTTGAGGATCGTTTTCCTCAACATCGGATAAGTATTGTTCGATTCGGTCTACGTGTCCGAGTCGAGTCATTGCTATTAGACACTTGGACTCATCCTCTATGTCCGAGTCGGATGAGTCTCCTTCTTCTTCGACTCATTCTTACTATAACTAGTGGTCTTCTTCTTTTTGTAATCTCTCTTCTTTTCTGGGCAATATTTGATGGTGTGTTCCTTGCTACCACGCTTCAAACACCCGGAATAATTACTAGAAAAAGAATTGAGAGGATGAGAGAGTTTACCTTTTCTTTCTCGTCCGAGGACCTCGGATTTAGGCTTCTTTTTCAATATCCGATGCTTCATCATCTTCTTGAAGCCTTTTGCAATTTGCTTTATTGGGTCCTCTTCGAGTCGAACTACTTGAACTTAGTTCAGCTTTTCCGAGGCTTTTAGTGCAATGTTCCTTCTTGGGTTGTCCTTAGAATCCTCCTCTTGGAGATGTAGCTCATGGGTCGAAATTTTCCTGTGAGCTCATCTAATTTCAATTTGTTGAGGTCCTGTGCTTCTTCTATTGCAGTCACCTTTGGACCCCATTTCTTCTTTGGTAGGCTCCTCGAAGTTTTCTAACAACTTCTTCATTAGGCATCTTCTTACTGAGAGATTTGAGATTATTAACAATCTCCGTGAATCGGATATACATCTCGGTGATGCTCTCGGCTTCTTCCATTTTGAATAGCTCATACTTGTGGAGGTATCGGCTGATCTTAGTTTGTCTCACTTGGCTTGTTCCTTCATATGTTGTCACCAAGGTGTCTCACACCTGCTTTAGTTGTGTCACAAGCCGAGACTCTATTGCACTCCGAAGCATCTATGGCACATAGAAGGATGTTCATAGCTCTAAAGTTCTTCCCGTACCTTTCCTTCTCTTCAATGTTGTATTCGACTTTAGTTTCGCCACTGTTTGGTCACCTTCTAGCTTTGTGGGAATATAGTTTCCCTCGGTGATGACCTTCCACACTTGTTCATCAAGATCATGGATGAAGCATTGCATCAACTTCTTCCAAAGTGCAAAGTTTGAGCCTTTGAACTTGGGTGGCCTCAAAAGAGATCTTCCTTCTTCGAATTCTCCAAGTACTATGAGCCATGATCTTTAAACCTTTGGATGGTGAGATCCTCTGGAAAGGCTAGGCTTTGATACCAATTGAAGGTTTGCTCTCGGAGAAGTTAAGTCGCCCTAGAGGAGGGGTGAATAGGGTATTGGAAGATTTCGAGAAAATCAAACTTTTTTGCACATAACCGATTAAGAAGCAAATTCCGAGTCTAGATTGGTGTCAAAAAAGTGTAAACTCATATATACATGGAAACCCTCCCGGGCACAAAACCACGGACGGTGTCAATCCGGACACCAAGTCAAATCCACTAATTGAATCCTCAATTACAATGAATATGACTACCCGGATTTGTTGCCAAACAAATCTATTACAATTTTCGCGAGCTCGGAATTTACCTTATCCGACTAACCTAGTACTTCCAAGTTGAAGTTACCTTATCAACTTGGGATCCTCCAATTTTTCCCGGGGTTAGAAGTTCTCTTATCTAAGCTGGTACTTCCAAACCGAAGTAACCTTTATAGTTTGGGACAACCGAGTTGAGGTAACCTATACAACTCGATCGGAGAGATAGAGTAGAAGAGTAGTAAGAATTGCAATATAATTGACTCGGAAAAATACAACTCGGAATATTAGAATTAGAGTTTCGAAGTTGTATGCTAGAGAAGATGTTCAATATGGTCTCTCTTTTTCTGCCCTTCGTCGGTTGAAATCTTGTGCTAAGGCTTCTATAAATAGTCTACCTTGAGGAGATAGCCGTTATGCCTCCAACGTCTTTCTGTTGAAGTCTGCTCGAGTCAACTAGCCGTTGCAACGGATAGTCCGAGTCACTTAGGTTTATGGACCACCTTGAAATAGCCATTGTGCCTTGGTCCTAGCTTCCAACAACTCTTTTCCAACTTTGTAAACTGCAAAAGCAAAACGAAAAGTCCGTGAGACTCGTAAATAAAATATTACCCAAAACAAGTAATAGACAAGGTTGTCGGTAAGTTCCGAGCTTTTCTAAAAATTCCAGCTCTTTGTCCGGCGAGTGCTTTAACAGATCGAAGCCTTTTGTTTTTGCTTTTTCTTCAAATAATTGACATTAGAAAAACCTGCAAAAACATTAAGCACAATGGTTCTCAAAGTATAAATATACTTTGGTCTATAATTAGATAAGGATTAGTTTAACTAAAGCATTTAATGACTAATTACCTTAATCTATTAATCTGGAATATTTCAAGTCTAATATTTATTATACTCGGATTCCGGATATGCCAAAACTCATAAATAAATCATTCAATCTTAATGGGCACATGAGTTATATAGACATTTTACAATTACGCATGATTAAAAAAATAATAGCGTAGGCAAACTAATTGTCCGAGTCCGACTTAATGGGTCGGAATCCGAGTTCCGAGTGGGTCGGATCTAAGTGAGTCAGAATCTAAGTTCGGAGTTGATCGGATCCGAGTGGGTCCGACTTACTCAGCTCGTCATAACTAACTCAAATTCTACTTTCGAGTCCGAGTCCGACTTAGTGGGTCGGACTTAGTCGGATAATCTTAATATGCTTAAGTGTGAGTTCGATCAAGAATAAGTCATATTGAAATAATGAATTGTAAAGCATATGACTTAGTTAAATGAATTTCTTTTAGGAAGCTTCTTGCTTTGTCCTAAATTTAGATGAATGCATGAAATCAAAACACATCCAAGGGGTTAGTCGATCATACACGAGTCTTCAACGATCTAAGTCCGAACCACTTTAGCTACTTACGTGATTCTATTTCTAAACTACGATATACTCTTTGAGAAAGAATGAAAACTCAGGATTGTTTCACTAACAACGTTTCTATCCGAGTATGGAATGCCTTTCATCAAAAAGGGGAGATTGAAGACTCGGATTCTACATTTATATCATTCTCGTGTACTATCAAGGAATCGGTACAAACTTCATTCCTTCTAAGTTTTGATTACAAGTCATTCCGAGAGTTATAGAAACTTTTTGAGTGTTATAGAAACTTTTCGCGTGTTACGAAACTACTGCGTATGTTTTCATTCGATTCGACAGACTCGAAAGCATACTCTTGTTCATCAATTCACTCTGGTGGTTCTTAGTCACTCGGACATCACTTAGATTTATCGCATCATCAATCATTGACTATAACTCTTTCAAACTAAGTTCTAACTTCATATTCTAAGATAAAGTGAATTATCTAAGTCAGCATGTTTTGAGTGAAATATATTTGTCTAGATCAAGTACTCATACTTTGATATTCTCTTCTATAACCTGATCTTTCTCTAGATCGACTTAGATGGAATTTTGAGCATAATGAATATTAGATTCGGAAAATTCCACTCTTCTTGGACTCGGATAATTATACACTTAATGATCTTAATTAAATTATTATCTCGTGCCTAATCTTTGACTAAAGTATTTTATACTTTGAGAACCAAAATTGGTTTACTTTTGTAGGTTATCTAAACGACGTTATCCTACTTTTTGAATTACAAAAGTAACCGGCTTCAAGAGGTTAGTCACCTGCAGACAAGGCTTTTTGTACTTTTGACCAAGGTCCCGACACTATGTCAAGGTTGTCTATTTCCAAAACCGAAAATCTTCAACGCTAAGCTCAACGAGTGGTTTCCACCCTACTTTTCATACACCACCAGTGGATTGGGATATCCTAAGGAATCAAGAGCCGTTAGACAATGTTCATATCCGAACGGATCTTTTACGAGCGACTCGGAGGAACCGTTACAACGGTCAAAGTGGACTTCAAATCAGCATATAGTCACAACGGCTAATCTGCTTGGTCACCTATAAATAGAACCCACTACACAAGACTTAGAGATTGCTTGAACCCATTGCTGAAATTTTATCTCTTTGTATAATACTCATTCAATCTTCATCTTACAACTCCAAGTCTCGTACATAACACTTTTTCGAGTTGTAAAGTCTTATAATCGAGTCACAAGCTCTTTCTTACTCTCTAAGGGTTAACTACGCTCGGTTGTCCCTAGTCTGTAAAGGTTACCTCAGTTTCACTATTCCTCTTTATGACCCGAGTCTAAACTTATCTTGTTTAAAAGCATCTCTTCATGATGATTCATGGACATGGCATCGTAGACTAGGTCATGCTAGCATGCACACCATTAAGAAACTTGCATCTCATGGTTTAGTCGGAGGATTGTCTGATTGTGCATTTAAGAAAGGTAAAATCTATGAAGCATGCACAAAAGAGAAATAAGTCGGATCATCCTTTTAAATCTCTTAAAAGCTGTTTCCACATCCAAGGTGCTTGAAATGTTGCATATGGATTTATGTGGTGAAATCCCTGTCAAGAGTCTCGGAGGTAAATCATATGTGCTTGTTATTGTTGATGACTACTGACGATTTACCCAGGCGTGTTTTCTTAAGCACATAAATGAAGCATTCAAAGAGTTTAGCAAGCTTTGCTTGAAAATCCAAGTTGAGTCTCGGACTCGGATTCGGAGAATTCGAACCGACCATGGAAGGGAGTTCGGCTACTCGGAATTTGCAGAGTTCTCCGACAAGAATGACATCTCTCATAACTTCTCAGCACCAAGAACTCCTAAACAAATGGAGTGGTGGAGAGGAAGAACCGAACTATTGAAGAAATAGCTAGGACAATGATGATTGAACATAATCTACCGTAATTTACGGGCTGAGGTAGTCAACACAGACAAATTACACGTTGAATAGATTCCTCATCGGACCCATCCTAAAGAAAACTCCATATGAGCTGTACAAAGGGAAGAAACCTAACATTTCATACTTCAAACCCTTTGCATGTAAGTGCTTCATTCACAACAATGGTAAGGATCACCTGACCAAGTTTGATCCTCGGTCGGATGAAGGTATTTTTCTTGGTTATTCATCTCATAGCAAAGCATATTGTATTTTCAATAAAAGAACTAACAAAGTGGAAAAAAGCATCCACGTTGTGTTTGATGAGATTGAATAGCAAAAACCAAGTGAGTCAACAAGTGTCGGACCCGAAACTCAGTAAAGATGATCTCGGATGAAAATGAGCTCATCAAGAATCAAATCAAAGTCATTCGAGCACGAAGTGACTCGGAATAACATGACTCAGAATGAGACAACTCAAGAGCCAGCTCAGAATGTTGAAGGCCAATTAGATGAACAAGCCCACTCGGAACGGACTTCGAAGATCAACCAATTCAACCTACGGATCTGGTGAACCGGAGAACAGGTAGAGCATTCAAGTATGCTTCTAGCCACCTACTAGAAAACATCTTATCTAATATCAACAAGTGGAGTAAGAACTTGTTCCTCTCTAAAAATCTATGTGCATTCACCGCATTCATCTCATTAATCGAACCCGAAATGCACTAGAAGCCCTTCATGAACCTGAATGAGTAGAGGCCATGCAAGAGGAACTCAATCAATTTGAAAGAAACCAAGTCCGGACTCGACCAAATGACCTTCCGATCATCCAGTCATAGGAACCAAATGGGTTTTCAAGAACAAACTGGATAAAGGTGGGTTGGTAGTCGAAATAAGGCTAGACTTGTTGCTCAAGGTTACAATCAAGAAGAAGGGATTGATTGTGGGGAAACCTTTGCACTTTGTTGCTGAATTGAAGCTATTAGAATCTTATTAGCATTTGCATCTAGCATGAATATCAAATTGTATCAAATGGATGTTAAATGTGCTTTTCTTAATGGTTTCATTGAAGAGGAAGTCTATGTTGAGTAGCCCCCTGGATTTGAAAACTCATAATTTCCAAATCATGTTTTCAAATTGCAAAAAGCTCTCTATGGTCTTAAATAAGCTCCCGGAGGTTGGTATGAAAGACTAAGCAATTTCTTGGTTGAAAATGATTTTAGAAGAGGTCAGATTGACAAGACTCTTTTTATAAAAACTAAGGGGAAACACTTTCTTATTGCTTGAGATCTATGTTGATAATATAATTTTTGGAGCTACTAATGAAATTCTATGTCGGGAGTTTTCCGAGTTAATAAGATAGGAATTTCAAATGAGTATAATGGGAGAACTCAATTTCTTCCTTGGTCTACAAATCAAGCAAGACAAAGATGGCATCTATGTCCATCAATCAAAGTATACCAAGGAGCTGCTGAAGAAGTACAAACTTCAAGATGCAAAACATGCAGCGAACATCTATGAACAACAACATAAAAGCTGGACTCAAACGACAAAATGTAAAGTAGTAGATCGAAACTCTACCGAGGTATGATTGAATCTTTGCTATATCTTACTTTTAGTAGGCTAGACATAATGTTTAGTGTCTGTCTATGTGGAAGATTTCAAGCTAATCCAAAAGAATCACATCTCACTGCGGTGAAGAGAATATTTACATATCTTGCAGGGACTCGGAATTTAGGCTTATGGTACTCTAAATACTCGGAACCGACTCTCACTCGGATACTTAGATGCTGACTATGCTAGATACAAAGTTGACGAAAAGAGCACCTCGGGAGCCTCGCTAATTTCGGGTCGGTCCCCGATATCTTGGCACTCAAAGAAGCAAAACTCGGTAGCTCTATCAACTACTGAAGCTGAGTATGTCGCAACCTGGATCATGTTGTGCTCATATTTTATGGATAAAGCAACACTTAAGAGATCTTGGACTTTCATTCAAATCAATTCCAATCAAGTGTGACAATCAAAGTGCAATCATCATCACCAAGAATCTAATTCGAGCATTGAAAGACTAAACATATTCGAGTCGGTATCATTTTCGAGAGATCATTCGAAAAGAGTGATATTGAACTTGAGTTCATTCCTACCAATCTTCAATTAGTTGATATCTTTACTAAGCCACTTAGTGAGGATACGCTTTGCTTTATTAGGAATAAGCTTGGCATGATTAATGCATAATTATGTGCTTTTCCGAGTGAAATTACTGTGCATGATTATGTGGAGAAAAATGGACATCAATCTTCTAAAATCATCTCTAAATCAGTGGAGAATTTCATAAATTTTTTTAAAATCTCTTTCTCTCTCTCTCTCTCTCTCGTGTGCTTCGATCGGACAACTAGCCGTTGAGAGACAATCGCTGGAATTCTAACAGTTGGAGAGCGAGAATAGTCACACCGGTCCGAGGTGACTATTGAAGAACTGAGTTAGAAAGACTATCGAAGGATATTTCTTTCTCTATAAATAGCGCTCTTTCTCCTTCATTTTGTTACTTTACTCTCTACTTACCTTCACTCTCTTAATTACTTGAACTAGATCAAGCCCTCTGCGATCAAAGAAACTCTCGTCACTCTCAAGCTAAGTGAAGGTAATATCAAGTAAGCTTTGTCACTCTCGACTCTCTCTTTCTACTCTTTCATTTTTTTCTGGTCACTTTCGTAGAACTATCTCTATCTCTTTCCTTCTCTTTCACAAAAGTTCATCTCTCTCTCTCCCTTTTCCACATTAAACATGCCGAAAAGAAGTTCCCACCCCGACTTTCTTGGTTCACGCTACCAAGAAACCCCGTACCAAAAGCCAAGAAGGCCCTTCCAATCCTTCAAAACCTATTGTCACCCAACATCTTATGTTGGATGACAAATTCTTCCCGACCCCAAAGTTTTCGTGGTTGGCTTTTATCAAATCAATAGGGGTTTACAATTTCATCTGTTTCAGCGAGTTCATATACCCGGAACTCGTTTATGAGTTCTACACAAATCTTTCTAGCTCTAAGGCTATCCTCACCTCAAGAGTTCAAAACATTACCGTTCACATCAACACCTCTCTTTTTCACCGCCTCTTTAAAGTATCTTCTATTTTCTTCAACAGCAACCCCATACCTTTCAACGAGGTTGTTGATGACTTCTTCGAAATGTACGCTAAAGAATTCCCGGGTCACACAAAAACTTCTCTGGACCCAACTCAAATCGAAGCTCGCCTTCTTTGTTTTCTCGCTTATGAGAACTTTCTTCTCATAGCATTCTAGCAAGGAGAACTCCAACTCCAAGCATCTAAAAGCTCAGTACGTCATCCTCGAGGGCTACGAAGCGGACCTCTTTCCTGCTATAGTCGAGCAAATGGCGGCAGTGTCTACTCGGACTCGGACCAAGAAGAACACCCCACTTCCTTTTGGGGCTCTTCTAACTCTCATCTTCAAACAATTCAAAGTTTCTTTTCCCTCGGATCCTAATGCGGTTTTTAGGCTGCCATTGTCGTTGGTAAAAAGGAACTCCTTGGGTATGGATACCGGGAGACCCAACCCGGTGTCCGGGTTCATAGCTCGGAGCGAGGGCCGCTTCTCTAGATCGTCTTACGGTCTTGACCATTAACCGGAAAACCACTTAATCCCAAATCCGACAGCAGCAAGACGTGCTTCTCGAGATGAAGGCACTTGTTAAGGAGCAGAGGGAGCTGATTGAGCTCCTTCGGAATGGCGCTCCAAGGCGGCTCGAGATCCAGTGGACTCGGATACATCTAAAGAATCCTCGAGTCCAACCAAATCCTCCTCCGAAGGGGAGAACAAGCAGAAGAATAAGAAGAAGAGGAGCTTGCGGTTGAGGCGGCTCCAGCTGAGGA
Organism: Talinum fruticosum; assembly: GCA_021018815.1. NCBI lineage: Eukaryota > Viridiplantae > Streptophyta > Magnoliopsida > Caryophyllales > Talinaceae > Talinum > Talinum fruticosum. The sequence continues at coordinate 814,462 of JAITYX010000088.1, read as the reverse complement.
AGGGGAGAAGGAAGTAGAACAAGTAGTAGCGAGTAATGAGAGGGCCAAGGTGCTCCGGAACCCCAACCGGAAATGATCGGCTCGGACGGTAGTTTGAGTGGGTCGGAAGACCCTGTCGACCATGGTCGGTTAGCGGCCGGTCGGCCTGAGCACACCCCTCCATCGGTCGAGTTCCAAGAGGATGAGCCTCTGGACAATCTAGTTCTAGGTCGGCTACTTAGACCCGAGCCCATTCCGAGAGATCCCGGTACTACCCCCGCCTCGTTCATCTACATCTTCCGAGATCCTATCGGCGAAGGCGCACTGCACGTCCACCATCCTCGACTCAAACTGCTCCCTCTCATCTATCTTAAAATTTTGTTTTGTTGTTTTAATTTTTTTTTTTGTCTAGACATACAAATCTGTATCTTCTTGATACATTCTTCCTCATTTTGTTTCTGTTGAAAGACAAGGGGGAGAATAGTTAGAAAAATTTGTTGTCTTGTTTAGGGGAGTTTCTCTCACCCTCTTTTGTTTAAAATTTTAGTTTAAATTATAATGAAATTTCAGTTTCATGTTTATTCCTTTCTAAGTTGCAATCATTTCTAAGTTTATTATTTTTGAGTTTCAATTCGATCTATCATTGCTCTGTTCCTCGGTAATTTTTTTTTTTTTTTTTTTTTTGCTCTAACACTTTAGCTCTTTTTTTTTATGCAATCTAAGCTTAATTCACTGTATCTACTCTATACAATTCTATCATGTTTTTCTAAGTTTGAGAAAGGATAAAAAACCAGATCTATATCACTAACAAAGTTTCTATCAAAGTGTGGAATGCCTTTCATAAAAAGGGGAGATTGAAAACTCGGACTTTACATATACATCATTCTGAGTTCCATCAAGGAATTAGGTATAAGACTTCATCTCTTATAAGGTTTTGATTACAAGTCATTCGAAGTGTCTTAGAAGCTTTTACGAGTGATATAGAATCTTTTCAGAGTGTTACTGAAACCATTGCATATGTTCTCACTTAATTTTGACTAACTCAAAAGCATACTCTGTTCACACACGAGTTATGAGTCACTTAGACAACACGGATATATTGCATGTTCAACATTTACTCTAATGTGCATAAACTTAGGTCCGACTTCATAATCTAAGTTTAATTGAATTATTGTGTTAATTCATCTTTCTAAGTCAGCATGCTTGTTTTGAACATTGGTAGTCTAGATTAAGTCTTTACACTCTTATGTTCTCTATCCGACTTATTTTACTTCTAGATCGACTCAGATGGAATTTGAGTATAATGGATATTAGACTCAGAAAATTCCACCATTTTAGGACTTAGATAATTACGCACTTAATTATCTTAATTAAATTATTATTTGTGTCTAATCTTGGACTAAAGTATTTTATACTTTGAGAACCAAATTGATTTACTTTTGTAAGTTATTCAAACAAGGTTATCCTATTTTTGAATTACAAAAGTAACCGGCTTCAAGATGTCAAATCACCAGTAGACAAGGCTTTTCCTACTTCTTGACCTAGGCCTACACACTTGTGTTAGGGTTGTCTGTTTCCAAAGCTGGAAATGTGCAATGCTAAGCTCAACGGTGGTTTCCACCCTACTTTTCGGACACCACCGAGTGGATTGGGACTTCTAAAGGAGTCAAGAGCCATTGCCCAACGATCACACATCAACGGATATTTTACGAGTGACTCGGAAAGACTATCGCAACGGTCACAAAGGACTTCCAGTCGGAAGACTGTCACAACTGCTAGTCTTCTTGGTTATCTATAAATAGAAGCCAACTCTCAAGACTTGAAGATTGCTGAACCAACTCTCAATACACGTACTTAATCAAAGGTTATTGTAGTCATACTCAATCTTCTACTTGCAACTCCAACTTTGTACTTAACATCTTTTTGAGTTGTAAGGTCTTGTAATCGATTACAAACCCTAATTCTTACTTTCGAGAAAGGTCCCTTGACTGAGCTGTAAGGGTTAATTCAGCTCGGTTTTCCTAACTGTAAAGGTTATCTCGGTTAGGAAGTACTAGATCGAGATAAGGGAATTTCGAGTCTAGGAAAATCTTGTAAGGAATTGTCTAAGGGAGCAATTTTGGTTGAGTCTTTCTACTTTATTTTGTGGATTCAAAATAGTGGATTTGACTTGGTGCTTGGATTAACATTGTCCGTGGTTTTCTGCCCCAAGAGGGTTTCCATGTAAGTTTCTAAGTTAGTACTTTTCGAGTTCAATCTAGACTCGGACTCTCCTCGGAGTCATATCTAGTTTTATTCTTCCATTACTTGGTTTAAATTTCCCCATCACCCTGTTCACCCGCCTCTAGGGTGACTTAGCCTCTCCAAGAGCAAACCTTCACCCAGGTATGCGACACTAGACTCAATTGTCTTTGGAGGCTGGGCACGGGTTTGGATAATCTAAAGGAAAAGGGGATTTATGTGCTACTGGGGATTTCTTTATTGTTTCTTGTCTTCCATTGGACCAATCGAACCGAATTCGAGATCTAAATCCTTAAACGAGAATCGGGATCGGGCTGATGAAATAAAAAATAGAATTAGATGAGATAAAGGACGACGGTTTTTAGGTGTCTACAGTTAGCCCCTACTTTGACCGAGTCTAAAAGACGAAAGGTCAAAGTAGACACTAAAGTATACATACCTTAACCCTATGCAGTGATTTTCATACTAATTGTTGTGTAATATTTGGAATTGGTTGTCGTCGAACTTGAACTCCAAAAATATAGCCTGGACTTTGATTGCGATGCGAGCATTATGAAGTCCGGTAAAAGGGTCGTAAGGTTGACTTGCTAAGAGCACGAAGTTTTGTAAATTTCGATGCTGAAACTTTGATCATTTTTTATCCGAAGGTTGGCTAAATAATCTGTTTTACTAACGTGCTTGTTAGTAGATAATCATATTGACAAAAGTTTAGTGCTTTACCTGAATAATTCAATCGAAAATAGATCGAAAATTTGATATGAAAAAGGCTGATCCGTGGGTCTAAGAGTTCCCACTTGCATGCATAAGGTAAAAAGAAGTCACATGCCATGGCTAATAGGACTCCACAAGCTAGGACACCAGCTATTCGCTGTAGGCAAAGCTGTCGTTGATGGGACACCGCGATGCCTCGTGGCTCGTGCCAGCCAGCCTTTTGGTAGGCATGGTCCCCGGTGTGCTCTGCTAGATTCCCTTGGTCAAATGGGCCTACAAAAAGGGTGCTTGGTGTGTCCATTTTGCTCACTTACTCCTCTTGCATTCTTGCCTTGCTCTTGTGCTTTCTTGCTTTGTTCTTCTTGAAAACTAGTTGGTTTCCAAAGTCTTTCTTCAAAAATGTCTAGAAGAAAAGCTCATCCTACCAGGAGATCAATAATAACTTCCTCGAATGAGAATGGCGTCCATAGAATGAATGGCACCCAAACGACCTCTTGGTGGAGGCTGAGAATCGTGTTTCTTCTCTTAGTATTCCTCCTTCGGTAAGCTAGTTGGCTTAAATTTATTCTTTTGCTCATTTAGAGTAATTCTTCAACTAAAATCTTATTGGATTTTATCTCGCGAAGGGATCAATTCGAGAGAAGTGGAGCTATTCCCAAATTCATGGAGACGTGCTCAGAAGAATGAACTACGCTCTTGAAGATATTATGCACAATGCTCGGTTTGGTTATCTTTTCCTTGCTTTGAACCACCTTTGTGATAAAAGAGAGCATAATCCTATTAGGGCCATTAGCGAACGCTTTTGGAATACCACCAATACCTTCCACCTTCCTTTCAGGGAAATGACCATAACTCCTTTCGATTTTGTAATTTTGTCCGGTTTAGGCTTCTAAGAGGAGCCTCTAGCTTACGACCATTGTTTGTATAAAGACCATGGTTATCTTCGTCATCATTTTGGCCTCGTAGCTGATAGGTTTCCTCAAGAAAACTTCTTTAAGTATACCGTTCTTTTCGAGGCTTACGAGAATGTTAGGTTTTGGCCTCGACATTCCCCACAACAAGAAGTTCAAATCGTGTTGGCTCTCTTATTGAGTACGAGTGCTCTTTTTTGACAAAGCCTCTAGGGTTCATGTTCATTATTTGGTGAACGTAGTAGACCTTGATAAAATAAAGCAGCTTAAGCTGGGCTGCTCCGTGTACACTTGCCTCATTAGGGGTCTCCGTGCCGATGTGCGACACACAAAACCTAAGAAGGACTCGACCAATTATCTATCGGTGTATGGTTTATTGAAGGCCATTGAGGTATGCTCTTGTTCTTCATGTATTCCCAATATATTTCTATCTTGTGTGGATAAAAATTTTATTTGTTTTGCAAAATGTAGCCATGGTTATATGAATACTTCCCACACCTTTCACCCGACCGAACGAATCATCCCGTATGTCCGGCTTTCATGTCATGGGCTAGGATCTATCTTTATTAACCCATAATCTATGGTATAAGCTTATTGAGATCAACCCTTAACCATGTGGCCTCTGTATGTCTCTTTATGCTTAAAATTGACCTCATAAGTATGCCCAAAAAATTTTATTACACCACTTTGCTAGCTGCCCATGCCTACTACCTGTGGTGGACCCTTAGGAATTGGCTATGGTGGATGCCAGCCTTGGCTAGGCATGGTTTATGCCTATTTTCTTATTACCTTTCATTTTTGTTTGCTTGTTTGTTGATAAATCTTGCATGTGCAGGCCAATTTTCATTCTTGGGCCCAACTCAATCTCCTACCAAGTGTAATCGTTGCACGGGAGTTGAGTGAAAGGAGGAACTTATTTGGAGGTCCTTTTGGGTTTTGCTCGTACCTTGGTGAGAGGGTCACACCTCAAATTCAGGTTAACACATGGCCTCTGTTTGTTTTAGTTGATCCACCCCAAACCATGTTCTACCTTCACTCTCTTCCTCAATAAGAGCAAGCTACTGCTACCATTGGGTATTATACTTTATTCATGAATACACATCCTGTGCTCATCATATGGGGTGGATCATGACTCAAGCTGTTGAGTTCTTACCTCTTCTTCACCTTTGCGTAGTTGAATTCCTTGCATGGAAATTAACTTCATCTTTTAGTAGCTTACTCTGCGAGATATTCACATTTCAAGCCATGATGTGGACATTACTCAACTTCGGGAATGTCCTCGTTATGTGAGGGTTCCTGAAATCCCCGAAGAAAAATGTGTTGGGCATCCTTTCTTTAGGAATTGGCGATGAGTAAGAGTTTCATTCTTTTTACTTTTAGTTGTATGCTAAAAACACTTTTGCTGATACCATTGAATAAATTTTGTAGTACAACTGGGAACAATCACGAACCGCGTCCATTATCCTTCAATCTACGCTTAGGGAATCCGAGATTTCCTCACTAGGAGAACTTTGCTAACTTTCTAGGTAAGTCTTTAGTTAGTGGAGTGCTAACTTTATTAAACTTTTAGTAAATGTGCTAACGCTTCTTCATTCCGTGTAGAGGCGGTGATCTACAACGTCTTTGTCGGGAGGCTTCCTTGGTGGATCGGGAGAGCACACCTATCAATTTGGCCAACAAGCGTCGTCCGATGGTCCACTTAAGGCAAGTACTTCCCGGCGTTCGTTACGGCGTGCCCATCATTGGAGTACGTCCGAGCGAGGCCTAGTACCTCCGGGCCTAGTGCTTCGGTGCGGGGCCTAACGTTTACGAGGAGAGTCCGGACATCTTACCCGTTCAAGCTTTTGATCGACATGGAAATCCTCTTCATTTCTCTCGGGCTTCATAGAGTGGACTGTCTCATGGAAGATATGAATCTTGGGACCGCGGAGCTAGTGCTTATCAAGGTGGTAGAGAAGGTCGGTTGTCCACATCCATCTTGTAGGACTTCAAGAATAACATCTTCGATGACGCTTCCAATGGTGATGATTAGAAAATCCCTTGTAGGGTGCTATTGTTTGTTTAATATTTACTTTGTAATGGTGTGACCCTTATACAATGGGGTGAAATGCAAGATGACTCAATTTCTAAAAATGCATTCTTTTCTTTAACATGATGTAAAAAATATGAGGAAAATTACATAGACAACGAAAAAAATTGCACTAGAAAATAATAAAAAGAAAAAAGGAAATCTTAAGTGCACGGTCCAAAAAAACAACAAAACGGCGAACATGGAATGGGTCAGGGCGAAAAAATGGCCCAAGAGTGCTTCGGCTCCTAAAAAACGCAAAACCACTTGGACCGGGGTTCTTGGTGAGTTGTAATAGTTGAGGTGTAGTAGGACTCTAAAGCTCTAGAAAACTCCTATAAATATGATCCACACTAGTGCTTAAAAATGTGTTCCTTACGCAAAATCTTTTGCGAATCAAATAAAAATACCCAGTGCCTTCCATTCTCTCTTAAAAATATGACCTTCATGATCAACCTATCTCGGTGGATGCATGAGATGAGAAATACTTGAAAGATTAGGGTCGTCAAATTATGGGACGAATACATTATTTAGTATTTGCCAAGCGAAAGTCTATTGGACTTTCTTGAAGGCTACTATGGCCTTTTGGGATCGGTACCACCACGTCTTTAGGTTTGGGTATAAAGAACTGTGCCCCGGCCTGAAGAATTTGATGCTATACTAGGCATCCAAAGGCGTTCATAACCTATCTTGCCCAAGTCTTTTGAAAAATTTGCACAAGACTTACAAGTACCTGCTGAAATTGAGTAATAAGAATCTAGGGTGGATTCTTGTTGGAAATCAAGTGAATCCGAAGAACCCGATGAAGCACTACTGGCACATATATGCATATTCGAAGGCGATCGTTATCCCGAGTCATCGAGCGATTATCACCTGTTTGATAGATGGATTCCTCGCTCGTAAGAGGCCGTGGGGATATGGCACCAGCGGCGATGCTTGAGCTTAATTGAGCGGTTAGAGAATTATTGTTCCCTAACACCACTAATAGTTGCTTGAGACACTCATAGGTTTAGATTGGGTCGATGCAAGCCGTGAGGAAGACTTCGCTAGGAGCCCCCTGTTATTACAAGTAAGCAAATAACGGCTGACGAGACAAAGAAGTAGACCGGTCAGCCGCACCGGACAACATGTTGTGGCCGACGCTGAACCGCCTTCGGTTCACACGGAAAGTCTTGATTTGTCACTCCTTTCACTTTTCGTTCATTTTTCCTTTTCTTCTTCTTTTATTTTGTTCCTATTGGACCTAAAAAATGTTGAGTTTTGACCGTGTAGGACACTTATATTTTTTGTATTTGTGATGTGTAGATTTAATTAATAGAGCACCTAAAGCAAATATAGGCTCTTGAAAATATTAATGCGTACTTAGCGGTACGCTTCTATTAGTGTAGGAACCACGGTCGGTCGGGGCCGGTCGAGCTTCCCCACTTTTGTCGGGTCTCTTTTTTAAAGATTGATTTTGATGATGGTTTTAGAAAGTGGATTTTGGAATGTGGGGATGAACCTTTTATTAAGATTTCCGAATTTTATTAAATCGATTAGTTAAAGTTTGAATGGGGGTTTAATTAATTATTTTATTTTGGTAAATAGTTTCAGAATTCTCGGGATGTTATTTCTTAACCGAAAAATAAAAATTAAGGTTTCGTTTCTGCAATAAGGATCTATGGCCAAACTAGTGTAAAAACATCGGTCCGGACCCGAGCTCGCCTATTGACCACATGGTGTAGGCGAAAGCCTCGCAACTAGTGGTGGCCGGCATCGGCCGGAGGATACGGCTTATGAGATCAGCCTCGGCCTTTGCCCTAGCTTGACAAATTCTTGTTTTTCACTACTCGGTAAAAAAATAGCCGAAGTAGATTGATTAAAAATAAAGAAAAAGAGGAGTCGCCAATTAGTTTTTAAAAGAGAGAAACTAACAAAAACATAAAAGTCAAATTCTTCTCTTCCAATATTCGTATGAGAAAACTAAGACTAAAATATACTAAAAATGACTCCATAAGTCTTTGAATCGAGAATCGGATTCGGGGCTAGGGTACGAAATGTAAGGAAAACTCTTCCGTTTCGCCCGTCTCGAAGACGCCAATTACTAGTTCGAGTAATGAATTAAAACAATGCGAAAAAAGCATCAAACAACATGCTAAGCGAAAATTAAAACTAACAAAACATAGCTATAAAAGCGATAAAGGAAGAAATAAAGAAAGGGAAAAAGCGAAAAGAAAAACAAAACGAAACGAAAGAAAGGCAGCAAGAAAAGAAAAGAAAGCGGAAAACTAAAAGATTACATCGAGTGGGGAGGAATTAAAAGTGATACATCTTTTGTCCACAATACGGAAAGCAATAAAGAAAGCATAAAATAAAATAAACTATTATGAAAACTGGATGTGTGCCCTCAAGTTGTCCCCCTGCTGATTTGGATAATGGATTTGGACCTCTTGATGCAACGTTGGTGAATCAAGGAAGGCTTTTTATGAGTATTTGGTATAGGTAGATGAATTATGGAGTTTAGGGATCACATGTAGGGAGTATGATGGAGGTAGAATAGGAATAGGTCGAAAGGGGCCAAGAGATCGGAATAGAGATGGGAGTATTCGAGTAGCTCTTAGGCGGATTTCGATAACACGAGGTTAAGGTACGAAGCCATATGGGAGTGAGAGCTAAGGCTCTCTATTTATAAGGAGAGGTTAGGTTAAGGAAATGACCTAAGGTTAAGGCGAGAAAATCAGGCAAGATATTATGAGGATTGAACTGGTTAAAGAAGAGATAAAACCGGATAGGAGCGGTTCACGGTGTCGGCCACAATAGGCTTTCTAGGGTTTCGTGCCCTAGCGTGCTTCCAAGGAAGTCTTTGAGGCAAAACGCACCGTCCACTTAATATTTTGGGGTGGCGGGTGGCGGCCATAACAACTTTCCGAAAATCAAAAGTCTTTATTTTTAGCAGGTTTCCATTTGTGGTAGGTTTATATTTTTGGCAGGTGTCATTTGTCATGCGGAAGGCGTGCTCCTAGTGTCGGGTGGACTGTCTTGGAGCCAAAACACAGCACTTTGATGCTTGTGATCATGAAATGCATCTAACGTTGCCTTCAAGTCTTCAGCTCGTTGTCCGGTAAGGTCGAAGGTGGAACGCGAGATTGTGAGCCCGGAATTTCTGTTACATGGCACTTGGACTCCGTTGTCTCCGAACGCTTGACCCGTTTTGGATCGCTTGAAAGAAAAGGGGATTTTGGATCAACTTAAGGCAAAAGGCTATTTATGTGGTGTTGGGGGTTCTTTGTGGTTTATTGGCTTCCGTCGCACCAATCGAACACAATCCAAGATCTAAATACTCAAACAATACTCGAGATTTTATCATTGGGCCAACAAATAAAAAATGGAGAAAAGTACGAAACTTTTTGGTGTCTACAATTAGCCCCCACTTCGACCGAGTCGGAAAGACGATGGTCACTAAAGGGTACTTAGCTGATACTGCCGTTGCTTGGAATCTGATTGAGTTGATGCATTTGAAATTTGGTATCTTCTGTCTTGAATTCTAACAGGGGCCTGGACTTGACTAGCGGAGTCTAAAGTCCACGTTCCTGATTCCTAAACTTGGTTACCTAAAGACCTGAAGTTCGAATTGGTGTGCCTAAACTTGACCATATGCTTAGTCCGAAGCTTGGCGAGGAGCTTGAACATGACTCGGGTAGTAAAGTCCGAAGTCCAGCTGGGGTGTTTGAACTTGATCGCTTCTTGGATCTAAAGTTTGGCTAGGTGTGCCTAAACTTGACCTTTCTTAGTCTAAAGCTTGGCTGAAAATTTTTCTCGCACTAACGGTTTTATTAGCTAATAATCAAATAGAAATGGTTTCAAAGGTTACTTGAAGATAATTTTGTAATCGGATCCCGTTTCAAATGTGGTTCCTTGACTTGGCAATAGAGGTCCTAAAGTCTTGGTGTGGTGTCTAAAATTTGGCCACTGTTGGGCTCGAAGATCGACCGAGTTGTGTCTCAACCTTGACCGTTGTCGGGCTTGAGACTCGGCCGGAGTGTCCGAACCTTGAGCACTCTGTTGGGCCCGAGACCTGGACTAAGCTATGTTTAAACCTTGACCGTTGTTGGGCCTAAAGCTCGACCGAGTTGCGTTTGAACTTTGACCGCTTCTCGGCCCGAGATTCAACTTTATCCATTTTGTTCGAATAGGGACGACTACTTATCTTTATGTACCTAGACTTGGTCGTTCGATGACCTAAAGTTTGCTTACTTAAAAATATGATGTTCCATGAGGTGATGTGCCTCATTCAAAATTTGAGCTTTTAGTTTGTGTGCTAATAACTCCTTTGTAAGGTAGACGATTGGTATCTTCCCCGAGCATTCTTGAAGTTGTTGTGATTGTATAACCCTTTCGATTTTGAGCTCCCACGTTCTTCCTGGCTGCTTGGGTCTAGTTCTTCTTGAATGTTAGAGACTAGCTTTGATTAGTTGATGGCATAGAAGATCCTTTTTGAAGATGATGATGCTTGGTGACCTCCTCGATGCTAATATGATGCTTGATGCTTGTTTGATTGAATAATTCCTTGTAGGGTGCTTGGTTATTAATTTTGGTGGTTTAAGGATTTTGACTCATGCAAAGGAGATGAATGCAAGCCTAAATTCTAAGAACAAAAGCACTATTTTATTAGGATGATGCAAAAAATTCAAAAAGACAAAGACGAAAACCGCATTTTAGCCCCCACTCCATAAAGTAAAGCCTCATAAAGGGTCGGTCACTCGAACAGTAGATCATGACTTTGACGGTTTGGTGCTAAATCGACTAGCATGTTTCTTGACGATTCGATGAATTTTCTTGATGTGTTTCAGCTCTTTTGGAAAGGGCAAAGTGGCTTTGATTTTGAGAATTGGAAATGGGAATCGAAATAACATTAGGTTTGGGAGCGGACCTCACGGCCTTCCTACAAATCTGTAATAACGGAAATCGGGCCTTTGTAATTCAAAAAGGAAATGATTTGGGTTTTTTCAAATTTTTTGGAATACGGGAAAAAAAAATTAGCATACAATGCATATGGAAAAGGGAAATGGACAAAGAACAAATATGAAATGGAAATGCACTCTTTATTGGTATCCTTGATGAGTAGTTGGCTCATTGGATGACCTCTAGCTGGATAAAGCTTGCTCTTCTTCTAGGAGCATGCTAGCATCTATGAGTACTTTGAAGTTCATGATAGGCAAGAACTTCAAATGTTGATGATAGGCAGGTCGGAAGTTCTTGGCGCCGATTCAAACTTGATCCTTGTCTCGCTGTTCGATCGAGTCATGTGGGCGAGTGTCGCCCTCCAGCGAGCAAGGAAGTCATTAAAGCTCTCGTCATCTTCTTGCTTGATCAACTCTAACTCCCGATGAGTGACTAGTAGATCGGTATTGTAGGAGTATTGATGTATGAACTCCCTGCAAAGATCTTGCAAGTTTGTGACCTTGTGTGGGTCGACAGCGTTGTACCATTTCATAATGTTTGTGTCAAACATCCATGGGAACATGACATGGCATGTATCCTCCGGTAAATGCTTTAAAGTCATTGCTCCCACAAAGTTTCTCACGTGATAGTGAGGGTTCGCAGTTCTATAAAATTTGATGTTACGCATGGTACGCTTAAGGTGTAGCTTGCCTTTAGGGATTAAAGCGAATCCTTGGGCCGGATAATGGTGTTTGAACATTGATGACCCCTGTAGCAACTTCTCTATTTGAACTACCCATAGATCAAACCGAGGCTGAGGCTGATGTTTAGGGCGGGATACTTCTCCTTCTTTTTCTTTCCCTTTGAACTTTGATTTCCTCTCTAACTCTTTATGTGTGAGACTAAGGGATTCGGACATAGACTGGATCTATTTATTCTAGGCATCAAGCTTAGCCTCTAGTTTCGCAATGGACTCCTTGAATGGGGTCATGATGGGAGTTTGCTCGGCTAGTTGACCATTTTTAGAGGAGGATTTTGTTTTAACCTTGGGCGACACATTGGTGTTGCTAATAAAGAAGGACGTACAGGAGTGGTACGTGCTAATGTGGGACGTATAGGTGTTGATCGTGCTGGTGTTGAAGTAGATTTCTTACTTCCTAGATGCTTCATGCTAGAGTTCCCGACTTGCATTGGATTTCCTATCCTGTATCCCAAAAGAGTACGCTCAGGATTGGCTCGTGGAAGAACTTCCAGGAGAGATTGGGGCTTAAGTGCTTGACTCGAGGAAGACTGATCCTAGGAGAAAATAAATGATATGCTCTTTTATTTTGATGCACATAAAAGGCTGCAAAACAAATGGAATGAAATAGAACAATGCACATGACTTAATCTTGGATGATTCTATGATTTGGCTAGTGCGTAACTGAAATGCATAGATTATTATTCCTAATAGAAGATGAATTTGTTTTAGCTAAATGAGAAATGAACATCCAAAATAAACTCACCTAATTCGAGATGAATTTTAATTCGGCTAATGCGAAAATGAAATGGACTCACTTTAATTGACATGAATTTGTCTTTGTCTAAATGCAAGATGACATGCAAGATTGGACTCACCTATTTTGAGATGAATTTGACTTTGGCTAATGCAAAAAGAAAATGCAAATATCGACTCTTCTATTTCGAGATGAAGTTTGAATTGGGCTAATGCAAAACGGGATGTAAGATTGGACTCATCTATTCCGAGATGAAATTTGAATTGGGCTAATGCAAAATGAAATGCAAGATTGGACTCACCTATTCTGAGATGAAATTTGAATTGGGCTAATGCAAAATGAAATGCGATCACCCTAATTACGATGAAATTTGAATGGGCTAATGCATAATGAAATGTAAGATTGGACTACTTTGAGATGAATTTGATATTGGCTAAATGCAAAAAGAAATGCAATTATGGACTCACCTTAATTGAGATTAAGTTTATTTGGGCTAATGCGAAAATGAAATACAGAGTCACCTTAAGAGAGATGATTTTTGATTTAACTAATTTAAATATGGAATGAATTAATCGACCTAAAAGGGGAACGCAATTTTGGACTTTTGGCTAGAATGCACATAATTGGACCGACTCAAAAAGTTTTATTTTTATTTTATTTTTGCACCCATACAAGGATTATTCTACGCTCCTCACCTATCCCTAAAGGCTCACAAGTAAAAGATTAAATCTAAAACAAACTCACTCATTCAAGCATGCAAATGAAGAGGGGGACCACTTAATAGTCCAAATGTTATATGGCCAAAGAGTTCAAAAGGTTGGCTACATGGTGACACATAGTTTGAGAATTTGGTCCCTCATAGGTAGCACGAGATAGGATACAAACTAGAATTCTCGGTATTTCTCGGTGAACCAAAGGGTTTAGCCCAAGAGTATGCGCTATAAGGGAGGAGGTACCGTTTTCTCGGATAGTGAGGCCTAGTTGGGGTGCACCTATAGGAACTAGTGGGAGTCTCTCTTTAGAAAGGGTAACCAAGAGGTAAAATAAAGTTTTCCTAGGGGTTCAAAACGAGTATTTAAACTAGTTCAAAGGTTGCTAAATGTTTAATGCCTAATGCAAGAACATTATAAAAACACCCTACTTAAATTTTCAAGTTTTGCCCTCTTAATAAAATATTTATCCTCGGTGGAGTCGTTACTATAGGAATCACTGGTCGACCGGGGCCCACCGAGCTTCCCCAATTGTGTCGGGTCTCTTTTTTATGGATTGATTTTGAAGATGGTTTTAGAAAGTGGATTTTGGAATGTAGGGATGAACCTTTTATTAAGATTTCGAAATTTTATTAAATCTGATTAGGCAAAGTTTGAATGACGGTTTTATTAATTATTTTATTTTGGCAAAGATTTTCGAGTTCCCGGGATGTTATTTCTTAACTAAAAAATAAAAATTAGGGTTTCTGTTTCTGCCGTGAGGCTTTAAGGCCAAACTGGTGTGAAAACACTAGTTTGGACACGAGCCTACCTACTCACCTAGACCGTTGTTGGGCCCGAAGCTCAACCGAGTTGTGTCCGAACCTTGAGCGCTGCTCGGCCCGAGATTCAACTTCTATCCAGTTTCTTCGGAATAGGGACGATCGCTTATCTTTATGTACAAATTCTTGCCTAAACTTTGTCCTTGGATGAACTAAAGTTTGCTTACTTGAAAATATGATGTTCCACGAGGTTATATGATGCTTGATGCTTTTAGTTTGTGCATTAATAGCTCCTTTGTAAGGTAGATGATTGGTGTCTTCCCCGAGCATTCTTGAAGTTGTTGTGGTTGTATAACCCTTTCGATCGTGAGCCCCCATGTTCTTCCTAGGTCCTTGTGTCTAGCTCTTTAAGAATGTTGGAGACTAGCTTTGTTTAGTTGATGGCATGGAAGATCCTCTTTGAAGATGACAATGCTGGTGACCTCCTCAATGCTAATATGATGCTTGATGCTACTTGATTGAATAATTCCTTGTAGGGTGCTTTATTATTAATTTTTGTGCTTTTAGGAGTTTGACTCATGCAAAGGAGATGAATGCAAGACTAAATTCTAATAACAAACGCATCCTTTTATTAAGATGATGCAAAAAATTCAAAAAGACAAACAAAAACTGCACTTTAGCCCCTACTCCCTAAAGTAAAGCCTAAAGAAAGGCAAGTAGCTCGGACGATGATGTACTGCTACCGACGGTAGATCGTTACCTTGACTGTTTGGTGTCTGTATCGACTAGCATGCTTCTTGACGATTCAATGCATTTTCTTGATGGGTTTGCACTCTTTTCGAAAGGGCAAAGTGCCTTTGATTATGAGAATTGGAAATGGGAATCGGAAATAACATTAGGTTTGAGGCCGGACCTCATAGGCTTCCTACGTATCAACAATAACGGAAATACGGCCTTCGTACTTGAAAAAGGAAATGATTTGGGTTTTTATAAAATTTTATGGAAGACGAGAACATAAAATAAGCATACAATGGATATGGAAAAGGGAAATGGACAAAGAACAAATATAGAAGGGAAATGCGCTCTTTATTGGTATCCTTAATGAGTAGTGGGCTCTTTAAATGACCTCTAGTCCAATGAAGCTTGTTCTTCTTCTATGAGCATGCTAGAGTCTCCGAGTGCTCGAAGATCATGATATGCAAGAACCTCAAGTGCTGATGATAGGTAGGTTGGAGGTTCTTGATGATGATTCTAACTTGATCTTTCTTAGATGGTCGATCGGTCATATGGGCAACCGTCGCCCTCCAGCGAGCAAGAAAGGCACTCGAAGCTCTCGTCACCTTGTTGCTTGATCAACTCTAAGTCCCGAAGAGTGACTGGTAGATCGGTATTATAGGAGTATTGATGTGCGAACTCCCTGCAAAGATCTTGCCAGCTTGTGACCTTGCGTGGGTCGACGACATTGTACCATTTCATAACGTCCGTGTCAAACTTCCATGGGAAGATGCCATGGTATTATTATCTGGTAAATTCTTTGAAGTCATTACCCCCACAAACTTTCTCTCGTGATGGTGAGGGTTTTCGGTTCCATGAAATTTTATGTTAGCCATAGTAAACTTAGGGGGTAGCTTGCCTTTAGGAATTTAAGTGAATCTCTGGGCTAGATGGTGGTCTTTGAACATCAATGACTCTCGCAGCAGCTTATTTATTCGATCTACGCATGGATCGGACCGAGGATGGGGCTGAGGTTCGGGCGGGATCCTTCCCCTTCTTTTTCTTTCGCTTTGAACTTTGATTTCCTCTTTAGTTCTTTGCGTATGATACTAAGGGATTCAGTTATAGACTTAATTTATTTGTCCTAGGCATCAAGCTTAGCCTCTAGTTTTGCAGCAGACTCCTTGAATAGGATCATGATGGGAGTTAGCTCTCGCTCGTTGGACATTTTTAGAGGACGATTTTGTTTTGACCTTGGGCGGCGCACTTGTGTTGCTAATAAGGAAGGACGTACTGGTGTGGTACGTGCTAATGTGGGACGTATCGGTGTTGAAGTAGATTCTTACTTCCTAGATGCTTCGTGCTAGAGTTCTCGACTTGCATTGGATTTCCTATCCCGTATCCCAAAAAGTCCGCTCAGGATTGGCTCGTAGAAGAACTTCTAGAGGAGATGGGGCTTAAGTGCTAAAACTAAGGAAGATTGATCCTAGGAGAAAAGAAAATGATATGCTCTTTTATTTGGATGCGGATAAAGGGATTCAAAACAAATGGAATTAAATGCAACAATGCACATGCCTTAATCCGGGATGATTTTATAATTTGGCTAGTGCATAACTGAAATGAATAGATGATTATTCCTAATAGAAGATGAATTTGTTTTAGCTTAATGAGAAATGAAAATGCAAAACAGACTCACCTAATTCGAGATGAATTTTAATTTGGCTAATGCGAAAATAAAATGGACTCACCTTAATTGGGATGAATTTATCTTTGGCTAAATGCAAGATGACATGCAAGATTGGACTCACCTATTTTGAGATGAAATTTGACTTTGGCTAAATTCAAAAATGAAATACGTACTCACCTTAAGAGAGATGATTTTTGATTTAGCTAATGTAAATATGGAATGAATGGACCGACCTAAAAGGGGAATGTAATTTTGGAGTTTTGGCTAGAATGCACATAATTGGACCGACTCAAAAAGTTCTATTTTTATTTTATTTTTGCACCCATATAAGGATTATTCAGCACTCCTCACGTATCCCTAAAGGCTCACAAGCGGAAGATTAAATCTGAAACAAACACACTCATTCAAGCATGCAAATGAAGAGATGGACCACCTAATAGTCCAAAAGTTCTATGGCCAAACAGTTCAAAAGGTTCAATACATGGTGACACGTAGTCCGAGAATTTGGTCCCCTATAGGTTGCACGAATAAGGATACCTACCAGAATTCACCGTGCCCCTCGGCGAACCAAAGGGTTTAGCCCAAGATTGAGTGCTACGAGGGAGGAGGTACCGTTTCCTCGGGCAATGAGGTTCTCTCTAGAAATGGTAAACAAGAGGTACAATAAAGTTTTCTTAGGGGTCCAAAAGAGTATTTAGACTAGTTCAAAGGTTGCTAAAGGTGGGATGCCTAATCCAAGCACATTATAAAAACACACCACTCAAATTTTCAAGTTTCACCCTCTTAATAAAATATTTTTCCCCAATGGAGTCGCCACTTTGTAGAAACCACGGCCGGGCCCACTTGTGTTGGGTCTCTTTTTCAAAGATTGATTTTGAATATGGTTTTAAAAAGTGGATTTTGGAATGTGGGGATGAACCTTTTATTAAAATTTTTGATTTTTATTAAATCTAATTAAGCAAAGTTTGAATGACGGTTTTATTAATTATTTTTTGGCAATTATTTTCATAATCCTAAGGTATTATGGCCCAAACTGAAAAATAAAAATTGGGGTTTTTATTTACGCTTTGAGGCTGTAAGGCCAAACTGGTGTGAAAACACCGGTTTGCAACCTAGCCCGCCTACCGACCACATGTATAGGCGGCAGCCTGTGCCAAGTGGTGGCCGGCGCCAGCCAGAGGCCCTGGCCGATGAGATCAGCCTCGGCCTTTCCCTGGCTCGGCAAATCCCGATCTTGTTTTTCACTATTTAGTCAAAAATAGCCAGGAAGCAAATTTCTTAGAAATAAAGCAAGAGATGATTTCCCGATCGGTTTTAATAGAGAAAAATTAACAAAAATATTAAAGTAAAATTTTGCTCTTCCAATCTTAGTATGCAAAAACTAAGAATAAAAATGACTTTGTCGGTCTTTGAACGGAGAATCGAATTAGGGCGTAGGTACAAAATGTAGGGAAAACCCTTCCGTTCCGCCCGTCTCGAAGACGACCATTACTAGTTCCAGTAATGAATTAAGATAATGTGAAAAACACAAGCGTACAACAACATGCTAAGAGAAAATTAAAAGCAACCAAACATAGCTACGAAAGCGATGAAGGCAAAAATAAAGAAAGTGGAAAAGCGAAAAGAAAAACAAAACAAACTTAAAAGAAAAGGCAAAGTGAAAGGAAGAGAAAGCGAAAAACTAAAAGATTACATTGGGCCAGGAGGCATTAAAAGCGATACATTGTTTGTCCACAATATGGAACGTAATAAAGAAAACATAAAATAAAATAGACCATTGTGAAAATTGGATCCGTGCCTCGAGGTTGTACCACTCGCCGATCCGGACCTCTTGATGAAATGGTGGTGAATCAAGGAAGGCTTTTTGTGCATATTTGGTATAGGTAGATGAATGATGGAGTTTACGGATCAAATGTAGGGAGTATGATAGAAGTAGAATAAGAATATGCTGAAAAGGGACCCGGACATCGGAATGCAAATACGAGTATTCAGTAGCTCTTCGGCAGATTTCAACAACGTAAGGTTAAGGTAGGAAGCCACATAGGAGTGAGACCCAAGGCTCTCTATTTATAGGGAAAGGTTAGGTTAAGGAAATGACCTAGGATTATCTCGGCCAACTGTCCAAAAACAAGCAGCAATAACCGAGCTCGATATGATGAAGATTAAACCGGATAAAGAAGGGATAAAATCGGATAGGAGCCAGGTTCATTGTGCCGACCACAAGAGGTATTGTAAGGTTTCGTGTCCTAGTATTCTTCCAAGGGATTCTCCAGGGCAAAACGTAGTGTTCCACTTAATATTTTGGGGTGGCGGCGCCGACCATAGCACCTTTCCAAAAATGGAAAGTTTTCATTTTTGGTAGGTTTTTATTTTTCGCGAGTTTCGTTTCGATATAGAATGCGTGCTCCTAGTCTCGGGTGGACTATCTTGGAGTCAAAATGTAGCACTTTGATGCTTATGATCATGAAATGCAGCGTATAACGTCGTCTTCGACTCCTTGTTTGGTTGGGCTGAAGATGGAACGCGAAATTCTCGGCTTGGAATTTCGGGTACGTGACATTGGACTCGTTTTCTTTGAAGGCTTAACCCGGTTTTGGATCCCTCGAAAGAAAAGGGGATTTCTAGATCGACCCAACGGAAAAGGCTATTTATCCGGTGTTGGGGTTCTTTGTGGTTTACTTGGCTGCCGTCGCACCAATCGAACACAGTCCAAGATCCCAATCATCAAACAGGACTCGAATTTCATCATCGGGCCAAATAATAAAAAACAGAGAAAAGGACGACACTTTTTTGGTGTCTATAGTCGATGAAAGCGAAAAGAGGTAGTAATCGATCACCCTACTTCCTGGTAGGAGGAGTACCCGCTGGCTCCCTAACTTTGACCTATCGTATAAAATTCAATGGTATATCGTGCATTGGAAAGTGTCCCAATTTAGGACACACACCTCGCAACATCCGTATGTACGTCTCGCTGGGCCTAGAAAGTAGCACCTATTACTTCCCCGACCGTGTTTTGTGGTAGATGGGAAGAGAGCAAGTAATTCCTCTGTTGGACTATATTTGGCCCGCTAACTTCGATGTATTCAAAGGATTTGGCAGTACCAGTGTAAGTGAAGTCATGGATCGAATACTAACTCTGCCTAGACTGCCGACACCTTTCGATAAACCAATACTTGCTATATCGGCTTATTATTTCGAGTGGATAATAGAAGTGGATCCCCAATGGTGTAAGGCATTAAGAGCTAGAGAGATAGATCATGACGAAACTGTCCCTTGCTGCTGCACCTCTCCAAATTCGCGGAGCAAACCATCGGGTAGATGATCGTGTTTGCCGAAGAGAAACTGAGCCAAAGAAGCTAAAAAGAGGAGGGCTCGAAGAGTTGAGGAGCCGAAGAAGCGTATCGAGGACGATGGGGCCAAGTCTAGCGACCTCAAAGGAAAGAAAGTAAAGATAGACTAGGGCATAGATTTTTAGATAGAATAAAAAGAAAAGGAGGATTAGTTTTGCCTCTTCGAACAAATTTATTATAGTTTTATTAATTATTTTTACAAGTAGTGTGCTTGTATTTATTTCCTTTAGCTATGTACTCGGGTAAGTAGTAGGCTTACCTTTTATTAAATATAAGCAAGTATTATGCTATACTTTTACATTTTATATTTTTATCGTTCACTTAGAGGTAAAAATAAAAATTGGACCGCCCTCAAAATTAATTAAAATAAAGAGTAAAGTACATAAGCGGATCGCCTAATTGGACTATCCAATAAATAAGGAAAGCATCTAATTTGACGGTAGAACAAATGAAGTATAAAGTTAAGAATTAAAAGAGTGACATTCGGCCCGACCAACCCACCTTGTCCGGGTGGTGGCCGGCGCCTGCCACCACATGGCCTAATTGGGCCAGGCTTGGCCCAACATAAAGGGTCATGCTAGATGTGGTATATTTCAATTAGACCAAGTTTGTTTACTAAAAAATTTCTTCTCCATCTAAATCAATCAATTTCATTGCCCCACCCGGCAATATCCGACTAAGCACAAATGGGCCTTGCCAATTAAGCCTAAGCTTCCCTCGTGCCTCCTAAATTGGTGCTCTAATCTTTTTAAGAATGAACTATCCATTTCTTAGGTTTCGAGGCTTCAATCTTTTGTTGAATGCTCTTTATATACGTGCTTGATATATTGGCATATTGTCCAGGGAGTTGAGGCGTCTCTCATCCAACAAGTACTAACTCTTCATATCGTGCTTTCTCCTACTTTGCTTCGGGATTTGACTTTTAATAATTATCCTTAACGAGAGAATGACAATTTCTATTGGAAGGGCTACTTCCAAGCCATAAACTAGGGAGTAAGATGTTGCTCCCGTAGAAGTTCTAATAGAAGTTTAATAGCCCCATAAAGCAAAAGGTAGCTTTTCGAGCCAATCCTTATAGTTAACAACCATCTTCTCCACTATTTCATGAATGTTCTTGTTGGTGGCCTCGATCGGTCTATTGATCCGAGGACGATAAGGACAAGATTTGTGGTGCTTAATCTTATATTTATCCAACAAGTCTGCTACCTGCTTCTTAAAATGACTGCCATGGTCTTTGATTAGCTCGTGGGGCACCCCATAACGGCAAATGATATTTCGAGTAAGGAACTTAGGTACTGTTTTGATGGCAAGGTTGCATAAGAAGCTGCCTCTACCCACTTGGTGTAGTAGTCAATTGCTACTAACACAAATTCATGACCACCTTTTCCATTAGGGGTCACCTTGCCGATAATGTTTATTCCCTAAACCGAAAATGGCCATGGGGATGCTAATGTTGTGGGAAATGAGGGTGGTTGGTGTTATAAATTTGCATACACTTGACACTTATCGCACTTTCTAACAAACTCATGGCAATCTGTTGCCATGGTTGACCAGTAATAACCAAGTCTCGATCTTTTGAACCAACATCTTCCCGTTCATATGTGGTCAACACTCCCCACTAGAAGTCTTGTCCATGATGCACTTTGCTTCATGTTGGTTGACACAAAGTAAGTTGATCCCGAGTGTTGGTTTTTTGTACAGTTGCCCTTGATTAATGAAAAATTGGTTGGCAAACATCCTTATGGCTCGCTAGGCTCTAGGTGTGGAGTCCAAAGTGTATTCTTGCTTATCCAAATACTAATAAATGTCATAATACCAACTGGTTTAGTCGATATTAGACACTTTCAACATGTAGACATGCGTTGATCGACTCTATCGTTCTATGTGAACGAGCATTGAATGAATGTCGTTAGGGATATTAATCATGGATGTTAATTTAGCTAACGCATCCACGAATTGGTTGTCATCCTTAGGAATGTAGGTGAAAGAGATATTCTTGAAATGTTGATAGTTCTATTAGGTATGTTTGTTAGAGTACCAAGGCTTCGCTACGGACTCATCAAGATCTTGAATGAAGACAGACGAGTCCCACTAACCTGGAGTGGGTTCATTGAAAATACCTAAGGTGTTGTTGAAAGAATTTTTGTTATTACTAGGTTTCTGGGCAACCTTAGGTAAAGGGAGTTGGCCATTTCGAAACATGTTTTCTAGTTTGTTCTTGAATGTCCAACATTATTCGATGTCGTATCCTCGCACACGATGATATTAGCAAAATTTTCCTGTGTCCCAATTTTTAGACTATTTCGCGGTTTCGATTCTCGCTATAATGGATGGGAATTCTATCATTCTCTTAGCCAAAACACGGTCAAGGGCTTGAGTATAAGTGGTGTCAATAGAAGTGTAGTCTATATACCGTTGAAAGCATTGACATCCGCACCTCGTTAGTATTGCTCGTATTAGAGGTTTTCTTATCTTTGGAGTGATAATTAGCTCTATACCTCATCGCCACTTTTGTGGTCACAGTGGAAAAATCTTCTTCTATTAGTAAGCCAACATCTATAAGGGTTGAGAAGTTCATCATTGATAGGAACTTGAGATGCCGATTGTAATTAGGTTGAAGACTTTTCACGATGATGCTCGACTTGGTGATTCTTGGAGGGTCGGTCTACCATGTGAGCAGCCTTTGCTCTCCATTTGGTGAGGAAGTCCGTGAAGCTCTCCTTTTCACCTTGTTTGATTAATTCCAAGTCTTTAAGAGTGACTGGCAAATCAATGTTATAGGAGTATTGATGTAGGAACTCCTTGCACAAATCACTCCAGATTGGCAACCTTGCTCGGGTCAGCTGCATTATACCATTTCATTACATCGGTATCGAAAGTCCATGGCAAGATAATACGGAAAGTGTCTTCTGGAATGTTTTAAGAGTCATTGCTCTTAAGAAGTTGCGAACATCATGATGGTGATTCTCGGAGCCTTTAAATTTGATATCATGTATGGTAAACTTTGGAGGTAGCTTACCCTTAGGGATTGAAGTGAATCCCTTATGATCAAAATAATGATTACTGAACATGGATGACTCCCTTAAGATCTGAAGGTTTGCTCGGGGAGAGACAAAGTCACCCTAGGGGGCGAATAGGGTGATGAAAGATTTTTATGAAAAATCAAACTCTTTCGATCAAAGAACAGACTGAAGCGGATTCCGAGTCTACAATAGGGTCGAAAAGTATGAACTCGGAATGTAGATGCGAGATAGAACTAAAGTGATAAGACAGTCCGAGTCTAGAATGAACTCGGAAAGTAAATACACGAAATTACGTGGAAACCCTCCTGGGGCGAGAAAACCACGGATCGTGCTAATCCAAGCACGAAGTCAAATCCACAATTTTGAGTCCACAAAATACCGTAGACTGACTGTACCCAAGTTGCTCCCTTAAACAACTCTTTATAAGTTTTTCCTAGACTTAGAAATTCCCTTAACTGATCTAGTACTTCCTAGCTAAGATCACCCTTACAGCTAGGGATAAGCGAGCTGAGTTAACCCTTACAACTCGGTCAAGGGACCTTACTTAGAGAGTAAGAAGGTGAGTGTTTGTAACTAAGTACAAGACCTTACAACTCATAACATAATGAATTACGAGTGAGGGTTGTAAGTAGAAGATAGAGAATGAATACAACGACTTTGCTCAAGTATGTATATTAACAATAGGTTCGGCCATCTTCAAGTCTTGAGAGTTGGCTTCTATTTATAGATGACCAAGCAGCATAGCCGTTTAGTCCATCTTCCGACCGAGAGTCCTTTGTGACCGTTGTTAAGGGCTTTCGAGTCACTTAGAAAGTATCCGTTGAGATATGAATGTTGGACAACGGTTCTTAACTCCCTTGGAAGTCCCAAAACCACTGGCGGTGTCTTGAAAGATAAGGTGGAAACCACCGTTAAGCTTAGCGTTTCGGTTTTCCAGATTTTGAAACAGATGCAGCCCGACACAATCTTCTGGGGCTAGGTCGGAGAATGGGAAAAGCCATGTCTGCTGGTGATTTGACGTTTTGAAGCCGGTTACTTTTGCATTTCAAAAGTGTATCCTCGTTTGAATAACCTACAAAAGTAAATCAAATTGGTTCTCAAAGTATAAAATACTTTGGTCCATGATTAGACACGAGATAATAATATAATTAAAATAATTAAGTGACTAATTATCCGAGTCGGAAAAGGAATGGGACTTTACGAGTCTAATATACATGAAACTCGAAAATCCATCCGAGTTAGTCTAAGCAAGAATCAAGTCACATAAGAAATAACAGAGTGAATAAACTTGATCTAGACTAAGCATGGTTCGGACTAGAGACGCCGACTATAACATAATAGCATCCGTAATATGAAGTCGGACCGAGTGTGGTTATGTGAATACTAGTCATTTGAACATGCGATAATTCTAAGTAATGAGAGACTCGGAACTGGGTATACAACGATGAAGTTCGGATATACTTTCCGAGTCTCACAGAGACAAGTAAGAATACATGAATTAAATGCTATATCACTTAGAGGAAATACTATATCGATCGGAGAAGTTTCTAAGGTACGGAGAATGACTTGGAATCAAAACTCTATAAGTGAGAAAGCCTTATACCCGATTCCTTTGGTAGAACTCGAAATGTGCGGAGTAGAGTCCGTGTCTTCACGATCTGTTTTGTCCGATCTAAATGTGGATCAAGCCGAGGTTTGAATTCATGCTTAGGGTATTCGTGTTTGGGACTGTTTGGAGGAGATAAGCTAGGTGGAGGTTGAGGACCTAATCTCTCTCCTACTTCATCTCTTTTAGTGTCCTCAATAGCTTTTATAATAGTCTTAAGATCCCTCGGTATAGATACTATGTTCTCATCTTGATTATCCATCCTAGTTACCATCCTCGCTAACTTTTGCTTAAGCAAAGTGATAATGGGAGACTATTCTAGAGATCCATCCATGGGAAGGGAATTCTTTCAAAGTATTGTCTTACGACGAGGAATAGACTGAACTGGTGTGGTGTGCACCGAAACTTGTCGCACCGAGTGTAGACCACGAAGTAGAACGTAATGCGAGAATGAGGAGATGTACTTGGACTCCTTGGCGAGGCGTTCTAATCTTTTAGAGCTTGGATTCCGACGGTACTCAATTGCCATAAACTTCCCTATTCTAAAGCCCAAAGGATGGGGTTTAGGACCATGTGAAAAAGACCACTTTTGGGAGGAAGGGACTTAAGATCAAGACTTGAAGAGACTAAATATGCTTTTATTTAGATGCACATAAGGATTGTGATGAAAAATAATGTATGACTTAGTTTGGGATGATTCTATGATTTGGCTAATGTATAATGAATGATTGATCCTTAATGGAAAGATACTTTTATTTGGCTAAATGATAATGCATTTCTTCATATTTGGAATTAATTTGCTTTGGCTAAATATGAATGTAAAATGAAGTCACTTAATCCGAGATGGATTTAATTTGGCTAATGAAAATGCAAAATAGACTCGTCTAATATGAGATGAATTTAATTTTAGCTAATGAAATGCAAAATGGACTCACCTAATATGATATGAATTTATTTGGCTAATGCAAATGCAAAACGCAAAATGAGAATGCTCAATAAAAGAAGGAAAGTCAAAAAGACAAACCGACTAATCAAAAGATGAGGGAACTTTGGTAAGACTCTCTTGGACCGACTAGTGGTGTCTACCTAGACTGCTTAAAGCAAATATTAGTACTCGAAAATGCAAGTAATGGACTGATCTAAAAGGAAAAAGGTAATTTGACTTTTGGCTAAATGCACATAAGGGACTGACTCTACGAAATTTATTAAAATGTTTTATTTACACCCATGTAAGGGAGAATCAACACTTCGAACTATTCCTAAAGGCTCACAAGTAAAGGATTAAATCTATAAACATACACATTCATCAAAGCATGCAAATGAAGACAGGGTGCCACCTATGAGTCAAAAGATCTATGGCCAAAGACGTTAAGACTAGGTAGGATACATGGTGACTCATAGTCCAAGGATTTGGTCTTATGTGTTGGGCACAACAAGAGAAAAGTCCAAAATCCTTAGTGCCTCTCAATGAACCAAGCGATTTGAACCAAGAACGCATGCCATGAGTGAAGAGGTACTAACTCGACGAAATTTATTAAAATGTTTTATTTACACCCATGTAAGGGAGAATCAGCACTTCTCAACTATTCCTAAAGGCTCACAAGTAAAGGATTAAATCTATAAACATACACATTCATCAAAGCATGCAAATCAAGACAGGGTGCCACCTATGAGTCAAAAGATCTATGGTCAAAGACGTTAAGACTAGGTAGGATACGTGGTGACTCATAGTCCAAGGATTTGGTCTTATGTGTTGGGCACAACAAGAGAAAAGTCCAAAATCCTCGGTGCCTCTCGGTGAACCAAGCGATTTGAACCAAGAACGCATGCCATGAGTGAAGAGGTACCGTTTCCGTTGGCAATCAAGCCTAATTGGGCCCGCTTGGGATTCAATGGGAGCCTCTTACCAGAAGGGTTAAGCAAGGGGTAAAATAAGTTTTTCCTCGGGTCCATAACAGAAATAAACTATGTTCAAAGGTTTCTAAAATGTGGGATGTCTAATGCAAGTGCATCATTAAAATCACTACTTAAATTTTCAAGTTTCGCCCTCTTAATAAAAAATTTATCCCAGTGGAGTCGCCACTTGTAGGAACAATGGATGGTGGGACCGAGTCGAGCTTCCCCACGTACCTTGGCATAAGGGTTTTTTTAAAATGGGTTTTCAAAATGATTTAGGGTTTTGAAAAATGAATTTTAGAATGTAGGGATGAACCCTTTATTAAGCTTGCCGAATTTTATTAAGTTGAATTAATTGGCGTTTTATTAATTATTTTATTTTGGCAATTAATTTCATAATTCCTAGGATGTTATTTCTTAACTAAATAAGATCACAAAAGATTATAGATTCATATCTGCCGTGAGGCTTTAGGGCTTATTGGTGTAAAAACACCAATCCGGACCGAAGCCACGACCATTGACCACCCGGTGCTGACCGAAGCCAACACTTGGAGGTCGAGGCGCCGACCATAGGTATGGCTAAAGAATCATCCGCCGCCTTTGGCCTGGCAAGTAGGTCTGAAGCACTAAATTGTTTACATGTAGTTAAAAAAACCAAGACGCAATTTTTTAAGTGAAAATAAAGCAAAAGAAGGAGTTTCCGATCGGTTTCGAGAGAGA
The DNA here is from genome assembly GCA_021018815.1 of Talinum fruticosum. Lineage (NCBI taxonomy): Eukaryota > Viridiplantae > Streptophyta > Magnoliopsida > Caryophyllales > Talinaceae > Talinum > Talinum fruticosum. The sequence goes on along the minus strand of JAITYX010000088.1, from coordinate 787,669 downwards.
AAAACTAACAAAAGTAAAAGGTAAAATATAATTGCTTTTCCAATCATAGTATGGAAAAATTAAGACCAAAAAGGCTAAAATGACTCCATTGGTCTTAAAATCGAGAATCGGATTCGGGGCGAGGTTACGAAACATAAGGCTAAACCCTTCAATTCTAGCTGTCCTAAGATAGCCATTACTAATTTGAGTAGTGAATCTAAATAATGTGAAATTAAAGCAACCAAACATAGTAAAAGAAAGCGATAAACAAAGCGGTAAAGAAAATAAAAGTGGAAGGAAAAGAAAAGAGAGAAAATAAAAGGATTACATCGGGTGGGGAAGAATTAAAATTTGATACAATTTTGATTTGCAATACGGAAAGCGATAAAGAAAACATAACATAAACAAGTAAACCGTTCAAAGGCGGAATCCTTGATCTCATGTTATCCAACCAGCTGATCTGGATCTCTTGATGGGACGGCGACAAATCAAAGGAAAGAGGGCTCTTTTATGAGTTTTCAAAAGGTGAGTTTGTAAGGAATAGGAAAGATGAGTTAAATGAATGCCTAGAGATCAGAATTATTGAATATTCTTGAACTCTTTATAAGGATTCAGCATGCTGTGTAGAAAAAGAGGAGTGTTTGAGAATGCTTCTCAATAGAGTAACATTTAGGAAATGGTATTTGTAGCTTAGTTCAGCAGCGTGGCGCTAAGAAAAATATGTTCTCGCTGAGATGAGAGCCAAGGCTCTCTTTTTATAGGGGAGACTTAGATCACAAATGACCTAGGCTTACTCTCGGCCGGTCGTCCAAAAGAACCGAAAGAAAACCGGGCCAACAAATCAGGAGATTAAATCGGATAGAAAGGATAAAGCTGGATAGAAATCCGGTTGGGATGGCGGCCACCGGGGCATGCGTAGGGTTTCGTGTCCTAGCTTGCCATAAAAGGAGTCTCCGGCCAAAACGCTGCGCTTCACTCAAGAAATCAGGGGTAGGGGGTGCTGGACACGACGCCGTTATGAGGAAAGCAGCTCTTACTCTCATGTGGACTGTTTCGGAGCTTAAACGCGACAGTTTGATGCTTGTAATCATGAAATGCAACGTCTAACACCTGTTTTGAGGTCTTCAACTCCATGTCCGATTAGTCAAAACGTGAATGTAAACTCCGAGCTTGGAATTTCCCGATGACGCGGCTAGGCCTCTATTGTCTCTGGAGGTTAGGCTTGGGCTTGGATCGTCCGAAGGAAAAGGGGATGTTTTAATTGATCCAAAGCAAAAGGCTATTTATGTATTGCTTGGGGTTCTTGGTGATTTACTGGCTTTTGTCGCACCAATCAAACTCAGTCCAAGATCCAAATCCAACAAGACTTGGGATTTCATCATCAGGCCAACAAAATAAAAAATACAATCGACACTTTTTAGGTGTCTACACCTATATAGCTCTATCGGTTATTATCGGAAAACCTCTGTGGCCATGTTGGTTATAATCGAAATCCTTGGAGGATAAGTCGATCATTATCAAAAAGCCTTTAAGGCTATATTGGTTGTTTTCGGAATGTTTTTGAGGCTACATCAGTCATTTGTGGCTATGTCAGTCACTATCGTAAAGCCTTTAAGATAGTATTGGTCATTATCGGAATGCCTTTTTGGCTAGGTCACTTATTATTGGAAAGCCTCTAAGGATATGTTAGTTATTATGGGAAAGCCTTTGATTCTAGTTTGTATATTATCGAAAATCCTTTGTGGTTGAGTCGGTTATTATCAGAATGTATATGTGGCTCTGTAAATTATTATTAGAAAGCCTTTGACACTATGTTTGTTAATATTGGAAAGCTTTGAGGCTATGTCCATTATTATAGGAAAGCCTATGCGACTATCTCAGTTATTGTCCAAAAGCCAACGTGGCTGAATTAGTTATTATCGAAAAGCCTGTACAGTTATGTCGGTAATTATTGGAAAGCTTCTAAGGTTATGTCAGCTATTATCAAAAATCATGTCTGGCTATTTTAATTATTATTGCAAATTATTTATGGTTGTGTCAGTTGTTATTCTAAGGCCTTTATCACTATGTCGATTATTATTCGAAATGCTCTGAGGCTATGTCGATTATTATCGAAAAGCCTTTAAGGCTAAGTCTGTTATTATCAAAAGCCTTGGTAGTTACATCGGTTATTATCGGAAAAGCTTGTGGATATCGATGATTGTAGGATAGCCTTTGAGACTATGTCGGTTATTATCGAAAAACCTTTGAGGCTATGTTAGTTATTATTTGAAACCCTTCGTGGCTTTGTCGGCAATTGTAGGAATCACTGGCCCTGTTATTAATATTTTCAATTTTTATAATTTAATTTTAAATAGTTTAAGCAAAGGTGATTTCAAATTTTATTAATCATTTATTTTAGAAATTTTTTTAGAAGTCTCGGGATCTTATTTTACAACTTAAGAAAATAACAAAACAAAATAGGTTTATTTATGCCTCAAGGCTTTTGGGCCAAAAGGTGTAAAAACACCGCCTTGGACAAAAGCCTAGCCCGGTGATTATTTGGTGCCGGCAAGAGCTAGCACAGTACAATTGCTAGCATCGACCATGGGCCGTGACGGAGATGATTAAAGAAACGTAAAAAGGTTTATTTCATTTTTGCGCGTTTAAGTAAGAAATGTCGAGGAGCATATTAAAGAGAAGTAAAAAAGGAAAACAAGAGTCGCCAGTCAATTTTAAGAGATAAAAACTAAAAAAATAAATAAAAGACTCATTCAAGCTTAGTATGGAAAAGACTAAGCTTGCAAGAGGTTTCAAATTTGACTCCATCGGTCTAGAACCGAGAATCTAGATTCAGGGGTGAAGGTACGAAATGTAGGGATAAGCCCATATGTTCCACCCGTGAACGAGATGACCTTTACTATTTTGATATGTGAATTTAGAAAATGTGTTTCCGGCAAGCACACAACATATAAAACAGAAATTAAATTAACCAAATATACTAAGAAAGTGATAAATAACGAGATAGGAAAGCGATGACAGAAAAGCGATAAAGAAAAAAGAAAAGGAAAGTGAATGAAATAAAAAGATTACAACATGAAGGGAGGAATTTAAAGTGGTTACGTCTTTATGCCACAATACACAAAGTTGTAAATAGCATAAATTAAATAAAGCTGTTAAAATTGCGAAGGTAATGAACGCCCTCGGGTTGTCCGACCTGCCGATCTTAATCTCAAACCAGATTTAGAAACGTGACGATGGTGAACTAAAAGGTGTTTTTGTGAATTTTAGTGGAGGTATATTGATCAATGAGGATGCAAACGATAAAGATTAGGTGATCGAATATTGATATTGTAGTGAGGATTAGCTGAAAGGAAACCAAGAGATCAAAATTCGTAAAGCATTCAATAACTCTTAGTTAGATTTTAGTACGAGTTTTGCATAGGAATTGGCCATCTCTAAAATGAGAGACTAAGCTCTCTATTTATTATGAGGGTATTAGGTTAGAAAATAACCTAAGGAGCAGCTAAACAACGATCCAAAATGCAGCGAGTGAACGAGCTAGAAAATCGGAGAAAATCGGAGCAAATCTTCCTAAACATGGAATCCCATGGACAAAGCCGATATTCGTGGCGCAGGTTAAGAAACAAAGTCGTACGGTCAAATCACCCTTTCGTGTTGCAACTCGTATCTAGAGCAAAACGCAACGCTTTGGCGAGAATACCCCTAAAATCGGTCAAAAGGGTGTCTTTTTTAAGCTCGCTTTTGTGTCTCGGTTGGACGCTTAGAGTAAAACACAATGTTTTGGTGAATTTTGCCATAAAACTTAGCGCCGGCAAATGTGACGTCATATAAACAAATTAAGCTTCATGTCTCAATTCGACTCTAAAGACAAAACATAGCGTTTTATAGGTAGTAAGGCTTGATGCCCGGCGCCGGCCAAGGCTTAACCTTAAGCATTGACCCAGGCTTGAACCGACCGAAAGAAATGGGTTTGTGGACCGACCAAAACTAAATAAGGTTGAGTTTTTGGGGCTAAAAGAATTTTTGTGGTTTACCGGCTTCCGTCACGCCAATCAAACTCGACCACAATCCGAGTCCACAAACAAGACCGGGATTTCATCATCGGGCTAAGAAAATAAAATAGGGAAATAAAAGAGATTAGAGTGACATATTTTAGGTCTTTACAGTTAGCCTCCACTTTGACCAAGTCTGAAAGATGAAGGGTCAAAGTAGAGACTAAAAGATACTTATCTCGCTTTAGGGCATTGCTTCGAATGCTGATTGATTCCTTGTGCACTGGAATTGGTTGTCTGTTAAACCTAAACTCCAAGATCGGGGCCTGGACTTGACCGCGATGAGTGCATTCCGATGTCCAATAAAAGGATCCTGAGCTTGGCTTAATCAAAGTCCTAAAGCTCGATGATTTTCTACTGAAGTCATGATCATCTCTTGATTTGAAGCTTTGCCTAATAGCTCTGTTATACTAGCACATTTGTTAGTATAGAATCGTATTGATGAAATTTTAGTATTTACCTGAATAATTCAGTTAAATACGGACATAAATTTTGATCCGATAAAGTTGACATTGAGGGTCTAAAGACTAGTTGCATGAATAAGGCTCGAAGAAGCCACTTGCCATGCCTAATGGAACTTCACAAGCCTAGCCAGCAACTACAGCTGTAAAGCTACCACCGATGTGGCACCGATCAAGCCTCATGGGCGGCGCCGGTAAGCCTTTGGGCAGGCTTTGTCTCGCGTGCTCTTGGATTCCATGCTTGGTCTCCTCTTGCTTTTTGCATTTTGTCTTGTATCCTTGTCAAGCTTAGCTGAATTTGCCTATAAAATGAGGGCTTTAGTGTATTCAATTTTCACACTTCACTTAATCTTTTCTTTTCTTCCACTTGCTTGCTCTAAGTTTACTCTAGTTTGCTTAATCTTATCTTGAGAAAATTAATATGATTTTCGAGCACAATTTCTTCAAACATGTCTAGAAGACGTGCTTGCCCTCCAATGAGTAAGGAAGTTAGCAAAGCCTTCATCGTCTCCTTGCTTGATCAATTCTAGATCCCAAAGTGTGACTAGTAGATCGAGTATTATAGGAGTATTGATGTAGGAACTCCCAATAAAGATCCTGCTAGTTTGTGACCTTGCATGGGTCAATAGCATTGTACCATTTCATGACATTTATGTAAAATGTTCAAGGGAAGATGATGTGATAAGTGTCCTCCAAGTACATTCTTTAGAGTCATTGCCCCCACAAAGTTTTCACGTGATGGTGAGGGTTCTCTGTTCCATGAACCTTGATGTTAGTCATGGTTAACTTATGGGGTAGCTTGCCTTTAGGGATTGATGTGAATCCCTGGGCTGGATAGTAGTTGTTGAACATTAATTACTCCTACAACATCTTCTTTATCCGATCCAATCTTGGATCGGATTGAGGCTTGGGTTGAGGTTCAAGGTGGGATTCTTCTTGTTAAGTCATAGTTTATACGTATTTTTAGTAGTTATTTAGTTTATATTATATAGTTTATTTTATCTAATTTATTCTATTTTGTCTATTTATAGGTAATTATCGAATAAAGTGGGGAAGAGAAGAAATGTCGTTAAAAGTGGATTTTTAGCTACCGACAAGCATCCAAGAAAATATATGAAGTCGGTCCATAAATATAATATGTAATAAAATATTTATTTTAGGATATTATATTTTAGGAAATCCTAATTGGAATAGAAAAGGAAACTTAGAAGAGAAGAAAGAGAAATAAACCCTAACTCTTTCACCCTATATATTCTACTTATTATCATCATAAAAGGGGAGCCCGAGAGGAGCTACACGCAGTGCTGGCTGCAACCCTCTTGGCGGACCGCTGCCATCACACACCCCCTTCGCTGCCCTTTCCTACGCCAGTCGTCCACCTCTTACGATACACACAAGCCTTCTTCCAGGCTGCCCACCACAATCTTCATCAACTTAATCATTAATCACCGCCTACCATCCCTCGTTGCCACCTCCTGCTTGTCTTTAATCTCCACTGCCAACTCTTTTCTTACCACTATCATCATAATATCTCATCGCTACCGCCAGCCTTAATCTCCCACATAATCATAATCTTCCAATCATCCTCATCATCTTGATCATCATCACTATGGTAGGAATATTATGGTAGTAATTTTTATTATTGTAATTTTTATTTTAAAGACTCTATTTTTATTGTTAGTTTAAGATTAAAGATGACATTTTTATTTAGTCTATGTGTCCCAAATTACATTATGATTGAGTAGTTTTTCTTATACTTAGTATAATCTCATTGAAGCCATGTTAAATTATTTATTTTGAAACAAAGTTTTGATTTTTATTGTCTTATTGATTTGATCCATGATTCTATGATAATTTGTGTTTAATGTTTATGAATTTATGTCTAATTAATTAGAGTGCACGCTACTTAGTTTTATATAAATTCATGTGATAGTTTAGAGGGTTTAAGTACGTAATTGCTTGATCTTTTAGACATAAGTATCACCCTAGTTAATCATGGATGGCTCATACCCATCTCTTTTAATTAGGAAATTATCATAGATCCTTCTTAAATCAATTTGCTAGTAGATTGGTTATTAGGTGCTAGATGATGTTTTTCTAATACTTAATGCTCTAATTTGATTAAATTCTAGTGCTAGTGCTAGGGTTATCAATATTAGTAGGGTTTATATTAGGGCTAGGCCTAAGTAAACTAATAACTAAGGAAAAACGGGGAAGATCCGCTAGTGGTTGTCTTCTACAGTTTAGCTCATGGGTAGATCAATTTGTGTGTTAATGATAAATAATAATTTGCATGGTGGATATAGATTATACTAAGTGTTTTTATAAATTTGCTATCTTTGATAATTATTTGTTTGCTTTTTAGTTATTTTCTTTAGTTTGTCAATTTTTATTTATAAATATATAGTCTTTTATTATCAATTTCATTAAACCCCCTAAAGATCAGTATTTTAGGTTAATTTTAGTAATTTTATTTTAATTTAATTTTGAGTCATTATATATTTTAATTTTCAGAATTAATTTTCTGTCAGTTTTTATTATTTTTGAGTCAGTTTGTTAGAAATTAGTTTAAAAATAGTTTCTTTTGTTATTTTTGTGTTTTATTTTCTTTTAGGGTTTAGATAGAGTCCTAGTTTGCTGTGATTAAATTTTAGAATTTTTGGAATTAATTTGATATTTTTTCAGATTTAATTCTTGAATTTAATTACTGCAGGTTTTTAATAAAATAAATTCGTAAATTAGATTTTAAATTTTGTTTTTATATTTTTAGGGTTTGGTTAGGTTTAGAAAATTAGTATTATTATTCTTGGTAATTTTAGTATTTATTTTCGTAATTATTTTAGTGCAGAATTTTACTTATTTAATTTTCTGTTTTAGAATTTGTTTATTTTCTGCTTTAGTTTTCTGTTTTAATTATTCTAAAAAAAATATACAAAAATATTTCTGGGTTATTGTAGTTTTATTATTCTGTATAAATTATTTATTTAGTTATTAGATAATTTTCTATTAATTTTAGTTATTGATTTTAATTTATATTTTCTGTTTTGTTTTTAAGAGTAGTAAATTTAATTAGATTAAAACTTGCATGTTATTATATCTTTCCTCGTGGATTCGATCCCTACTTGCCCTTGCTATATTGTTTATTATAAGTTTAAGTAGTGGTTTAATTTGTTGTCTGTACGACAAGCTCAACACTTCTCCTTCTTTTTCTTTCCCTTTGAACTTTGATTTCCTCTCTAGTTCTTGGCGTATGAGAGTAAGGGATTGAGCTATAGATTCAATCTGTTTATCCTAGGCATCAAGCCTAGCTTCTAGCTTTACAACAGACTCCTTAAATAAGGTCATGATAGGAGTTTGGTCTGGCTGGTTGGCCATTTTTCGAGGAGGATTTGGTTTAGACCTTGGACAATGCACTGGTGTCACAAGTAAAGAGGGACATACTGGTGTGGGATGTGCTAATGTGGGCCATATTGGTGTTGACCGTGTCGGTGTTGAAGTAGACTTCTTACTTCCTAGACGCTTCGTGCTAGGGTTCCCGAAAGGGTACGCTCGGGATTGGCTCGTGAAATAACTTCCAAGGGAGATGGGGCTTAAGTGCTTGACCCGAGAAACGACTCGATCCTAAGAAAATGATATGCTCTTTTATTTGGATGCACATAAACAAATGGAATGGAATGTATGTAATGATGCACATGACTTAATATGGGATGATTATATGATTTTGCTAGTGCAGAAATGAAATGCATAGATGATTATTGCTAATGGAACATGAATTTGATTTTGGCTAATGCAAGAATAAAATGAATGGACACCTTAATTGGGATGAATTTATTTTTGGCCAATGCAAAATAAAATGAATGGACTTATCCTAATTGGGATGACTTGGACTTCTAACTAATGCGAAATGAAATGCAAGATTGGACTCACCTATTTCAACATGATTTTGACTTTGGCTAAATGCAAAAACAGGAATGCAAATATGGACTCACCTATTTGAGATGTAATTTATTTGGGCTAATGCAAATGAAATGCAATATTGACTCACCTATTTTATGATGAAATTGACTTTGGCTAAATGTAAAAAGGAAATGCAAATATGGAATGAATGGACCAACCTAAAAGGGAAATCTAATTTTGGACTTTTTGGCTAAAATGCACAGATAAGAGCTACCTTTGTGGTCCTAAGATTGCGAATCTAGGTCTTGCATCGGAGCACTAGGCCTGGAAGTGTTAGGTCCTACTTCGAAAGTACTCCTATGATGCGCACGCCGTGAAGAACGCCGTGAAGAACCTTCTCTAGCAGTACTACTGGAAGGCACTTGTTAATCGGGTGGGTGTGTTGTAGCCCAGGTCCACCAGGAAGACTACCAGAAGGAGATGTCCTAGATCGACGCTCTACAAGAATAAAAGAGCGATTAACAATCATTAAACCTCAATAAAATTAGCAGTTCGCTAATTAACAACGTACCCGGAAAGAAGGGAAGGATTGCCCAATGAGGAAGTTCTGGATTTCTTGGAGAGCAGGCTTAAGGTTAATGGACATAGTCCGAGATTGCTCTTGGTCATACTATAAAAACCTAATATTATGGTGTTAGTCAAAACTACTTTTAGCATACAACTTAAGGCAAAGAGCATGAAAATCTTACTCCTCTCCAGTTCCTAGGGAAAGGACGCCCAACACATTCTTCTTCCGGGATTTCAGGAATTCTTACAAAACGAGGAGATTCCCGGGAAGAGTAACATCAACATTAAGACTCGGGATATCGATGTCCGCAGAAGTGAGCTTTCGAAAGATGAAGATTAATTTCCACGCACGAAATTGAAGCTATGATAAGAAAAGAGTTATGAACTCACCAAATAGGTCATGATCTGTGCTGCATGGTGGGCATACGATGTGGTCAAGTTTAGAAATGAGGTAAAAGGATACCCTATGATGGCAGAAGCCTGTTCATTTGGATAAAGGGAACGAAAGTAGAACATGGTCGGAGGTGGATCGACCGAAACAAATGGAGACCACCTGTTGATCCGAATTTCAGGTGTAACCCTCTATCCAAGATACCAACAAAACTCGAAAGGAACTTCAAATAAGATCCTCTTTTTACTCAATTCTTGTGGGACAATGACAGTTTGGAGACATTGGAGTTGGGCCCAAGGATGAAAGCTAGCCTACATTCAAGGTTTATCAAGAAATCAGCTAGCTAGCAAGAACAAAAGGCAGCAAAAAAACGGATGAAAAATAATGAATATTTAAGACTGGAGTCCACCACAGGCGGACCCACAGGCAATGGCACAGGCCGTGGGGAGGGGCAGAAAGCTAAAAAGCATATTTTAAGGCAAATCTTTAGATTAAAAAGAAGCATACCGAGGTCACATGGTCAAGGGATGATCTTAAGAAGTCTATCCCATGAAAGGTATGCAATTGAAGGTAGATCTTAGCCCACGATACAGAGGTCGGAAATACGGGACGATTTGTTGCACCAAGAGAATGATATGGGAAATATTCACACAAACACGGCTGCATTTTGCAAATCAAGTAAGATTTTTTATCCACACAAGATGAGAAAAAAACCATATATGTATTAGAGAAAAGAAGATTTTGAGCATACCTTAATAATTTTCCACAAGCCATTCAACGGTAAATAATTTGTTGAATGCAGCTCTAGTTTTGTATGCCGCACACTGGCAGGAAGGCCCCTAATAAGGTAAGTATATGCAAGAGCACCCCAATTGAGCTTTTTATTTTGTTAAGGTCCACTAAGTTCACCAAATAGTGAACATGAACCTTGGCAACTTGATCGGAAAAGAGGATCGTACTCAAGAGAAGAGATAACACGATCCAGACTTGTTGAGGAGAGTGTTGAGCCCATAACCTAACATCCTCGAAGGCCTTAAAAAGGACAAAATACTTAAATAATTATCATGGGGAAACTTATTGGTTACAGGGCTAAAGAGGTGACGAAGATAGTAACAATTTTTATACAAATTCCGGTCATAGGCTAGAGGCTCTCCACTGAAGCCCAAACCACATAAAATGGCAACACTAAACGACGTTATAGTCATTTCACCAAAGGAAAGGTTGAAAGTCTTGGTAGTGTCCCAAAAGAACTCACTAATGTCCCTAATGGGATCCTTCTCTCTTTTATCAATAAGGTGGTACAAAGCAAGGTAGAGAGGACCAAACCCGACGATATGCATGACATCTTCTAGAAGAAAATTCATCCTCTTGCATGTCTCCATGAATTTGGAGATGATTCCACCCTCAAAATCGAGCCTTTCACCAAGACAAAAATCCAACAAGATTTTAGTTGAGGAACTACTCTTAATGACCACATGATGAAGTTGAAGCCAACTAGCCTACCGAAGAAGAAATGGCCAATGAAGAAACGTGACTTTCGGCATCGACGAAGAGGTCACTCGGATTCCACTCTTTCTGTGGGCGTCATCCCTATTCCAGGAAGTTATCTTGAACAAGTTTCTCGGTTTTAGACCTCCTGATAGGATAGGCATTTCTCTTAGATTTTTGAGAACCAACTAGTTTTCAAGAAGAAGCAAAGTAAGAGAGCACAAGAGGAAAACAAGAACAAGAAGAGAGGTAAGTGTGCAAAATAAACACACCAAAAATTCCCTTTTATAGGCAAATTTGGTCAAGACAGCCAACCATACAGGCCAAGGGTCAAGCAAGTAATGGGAGACCAAGGGAATCCGGCAGAGCACGCCGAGGGGCACGCCTAACAAATGTTGGGCAGCGCCGGCCATGACGAACCATGAGGTCCCATCGGCGACAACCTTTGCAGCCTAGCCTACCCAGCTAGCTCATGGAGTCTTATTAAACCATTGCATGTGATCCTTTGTCCCTTTGTGCATGCAAGTGGGAGTTTCCGGGCCCACTAATCCGCTTTTCGGAATAGTTTTAATCAGTCTGTTTCGACTGATTTGCTCGAGTAAAACACTTGGACTTATATCAATTTGATTATACACTAATAAGTATGTTATTACAATCGATTATTTAGCCAAGCTTCAGCATTAAACTATACTAAGCATCAGGCTCTCATTAAGCCAAGCATATGATCTTATTACTAGACTTCAGAATGCATGCATCACGATAAAGTCCAGGCCACATTTTGTAGTTCAGGTTTGATTACAACAAATTCCAAGCTTCACACAATACCTAATATCAAAAATCGAGGCATGTATCCTTTAGGGTCTACTTTGACCTTTCGTCTTTTTAGACCCGGTCAAAGTGGGGGCTAACTGTAGACACCTAAAAAGTATAGTCTCTAATCTCTTTATTCTGTATTTTGTTATGTTGGCCGGATGATGAAAATCATGAGTCCTGTTTGAGGATTTGGATCTCGGACTATGATCTATTGGTGCGATATAAGACAAGTAAACCACAAAGAACCCCTAGCACCAAATAAATAGCGTTTTGCCTTAGGTCGGTCCACAAATCCCCCTTTCTTTCTGGCGATCCAAGAACTAGGCCAAGCCTTTAAAGACAATGGAGTCCAAAGTTATGTGCCGGGAAACTCCAAGTTCAGAATACTGCATTTTACTTTTGTTAAATACTGCATTGAAGAGTTGCATTTCATGATCACGAGCATCAAAGTGTTGTGTTTTAGCTCCACAAAGCAGTACACACGAGACTAGGAGCTGTCCGCCTTAAAACGACGTTGTGGCCGGTGCCTGCAACCTTGAAGTTTTAAGTGAAACCCTGCATTTTGTCTTGGAGAATCCCTTGGAAACACGGTAGGGCACGAAACCCTAGGAGCGTCTAGTTGGCCAGCGCCGTGAAGCGGGTTCTATATGGTTTTATCGCTTCTTTATCCGCTTCAATCTTATGAGATTGTTGCCCGGTTTATTTGCAGCTACTTCGACGGCTGACCGAGGCCAAACCCTAGGTCATTTGTGACCTAGATCCTCTCCTATAAATAGAAAGCCTTGGCTCTCATTCTCGTATGACTTTCTCCTATGCGTAATGTTGCGAAAGCTAATCGGAGAACTCATACCTAAACGTTACTCTACCGAAATTACTATCAACCATTCATCTCTTCTCTACTTACCGCCGTTGAATCTATGCAAAGAGCTAAAGAATATTTAGTTATTCTAATCTCTAAGCACTCATTCCACTTATCTTTACTATTCCCTACATCCATAATTCACAAAAACAAGCCCTTTTTTCTTCCGTTTGTCGCCGTCACATCAAGAGATGTAGTGTAGAGATCCATATGAGCAATGTGGGGCAACCTAAAGGAAATCGTGCAACCTTCAAATGGCTTATTATTTTTGTACTTCATTTATTGCTTTCTGTATTGTGGATTTAAGAGATATAGTCGTTCTTTTAATTCCTTCCCGCCCGATGTAATTTTTCGGTTTTTCGGTTTTCCTTTCTTTTCGCTTTCTTTATTGCTTTCTTTTATTATTGTTTTGGTTGTATTAAATTTCGCCTAGCATGTTGCTTGCTTGCTTGTTTTACATTATTTTAATTCACTACGCAAATTAGTAATAGCCGCCTTCGGACGGGCGGAATGGAAAGGTTTTCCCTAAATTTTATTACCCTCACCCCGAATCGATTCTCGATTTAGAGACCGATGAAGTTAAAATTAGCCTCTTTTAGTCTTAATTTTCCATACTAATATTAGAAGAGCAAGTTTTCGATTTTGTTAGTTTTCATCCTAAACAACTTATTGGCGACTCCCATTTTTTATGCTTATTTCTTATTAAATTTGCATGCTAGTTATTTTCCGATTGCGGTGTAAAACAAATCGATGCTAGATCTGCCGGTCGGGGCAGACGCCGAGGCTATAATCATTAGGGTGTGACCGCCTATACTTGTTTCATAAGGGGTTTGTGCTCCTGGGTGAGGCACACAATGGTTGAGAAGGACTTGTTCAATTCTATGCCCTTCCGTGGCTTATAGAAATTATTGAGGTATGCTCGACCACTTCTTTTAATTTTTAAAATATCTTAGCTTCCATGGACAATGATCTTAGATGCTTTACAAACTTGCAGCCATGGCTAAACGAGTATTTTTCCCATCTTTCACCCAATTCAAAGAACCATCCTTCTTTCCCAGCGTTAATAGCATGGGCCAAAGTTCACCACCGACGAGTAAAAGGCACATGATATTGCCTATCCGAGGTCTTCCCTCAACTGCATGGCCACAGTATGTCACTATTGAGCTTTAAAATATGGGCTATAATAGCCTAGAATTTTCTTCTTTTTTCTGTCCAGTTTGCTGCCCCGGCCACGACTGTGGTGGGCTTGTGGGCACGGCTGTGATAGCCGGTGTTGGCCAAATGCCTAGGCTTTTGTCACCCAATTTTTCCTGTTTCTTGTTTGTCTTGTCATAGGTCTTGTATGTGCAGGCTAATTTCCGTCCTTGGAACCAAACTCAACTTCCTTGAAGCCTAGGCATAGCACGGGAGTTGAGTGAAAGGTGGATTTTGCTTGAGGATCTGTTTGGTTTTTGTTGGTACCTTTTTGAGTGAGTTATACCACAAATTGTTTGAATACATGGCCTTATTTTTATCCCTAAGATCCTCCACGAACAATGTTTTATTTCCGACGAGTATTTTTACACCCGGTTTTTGGATATGAATTCGTCCTACGCTCAATACTTGGGACGAATCATGACACAATTAGTGGGTCTTCATCTAGTTTTTGTGTGGTTGAATTTCTTGTATGGAAATTAACTTTATCTTCTACAACTTCTCGTAGGTGACATCCATATTCCAAGCCTTGATGTTGATGTGTCTCAACCCAGGGAGTCCCCATGCTATGTTAGGATCTCGGAAATTTTCGAAGATGAATGTCTAGGGCATTCTCTTATGAAAAACTAGAAAAGGGTAAAAGTATTATGCTCTTTTTACTTTTAGTTGGATGTTAAAAATGTCTTGCTAACATAATGAATTTATTGTATGACCAGGATCAATTTCGGACCATGTCCATCAATCTCCGGACATCCTTATAAGATTTTAAGGAGTTGTTTACTCGAAAGAGGTTCCGATCATTTTAGGTGAACTTTAGTTAGTTAAAGTGCTAACAAATGAGCTTTTAGTAGATTTGCTAATCACTAAATTACTTTTGTAAGACCACAATCTAGGTCCCCTTCCATTGGGCGGTTTCCTTGGCAGCTCCCGGGATCCAACATTTCCCTCTAGCTAACAGATGTCATCTAGTAGCACAGTTGGAGCCAGTACCTCCCGGACTTGTTCATGGAGTTCTTACCAGCTTAGTGCTTCCATGGCGGGGACAAGTACATCCGTATCGGGGCCTAGTTTATCCAGTGGTGGGCTTAGCTCTTCCGAGGCCTATATGGAGTTCATGCCTATACAAGAACTTGACCTCATGGTAACCCGTAGGGTTTTCATCGGATGTCGTACAACGGACCTTCTCATGAGACTTCTTAATCAACTTGGGATTACGGGGCTAGCTCCTCGCAAACTGCTTGGGATAGACAAGTTTCCACTTCAAGCCTGGAGGATTTTGGCAATTATATCTTCAATGATGCATCCGATGATGAAGATTAAACAAGTCCTTATAGGGTGCTTTGTTAATATTAATGTTTTGTACCATTTGAGTCTATGCAATGAGATGAATGCAAAGACTCGGTTCTAAAACGCTTTCTTTTATTTGTATGATGCGAAAAATTATAACGAAAAATTGCAAAGACAAACTAAAAATAGGGAATGTTAAGTGCATTGTCCAAGAGGAATAAAGCTCAGCCAAAATGGGGCAGAAGAAGAAAACAAAAATAGGCCCAAAGTACAAAGAACACTCGGGCCCAAAAATTAAGATAAATCGGTAGTCGGCAAACCAACGGCCTAGGGCTAAGGCTAGCTACGATAACGCAATGGTGGAGGACTATGGTCCTTGATTCTGCTATAAAAAGGACCTAGTGGCATTTCACCAAAAATTACACCATTAAATTCCTTATGCAACACTTTCGGAAAATAATTACTAAGAAAAACCCCCATTGCATTTTCATTCCTTTAAATACTCAAATATGAATTTCATGACTGAACTATCCCGCCATTATGCCAAAAATTTTGTAGGACCAAAGACTCTAAAAATGTACTTGAAGACACCTACCATGTCTTTATCCCTTGGACATTCCACAAGGATTTTATGAAATAGTACAATGTAGTTGACCTACACAAGGTGACCAAGTGGACCGATCTTTGTAATGAGTTAATGCATCAATACTCCTATAATATCCACTTTCCTATCACTCTCGATTATTTAGAACTTATCAAATAACAAAAAAAGAAAGTTTCACCGACTTTCTCACTAGGTGGAGGGCAAAGGCTACTCATATGGTAGATCAACCTTCCAAGAATAATCAAGTCGAATTATCGTGAAGAATATTCGATGAGCATATAATCAACATCTGAAGTTCTTGCCTTCATGAGCTTCACAGCCCTTAGAGAAATGAGAATGTTAATTAAAGAGGAGCTATCTACCACGACGACAAAAGCCATGGGAAGCTATAGAAGTAATTACGAAAACAAAGAGAAGAAGAACTCAAATACTAGTACTATAAGCAGGTATACTAACTACAATCCAATAGAAACCACTAATCGCTCACTCTCCATGGGATATTCCATTAAGGTTGAAGAATGTTGAAGCCACATATCATAGAATAGCCATGACCTTGTTGCATGATAGGATCCATAAGGAAGCCAAGGTTTATGTCGAGGACATTAGCATTAAGTCCAAAGATAGGTCCGAGCACTTACCTAGCCCTAGGAAATTCTTAAAAAGAGTACAAAAATACAACATGCGTCCGAACCCTCAAAAATGTGCTTTTGGGTAAATTCAGGCAAGCTAATAGGTTACGTTGTAAGATTAAAGGAATTAAGGTTGATCCATCCAATACCAAAGCCATTTAGGAGGTACGGGGTTTCTTAGGATGTCTACAATACATTAGTCGTTTTATATTAAAATTGACTATGGTATATGAATCGATGTTCAAGAAGCTTAATAAGGGAGCCAAGCTTATCTTGGATGAAGAGTGCCAAACAACATTTGAGAAGGTTAAAATGTACTTTGCCAATCCACCTATTTTAGTTCCAACATAACCCGAAAAACCATTTCTCTTATATCGGCCAACACAGAGACTGCAATGGAAGCCATGCTAGCCCAACGGGATGAGAAAGAAAAACATGTTGTGTACTACCTAAGAAAGAAATTCTTAGGGTATCAAACTCGGTATATTCCCTTAGAGAAAATGTCCATGGCTTTAGTTTGGGCCACTACAAAGCTTAGACACTATATGTTACCCCATTCGGTCGAAGTAGTAGTGTCAATGGACACTATCAAGTCCATTCTAGAACAACCATCTATTAACAGTAAGATAGTCCAATGGATGGTCATGTTATCAAAATTCAAACTTATGTATGTCCACAAAAGGTAGTAAAGGTAAGAGTTGTGTCCGAATATTTAGTTGATTTGGTGACTATTAAAACGCAATGACAATAGTTCGACTTTTCTAATTAAGAGATTTTATAGGTAGAGATCGACATGCGAACCATGTACTTCGGTGACGCTTCCAATCAAAGGGCATTGGGGTAGGAATTCTTTTAGTCTCGCTACAAGGACTACAAACTCCTATTTCAGTTAAGTTGGATTTCGAGGTCACCAATAATAATGTAGAATACGAAGTGTGTATCACGAGTTTACAACATGCAATAGAAATAAAGGACAAGAACATCAGCGTTTATGGTGACTCGAATCTGGTCATTAATCGAGCTCGTAGAAATGGATGGTAAGAAGCGAAGCCTTCGCACTTTACCATATGCACCTAATGAAATTAGCAACATACTATGATAAAAGTTTATACACATACATTCCTAGGGACGACAATCAATTTGCAAATACCTTAGCCAAACTAGTATCTATGATTAACAGATCCTAGTGGAATTCACTCAATGCCTATTAGTATAAAATGAAGGAGCTTAGTGTCACACGTCTACACACCGGCAGTATTTTGTACCGACGAAAAAGTTGGTACTTTGATATTTACCGATATTTAGATAGCAAAGAATACCCAATGGCTCCCACTCCCAAAGCATATCAAGCAATTCGCATATTAGTTGTTCAATGTTTTCTAAGTAAAGAATAACAATATAAGAAAACCTATGTGGGTATTAGATTACTTTGCATCAACCAACATGACGTAGAACATGTAATATGTGATGTTCATGGAAGAGAATGTGGACCACACATGAATGGAAGAATGTTAGTTTAAAAATCCAATGACTAGAGTATTATTTGTCGACTATGGCAGTAGATGTAGGAACCACGACCCGTCCCCGGTAAGGGAACCAGAATGGGACCGAGCTTCCTAACAAAATGGCGGATCTGTTTGATTTTTGAAGATTCTTTTTGAAGATGATCTTTTGAAAGTCTATTTAGAAAGTGAGGGCGTGTATCTTATTGAGATTTTCGACTTTTGTAGTTTAAGTAAAGGTGATTGACGATTTTTATTAATCATTTTAGTTTTGGAATTATTTTTCGAAAGTCTCGGGATATTATTTTGTAATTTAGCAAAATAGAAAATAATTAAAATCTACTTTCGCCACAAGGCTTCCAGTCCAAAAAGATCAACTCGAATTAGATTGGATCGAGAGCCGGGCCTGGCCACTAGCCGGGGTCGGCGAGAGCCAACGTTGACTGTGCCGGCGCCCGCCATCGGTCGAGAATGAAAAAATCAGTCTCGGTCCTATAACCTCGGCTGTCCAAAAAGAAATTAAATTTTTTCATTTTTAAATTAGAAATGCCAAGATGCTTTTAGGAGAATTAAAAAGCGGAAAATGAAGAGTTGCCGATCGGTTTATGAATAAAAACTAACAAAAATAAAAAGAATACTCTTCCGAGTCTTAGTATGGAAAGTCTAACCTTGGAAGATGTTTATAAAATGACTCCATCAGTCTCATCTGTTGAGAATCCTGATTCGTGGATAAAGGTACGAAACATAGGGATAAGCCCTTCCGTTCCGCCTGTTAATGGACGACCATGACTAATTCAAGTTGTGAGTAAAAAAGATGTGTTTAAATAAGCAAGAAAACAACATATTAGATGCAAAATAAAATCAACCAAAACATGCTAGAAAACGATAAAAGCAAGAATGGAAATGCGATAAATGAAAGTGAAAGGAAAAGTGAAAGAAAGCGAAAAAGGAAATAAAAGATTACATCGAGCAAGGAGGAATTAAAAAGCGATTATATATCGAATTCATAATACTGAAAATAATAAATACACTACTACGAGAACAAATTTTAACTACGGTTATCGGGCGTTGTCCGTGTGGCCGTCGTTGTATGTAGGCATCTTTTACTACGGTTCAAAACCGTAGTAAAAGAGCACCTATGACGATGGTTCTTCTAGAGAACCGTCATCATATAAAGCCCCAAGTTCCATCTTTAACAAGCTCAACAACACAATTTCATATTTCACAACAAGTTCTACCTTTAACAAGTTACAACAAAGAATATATTACAATGATGTGAAATATAATACAAAGAGTACTCTTCTTTCGAGTATTTATATCATAAAGTTCACCTTTCGTCTTGAAACTTTGTGGTACATGCTGATTTCAATGTTTTTGCCCCAAGGAAAATCTCTACCTACCTCAAACTGATGCTTTTGTAGTAGATTTAGTTATGTGATTGTCTTTATGACGACATTACTTGCTTACAGCTTGTTGCGGTGGTAACCAGGACAACATATATTACATCATATTTGTAGTCCACGCTACCTCCGCACGAACTCCAAGCAAACAACATAGTCATAAGCACAAGCACATAACTCAATCTACTAAAAAGCATCGCTTTAGGTAAATAGAAATGAACCTTTTGGCATAAATATTGAAAGCATTTAAACCATAAAGTTTTAAGACAAAGAAATGGACTTTTTGACATAAGTGTTGAAAAAGGAATACATAAACAGGACATCTCACCAATAACCTCTATTTCCTTTATCATTGTCCCAAAGTGATGCTCCTCTCATAAATGCATTTCTTGGAGTTCTTGTCCACATAAAAACCGAGGAAAACATTAAGCAACAACTTATCAACAAGAAACATAACAAACATCGAAGCATCATAAACTAGAAAGGGACATGAACACAAACATTTGGTCGTTATTCTTGCTCCCGCTTCTCAACAAGGAACTTTATGGTATAAATCACTTCATCCGAATTTATACCAAAAAATTCCTCGTTGAGAAGTGGGAGTGAGATTAGCAAGAAAAAGGATATAAATCACTTGTTTACCTGAAAAAGCTTGTCATCATCAAGTTTGCACCTTTTGAATCAACTACTTCAAAGGATATATCATTGAGTTTTGCTTGATCTACAAAACTCAGGTACTTAAAGCAACAACTTCTTCATAAGAAACAGAACAAACATAGAAGGATTATAAATTGGGAAAGGAAATCAAAACTAACATTGATCTCTAACCTCGGCTTCCACTTCTCAACCGAAAAGCATTCTACCCTTCCATTGGATAGCTTAGTCATTATTTTGGTCCCGATCGAACAATGTTATGTTACATGAATACTACAAGTCAGAAATAATGAAAAGCAAGCTCCAATTTTTAAAACAAGCAACAATGTGAATATCCTCCGGAATAAAATATTATTATACAATAATGTTCTTACTGAGTTGATATAATTACATAGTTTATACCTTTTTCCCCTCTTTTGGACTTATCTTCGATATATATGCCCTCTTGATGGTCAACCCTTAAATACAAATCTTAAAAATTGTAATCTTCATATTCGACAGGCATTCCCAAGAAGAAAGATGAGGTCTCCTTAACATACTCACACATATCTTCATCCCCCAAGCAACGTGCCTCTTCCCTTGAAGAACAATAGACCACATCATTCGTCGGGTCGTCAATGTATAACACTTGTCTTGCTTGGGATGCCATAATGAATTGATCCCCATTAGGCCTTTCTCTTGTGAGATTGACCATCGTGAATCCCATCTCATCAACTAGGAAACATGAAGTGTATCAGCCTCCAATGTGATCCCACTATTTTGCGAGGTGCTTCCATTGCCCCGGCTCTTTGTGTAGAAATAGTACCCATTGACGTCATACCCGGGGTAAGATATAACTTTCAACTGCGGCCTTCTAGCCACGCTTACTAATGTTTGCGAGATATGTTCTCGTGATTCTTACAATAGGCTAGTGATCACTCTATCTCCGAACCGGTTGACAAATGTGTCATTATGATGGGTCAAACCCACGTCTTATTTTTTCCTTAATACTGTCTCCTTATGAGGGATTTGTGCTCATCAATAAATGCCTCGCACTTCATCGCTATTTTATAGGATATAAAGATGTGTTTGATCCCTTACAACCCGACCAATTGTTAGAACCGTCGGCTCGAGTTTCCCTACTCATCGATCTTCCCCATAAATCGATATTTTGGAATACCAACTTCTTCCATTTATGGGTAGTATTCACAACAGAACTTGAAACACTCTCCGCTATGTATCCCTTAACAATGCACGCTTCCGGTCGGTATCGATTTCTAACACACCCTTTGAGAATTTTCATAAAACGTTCAAAAGGGTAAATCCATCGGTAAAAAACTTGGCCACATAATCACAGTTCTCTCACCAAATGGACAACTAGGTGCACCATGATATCAAAAAAGAAGGTAAGAAGTTCATCTAAAATTGGCACAATGTACGAGTCACGCCGCACTAAAGATCATCCAATTTCTCCAAATTAACGACTTTGCTACATATGAAGAAGAAGCAAATTCTTGTGATCAACTGTCTCGACATGTTTCGAGTATCACGGCTTGAATAGCAAGCAACAGTATTTGTTGCATCAAAGCATGACAATCGTGAGATTTTTAAGACCGATTATTCTATAATCGGACATCAAAACGAGTCTACTGATGTTTGAAGAATATCCCTATGGTACTTTGAGTTTTTTCAAACGTTGTTTTTTCGTTCTACTCATTGTGTAGGACGTTGGAGGCATATATGCTCTCTCCCCTTTGGTTGTGGTGGTAATTCCTCCGATGTTCATATTTCACACATATTGAGTCATGCTTTCTCTTCATCCTTGGTCTTCCTCGGTATGTTCAAAAGCATGCCAATGAGCCTTTCACAAATGTTTTCTCTCTATGCAGTACATCAAGACTATGTCTTACATACAACTCTTTCCAATATGGAAGATCACAAAATATTGATCTCTTTTTCGACACACTCGTTTTCGGATTGACGTCGGTGCATCGCTGGCCGAACTCCATACCAAGATCATTCACTTGCTTATATATTTAATGTCCTATTAATGGAGTTGGAGTAGAATCCATCTCGATTTTACCATTGAAAGCCTTGTTTTTCTTACGATATTGATGGGAAAAGGGAAGAAACTTTCGAGTGTACGAGATAGGCCGTCTTTTTCTATGCTTAAGTTGATAGGAGCAAGCACCCTCTGCACAAATAGGGCATGCCTTGTGGCCTTTGATGGTGTATCCGGAAAAGTTTCCATACGCAGCGAAGCTATTGATTGTGGTGAAGATCATAACTCGCAATGTAAATTGCTCTTGACGGTACGCATCGTAAACCGAAACACCTTCATCCTACAAAAGCTTGAAATCTTGAAAACGAGGCTCCAAGTACACATCCGATGAGGAGGTTTATGGAGGAGAGAAAAGCTGTAGAAAGCAGTAAGATTGAGAGTTGTAAGTGGGCGCGGAAACAGTAGATCGCGGTTTTTAAGCTCATCTAAAAGACATATGACAACGGTTCTATGATAGAACCATCATCATATGTCACATTTAACGACGATTCTATTAGAAGAACTGTAGTTTGAAGGTTTGCTCTTGGAGAGGCTTAGTCACCTTAGAGGGGGCTTAATAGGGTGATGAGGAAATTTGAAAAAGAAATGGAAGATTAAAGTCTAAAACAGACTTTGAGACTGTCTCGAGTCTAGATTGGGCTCGGAAAAATGTTAACTCGAAGTTACGTGGAAACTCTCCTGGGGCAGAAAACCAAGGCCGGTGCTAATCCAAGCACCAAGTCAAATCCACTATTTTGAATCCACAAAATACATTAGAAAGAATTCACCAAAATTGCTCCCTTAAACAATTCCTTACAAGGTTTTCCTAGACTCGAAGTTCCCTTATCCGATCTAGTACTTCCTAACCGAGGTAACCTTTATAGTTGGGGACAACCGATCCGAGTTAACCGGTACAACTGAGCCCGGGGACCTTACTCAAAAAGTGAGAAGAAAGTTTGTGATCTGATTAAAAGACCTTACAACTCATAAAGATGTTAACTACATAGTTGGAGTTGTAAGTAGAAGATTGAATATGAATACATGGACTTTTGCTTAAGTATGAGTATTGACAATGGTTCTAGCAATCTTCAAGTCTTGAGATTTCGCTTCTATTTATAGATGACCAAGCAGCTTAGCCATTGTGATTAGCTTTTGATTAGAAGTCCTCTGTGACCGTTGTAACGGTTCTTCCGAGTCGCTCGAAAAGATCCGTTGAGATGTGAACATTGTGCAACGGCTCTTGACTCCTTAGGATGTCCCAATCCACTAGTGGTGTTCGAAAAGTAAGGTGGAAACCACCATTGAGCTTAGCGTTGAAGATTTTTAGTTTTGCAAACAAACAACCCCGACACGGTTCTCGGGCCTTGATTAGAAGTATAAAGAGCCTTGTCTGTCGGCGATTTGGCATCTTGAAGCCGGTTACTTTTGTGATTCAAAAGTAGGATCAACCTCATTCAAATAACCTCGGATAAAACTCGGATAAAAACCAGATAAAATGCATAGGGGGCACCGAGCACAAGTGGCTTCATTTAGGGGATGAAGCTCTTAGTCTCCGGCGGACTATCTTGGAGCTTAAACGCAGCACTTTGATGTTTATAAGCTTGAAGTGCAACATTTTACGCTATCTTGAAGTCTTCAGCTCCGTCTCCGATTGGAAAAAAGTGAAATGCATAATTTTGAGCCAGGAATTTCCTTGTATACAGCACTCGGATCCCGCTGTCTCTAGAGGCTTGGCCAGGTCTTGGATCGTTTAAAAGGAAAGGGGATTTTCGGATCGACCCATGGGAAAAGACTATTTATGTGGTGCTGGGGGTTCTTTGTGGTTCACTAGTTCCGTCACACCAATTAAACAAATTCCGTGATCCAAATCCCCAAACAAGACTCGGGATTTCATCGGTGGACCAACAAAATAGATAATAAGAGAGGACATGACACTTTTAGGTGTCTACACAAGGAAACCTTCCCAAGGGCCGGACCTAAACCAACGATCCCGAAAGGATAAAAGGGTAATTAACATAAAAACTAGGAACTCAAGTGTTAGTATCTGTAACTAACTAGACTTACAAAAGACAAGCAAAACAAATGACCCATAAATAGATCTCTAAAAGAACGAAATGTAGATTGGAATCGATGGACATCCTTCGAGATTGCTCCTAGTCATATTGTAACTTCATCTTATTAGGAAAGACATTTTAGCACTACTATAAGAACCACTTTAAACTGCGGTTCAAAATGACTTCAACTACAGTTATCCGGCATCGTGTACGTGGCCGTCATTGTAAGTAGGCATTTTTACTACATTTCAAAATCGTAGTAAAAGAAGGCCGATGAGGACTGTTCTTCTTTAGAACTGTCGTCATACAAAATCTATTACTATGATTCTTTCAAAAGAACCCCGGGTTCAAAATGACTTAAACTATGGTTATCCAGGCATTGTGTATGCGGCCGTTATTGTAAGTAGGCATCTTTGACTACGTTTCAAAATCATAGTAAAAGAAGGCCTATTATGAACGTTCTTCTTTAGAACCATCGTCATACAAAATGTATTACTAGGATTCTTTCAAAAGAACTGTAGGAATAGGTAAACCTATGATAATGGTTCTTCCCTAAGAACCGTTGTCATTGGTCCTGGCACAACTCCCCTTGTTCAACCAAAAAGGTTCTTTCTTAAGAACCGTAGTAATAAGTTTGAAATTTTTTGATAATTTTTTGTTTCTTCGTGCCCCGATACATAAAATACACTACAAAATACATCGGAACAACTTACACAATAACCACCAATAGCCTAAATTGTTCCAATACTAAAACCATTTCCCACATTACTATAGCCACAACAATTCCATTTTTAACAAGTTCGACAACACAATATTATAGTTAACAATGAGTTCCATCAAAGAATATATTACAATGATGTGAAAATATAATACAAAGAGTACTCTTCTTTCAGTATTTATGTTAAAAAGTTCATCTCTCGTCTTGAAATTTTGTGGTATAAACTAGTTTTAATATTTATGTCAAAGGAAATCTCTATTCACCAAAATTCATGCTTTTGTAGTAGATTTAGTTATATGATTGTCTTTATCATAATATTGCCTGCTTAGAGTTGTTGTATCGGTAGCCTAGACAACATATGCGCAAAATATTTGCTGACCACACTACCAATGCACAAACTCTAAGCATGCAATATGTTCATAAAGACAAGCACACAATTGAAGCTACTAAATAACATAAATTTGGGTAAATAGAGATGAACCATTTGGCATAAATATTAAAATCATTTAAACCACAAAGCTTCAAGAGAACAAGATGGAGTTTTTACATAAGTACTAAAAAACAATACACAAACATGATATCTCACTAGTAATCACTATTTCCTTTATCATTGTTCCAAAGTGATGTTCCTCTAATGAATACATTGCTTGGAGTTATTGTCCACATAAAAACTAAGGAAAGCATTAACCAACAACTTATCCACAAGAAACATTACAAACATAGTAAGGATCATAAATTACAAAGGGATATAAAAAGCTAACATTTGGTCGTTATTCTCGCTCCCGCTTCTCAACTTAGAAATTCGTGGTAAAATTCACGTGAGTTAATTTATACCAAAAAGTTTCAAGTTGAGAAATGGGAGTTGAGATTAGCAACCAAAAGGGGTATAAATCACTTGTTCATTACCCTGAAAAAGCTTGTCATCATCATGTGTGCAACTTTGGAATCAACTACTTCAAGAGCTATATCATTGAGTTTTGGTTCATTTACAAAATTCAGGCAACTAAAGCGACAACTTCTCCGTAAGAAATAGAACAAACATAGAAGGATTATAAAATGGGAAAGGAAATCAAAACTAACATTGATCGCTAATGTCAGCTTCGAAGCTTCTCAACTAAAAAGCATTCTACCCTTCCATTGGACAACTTAGTCCTTTTGATCCTCATCGAACAATGATCTCTTACATGAATACTACAAGTCAAAAATAATGAAAACAAAGCTGCAGTTACTAAAACAAGCAACAATATGGATATCCATTAATAAAAATTGTTACACAATAATGTTCTAACCGAGTTGATATAATTACATGGTTTATCCCCTTTTTCCTCTCCTTTAGACTTATCTTCAATATATATGCCCTATTGATGGTCATCCCTTAAATATAATTCTTTAAAATTGGCATCCTTATTATCCACAGGCATTCCCAAAGAGAGGGTGGGGTATCCTCAATAAACTCACACACATCATCACCATCCCCACCAAAGAAAGTGCCTATTCCCTTGAAGAATAATAGACCACTTATCATTGGTTGGGTCGTCAATGTACAACACTTGTTTTGCTTGGGATGCCAAAATGAATTGATCCCCTCTAGCCCCTTCTCTTGTGAGATCGACCATCGTGAATCCCATCTCATCAACTCGGATACCGTTGTTATTGTCAACCCATTTGCACCGGAAAACAGGTTCACAAAATTCAACATAGTCTAGCTCTTATATCTCCTCAATGACTTTGTAATATGACATTTTAGATACAATGGGATTTTTGTCCTTGGAGATTGAAACATGAAGTGCACAAGCCTCCGATTTGACCCCACTATTTTGCACGGTGCTCATATTGTCCTAGCTCTTTATATAAAAAGACTATCCACCGATGTCATACCCACGGTAAGATATGACTTTCAACTACGATCCTCTAGCCAAGCTGACTAATGTTTGTGAGATATGTGGTTATGATTCTTCTAATTGGCTAGTGATGACTCTATCTATGAACTTGTTGATAAATGTCCGATTATGATGGGTCAGTACCCATGTATTATTTTTTCCTCGGTACTTTATCTTTATGAGGGATTTGTGCTCATCAATAAACGGCTCCACTTCATCGTTGTTTTATAGAATATAAAGATGTGCTTGATCCCTCATATCCTCGACTGATTGTTAGAACCGTCGGCCCCGGTTTCCCCGGCCACTGATCTTCCCCATAAATTGATATTTTGGAATACTGGGGTAGTATTCACAATAGAACTCAACACACTCCTTAGATGGGTATGCCTCAATAATGCATGCTTCCAGTCGATACCGATTTCTAACATACCCTTTGAGAATTTTTATAAAATGTTTAATAGGGTACATCAATCGGTAAAAAGCTGGGCCACGAAGCGCACTTCTCTCAACAAATGGACAACTAGGTGCACGATGATATAAAAAAAAGGTGGGAAGTACATCTCAAGTTGGCACAATGTAACGATTATGTCGCATTGAAGATCATCTAATTTCTCCGAATTTGGTTGCATGTTCGATGGCAACCACTAGGAAGTTGTTAACACCATCACGATATTCTACACTCCTCCTATCGCTATAAACCAACACTCGATCCATACCTTACCCATAAACACGAGAAGCAATTCACCACATGTAGTTCGAAAAGTATGTACTTTCATCATTTATACACAAATAATATGACATGAGCCTACGATCCTTCCATAGGGATAGATGGCCCTAAACCCATTCAAGAATAATATGACCCTAGACCGTGTAGCAAAATCTTATCATACATTTGATAAAATTTTGGCAGCATTTCCCTTAGTCCTTCAAGTACAACATATGAAAACGAAATGGCTAATGTGTATATCCTTACTTAATTGTATGCTAAAATTAGTAAAGATATACACATAAAACCCATCGTCACCATAATTGCACCCAAAGAACGAGAGAGGAAACGAGTATCGTGATATCTTGTCAAATGTATGATAAGATTATAATAGCCACACAAGTTATTATTCCAACACAAACAATTAAATAACCTATACATACCAAGCTAATATCCTTAGCGCTATACACACATTTATGCACGTACCAGGACCTAAGATAACTTGTTATATACATATTTTTGAACGGGTTCTCGAAGCTTATGAAATGCATACAATAATTTTATGAAAAGCAAAATAAGCACAATTATACACAATTAAGCATACCATTTGTCAAATTAAATGAAAACAAAAAAATGTTGTTACCTAGTACATCTTCGTCACACGAACCATTATTGTAACTTGTTATTTTTTTGTGGCGGTTAAATTTCTCTTTTCTTTAAAATAAAGAGCATAATCTTTGCTTTCCAGTTCCTTGGAAAGAGATGTACTATTATAGGACCAAGCGGCCCTTACACGTAATCCAGACCTTCCCTAGGAAGATAGGGGTGGGGGTACCCGAACCGGAGTTTCCACATGAAGCGTCGTCTCTTTAGATTTTTTAAGATGTGGGTTGTGCCTCTTGTTAAGATTCACAATTTTCGTAAATTGATTTAAAAACAGTTTAAGTTTAGAAACTAATTTTACTTTCGGCATATTATTTCATAATTTAAGAAAACATAAAAGTAAAATTCACCTTCTGCACGCAAGCATTTTGGGCCAAGGTGAGATAAAATCGGTTTGGACCAAAAGCCAAGCACGGTTATCAGCCAACATCGACGAGAGGTAGCACTAGCCGGTAAGCGGCGCCGACTATAAGGCCTCGATTGAGAAAACGAGTCTCGATCCTATGGCCATGACTGTCAGAAAAGAACTTGACTTTTCCCATTTTTTAAATCATAAATGCCGAGAAGCGATTACGAGAATAAAAAATGAAGAAAGATATAGTAGGTAGTCAATTTTAGACAGTAAAAGCTAACAAAAATAAAAAGAATACTCTTCCAATCTTAGTATGGAAAAGCTGAGCTTCAAAGAGGTTTAAAAACGTGAATCCATCAACCTAAAACCAAGAATCCGAGTGTTCCACGTAAATGTGTGAAACCAATAGATGAGCCATCCATTATGCCCATCAATAGATAACCTTTACTGGTTCAAGTTGTATCCGCTTTAACAGGTTTTCCGAGTGATATAGCATCGTTTCTAAGTGTTACGGAATCTATCGTATATATTCTCTTTTGACTTTGACTCGACTCGAAAGCATATTCTTGTTTATCATTTCACACACAGTCCGAGTCACTCGGACAACACTCGAATATATTACATGTTCAAACACTTGTTCTTTTTGCATAAACTCAATTATGACTTCATGATCTAAGTTTAATTGGATTACTCGTGTTAATTCATCTTTCTAAGTCAGCATGCTTGATTTGAACATTGGCGGTTTGGATCGAGTCTTTCCACTCGATGTTATTTATCCGACTTGTTTTGCTTCTAGACCGACTCGGATGAAATTTGAGTATAATGGATATTAGATTCAAAAAGGTCCATTTCTTTTCGACTTAGATAATTATGCATTTAATTATCTTAATTAAAATTATTATTTGTGTCTAATCTTGGACCAAAGTATTTTATACTTTGAGAACCAAATTGATTTACTTTTGTAGGTTATTCAAATGAGGCTATCATATTTTTGAATTACAAAAGTAACCAGCTTCAAAATGTCAAATCACCACCAGACAAGGCTTTTTCCACCTCTAACCAAGGCCCGGACATCGTGTCGTGGTTTTGTGTTTCCAAACCTAGAAATCCGTAACGCTAAGCTCAACGGTGGTTTCCACCCTACTTTTTAGACACCACTAGTGGATTGGGACTTTCAAAGGAGTCAAGAGCCGTTGCCCAACGTTCACACCACGACGGATATTTTCCGAGTGACTCGGAAAATCCATTGCAACGGTCACAAAGGACTTCCAGTTAGAAGATAGTCACAACGGCTAATCTGCCTGGTTATCTATATATAGAAGTCAACTCTCAAGACTTAAAGATTGCTAAACCAACTGTCAATACACGCACTTAAGAAAAAGTCATTGTATTCATACTCAATCTTCTACTTACAACTCCAACTCGTACTTAATATCTTTCCGAGTTGTAAGGTCTTGTAATCAGTTTACAAACACTCATTCTTACTTTCCGAGTAAGGTCCCTTGACTAAGATGTAAGGTTTAACTCATCTCGGTTGTCCCTAACCGTAAAGGTTACCTCGGTTAGGAAGTACTAGATCGGATAAGGTAATTTCGAGTCTAGGAAAATCTTGTAAGGAATTGTCTAAGGGAGAAATTCTGGTTGAGTGTTTCTAATGTATTTTGTGGATTTAAAATAGTGGATTTGACTTGGTGCTTGGATTAACACCGACCGTGGTTTTCCGCCCCATGAGGGTTTTCACGTAACTTTCGAGTTAGCACTTTTCTAAGTCTAATCTAGACTCGGACTCTCCACAGAGTTATCTCTAGTTTTATTCTTCCATTATTTGTTTAAAATTCCTCATCACCTTATTCACCCCCTCTAAGGTGACTCAGTCTCTCCAAGAGCAAACCTTCAATTGGTATCGAGCCTAGCCTTTCAGAAAGGATCTAACCATCCAAAGGTATAAAGATCAAATGGCTCGGAACAATGGAGAGTTCGATGAAGGAAGATCTTCCAAGTAGACCACCAAAGTTCAAAGGATCTAACTTCGTGCACTTGGAAGAAGCTCATGGAATGTTTCCTGCTTGGATCATGATGAGGATGTCTAGAACATCATACAAGTAGGCAACTACATTCCCATGAAGACGGAAGAAACAAGACTCGTGCCCAAGACAAAGGCCGAGTTCACTATCGATGAAGTAGAGAAGTTCGAAAGAACTTCAAGGCGATGAACATTCTGATGTGCCCCATCAGCTCGGAAGAGTATAACCGAGTGTATGCCTCGTGACACGGCTAAAGAAGTGTGGGACACACTGGTCAACACTTATGAAGGCACAAGCAAGGTCGACAAGCGAAGATAAGCTGATATATTCACAACTATGAGCTGTTCAAAATGGAGCCAGAAGAGAATATCACTCGGATGTTCATCGGCTTCACCGAGATTACCAATAATCTCAAATCTCTGGGTAGAAAGATTTCCCACGAGGAAATGTTCGGAAAGATACTCGGGAGCCTAACCAAGAGAAGATGGGGTCCCAAGGTGATGACCATTGAAGAGGCTCGGAACCTATCCCAACTCAAGCCGGACGAACTCATTGGGAAACTACTCACGCACGAGATCCATCCGGAAGAGGAGGACGCAGAGGTCAGCACCAAAAAGAACAATGCGCTTAAAGTCTCGAAACCAAAGAAGCAAATCTGAGTTCATCGGACTCGAAGAGGATCCCATGGTACTCATCGTTAGAGACCTCAAGAATGATGAAGCACAAGAGATGGGATAAGAAGCCAAGAGAAGAGTTCTATAAGAAAGACAAGAAGGATAGAAAAGGTAAGCACTCTTCCCCTTCAAAGTTATCTTTGACTAAGAACTCTAGCTATTTTGAATATGGCAGCAAGGAACACATAGTCAAGGACTCGTCCCAATAGAAAGAGGGACTGAAAGAAGAAAAAGGCTATGATGGCCACATGGAGTGATGAAGACTCATTAGAAGATGATGAGGACTCATCATCCCAAATAGGCTTGGACCCTTTCTTCAACATCTTGAAAATGGGTTCACGGACCATAGTCAATTTTGATATGAAACGACTAATGTACTTTAAATGTCCTAAGAAACCTCGTATCTCCTTTTATGTTTTTGGTGGCAGAATTTCTTGAATAGCTTTGATCTTGGATGGATCAACTTCGATTCCTCTAAGACTAACAACATAGCCTAATAATTTTCCTGAGGTTACCCCAAAGACACACTTTTGAGGATTAAGGCACATGCTCGTATTTTCTAAGGTCTGTGTAAGTGTCCTGCCCTATTCTTAGACTTAATGATCATCTCATCCACATAGACCTCAACTTCTTTGTGAATCATGTCGTGCAATAATGTTGTTCTTGTCCTCTCGATTGGTTGTGCCTGCATTATTGAGCCCAAATGACATCGCCACATAAGAGTACGTCTCCCATTAAGTGATGGAGGTTGTCTTCTCCATGTCTTCCTCAGCCATCTTCACCTAATTTTACCCGACATAACCGTCCATAAATGAGACCAAAGCATGTTCCATTATTCTATTTACAAGGATGTTGATATGGGGCGGTGGGAAATCATCTTTAGGGCTTGCCTTGTTCAAATCCCTAAACTCAACACATATCCGGACCTCGTTGTCTTTCTTCGTAACCGGTACTATGTTTGCTAGCCACCGAGAACCCATCCTTTAATTGCTTCCGGACCTCAATTTTGCTATGTTTGTCAATTAAGGCATGCCTATGTTTTTGGAAGCAATTATAAGTTACGAGATAAAGATATCAACTTTAAGCTTTTGAAGGTGTTTTAGGATTGGGTCTTCTTTTTTAGCATGTTCATGTTGTTTTGGGGCTTCCTGTGTCATGTTGTAGACCCACGGGTACATTATGCTTTGTCAAAATCTAGTAAGAAATTGGATTTCGGACTCTTCGTTTCTCACCAAAAGTCTTTTACTTCTAAGGGTGGTGTGCCCTACAAGTGGTCGTCACAATCCATGGAATTCCGCTTCTAAAGGAGGCAAGCTATGAAGTGGTTTGGAGTTATTGATGTTTTGAATAAAGACATATGGGTCCCATTGATGTCGAATGGGTTAAGAGAATATGGCTAAGGTACCACTAAAGGGGTTTTTGTTGTTGGTTGGTTTGAGGGCGGCCTTAGGGAGACAAAATTTACCATTACGAAACATGTTGTCCAACTTATTTTTGAATGTCCAACATTGCTCGGTATTGTGTCCTCATGCACGATAGTATTTGCGAGAATTTTCCTGCGTCCTAGTTTTTAGACTGTTTTGTAGTTTTTTATTTTTCTCTTATAAGTGGCAATTTTATTTTCCCTTTAGCTAACCGG
Source organism: Talinum fruticosum (assembly GCA_021018815.1). Lineage (NCBI taxonomy): Eukaryota > Viridiplantae > Streptophyta > Magnoliopsida > Caryophyllales > Talinaceae > Talinum > Talinum fruticosum. The sequence goes on along the minus strand of JAITYX010000088.1, from coordinate 755,159 downwards.
CGGTCAAGGGCTTTAGCATTTGTGGTATCAATTGAAGTGTATTCGTTATACCTGCTAAAGGCATTGACATCTGCACCCCTGCTAGTATTGCCTTTGTTGAAGGTTTTCTTATATTTAGACCGATAGTTTACCTTTATACCCAGTCACGACTTTTGTGGTCGTGGTATGTAGTTCTTCTTTTATCGGAATATCGACATCTTTAAGGGTTGAGAAACTCATGAACGGTAGGAATTTGAGGTTCTAATTGTAGGGAGCCTAAAGGTTCTTCACTATGGTCCGTACTTTGTCCTTCTCGGAAGGTCGGTGTACCATGTGGGAAGCCTTTGCCATCCACTTGGTGAGAAAGTCTACAAAAAAATTTTCTCTCCTTACTTGATCAACTCCAAGTCCCTAACTATATCGGGTAGATTAATGTCATAGGAGTATTAATGTAGGAACTCCTTACACAGATCATTCTAATTGGTTATCTTACATGAGTTAAGCTGCGTTATACCACTTAATTACGTCATTATCAAAGTTCCATGGAAAGATGATGTGGTAAGTGTCTTCCGGTATGTTCTTAAGGCTCATTGCTCCTAAGATGTTTCGAACATGGTGATGGGGATTCTCGGAACCTCGAAACTTAATATCGAGCATGGTGAACATAGGGGGTAGCTTTCCTTTGGGGATTGAAGTGAATCCCTTATGGTCAAAGTAGCGATAATCGAACATCAATGACTCCCTTAACATTTGTTCTATCTACTCTATACGTGGATCAAACTTGGATTCATGTTTGGGACTCGCTTGGTGGACATGGTGGGCATGGAGGACCTCATCCTCCTAATAATTCTTGTTCTTCTCCTTCACCGTCTTTCTTACTGTCCTCAATAGCTTTTAAGATTGCTTTGAGAGTGTCCGATAGGGACTTTATTTTCTTAGCTTCAGCCTCAATCCGGGCTTTAGCACCTAGAGCCCAACGAGCCATCAGGATGTAGGCTGCCCAATTCTTCATCAATTAAAGGCAACTCGTCACATGAATGGTAAGATGTTGATTCAGAAAATTGAGAGACTTGGTTATTACTGGTCGACCATGGCAGTAGATTGCTATGAGTTTGTTAGAACATTAGCATCACCTTGGCTATTCTCGGTTTGGGGAATAGACATTATTGGCAAGATGACCCGTAAAGGAATGGTTGGTCACGAATTTGTGTTAGTAGCAATTGACTACTTCACCAAGTGTGTAGAGTCATCATCTTTTGCAACCTTGACATAGAAACAGGTAGCTAAGTGCATTACCCATAATATCATTTGCCGTTATGGGGTTCCCCATGAGCTAATTAGTGACCATGGTAGTCATTTCAAGAAAAAAGTAACCGACTTGTTGGACAATACAAGATTAAGCACCATAAGTCTTCGCTTCATCATCCTCATACTTATGGAGCAGTCCAGGACTCTAATAAAAACATTCGTAGCATAGTGAAGAAGATGGTTGTCAATTATAAGGATTGGCCCGATAAATTTCCTTATCCTTTATGGGGCTATCGAACATCTATTATAACCTCTACAGGAGCAGCACTATACTCCCTAGTTTATGGCATGGAAGCAGTCCTTCCAATAGAGATTGCCATTCCCTTGTTAAGGATCATTGCTGAAAGTTAGATTCCGAAGCGAGTAGGCTAAAGGACGCTATGAAAAGTGAGTGTTGTGTGATAAGAGGCACCTTAACACCCTACATAATGTCCAAATATACCATACATGTATATCAAGGGCATTCAACAAAAGAATTCGAGATTTGGTCCTCAAACAGATTAGAGCACCAATTCGGGATCCACGAGGAAAATTTAAGCCTAATTGGCCAAGCCCATTTGAGCTTAGTTAGATATTGCCATGTGAAGCAGTGAAATTGACTGATTTAGATGGTGAAGAATTATTTCATACACAAACTTTTGTCAATTGAAAAAATATTACGTCCGGCGGGATCCTAGACGTTGGGCCGAGCCAGGCCCAACAAGGCCATGCCGTAGCCGGCGCCGGTCACCAGCTGGAGAATGGTGGGTTGGCCGGGCGAGTATCCCTCCTTATGTCTAATTCTGTAATTCATCTTTTACTCGTCCAATTAGACAGTTCCTTCATTCATTTGTTGGATAGCCCTATTAGGCAGTCTATGTATGTATTTTACTTTGTATTATTTATTGAAGGTTGTCCAATTTATTTATTTGTTTTTACCTCTAGGTTAGCGATAAAAACCTAAAATGTAAAGTTATAGCATAATACTTGCTTTTATTTAATAAAAGGTAAGCCTACTACTTACCTAAATACATAGCTCATAAAAGGGAATGCAAGCACACTCGCTTGTAAAAAACAAAAACAAACAATAAAATAGTTCTAAAGACGCAACATTAATCCTTCTTTTCTTTATTCTTTCCTAAAATAAAATATAAGCCCTAGTCAATCTTAACTTTGTTGCCTTTGGGGTTGCTAGACCGAGCCCCATCGTCCTGGGTACGCTTCTTTAGTTCTTCGATTCTTCGAGCCCTCTTCTCCCCAACTTCCTTGGCTTTAATTTCTCTTCGGCAAACGAGGTTCGGCCACCCGAGGTTTCATTTCGTGAATCTAGACGGGTGCGAGTAGTAGGGACAACTTCGTCCGAATCTATATCTCTAGCTCTCAATGCCTAATGCCGTTGGGGATCCACCTCTATTATCTACTCAAGGTAAAAGAGAGATACTACAGTATTTAGTTTACCTCCAAGTGCCAACAGTTTCGCAAGTTCATCCAATATTCAGTGCCATGATTTCATCCACCTAGAGTTTTCAAATCCTTAGAACAAATTCAAGGTAGCAGGCCAAATGCGAGTCTAATAAGGGAATTACTTGCTCTATTCCCATCTGCAGACAACTCACAGTAAGGGAAGTAATAGGTGCTTCTTTCTAGGCCCAACAAGCATGAAGGTTTGCTCTTGGAGAGTCTTAGTCACCCTATAGGGAGGGTTGAATAGGGTGATGAGGAAATTTTTGAAAACTTGGAAGATTTAAGCTTGAAAAGAGTACTCAAGACAATCCGAGTCTAGATTGGACTCGGAAAAGTGTAAACTCATATATACGTGGAAACCCTCTTGGGGCAAAAAACCACGGACAGTGCTAGTCTATGCACCAAGTCAAATCCACTATGTTGAATCCACAAAACACAGTAGATTAACTCAACCAGAATTGCTCCCTTAAACAATTCCTTACAGAGTTTTCCTAGACTCGAAATTCCCTTACCTAATCTAGTACTTCCTAACTGAAGAAACCTTTACAATTAGGGACAACTGAGCTGAGCTAACCCTTACAGTTCAGTCAAGGGACCTTACTCAGAAAGTAAGAAGAGTATGTAACTGATTACAAGACTTTACAACTCGGAAAGTATGAAATATAAGCTAGGAGTTGTAAATAGAAGATTGAGTATAAATACAATGACTTTTGCTTAAGTAATGTGTTTCAATAATAATTCTAGCAATCTTCAAGTCTTGAGAGGTGGCTTCTATTTATAGATGACCAAGCGGATTAGCCTTTGTGACTAATTTACGAACGAAGTCCTTTGTGACCGTTGTAATGGTTTTTCTTAGTCACCGAGAAAGATCCGTTGAGATGTGAACGTTGTGCAATGGCTCTTGACTCCTAAGGGTGCTCCAATCAACTGGTGTTGTCTGAAAAGTAGGGTGGAAATCACCGTTGAGCTTAGCGTTGAAGTTTTTAGTTTTGGAAACGAGACAACCCCGACACAACTTCTCGGCCTTGTTCGAAGTAGAAAAGCCTTGTCCGCTTGTGATTGATAGCTTCAAGCCGATTATTTTTGTAATTCAAAAATAAGATGACCTCGTTTGGATAACCTACAATAGTAAATAAATTTGGTTCTCAAAGTATAAAATACTTTGGTCCAAGATTAGGCACATATAATAATTTAATTAAGATAATTAAGTGCATAATTATCTCTGGCTTAGAAGAGTGGAATTTTCCGAGTCTAATATTCATTATACTCAAATTCAGTCAGAGTTAGTCCTAAGAAAGATCAAATTATAAGAGTGAAAACATCGGAGTATACGTACTTGATCCGGACAAATAATTCTCAAACAAACATGCTGACTTAGAAAGATGAATTAATGTTGTAATTCACTTTACTTCAGAATATGCAGTCGAACTCGGATAAGAAGTGTTGGAGAGATTATTTGAACATGCGATAAATCTGAGTGGTGTCCGAGTGACTCGAAATATCAATGTGAGAAGATACATAAGAATGTGTGTTCCGAGTCCGTCAAAATCGAATGACAACTTAAACAGGAGTTTCTATGGTACTCGAATGACTTATAATCAAAACTTAGGAGGGATGAGGTTTGTGCTTGAGGCTTTGATAGTACTCGGAATGATCTAGTTTTAGAGTCCGAGTCTTCGATCTCCCCCTTTTGATGAAAGGCATTCATACGTAGATAGAAACTTTGTTAGTAAATAATCATGAGTTTTCATTCTTGCTCGAGTAGAATATCCGAGAATATAGAGTAATGAGTGAAGTGATTTGTTCTTGGAATATTTCTACAGAGCACTCATATAGCTAAGAATCATGAGTAAGTATATCACAGCGAGATAGAGAGAAAAATAATGCCAATCGATATATTAAAGCAAGACTAAATATAATAAGAATTCAAACTCGGAAAGAGTAAACTCGAAATCAGTATGCTCGAAAATAGCACTTCATTCATATATATATAGAACATAAGGAAAATACACAAAAAAAAAGGGTGAGAAAACTCCTCCTAAACAAGACAATAATTTTTCTAATATTCTCCCCGTTGCTTTTCAAGCAAAAACAAAAATACGGAAGAATGTATCAAGCTGATACAATTGATGTCTAGACAAAAATAAAACATAAGAAAAAGAAATTAAGATGGTGGATTTAGGGCGGTCTCGACCGGACGCGGATGAGCGTGCTGTGCGCCTGTATCTGGTATGCTTGTGATGATGTTGAAGATCCGGGCGGCGGCAGCACCGGTATCTCCGGAGGTGGCTCAGCTCCGAGTGGCCGACCCAAAACTAGGTCGTCCGGAGGATTATCCTCTTGGAACGTTACGGAGGGGGTGCTTCTTCCGGTTTGACTCGCTGCGGATTGTCCAACATCTGCAGGGTCTTCTAACTCATTCGGATCGTTGTCCGAGCTTATAAGTTCCGATTGAGGAACAAGCAGCACCTTGTCCTTCGACTTCTTCGTTCTTCCTCCTTTTCTTCCTCATTCTCCGGAGAAAGAGCTGCTTCAGCCGTAACTTCCTCTTCTTCTTCTACTGCCCCTCCAAAAGGAGACTTGGCGAGGCTCAAGGACTCTTCGGACATGTCTAAGTTGTCCGGGTCCTGAGTGGCCTTCGATCGCATCTCTCGGAGGAGCTCGAGCATCTCCTGTTGCTCCTTAACCAGATTCTTCATTTTGAGGAGCACATCTTGTTACTCTCGAATCCGAGATTGGGCCATTTTATGGTTGATGGTCATGGATTAAAGGATAGACTCGAATGAGCGGAGGGTGTCCCGAATTTCCACAGACACGAAGTGAGCTTGTCTATCAATGCGGTAGACAAAGCAGCAGCTACTTAGAGAGGGGACCCGAGGTTGAAGCACCGCCAAGTGGAGGATGGAGTGAGAGGTGAGTTTGCGTTTAAGGCGAGAGGGAAGGTTGCCTCGGTTCCGAGCTGTGGACCTAGGCACCAGGTTGATTTCTTGGTATCCCGTATCCAAGAAGTTGTTTTCTGCCAACAATGATGGCAGCCTCGGACACTTCGTTTGGGTCCGAGGGGAGCGGAACCTTGAATTACTTAAAAACAAGGGTAAGAAGGGCTCCGAAAGGAAAAGGGGTGGAATTCTTTAACTAAGCTGGCACGGTGGCCATCTCGCTCAATTATAGCGGGAAACGAGTCTACGTCGTAGCCCTCGAGAATGTTGAAGAAAGCTTTGAGAATCTTTGAGTTAGGATTGTCTTTGTTGGAATGATGAGAGAAGAAAGTTCTCATCGGCTAGAAACATAGAAGTCTAGGCTCGGTCTTCATCCGAGTCACGGAAAAATTCTTGCGTGATCGAGGGACTTCCTTGGCATATTTTTCAAAGAACTCATCAACAACCTCGTTGAAGGGGATGGGGTTGCTGTTGAGAAAGATAGAAGAGACTTTGAAAAGATGATGGAGGAAAGAGAGATTTATGCGTACCACGAGTGTTGCGAACTCTTGAGGTGATTGAAGGTTTGCTCTCGGAGAAGCTAAGTCACCCTAGAAGGGGGTGAATAAGGTGATGAGGAAACTTGCTTGAGTTAAGCACTAGATATGACTCTACAAAGAATGTGAGTCAAGAATGAACTCAGAAAATCACTACTCGGAATAGGACTCGGGATTTCATCACCGAGCCAAAAATATAAAATACAAAATTAAAATAAATAAGGCATGACACGTTTTAGGTGTCTACACAAGGTTGGAGACAGTACCTCCGGTCATTCTTTACAACGTTCTCATCGACGTAGTGCTTCCGAGGCGAGGGCCAAGTACATCCGTACACGGGCCTAGTTCATCTAGTGTTGGGACTAGCTCTTCCGATACCTATATGGATTTCATACCTCTACAAGTGCTAGACCCTCATAGTAACCCCGTACGATTTTCCACGAATATCGTTATAGGAACCACGACCCGTCCCTCGGGACCGAGCTTCCTAACGAATGTCGAGTCTCTTTGGTTTTTGGAAGATTCTTTTTTGAAAGTTGATTTTTTGAAAATGGATTTAGAAAGTGGGGATAAATCTCTTATAAGGATTTCGATACTTATAATCTTATTTAAAATAAATTAAGTAAAAGTGAATGGCGATTTTATTACTCACTTTATTTTAGAAATTATTTTAGAAGCTTTATAATATTATTTCAAAACCTAAAGATAAAGCAAATCAGAATTAATTGAATTATGTCGTTGGACTTTTGGGCCAAACCGATGTGAAAACACTAGTTTGGACTAAAGTCCTACCCGTTGACTGTCTGGCGCTGGTGAGAGCCGGTGCCATACGATTCACGACGCTGGCCATGGGTGCTGACCGAGGTGATCGAGTCTCGATCCATGGCCTCACTCGTCGCTCTAAAACCCTTTTTGTTATTTTTTAGTCGGAAATGTCAAGGAGCGAATTAGGACAAATAAATAGGAAAACAGAGTCGCTAGTCGATTTTGGGAAAAAAACTAACAAAAATAAAAGAAATACTCTTCAGATCTTAGTATAGGAAAACTAAGCTTGAAAGAGGTTTAAAATTGATTCCATTGGTTTAGAATTGAGAATCCAGATTCGGGGGCAAATGTACGAAACGTTGGGATAAGCCCTTCATTCCGCCTCGTAGGAACCATGGCCGGCCCGGGGGCCTTGTCGAGTTTCCCCACTCATGTTGAGTCTCTCTTTTTTAAGGATTGATTTTGAAGATGGTTTTAGAAAGTCGATTTTATAATGAGGGGATGAGCCATTTATTAAGATTTTCGAATTTTATTAAACCAAGTTAAAATGAATTAAATCATATTTGATTAGTGCTTTTATTACTCATTTTATTTTAGCATTTATTTTAGAAGGCTCGGGATCTTATTTTCTAATTAAGGACTAAATGATATTAGGGTTATGATTTTATTGTGGGACTTTAGGGTCGATTGGTGTGAAAACACCAATCTGGATCGAGCCACCATCGCCACCCCACGGTGCTGGTCGTAGCCTGCACTAAGGGAAGGCGGGCACCGGTAAGAGGCCGTGGCTGGTGAAACTAGCCTCGATCTCTGCCCTGTGGGCAAATCCAGATCCTAACGTCATTTTTTTGCCGCAACCGAAAAACACCGAGATGCGAATTTGCATAGAACAAAGCATAAAACAAGGGAGTCGCCGGTTAGTTTTTAAGATAGAAAAACTAACAAAAACAAAATGTGCTCTTCCGATCTTAGTATGAGAAAACTAAAACTAAAAGGGGCTAAAAGATGACTCCATCGGTCTTGAACCGAGAATCGATTCGAGGGTGAGGGTACGAAACATAGGAACAAACCTTTTCGTTTCGTTCATCCGAAGACGGACACTACTAGTTTGAGTAGTGTATTAATAAAGATATAAGAAAACAAGCATAAAACATGCGAAACAAAATTAAAGCAACCAAAATATAACAAGGAAAACGATAAAGAAAGCGACAAAAGAAAGAAAAGCGGGAAATAAAAGATTACATCGGTCGGGAGGAAATTAAAGCGATTACATCTCTTAAACCACAATACGGAAAATGAATAAAATAGAAATAAATATAACTATTCGAACGCTGAAATATAGCCCTCGAGGTTGTCCCACATTGCTGATCCGGATCTCCTCGCTGGATCTCTCAATGCAATGGTGACAATCCGAAGAAAAGGGCTAGTTTTGTGAATTGTGTTTAGGATATGGTAGTGATCAGCTTATCGAGTTCCGAGAGATCAAAATAATCTAATATTCTTTAGCTCTTTGCACAGATTCAATGGTGAAAGATAAATGTTTACGGAAAATTCGAGTAGAGTAATGGTTAGATGAGAGCATGCAAGTTTTCTTTCAGCAGCGTGATGCTAAGGTAGGAAGCCATATGGGAATGCAACGAGTGAAATGCTAAGGCAGGAAGTCGTATGGGATGAGAGTCATATGTCTCTCTTTATAGGAGAGGACCTAGGTCACAAATGACCTAAGGTTTGTTTCTCATAAGCCATCCAAACAGTTGAAATAAAACCGGGTCATTCCTTACGAGATAGAACGAGCATTAGAAGATGATAAAAGCGAATAAAACTGGTTAAAAAGGAGAAGGCGGGCGCCGGCTAACCGGGCCGTCCTAGGGTTTCATGCCCTAATTGTGTCTCCGAGGAGTCTCCAAGCTCAAAACGTAGCGTTCCACCGTGCTTCTAGAAGGCGGGTGCCGACCATGATGTCGTTTAGAAGGAAAAACTTCTAGCCTCGTGTGGGTTGTCTCGTGAACCTCAAAATGTAGTACTTTGATGCTTCGATCATGAAATGGAATGCTTTAACGTCATCTTCGGGTCATCAGCTCCTTATCCGACTTGGACACAAATAGATAGTGGTATTCTGCACTTGGAATTTCTTGACACATAGTATGGGACTCTACAATCTCTAAAGGCTCGGTCCGGCTCTTGGACGATCCGAAAGAAAAGAAGATTTGCGGAACGAATTAAGACAAAAGGCTATTTAAGTGGTGCTTGGGGTTTTTGTTGTTTATCGGCTTACATTGCACCGATCGATCACAATCCGGGATCCAAATCCACAAACAGAACTCGGCATTATCATCATCGGGCCTACAAAACAAAACACGGGAATAACAAGATAAACGACTACACTTTTTAGGTGTCTACGGTTAGCTCCCACATTGACCGAGTCCTCCCAATTCAAATGATTGGACACAAGTTAGACACTTAGTAGTATTTTTGGAGGCTTTTTATAATGTTACTTTACATGTGTCCGGTACTTCTTATGTGACATCCAATGTGTTTTTATTTGAGATTGTGGCTATTCATAAAATGTTGAGAAATTTGGAGGAGGTTACAAATGAAATTGATGTTGATGAGTCCGAGGCACATGATACTAGTGGAAGTGGATCTAGAGACACAAACTTTAAAGCCATGGCTGAAAGAATGAAGCTCAAATATGATAAATACTATGACTCACCTGATAAAATGAACCATTTGGTTTATCTAGGTCTTGTGTTTGATTGTAGATACAAGTTGAGTGGTTTGGCGGTATGTTTTAATGATTTATATGGTAATACACTTGGTGGTCCGATTTTGAAAGTGACGGACAAAGTTGAAGCTTTATTTGATGAGTACTAGCTTTGGTTTACACGCAATGCGTGCAATATTAAATTAATTTAACATACAAAATTTTATGTCAAACAAAGTAAACTAAATTAATCATCTTGGAATACATTGAAAAAATTAGAAAACTAAAAGAATAGTATAATATTTTCTAAGTGACTTCTACTTATTTAAGAACTTTTAAACTTTGACCCAATATTATACTAACCATATTCCGTAATGATGGAATGAAAAAATACATATAGAACTATGGTATACTAAGAAGTGGGAAAAAATACAATAATTTCCATAACTAAATCACCACGTTAATAAGAAACGAAAATATCATTTGATATTATCTAAATCTAAATGAAGCGAAGCAAAGAAAAGAAACCAAATATTGTACAGGACTTCGTATATGTATAGAATACTTATATAAGAAATTGACACATCCATGATATGATTAAAGATTAAGTTAAACGATAGTTAATTGCATGACCAAGTATGATTGTTCGATTAAAAACTATTGTATTTTCTTGACCTCTCCTTTTAGTATTTTTTATTTTTTATTTTTGTTGATAACAGTTTAAGTAGAAGTGTAGAACCCTTTTGAGAAATGCTAATTAAATTATGATGTATTTACCTAATTGTTTTAAAAAATAAGTTAAATTAAAAAAACTCTAAAGTTGAAAAAACAAATACCATTATACTTTATAGGTATAGATCATCGATCACACCTCATTTTCAAAATATAAAAATTATCAAATTAAAAAGTAAATGTTAGAATATCAATGGGATACCTTTAGCAATGAAGAGACAATTTCATATTATCCGTAATTTTTTAATAATTTTTGTAATTTCTTATTAACCTTTTTCATAAAAACTATTTTGGAGATTAACAGTTTGTGAAAAGAGCCTGTTGAAGACACCTTAGAAAGAAAGGATCAGAATCTCCTTCTATAGTATTAGTGGCCCTAGAGGCCATAGCATATTGATCATTCACCCCAGTCATTAGGTGAAGTCCAACAAAAAGATTGCCCCAAATATCATATGTAAATCTATCATCTTGCTTTGCTTTCTCCCTCGCTTGAACAGACCTTATGGGACTTTGGCTCTGGAGCTCGAGCATGCGGTGAAACTATCAACGTCGAAGCAGAAGAAGGCCAAGGGGATATGACCATAGTAAACCTACCCATAAAAATTTATGAAAGATTAACCGCAAACGTGTAGGAGTGGGCTATTAATTGTAGACATTTTATCAACGGACAAATGACAAATAACTCCTTCTAAACTAATGCAAAATAAGGGTAAAATGGGTAAAACAAAAATTCTACAGACCATGAGAGAGTGTTGGCTTTATATATTACATAGATCTAAAAGAAGGATAAATTTATCCAGTGAAATTTATAGAACATTCTAATCCTATTTCCTTTATATATAACATGGATTATTAATCATTTTTATAATAACATAAATTACAACTTGTTGCATAAACTTAAGCTAGATTAAACTCGAATCCCACTTCCCAGCTCAAGATCTCACTCTCTCCCTATTAAAAATTCACATATTCTTTTTTTGGGATAAATAGGCCGTGATCATTGTCTTCTAATCAAAATAAAATTGCAACAGGGGAACAATTCCAAAATTAAATTTTCCCATTTCGATTTCACAGCCAGATTATTTACAAATTTTTTGATGGCAATAATAACAATCTAAAATAAGACATGAAATGTAGAAATTAAACGAGTTAAAGCAAGGGAAAAAAGAAAAAAATTGAGTACCTAAAAGCAATAGCTATGTCATTGCCAAATTTGGCGAGAGCCTTGTCTACAATTTCAAGAGGAGAAGCATTCTTCCAGTTCCGTAGCAAGCTTCTCATAGTCTTGTTTCTCTTCCTCCACCACCACAACATCTTCACTCGTTCCTTCCTCTGCAATTCCACTCATTACACAAACCCAAATCCATCATTTCTCACTCTTAATTATTATTTTAAAATCCAAAAACAACCCCAAAACAAAAGTGTACCGGTTCCGGGGGAGAGAGGGTGGCGGCGAGAGGGACAACGGAGTCACTCCGCTGTGACTCGTGGCGCAGAGCGGCTTCATGAATGATGCACGTCTTGTCGACAGATTAATGGCCGTCGAATGAGACCAATCTAACAGCTGGAATGCGAGCATGACACTCGTAGGCCCCACAAACATAAATCAAATTAAAATGGAACCTAAAAATTTAGATGGAAATTGATGGATATTAACCCATTGGCTACAACATACTTGATCAAAATCTCCACACATGCCAAAATGTCAAGAGTTATGGATTAATGACAAGGATACAAAAGGAGCTAAAACCGAGTAGATATCATTTTAGCGCCTAAAGTCGACTATTCCGGTTTAACTTTTTACAAGTTAAGCTAGAGCTTGGTGAATGAGGAGAATTATCTTTTTATGTCTTGTAGTACATAAATAAATAATGCTTAAGGAGTGAAGCAATTTATGTCACAAAGGTCGGTCCAAAAATACCCAAAACACCTAACCGGGTATTTTTTTATACATGCTATCCGGATATCTTCAAGGAGGGAGAAGGCCATGTTTTAGCCTTAGTTGAATGGATCATGCGTGGACAAGCTCAAGGAGGATTCTAGAGGAAATCCTAAGCCTTAGCATTAGTGGAGGAAAGCATGTGTTGGACCAATGACAAGCTTGCTTGCACATGAGGGAAGGAAAATACTTGGCTAGAATTAACTTTCATTCTAGCCACATGTTCCCAAAAGTTGGCTTGGGAAAGGGGCTAATACATTTTTTTCCATTGATCTTGTAATCACACTTTTAGGCCTTAGATTATGCTTTAGCCTTAACTTATTTTCAGCATGATTTATTTCCTATAAATAGCTTATGCATTCAGCTTTATGAGAACATAACTTTGATGATGAATATATGAAATGAGAATTTGAGCTGGATTGCTCGTTCCCCTTTTGAATCCTCAAGTTCCGTATCCAAGTTTGACAACTTGGTGGTGATCTTTTGAGTCCTTGATCTTAGCTAGTGGTGTTCGCTGTATCTAGCCAAGTGAAAGGTGTCCCAAAGTTCCTTAAGGTGGTGTTCGCTGTATCCTTTAGGAGCCTTGGTACTATTCATCTACTTTCCATGCCCATAACTCCCACCTTTGTCCCAAATTTTACCCACACCATCCTACACGAGTTGAGTCATCCCCCTAAAATCTCAGCTCAATCTAAGCACACATCCGATGCCCGCCATCAAAACACCCAAAGCTTGTCATTACTGGACTCCAGCCTAGCGAGACAGATTTTAAGCCATCGGTTCAAGGTGATCCCGACCTGGAATAAAGCCCCATTTTTTACCACCTCTTCCAAACTCCCTCCAGAACTCCCCTCCAAATTTCAGCTCCATACAAACACTATTCCAACCCCCACCTCCAAAACAAACAAAGAACCTCATTACGAGCAGTAGTCCAGCGTGACTTTCTGTTTTGCCCTTAGTTCGAGGTGATCCCGAACTCGAATGATCCCCCACTTTTACCAGCCCTTTCGAACCTCCCCAAGAAACCCCCCTAAAATTTCACCTCCAAACTCCATCATTTTCCCCTCCATCACCTTGATCTCCCAAGATCGCACTAAAGAGAGCCATTACGGTCAATTTTTCTTCTTTGCACCTTAACCACTTTTCTACCCCTTTTCCCATCTACCCCAGCTATACACCAACTTGGTATTAGAGTGTGCCACTATACATGAACTTTGGTATCAGAGCAAGTTCTAATTTCCTTGAGTGAATAGCTTCCCTAAAAACATCCATCCACAAAAACCCAAAACACCAAAAAACATTTACGCCCATTTTTCTTTCACCACCGTGAACACCCCTTGGCATTTGGGTTTTTGAGAGTTGAAATGGCCTATTCTAACTTTGAGTTGGTTAGTCTACTTGTGCCCAAATTTTATGGCCAACAAGATCGATTTTCTAGTTGGTTTGTCAAGGTTGAAGAAGCCTTTGCAAATTTGAGCTTAAAGGAGTATGAGAAGGTTGAGATTGTTGTGTCTAAGTTGAGGAGTCATGCCCTCACTTGGTGGACAACCTACAAGTTGAGAAGGAAGAAAAGAGGCAAAGAAAAAGTGCACACATGGGGAAAGCTTAGAGGAAAATTGTTGAAAAGGTTTGGTCCACTTTATTACAAAGCTCTTCCTTCCAAGACCAAGCCTATTAACAAAGGGAGTTTATCATCCTCTTCTCCTAAACTTTCAGCCCCCTCCTCTTCTCTTTCCATAACCCCAACTGTCCAGCCCCTTTGCCTACCACAAAATACCAAACCGAACTACCTAAAAACCATCAACCTCCCTCACTTACCCCTACTGTCCAGCCCCTCTTACCTCCACAAAAACCCACACCCCTCACAAAAGAGCCCCCAAAAATCCTCACCGAAATTTGGTGAATGCCTTTCCCTTCCACCACAATATTTCCCAACCCCACAACCAAGCTTTATTTTGGTTGAATGTGAAAAGCTCCATGAGGAGCAAGAGGAGAATGAACCACACTTTGTCTTACCTCCCAAGTTTGATGAGTATATTGAAAACAAAATTGGAGGATGTGTGCCAACCAACAAATGATTTAGAGTTACCTCCAAAGTATGATGAATTACTTGAGGAGCAAGAAGAGCAAAAGGAGCTTGAGGATAGCTTGGACATGGTGGAACCCGTGAGCCTTCAAAACCCAGTCCACTTACACCCACTTGGCTTCCAATGGTCTTTGCAAGCATGTTTGGAAAACCCCTATTCTGTCCCTCTTAATGAAAGCCAAAAGCACTCGAATCTATACATAGAGCTACATGAATTTTTGATGAGTTGTTATACAATGGCAATCGGCATGAGCATTTAAAGAGAGGTGAAAGTCTTGCACAAATGGCTTGGGAATACTTGAAATGGCACAATTCCAAGAGGAGGTATATGCTTTTATCTCAATTGGAAACTTGTGAATTTAATTTTAAGCCATTGATGTTTTTGTGTGTATATGCCAAGTATGTGGAGAGTTCTTCTATACTTGTGCCAATGAAGTTGCGCCATAGCACTTGTGAAACTTCTAAATCTGGTTGTAAGTGCACTTATGGAGAGAGTGTTTGGTGTCGAGACCATCACAAACTGCTCACAACCAGCCCAGCCGTGAGCTTCTTAATTTGGCCCAAACAAATACAAACCAAGTCAGAAAAGGTCCTTGATCAAACTGAAACCTTCCAATTACTTCACCCTTGTTTCAAGCTCTTCTTTGAATAATTTGGGAAGAAAATCATGTTGAAAATTGACTTGAGAAGTATTGGAAGACCTCATGAGTGGTTTGTTATGTACTTTGGCCTATTTTATGATTCAAGAATGGAATTGAAGATGAGAAGCAACGTTCAAATGCCATTGATGGGACAAATGTTTCTGATTTGTGATGCTCATGAGAAGTGTGGAACATTGTTCCTTAAAGATGAGAGTCACTTGTTGAAAGAGCCCCATAATCAAGCTAATTATGTGCCTAAAAGCTCTCGGCCATGTCTATTGAGTTGGCTCTGTGTTATGAGCTGGCTTTGTTCTCTACATTGTCCTTGTCATTTGCCGAATAGAGGAAGATAGGAGCTCCTCAACCGAATTTGTTTTGATTACTTGGCTAAGCATTTTGGGAAGTTGTTTCAAATTTTCCAAAGAGGATTAAATGAGTTTCTAGCCCAAGATAGGTCCTTATTCATGGGGACCTTGATAAGGCTTAAGAAGCATTTCATGAGCCCAATTAAACGGCAAGCATCCATCAAATTTGGTCCTAACACACGATGCCAACAAGCGGTTTCTAAACCCGGAAGTTTGGAGTAGATGCGAGCGAGGAAGAAGTGGCCACCATCTATGGGTTGGCCTAAGCTAATGCCAAGCGAGAAAGGGACAACGAATGATGAAGTGACTCAAGAAGTATGTTGTGGACAGCCTTACTACTCACTCTCTTTTTCTTATGGTAAACCGAGCGAATTTGAGGACAAATTCTTTCAAACAAGGAGAATATGGTGGATATTGAACAATGGGCTGTAAAATACTTGATCAAAATCTCCACACATGCCAAAATGTCAAGAGCTATGGATTAATGACAAGGATACAAAATGAGCTAAAGCCGAGTAGAGATCATTTTGGCGCCTAAAGTCACTATTCTGGTTTGACTTTTTACAAGTTAAGCTAGAGCTTGGTGAATGAGGAGAATGATCTTTTTATGTCTTGTAATACATAAATAAATAATGCCTAAGGATTGAAGCAATTTATGTCACAAAGGTCGGTCCAAAAATACCCAAAACACCTAACCGGGTATTTTTGATACATGTTGTCTAGATATCTTCAAGGAACAAGAAGGCCATGTTTTAGCCTTAGCCGAATGGATCATGCATGGACAAGCTCAAGGAGGATTCTAGAGGAAATCCTAAGCACTAGCATTAGTGGAGGAAAGCATGTGTTGGACCAATGACAAGCTCACTTGCACAAGGAAAGGAAAATACTTGGCTAGAATTAACTTTCATTCTAGCCACATGTTCCCAAAAGTTGGCTTGGAAAAGGGGCTAATACATTTTCGGCCATTGATCTTGTAATCACTCTTTTAGGCCTTATATTATGCTTTAGCCTTAACCTATTTTCATCATGTTTTATTTCCTATAAATAGCTTATGCATTCAGCTTTGTAAGAACATAACTTTGATGATGAATATATGAAATGAGAATTTGAGTTGGATTGCTCGTTCCCCTTTTGAATCCTCAAATGCTGTATCCAAGTTTGGCAACTTGGTGGTGATCTTTGAGTCCTTGAGCTTAGCTAGTGATGTTCATTGTATCTAGCCAAGTGAAAGGTGCCCCAAAGTTCCTTTAGGTGGTGTTCGCTATATCCTTTAGGAGCCTTGGTACTATTCAACTACTTTCCACGCCCATAACTCCCAATCCACAAATCACCTTCGTCCCAAATTTAACCCACGCCATCCTACACGAGTTAAGTCATCGCCCCTAAAATCTCAGCTCAATCCAAGCACTCATTCGACCCCGCCATAAAAACATCCAAAGCCTATCATTACGGACTCCAGCCCAATGGGATAGACTTTGAGCCATTTGTTCGATGTGATCCCGACCTCGAATGAAGCCCCAATTTTGACCACCTATTCCTAACTCCCTCCAAAACTTCCCTCCAAATTTCAGCTCCATCCAAACACTATTCCAACCTCCACCTCCAAAATAAACAAAAAACCTCATTCCGGACCGCAATCCAGCGTGACTTTCTGTTTTCCCTTAGTTTGAGGTGATCTCGACCTTGAATGATGCCCCACTTTTTACCAGCCCTTTCTAACCTCCCCAATAAACCCCTCCCGCCCCCCAAATTTCACCTCCAAACTCCACCATTTTTCCCTCCATCACCTTGATCTCCCAAGACTGCATCGAAGAGAGCCATTCCGCTTGGTTTTTCTTCTTTGCACCTTAAACACTTTTCTACCCCTTTTCCCATCTACCCCAGCTATACACTAACTTGGTATTAGAGCGTGTCACTATACATCAGAAATTGACATTGGGAAGTGGGATTCGGAGTTTAATCTTGAGTTGGGAAGATGAGAAGGAAGCTCGGAGAGAGGAGGGAAACTAACGTGACGGAGGGGAAGGGAGGAAGCCGACTTTAGAGAAAGGGGAAGGAGAAGAGTAGGGATGGCAACGGGCGGGTTTTCCCGCACCCGCCGGGCCCCGACCCGTATCGGGAAAAATCCCCGCCCGAACAGGAACGGGGCGGGGACGGGGAAAATTTTTCCCCCGAGCGGGGACGGGGACGGGGACGGGGACGGGACCGGGAAAATCCCGGCCCTGTTCCCCATCCCCGTCCCCGATTTTATAAAAAAAAATTAAAATTAGGGTCGATTTGTAATTTCCCTTCCCCAAAACCCTAACTATAAAAGCTCTCTGCCTCCCTCCTCTCTCTCTCTCTCCTCAACCTTAAGGCTCGGATGCTCTCTCTCTCTCCTCCCTCTTGCCGGCTCTCCCTCTCGCCCTCTCGCCATCTCTCGCCGTCTCTCCCTCTCACCGTCGCCGCCTCCCTCTCGCCGTGCTCTCTCTCCTCCCTGTCGTGCTCTCTCTCCTCCCTCTCACCGTGCTCTCTCTCCTCGGTGGAGGCGGGAAGTGGGGCCCGGTGGAGTTTGGATACCGGCGGGGCGGGGACGGGGCAAAACCATCCCCGCAGCGAGGACGGGAATGGGGGCGGAGGGCGGAGGGAGCAGCGGGGACGGGGCGGGGTGTCTCCCGGCCCGACCGGCCCCGTTACCATCCCCGAGAGAAGAGAGATAATGAAATAATCATGAATCGACAATTATAACCCTAAAATTTAAGCGAAGAAAAGGGTAAATATGGTAAATAGGAATTTATACTCGCACAAAGTCCCTCTTCTTTTTATATATAACATAGATTGGCAATGGTACAAGCCATTGACTTCTCATAGAGGGAAAAATGTTGGAGCATAAAATCAAGATGCTTGGGCATGCTACATCTATGGGTGGTGCTTCTTATACACAAGAGTTTCGAAAGAAGTTGAAAGGGGATAGTAGATAAGGAATTAAGACAGAGTTGCGAAGTATTTGAATGAGGAAATTGTGTTTGATGATAACTATGAGGATGTTGTATTAGATTTGTGGAGAGTACATAGTCCTCGATATTCTATAGTTGCTCTAACTACATGACCCGAGATGTGTTTGTTGTGCCTATTTCGACGAGTAACATTATAGTCGGCATTCGATACTGAAGGACGTCATCTTGATGCATTTATAACATCTTTAACCCCAAAGGTACTTTACTTTATTAATGTTTCTCTTTATAGTTATAAATTTTAAATTTATTGAGCTTTTTGTTTATTTGTTGTGATTGTTTGATTGTAACTTGTCAAAAGATAGTCCAAATCCTTATATGTGCATAAGATGTGCTAAGGCCAGCCACTAGGATAAAGATGGAGGAGGATAATGAGGACTTACGAGAGCTTGATACGGGTATATTCATTTAATAATTTAGATTATTTACTTACTTTAATATATTAATATATATTCTAAATTTTTTTGTTATTTTATTTTTCTTATTATTATAAATTTAGAAGTTTCTAAGTTGAGTATGGAGGATAACGTGATTGATGTGGTTGATACTTTGAACAACTAATTTTAAGCTAACTTTCTTGTTATTATTATAATTCTTTTCTAAATGAATTTAGTTTTTTTATATAACTAACTATATTTATTTTGTATATTATTTTTGGCAAATAATAAGGATTCAAGGAACACCAAGTTAAAGGCTTCAAGGAGGCGCTATGTTCAAGGATTCAAATGTGCATTGATTGATTTAATAATTAATTTTTAGTAGACTTTGTGAATTTGGTTTTATGAAATTTTTTTATAAATAGTACATGGATTGTGATTTTTGATTGTGAACTAGTTTGTTTTGTTTATAAAAGACTTTGGACTTTTGGTATTGTTATATTTAGGCATCTAACTTTTAGGTGAATTTTATTATAGCATCTGTTGACATGTTATTGGTCGTATAATCATATCATAACAGGAAATGATTTTGAAATATTTCTTTCTCATCATTGAGCATTTTAAAAGTCACTACGACGCTAGGCATTACATAACGTAATTAAACTAATTTATAAGGTAGAAAAACAAAAATAAAACCTACGATTGCGGTCCAAGTCGGTCCGGTCTAGGTTTACACTGGTCCAGATCCTGGACCGAACCGAGGTTAAATGGTACGGTTTGCGGTCCGATTTTTGTTGTTCGGGTTTCGGTCCGATTTTTGTTGTTCGGGTTTCGGTCCGGTCCGGTCCAGGACCGATGAACAGCCCTACTACTAGCATTACTCTGCATATATTTTCAATATTAAATATCTATAAAAATCTAAGTTTTCATTTTGAGTTTGATCGTGGTTGAATGGATGGGTTTGGGCGGATTGGAAATTAGTGGCCTGCTGGTGTGCATAATGCTTATGTGCCTACGGGTGTTCCATGTACCAAACTACACACACACACACACAACACACACACACACACACACACACACACACACACACACACACACACACACACACACACACACACACACACACACACACACACACACACACACACACACACACACACACACACACACACACATATATATATATATATATATATATATATATATATATATATATATATATTAAAAGGATAAGTAGAACGATTAGCAGGTAGCCATTCTCACGAGGGTTCTATCTAAGTTGACCTCCATACAAATGAAAAGAAAGGACGATGAGTGGATAGAAGACCAAAGCAAAGTAAAAGAAATAGAAAGACCAAACTTGGTCACCCGATCGATAGCTCTATTCCCTTCTCTAAATGTGTGGTAAATAAGGACTTGATTACACTTCCGAGAAAGTAATGAGTGTCTTGAATAAGCGTCTCGTATTTCCCAAGGGATCCGAATTTCACGTTTAATTGTTTCTATCGACCCATTTGGTTATCTCCTTCAATAATGATAGAATGAAACCTTATTTGGACTCCCGCTCCGACTCCATTTCTCATAACAAGTAGCTTCCGCTAAATGAATCGAAGTTGGTCTCGGATTCATTGATCCAGCTTGAAAAAACTTATCATCCTAACTTCTTACTACAAAACCTCCTGCCGCGCTGAAGAGGACTTCGAATCATCAAAGTTGACTTCGATAAATCTTCCAACTGGTTTGTACCAACAAACTAGCTTTTATATATATATATATATATATATATATATAGAGAGAGAGAGAGAGAGAGAGAGAGAGAGAGAGAGAGAGAGAGAGAGAGAGAGAGAGAGATGTATATATGTATATATATAGGGGATGTATCTAATGAGAAGAGAGCGATAGAGTGAGAGTGAGAGGATTCAATATAGGTCATTGAATTAAAATGAGTGGTTGAGATTAATCTACTAAATAAAAAACCGTAATTACTTCATTCTCCACTATGTCACACTAAAACCACCACACTCCATTATTTTGTTCACTTTTCCTGCAGCAAAACAATCGGAATTTATGAAAATCCTACCCTAAATGCATCTAATTTAGGGCATGTTGAACCCCAAATCGTAAATTTATATCTTGCACCCATGAATGATAGAAAATAACTTTGTTTCAATCTTGACCCTTAGATTTGAAATGAATAGTTGAGATTTATTCCTCTTACTCTCACTCTATCCCTTCCTCTCATTTGATACAATCCCTATATATATATATATATATAGAGAGAGAGAGAGAGAGAGAGAGAGAGAGAGAGAGAGAGAGAGAGAGAGAGGTTTGATCGATTAATGCCGACACAAATTGTCGAGTCTTCTCACAAAATTATAGTTCCTCCATCCCTTAATTATTATCAATTTTAATGAATACGGAAAAATAAACGGTAAATGCATTTATATCGTTAAAATAGCTCTTTAGTCAATAAAAATAACATTACTTCTTTTGAAAAGCAAGTTTTCACAATAATATAGAATAAGAGACCAACTTTATTGTTGGTTGAGATGATACCGATTTAATCAAAATAAGGAGAGTATAAGTTCAAATGCCGAGAAGTACACTTGTTGTGAAGAGTTTTATCTTACACACTCACGACTCAAAAAGAGTTACACCCTTAATCAAACAAAAAAAATACACAACTAGACACATACGTTGTTTTAATGACAACTATGAGACGAGGGGAGTATAATACTCTTTATGTTCTATAAAAATGCCAAAATTTAATTTTTAATTTACAAAAATATTATGAATATTTTTTTATAATTAAAAGAACAGTAACTATTTATTTAAAAATTATGAGTAACAAATAATATTATTTTAAAATATGATCTTAATAAAACTTGATTAAATTTTTAGATAAAATATATTAGTAGTTGACTAGTAAAATTCATCTAACGCATTAAATACAAATTGGATAATC
Source organism: Talinum fruticosum (assembly GCA_021018815.1). NCBI lineage: Eukaryota > Viridiplantae > Streptophyta > Magnoliopsida > Caryophyllales > Talinaceae > Talinum > Talinum fruticosum. The sequence continues at coordinate 733,387 of JAITYX010000088.1, read as the reverse complement.
GGATGGCAGGGGAGGGCCAGTTGGTCCTGCCCGCTCGTAATAGCTTCGTCTCTGATCTTTTTCACGTTTCACGTTTCACGTTCAGCGTAAGGGTTAAAGTACATCAAGGTCTCCAAAGAATCTAAAAAGATTAAACCATAACTAGGAGTGAAAATGACGCAAAAAAGGAAGCAAAATTTAAAACATGAGAGACCGAGAGAGAGAGAGAGTGTGACAGAGCAGTTTCCAACATACCCCTGCCTTGAGGCCCACAGCTCATGGCATAAATTTGCAACCAAAACTGTATCTCGCATTCTTTGCCAGGTGGCTCTCTTCTATGCTCCTACTAATGCCTCCCCCACCCCCACCCACACCCACACCCCTCCCTGCTCTTTCTTTCTCACTCTCTCTCATGCAACAACATCCTTTCTCCTCATCCTCACCCATTTGCCCAATTTAAAGCAGCAGCAGGAGAAGCAATCTCATCACTCCATCAGTCAAATACATCCCATTCATTCATTCATCTAAATCTACTCTCTCTCCTTCTCTGTTTATGTTCCCCCTCCCCCGGTCAATTTCTTATCTTTTGTTTCTTAGTCCAACACCAAAATGGTGGTTCTCTCAGAGCCAGCATTAGACCAATTCATAAGAACATGCAAACCAAGCAGCCAATTCTTCACTGGAATTCCCACCATTGACCTCACTAACCCTGATGCAAAGTCACTCCTCGTTAAGGCCTGTGAAGAATTCGGTTTCTTCAAGGTCATTAACCATGGGATTCCTCTTGAAATGGTGAACAAATTAGAAGATGAAGCTGTCAATTTCTTTAAATTGCCTCAACTTCTCAAGGAAAAAGCTCGAACTCCCAGCCCTTTTGGGTATGGAAACAAGAAAATTGGACAAAATGGTGATGTGGGTTGGGTTGAGTACCTCCTCGTCTCTGCTTCCCCTGACTTCATCTCCCAGATTTGCCTCTCTATCTTTCCAGACAACCCCCATGTTTTCAGGTCCTTTCCTCTTCCCTCGTTAATTTTCATTTCCCACATTATCTTTAAGCTTTAACTTCACTTTCCCATATTCTGGCTTGTACCGCTCTGTTTTTCTGTCTATAAATCGGTGTCCGCCCATACTTATCTGCTTTAATTTACCACATTAATTTGAGTCGGATCAAATTGTTGGTCCAATATGGTTACAATAAAATGTAGTGAAGATTTTAGAGAAATATCAAACAAATTTGGTGCTTATCTAATCAATTTGAATTTGTTCAAAATTCACTTACATATTTTCAATTTTTTGCGATTACCAGGTATATTCAAAAAATTTTGTGCTATAAAACGTGAAAACTGATTCTCTCGTACACATTTTCTGGTGTTGGCTCGCTAACTAACCACTGTTAATATGAGAAAAATATCAATATATATGCGTTTGTGAAATAGTAAATAGACAAATAAATTGAAGTGGGTTCTCTCTTTTGTTTCACTCAGGTCGCTATACAGTTGGTGACAAACTGACAATTATATTAAATCATTAATAGTTGTAGTCAAGTCGTAAAATAAAACAGGGTCAGTTAATTTTACCAATTACAGTCGGTAATTGGGTGCATGTAACACGTGAAAGATTTGCCTCTTACCACTTACCTTGCCCATTAATTTCTCTCTCTAAATTTTGTTTTTGCCGATTTTAATCTTGGTGCAGCTCAGCAATTAACAATTACATATCAAAAGTGAAGAAAATGGGAGAGCAAGTGTTGGAAATGATGGCGGAGGGGCTGGGAATAGAGGACAAGAAAGTCTTCAGTAGGCTAATAAAGGACGAGAAAAGCGACTCGTATTTTAGGCTGAACCATTATCCGCCGTGCCCAGAGCTGGAGCTGGAGTTGGGGGCACTGAGGGGAAGGAATTTGGTAGGGTTTGGAGAACACACAGACCCTCAGATAATCTCTGTGCTCCGGTCTAACAATACAGCAGGCTTCCAAATATCTCTTTCTGATGGCACTTGGGTCTCTGTCCCGCCTGATCACAACTCCTTTTTCATTAATGTTGGCGACTCTTTACAGGTAATATTTATTTCCGTCTCCTCGCTCCCCCTCCCCCTCCTCCCCTCCAACAAACCAATAAGGCAGTTTCTTTTTCAAATTTATGTAAGAGCCACTCCTACCGAATCGGTCTTCCTATGATTAGGTCCATCCAGTAGTTAATTGTAACACTTTAAATGGTCTACGCGGATTTAATATTCATTTTTCTTTGTTCTTTAAATCTAAAATAAGTATTATTATTCATACAAAAAGTTATTTCTCGATAAAATGGAAGCTAATATACTATCTTCTTTCAATCCTCCATTTTATCAAGTTAATTTACTATTTTCCGTTAAATAAGTTGGCGTTTTAGTGTAAATAAATTCATGAATTACTTTTGGTTCTGTTATGCCTTATACATAAGTCAATAAGAGATAATAAATCCTTTTACAATATTATTCTCTATGTAAGACCGGATAGTCTAACATTATGTGAAAAAGGCATACATCATATCATTTTCTACAATGCGGCTGCCTTGTTCAAATAAGTAAATTCCTTATTTTTCCTCTTTTCTAGTCATTATTGCATAGTTGATATGAAGACTAATGATTTTTGCTAAAAAAATGTTTTTAATTTTGTAAGCTTCGGTAAAATATGGAAGAGAAAACAGTTTACTCTATTAGAGATTTTTTAAAATTAGATAAAATCCCTTATTTATAGGATAATAGTATTAACATCTCTCCTTTATCTCCCTAGTTATACCTAAACCTAACAAAAATGACTTTATCCGAACTGATGATCTAAAATTCAAACCGAACTAAATCCGATGCGACACTTAAAAAACCAAATTGCTATGACCGGAACCAACTATTTTTCGTTAAAGTGTTTTGTCTCTACAAGACGTTCTTATTGAACCAAATGTCGGTTGACCCAAAGTCAATCCAACCCCAACCCGAACTAGAACCCCGAGCCCGGCTCAACTCGAAACTCAATTGAATCGTAATAACATGAACGTGACCGAACCGAACTAACCTAAACCAAAACCAACCCGATTGGCACGTTTAGTTATACCTCGTATTCAATACCTTGTGTGTGTTTTTGGGTGCTATATTCAATACCTTTATTGAGGTTGGATTCCTTTTTTCTTTCATAAAAATAACTTCTTGAAAATTATAAAATATATATTAAAATATGTCTTAAATATATTATCTTAAAGAAATTATTTTTCACGCTGAATATTTTTTAAGGGAGATTTACAATTAGGTGAGGCTTTAAATTATAATTATAAGTTTGGTAGTTTTTTTACACTTGGGCTGCTTTTTATACTGGAAAGACAGTTATACCCTTATGTCTCTCCTCCTTCACCTGCCTTTAGTGTGTCTCCTCCTGCCATCCTCTCTCTCTCTCCTCCCCTCACTATATGTTTCTCTCTCCTGTCCCCCAATCTTACATCTCTTTTGAAATATTTTTTTAAATAAAATTAAAATATATTTATTTTTAAATAATATTATTTTTATAAAGACTTTTGTTTTTTTCCTTTAGATAAAAAATTAATTATTTATATTATAGATAATTTTTAAAAATTTTTAATGAAGAAATTATTTTACATTTAAATTTTAGCTTTGTTATTCATGTTTCTTTTATATAATATCATTATGTTGCTCAAAAACAAAATACCATTATGAATTTCTCTTATTATAAATAAATTACCTTATTTTCACATTAAAAAATAATGTATTCATTTTTATGATCTAATTTTAAACAAAATTTAAATTTTCAGTAAAATTATAATTTTAAGTTCATATTATAAAATTTTAATTTTTAAGTTTTATTTTTTTCATATTTCAACTAAAATATTTTGATTGAGAAAATATATGTTGTTTAAATCCTAAATCTTAATTACTCAATTTGAAATTTTACATTAATAAATCTAAACACTAAATTCTAAATGTAAGATACTTACAATAGTTAAAATCATAATTAACTTTACATATGTTAACCTAAAAATAAATATGAAATTACATGGATTAGTCTAAATAAATTTTTAAAATAAAATTTAAAATTATTGTATACTAGGGTTACTATATATGTCAACCATGATGTTATCCTCGGATGATAACATAGTCATCCTAGGATAACATCATGGTTAACCATGGATGGCATCTATAGTAATCCTAGTATATAGTAACTTTTTATTCTATCTTAAAAATTTATTTAAATTAATCTATGTAATTTTATATTTATTTTTATGTAAACATATATAAAGTTAACCATGATTTTAGCTATTATAAATATTTTACATTTAGGTTTTAGTGTTTAACTTTATTAATTTAATATTTTAGATTGAGTAATTAACGTTTATGATTTAAACAATATATATTTTCTCAATTAAAATATTTTAATTGAAATAAAAAACTAAAACTTAAAAGTCAAAGTTTTATAATATGAACTTAAAATAATAATTTTACTTGAAACTTAAATTTTGTTTAAAATTACATCATAAAAATAAATACATTATTTTTTTGGTGTAAAAATAAGATAATTTATTTATAATAAGAGAAATTCATAATAGTAGTATAAAAAGAAATATACATAACAAATCAAAATTTAAATGTGGACTAATTTTTTCATTAAAAAATTTTAAAAGTTATTTATAACACAAATTAATTAATTTTTTATCTAAAAGAAAAACAAAATTCTTTATAAAAATAATATAATTTAAAATAAAATATATTTTATTTTTATTTAAAAAATTATTTTAGTTAAGAAACATATAAAAGTAAGGAGAAGAGAGAGAAAAGGACAACATTAAGGAAAAGAAAAGGGGAGAGACCGACAAGTGGGAGGGGAGAGAGAGAAATGATGGGAAGGGAGAGAATAATCTGAGGTGATGGGAGGAGAGAGAGAGAAAGAACCTGCTGAAGGGAGGAGAGAGAGGGAGGGGTGAGGATATGATGATCTTTTTACTTTTAAAAGAAGTAACCTAGGTGTAAAAATATTAATCAAATTGGTAATTGTAAATTAAAGTGTCATCCAATTGTAAATCTCCCTTTTTTAAACTACTTTCATCATTGTCAAATACTCTAAAACTTGAGCAGAGTAAATTTCTGACAAAAATTAAATAAATAAACACATTTTCCCAAAAATGAAGAACGGAATACTAACATCTACAAGATTTAAATTGTTGTGAACTTGTGATCATATCACATCACAACACGGTTTTGTGCCTTTGGGATCCACTGCATAAAAGTTTGTCTCATCACGTACATTTTTTCTACTGGGCCTAGTTGATGGATCTCTTTAAGTGTGCATATCATGAAGGCTAAACCATAAATATCCATTTACCATATTTTAATAAGATTTTATTCTTAAATTTCAACAATCACTCTAGATTATTAACTGAGCTGGTCGAGGACGCATGGCTTTCGCATCTTGATATAGGCCTTGTTCGGCAAATAATCGCTACTGCTTGCTATTACTTGTTTGTATCGGTTGTTTGTTATTGGCTATTTGAATTAACTGTTTGTATTAGTTATTTGAATTAGTCTGTTTCTTGAAAAGTTGCTTGGTAAAATTAGCTGTTTGAAAAAAAATTTGGTGAAATTTCATTTATACCCTTACGTCTAAGTTGTCTTTTAAATAAATATATATATATTTTTATTGATCATTTTATTTTTTAAAAATATAATTATATTATGTTATGTATATAAATTATGTTCATTTATAAAACTTTATTTTTTTACTATTTTTACAAAATTTATATTCATTTTCTACGTAATATAATATTATTATATTCAATTTAAACAAAAAAATATCAAGTAGTAGTCGTAGTCATTGTAGCAATAGTAGTGGTAGTAGTAGTAGTAATAATAATAATAATAATAATAATAATAATAATAATAATAATAATAATAATAATAAAAGTTGGTGGCATATGTCGTAATTTCTCTAAATTTTTGGACAAATATATCATTTTCACAAACAACTTTTTCCAAAAGCGCTAATGGGAAGAGTTGTTTGAGAAAGAGTTATTTGGAACCAAATACCTCTTGCAAACAACAGATTAACCAAACACTAAGGTCAAAATAGTTAAACCCCCAAACAACTCTTTTTTTTTCAAAAGTTGTTACAACCAAAAATTCCGATTACTTCTAACGACTTTAATTTTTATTCTATAAATATTATGAGTAACTCATAAATCGAATTAAAAACCTAATATACTTAAACTTTAGTAATAATACCTGAATTTTTAGTCACCATTATACAACAAGATGTCTCTTTGATACCTCAAAGCCTTTAATAAGTAATAATTTGTTGAACGTTGATTGATTATTGATTTCGTACGCGTTGGATGTAGGTGATGACCAATGGGAGATTTAAGAGTGTGAAGCACAGGGTATTTGCTGACTATACCAAGTCAAGGATCTCAATGATCTTCTTTGGAGGCCCACCTCTGTGTGAAAAGATAGCACCTTTGCCTTGCATTTTGGAACGAGGGGACGACTGCTTGTACGAGGAGTTCACATGGTGGGAGTACAAGCAAGCCGCCTATAAGACCAGATTGAGTGATAACCGTCTGGGCCACTTTGTAAAGAGAAATAGTATTCAACATTAATCCTTAGATTGATGTTTCCCCTTCTTTTTGTTTTTTTTTTTTTGGTTGCATTATTATCATAATAGCATTAGCATCAGTATATTGGAATAGCATAACTCGTTGAATATATCTCATATAAAAGCAGAAGATATTACGATTTATATTTTATAAAATAATTATATTTTACATGATTTGAAAATATATGATTAAAAATCCAAGAGAATTAGTACATGTTTTGTCTACCTTTTAACTATGACAAATTAATTATACACTTCTAACCTGAAAATTTCATGAATTGATTTTAATCAAGTTAATTATTATGTGGTCCATGATCAGTACCAGAGATTGAGATTTATATTCCAATATGTTCCAACCTCAAATAAATAAAAATTAATTTTATATAAACTTTTTTTTATGGGTAAGTCAGTCCATCTATTAGGCTCTCTTTATAAGATGGTAGTTTAGTGGACGAGCGAGTTGGAAAAGGGGTGCAAGATTAGTGAACTAATGTGGCGTTTGATTGGATGTAATGCAATAAGGGTGTAATGTAATCAACTATGTAATGCAATGGGACAACAATTAAATTACCATGTTTGGTTATATAAAAAGTGTAATGTAATCACAATGGTAATATATTATTTCAACGACCAAAGTTAGTAATTAAATTATTGTAATGGAGATAAATGCTATCTAAATAAAAATTTGAGCTACATATTTAGATTTGAGCTTTTAAAAATATTTTCTATCAAATAATCAAGTTTTATTGCAAATATCAACTATATTATTCTAATAATAATAAATATAGTAATAAAGATAAATGTTATCCACACGAAAATATTTTAAATTCAAAATCATATTTGAGATTTTTTAATCTTTTATATCATATTTCCTAATTTTAAATTTTTTGGTGGCAAAAAGAGCAATTCGATTATTCTAGTGGCAATAAATGCTTATCGTAGTGAAGATAAATGTTATCCACATAACAAAATTTTAAACTCTAAATTTATATTTCACCTTTTTTTCATCTCTTCTATCATATAATTAAGTTTTAAATTTTTTTCATGAATAAAAAATACAAACTAGAATTATTTTATTTATGATAAATATTTATTGAATTAAAGATAAGTGTTAACAAGTACAAAAATTTGATCTAAAAATTTTAATTTAAGCCTCTTTTATCTTCTTAATTGAATAGTTAAATTTTAAATTCAAAATATTAAACTTGAAATTTTCTCTTAATGATTTAACGATCATATCATATATATTATAATAGAGGAAAAAAATTTAGCTTCTTATCAAATGGATAAATTTTTTGCTTGCCAAGGAGGAGAGAGAAAATAGATATGGAATTTAGGGGGTAGAGAGAGAAAATTGTTAGAAGTGTGTTAAAATTTGATTATAAGGATGAATGTAATCATGATTGTTTAGTAAATGTTCAAGTAATTGTAATTGCATAGGTAAAGGTTAATGTGATTACAATGCAATTTTAATTGCATTACAAAGTTGTAACCAAATATGGTAATGTAATCACCATTACCAATTTGATTGCATTACCACTTTAATTACATCCAACTAAACATGCCCGTTCAACGGAGGCTTAGCCTTATCTTCATGTAATTCCACTCTCATACCAATTTTATGTAAACTTAGGTCTTTTGAACTTAGCCTTTTTACTATAAAATAATACCATAGACTTAACCATCCTTAAATCCTTAAAATCCGTTATTTCTACATGTCCTCGTGTCAAAACAAGAAACAAATGATATCCACCACCATTCTCGAGGCTACTATGCAAGCATTGCTTTTTCCACCTAATGCAAAACGCGATTCTGCTTATGGAGCATGGGCTTTAGTCCAGGTTGAGACCAAAGAAAGGAAGAAAATTAGTTTGAAAGCAAGCCTCCATAGTTGAGTAATGGGCCTAAACGGATGAAAGAAGCACAACAAAAACATAGCTTCTCTAGTCTCTCATATTAACCAAACAGTGATACGGCTTGAATTGTCCTTGGCAAATTGGAAAGATTGTATCCTAATAAACCCTTTGATAAAGGGATACGATCTAGGAAGATCAACATAACAAACTCTATTCAGTATTGGCTGATTTGGACGGTGAAAAATATTTTAATATACAAACTTGGATCAACTAAAGAAATACTATGTTTAGCATAACACTAAACAGCTTGCCGTATAATTTACTAAGCCAAACCCAACCAAGTTGCATCTTTGCTCGCGCCGGCCATTGTCCGGACAACGGTGGGCTTGCCGAGCCGCGAAACCCTCTCGGCTAATGTCCCGTATTTAATTGTTATTTTTAGGGCGGTCCAATAAGACGGTCCAATTAATTAATTAATTCCTTCAAGGAAAATATTATGGCACTTTGTTATTTTAAGGGCGGTCAAATTATTTTCCTTTGAGTAAGTGATAAAATAAATGAAACATAAAGGTGAACATAAAACTTACTTTTTACTTTATTATTATTAATTAAAGGTAAGACTACTATTTACTCGAATACATAGCTAAATAAAAAGGGAAATAAAATAAGCATACTACTTGAAAAATAAATTATTCTAAAGAGATAAAACTAGAAATCTTTCTAAATTCTTATTTCCTCCTAATTTCAGTCGTAGTGAATTTTTACTTTGTTCCCTTTTGAATAGCTAGATTTAGTTGCATCCTCCTAGGTTCGTTTCTTCGGTTTCTCAATCCTACGAGGCCTCCTCTTCTCAGCCTTTTTAGCTTCCACCTCCCTTCTGCGAGTTTGTTCGTCTATTTGTGGGACAACTTCACAAATCTAAAGAAGTGCTACAGCAAGGATTGCTCTTCTTGGGTCCCATGCCCGAACCCTCGGTGCCTTGCGTCGTTTGGGGTAAACTTCTTTTATCCATTTCGGATAAAATTCGGATACTCGCAAGTAGATCACTTATTAAAAAATTAATAGCCGAGGACTTTGGATGAAGCCGAGGACTTTTAGCCTCATCGCCGCCGGATTGTTAATTCTTAGCCGGCGTCGACCACCTAGTCTCACCAGTTGATTCCTCGAGTGTTCTTTATGCTTGCCTACAATAACGAGGGCTACCCGTAAAATCCTCGTTCGGATTTGCTTCAACCGGTACAGACCCTATAATTGTCTCTACAACCATCACAGGAGTAAGGGAGCGGTGATCCTCCAACTGCTCTGTAAGGTTCAACAATGCAGTAGGTGCTATGTCCCTGTGGCCTCCCACTAATAGGAAACCACCTATCGGGCAAGTGATTATGGTCCGACATCTTTGAACGTGTGCATGCCCCGAAAAATATATCGGACGGTAGTGCGACATCGATTCATTAGATGCACTTTGTCCCTAATTAGAATCTAACTTAGATTCCTATTGTTTAGCTTCAAAAGACATTTATATGTTTCACACATATTGGTAGAATTCATCGGAACCATAGGTTAGGTGCGACGATGAATGCCTAAGATGGCATCAAACTCTTCAGGAAGGAGACATAATTCTTTATCCCCAAACCTAAATACATGGTATTCTGGATCCCAAAAGGCCACTGCAGACCTTTAGAATAGTCGATAGACTTTTACCTACCAAATACTAAACAGAGTATTCAGTCTATAGAGGGACACTCCTCGGTCATCTCGTGCATCCAGCGGGACAATTCGAGTTATGAAATTCATCTTTGAAGGCCAAAAGGAATACAAAGGCACTCGTGGTTTTTTCTTAGGAACTATTTTTTGAAAGAGTTGCAAAATGAGATTTGAAGGTGTAATTTTCGGTGACTAGCCACCGGGTCATTTTTATAGCAGATTCCAGGACCAAAGTCCTTCTCCATCACATCAATACAGATCAGCCGAGCACCGGGCTATGAGTTGGCTGGCGCCAGCCAGATTAGCTTGCTTCATCTTAATTTGTTTACCCCGACCATTCTTTGTACATTCGGCAAATCTTCGTTTTCTACTTCCAATCCATTTTGGCCAAGCCTTATTATTTTGGACCATGCACTTAACATTCCCATTTTTTCATTTTATTATTTTCTTTTGGGGGAATGGGGGCTAGTGCATTTTTTTCGTTTGTATTTGCTTTTTTCCCCTAGACTTTTTCGCATCATAATAAAAGAAAATATTTTAGAATCGAGTCTTTGCATTCATCTCATTGCATAGAATCAAAATGGTTCAAAACATGAAATATTAATTAAAGCACCCTACAAGGAGTCATTCAATCTTTATCATTGAAGGCATCATCGAAGATATAATTACCAAATCCTCCAAGAATGAAGCGGAAACCCGTCTCGTCCCAACCAGCTTGCGAGGAGCTAGCCCCATTGTCCCAAGTTGATTGAGAAGCTTCATGAGAAGATCCGCTATATGACATCCGGTGATGTAACGCCCCAAACCCGTAATCACCGGTTTTAGTCTTAAACAAATCGCTAGCCGATAATTAGCTCGGTGGAAAGTAGGTCGTGGGCATTACCACCGCCCTTACCGGAGGAAAGGGCAAGGCTATGACAATAGATACATTTCTAACCCCGAGTTACACTTGCTTTGTCACTAACAACAAGTGACTTATGATAAGGCATAAATTATAACTTGTACAAAGATTAACCATAAGTATAGACTATAGTCCGGTAAACTATGACAACGACACTTAACCCTTGATATCCCAACTAGGTTGTCGTTGCGAGCCTCTAAGTCCTTAACAGACCTTTGCTTCAAATCTTCAACATCTTTACCTAAAACAAAACAAGAAAACATTTTCGAAATGTGAGCCGAAGCTCAATACGTCCATTATCATGCTCTAAAATAAATGTTATGAAATAGTTGAGTTGAGCGCATGCATTTCAATTCATTTGCAAATGAGGGAGAGTGAACAATGTAAAATTGTTGCTAATTAATTATCTCGTGTGGTTACCCTTGCGATCATCGGGTTTCCCCTACATGTGTACACACCCGGACCGATCGGGAAGTCCAGTTGGTGCGGCGCAGTTACGGTGTGCCGACTTTGAACAATGGTGAAGTATCAATGGACGGGTCCACTTTAACATGGCAAATACTATTGCAAATGATTCTTTGTTGGTTGTTAATGGCGGCCATATCCGGCCTTGATTTGTAAATAAAACATTGGAGGGCACGATCAATGAACGTACCTTGAGCTGATGTTCTTTATCCTTTTGGTGCGGAATCTGGATGAACGCACGACGCTTGATGGCCTTAAGAGATATAAAAGATTTTATTAATGAACTGAATTTTTATTTCTTATTTATTAAATTACTTCAAAGATACTCGAAATGAAGATTAACAAAGTTAGTTTTTACTAAAGGATACTAATGTTACCTTTAATATATATGATTTATTTATCTTATTTTATACAATGCATGCATGAATAAATATATTATATATATATTATATATATATATATATATATATATATATATATATATATATATATATATATATATATATATATATATATATATATAGTAACCTTAAAATATAAATAGCTTTCTTCTAAAGAATACTACGGTTATTTCTAAGCTATGAGGTTTATTAGTTTTCCTTTATAGAATGCATGCGTAAATATATGCATATAATAATATCGGATATTATCTCCTCCTTCTCTACAAAATTCTATTAATAAGTGATAATGGTAATAATTGTTTTAAAATTAAGGAAAGGATTTACTTTTAATTACTCGCTATTAGTTATTTTTATTATGCAATTACCTTTATTCATTCTTTTATGCACCTATTTTCTAACCTTATTTTATTTTATGAGGGCATAATTAATTTCCCGGAATGTGTTAATCTCCCATATTACTTCAGACTTCCCATACCCTTTCAGTACTTTAAAACATCCTCAATTTTTCTTCTAATCTCACCATTAGGTCAAATGGTCATCCGAATTAGTCCAGAATACTTTCTAACTCACATTATGCATGATCTGTCTTTTATACGTAAATTGTACATAATCTGTCTTCAATTTCAATATGTCCAGATATCAACAATTGTCACCAAATCTTCCTAACTCCATGAATCAATCACATACATACCATAATCAAACTTTAATCTTCATGCAGGAAAAGAATAACTAATTACAACTTAAGTACTTAAATTAAAAGGAACCGAATCTGAAAAATTACCCTAAGAAATTAAATTAAAAGAACTGAATCTGAAAATTTTACCCTAAAAAGGGGTTTTTGAGGTGGTTGAAAGTTGGAGGATTGGAGGCCGGAGGACGACCGAAACGGAGCAGGTGGCCGACGATTGAAGCTGTCGCCGGGAGTAGCAAGCGGCGTCGATGCCCGGTCAAAGTGGCGGTAGTCGGACAGGGCCTGAAACCTGGGAAACCGAGACCAACTGGAGCAGAGTCGGGGTAGAGGAAGGCGCAAAACTCGGGCGGGGACGGGAGTGAGGACAGCGGTGTGCTTGGTGTTTGGTGGTTGGGGCGACGACAGCCGCGGCGAAGGTAGTAGCGGTGGCTGTCGGTGTGTCGTGGTGGTGTTTCGATGGTTGAAACGAACGACAAGAGGGAGACGGAGGAGGCTAGTGAAGAAAGGGATGCGTTTTGGACGTTTGATGAGGAGATCGGTGAAGGTGATGGCGGTGGTGCTGGTGGCTAGCCGGTGGTGGCTGCCGGCGCGGCCGAGTGCCGCCGAGGCTGTCGGTTGGCGGTGAAGACGACAAGGGCGCAGAGAGGGGGACGATGGCTAGAGAGAGAGAGGTGAAGAGGTGTGACTAAAATGGATTTAGGTTAAAAATGAACCCGAATTATACAACTTGGCTTAAATACTCCTTCTCAATTTCTTTAATTGGGCCGATCGACCTTATTCCTCCGGCCCAATTCTTTAGCAAACTATTTTAATCCCACTTACTCATTCTCATTATTTTCCTTAAGCATATCTAATTTCAACTCTTTACGCTTATTAACATCTTTCTCATTTTAAGCTTATCTTAATCTAAGAATTTTATTTTTAGTAATATTAAGTTTATAAAAATTATATTAATTTCATTCGTTTAAGGATTTTTAGAACTCAAAATAAATTAGGTATGTAGTAATATTAATTATCCTGAGTCATTGAAATTTATAGAGTATGCTCGTGCGTCGTCGTTATCATCATCCGTTTCCTACATTTTAAACAACATTGACATATATATATATAATTTTCAATGTATTTAAAGTTAATTATTTTCTAAGGGACGGGTTGTTACGGGTGAAAATCGTACGGGTTACCATAAGGGTAAAGCGCTTTTAGAGGCATGATATCCATATAGGCCTCGGAGGAGATATGCCCGACATTAGAAGAACTAGGTCCAGGTACATATGTACTTAGCCCCATCTTGGAAGTAATATTGTGGTGAGAACGACGGGAAGTACCCACTCCAGCCATGCTACTAGACGGCATTTGTTGGCTAAAGGGATGGTTTGAGCCGTTGAACTGCCAAGGAAGCCTCCCGATGGAGGAGACCTAGATCGACGACCCTACCAAAATAATGGAGCACTTTAACTAACTAAAGCTCACCCGAAATGTTCGGAATGTCTTTTCACTAAGCAAGTCCTTAAAAGCTTTGAGGGCGGATCGAAGATTGATGGACATGGTTCGAGATTGCTCCCGGTTGTACTGCAAATTCATTATGTTAGCAAAACACTTTTAGCATGTAACTAAAAGTAAAAGAGTATAATACTCTTACCCCTTTCCAATTCATCGGAAGAGGATGCCCCACACATTCATCTACAAGAATTTTCGGATCCTAACATAACGAGTGTGACACCTCGAGTTGAGATACGTCGACATCAAAGCTTGGAATATAGATGTCACCGGGGAGAAACTATAGAAGATAAAGTTAATTTTCACACAAGAAATTCAACTATACAAAAGGATAGATGAAGACTCACCAACCCAGTCATGATTCGTCCCAAATTTTGGGCATAGGACAAATTTATTTCCAAAAACTAGGTATAGAGATACCTAATGGTTATTTCCTCTTACTCCTCTTGAGTTATGGAGTGGAAATAGAAGATCGTTTGTGGAGGATCTTGCGGAACAAAATGAGGCCATGTGTTGTAACGAATTTGTCTGTGTAACCCACTTACAATGATACCAACAAAAGCCAAATGGACCTATGAGGAGACAAATAAAAAACCAACAAAATTCGGTAGCAATCGTCCGGCCATTTGGCCGGCACCAGCAACCACGACTATGCCCACAGGCCTATCACAGGCCATGGTCAGGGCAACGAACTAGACGAGAAACAAGGGGGCAATTTATGGGTTATTATAGCTCAAATTTTAAAGTTTAAAAGTGACATACCGTAGCCACACGGTTGAGGGTGGACCTCAAAAGCCAAGATCATGTGCCTATCGCCGTTGGAGGTGAACTTTAGCCCATGCTACCGAGGCCAGGAACAAATTATGGTTCCTTGAACCGGGTGAAAGGTGAGGAAAATATTTATATAGCCACAGCTGCGAGGTTCGCAAAGCAAGTAAGATCCTTATCAATGTAAGATAAGGTATTTCGGAAGTTAAAGAAGGGATGGAGCATACTTAAATAACCTTCCACAAGCCACAAAAGCGCATGTAATTCATCGAGCCCTTCTAAGTCGTTGTGTTCCTCACCCCAGAGCATAAACCCCTTATAGGACAAGTGTAGGCGGGTACGCCCCAATTAAGGTCCTTAATCTTGTCTAAGTCTACTAAGTTCAGCAAATAGTGAAGGTATACCTTGGTAGCTTCATCCGAGAAGATGGATGTGCTTAGCATAAGGGCTAGCATTATTCAAACTTGTTGTTCCGAGTGTGTTGAGCCCACAACTCGAAATTTTCAAAGGCCTAAAAAAGAAAAGTATATTTGAAGAAATTTGCCCGAGGAAATCGGCTAGCAATAGGACAAAAGAGGTAACGCAAATAGTCACGGTTTTTATACATGTCATGGTCATAAAATAAAGGTTCCCTCAAAAGCCTAAACTCGAAAGAATGGTAAAGTCAAGAGGCGTGATGGTTATCTCCCCAAAAGCAAGATGAAAGGTGTTAATGATATCCTAAAACCGTTTACTAATAGCCCATGTAGGGTCACGCTCCTTCGATCATACAATTGGTTTAAAGTAACAAAGAAAGAACCAAATCCGACACTATTCATGATAAGTTCCAATGGTCCTCTCCTAGAACGTTTCCACAAATTTCCGGATAGCATCGCTACTCGATTAGTGCCTTTCGCAAAATGGAATATTAACAAGATTAATAGTCATTAGAAGTACCACTCCAAATATGCAAAGGAAGAAATTCAAGCTAACAAGCTTAACGAAGGAGAAATAGCAAGAGAAAAGACATGACTCTCGGCCTCCACCAAGAGGTCACTAGGGCTCCACTCATGTTGAGGGCGCCATTATCGTTCCAAGAAATTGTCATGAAATAGGATTTTAGCTCTTGTCCTCCTAATGGGATGAGAACTTCTAGACATTTCTATGAGTTTGTCTCGTGAAAACCAAGCTAGTTTTCTCAAAGACAAGTATGAGCAAACTAGAGCAAAGTTGCAGCAAGCAAGAGGAAGCAAAGAGAGGAGTAAGTGAAGTGTGCAACATGAACACACCAAGCTCCCCTTTTATAGATAAACTCGACCAACCTTGACAAGGATACAAGACAAAAATGAAAAAAACAAGAGGAGACCAAACATGGAATTCAAGAGCAAGCGAGACAAAGCTTGTGCAAAGGCTGGCTGGCGTCGGCCATGAGGCTCGATTGACGTCACCTCGGTGGCAGCTTTACAGGTGTAGTTGGTGGGTAGGCTTGTGGGGTCCAACCAGGCGTGGAAAGTGGCTTCTTGGAGCCTTATGCATGCAAATGGATCTTTGGACCCACAATGCTAACTTTATCGGAACAAATTTTCGATCTGTCTTTGATTGAATTATTCAAGTAAAATACTTAACATTCGCCTATACAATTCTCCACTAATGAGTATGTTAGTATAGTAGAATTATTAAGCCAAGCTTCAGATCAAGAGATGATCAAAGCTTCGAGTAGAAATTCACCAAGCTTCGGGACTTTGATCGGGCCAAGCTCAAGACCCTTTTAGCAAACTTAAGAATGCATGCATCATGACCAAGCCCATGCCCTCATCTCGGTTTGAGGTTTGACAAGAACCAATTCCGGACACTATTAATTAATCAACATTCGAAGCAATGCCCAAAAGCGAGATATGTACCCTTTAGTGTCTACTTTGACCCTTCGTCTTTCGGACTCGGTTAAAGTGAGGGCTAACCGTAGACACTTAAAATGTGTCACTCTTATCTCTTTTATTTTTGATTTTTATTTTGTTAGCCCCGTTGATGAAATGTAAGTCCTATTTGCGGATTCGTATGAAAGTTGAAGTCTAATTGGTGTGATAGAAGCCGATAAACCATAAAAACCCCTTAACATAAAAAACTCAACCTTATTTGCTTTGGGTCAGTCCACAAATCCGTTTCTATTGGCCCGTCGAGCCCGGGTCAATGCTCCAAGTGAAGCCATGGGCGGCGCCGTGCATAAAGCCATACTGCATGTGAAATGTTGTGTTTCGTCTTCAGCATCCAACAGATAAATGGAGCTTATTCATCCGTACGAGGTCAAATTGACAGGTGTCGCGTTTCATGACAAAAATCACCAAAGTGTTGAGTTTTACTCCAAACATCCTAGTGAGACACGAAGCTGAACCGCACAAAATGACGTCATATTTAGCCGGTGCCATGTTTTAGGGAGTTGACAACCAAATGTTGCATTTTGCTCTAGACACCAGCTGCAACACGAAAAGATGGTTTGCTCATACGACGTCGTTTGTTAACCGGCGCCGTAATATCTCGGTGTTGGAGTTTCTAATTTTCTAGCCGGTTTGCTACTTCATTTTGGACGGCTGTTTAAGCTGCTCCTTAGGTTATTTGTGACCTAATTCTCAACTATAAAAAGAGAGCTTAGGCTCTCATTTTATGAATGGCCATTTCCTATGCCAAATGCCTACTAAATACTAACCGAAGGTAATTTCGAAGCTAAACTCTACTCGATATCCGATTAAGAGCTATTGAATGTCTGTACTTATTCCGATATATTAGTTTCCTTTCAGCTAATCCTCACTACAATACCAATATTCGATCCCCGAGCCTTTATCATTCACATATATCCTTCCACCTTCACTAAAATTCACAAAAAGCCATTTCGGTTTAACACCGTCACGCTTCTAGATCCGATTCGAGATTAAGATTAGCAGGTGGGACAACTCGAGGGCGCCAAATCCACTTTCAATCCTTTATAGATTATATAATTTGTGCAATTTATTTCTTTACGTAATGTGGAGCAAAAGATATAATCTCTTTTAATTCATCCTCGCCTGCTGTAATCCTTTTATTTCTTTCTCTTTCCTTTTCGCTTTATTGCTTTTATTGATTCGCTTTCTTATGTGCTTGTTTATCGCTTTTATAAGCATGTTTGTTTGATTTAATTTTGCATTTAATATGTTCTGGGCATTCTTGAAACACTTTTCCTAAAACTCACCTCTCAAATTAGTAAAGGTCATTTGTTGATGAGCGGAATAGAAGGACTTATCCTTACGTTTCGTAACTTTGCCCCTGAATCTAGATTCTCGCTCTAGACCAATGGAGTCAAATTTGAAACATCTTTTAAGCTTAGTCTTTGTCATAGTAAAATTGAAATAGTCTTTTGTTTATTTTTGTCGGTTTTATTCCCTAAAACCGATCGACGACTCTTATTTTCCTTTTTATTTTTCTTTAATGTGCTCATTTGTATTTCTAACTAAAAATGGCAAAAAATAATTTTTATTTTTAAAAGTTTGAGCTATGAACCGAGACTCGATCACCCGAGTCACGACCCATGGCCGGCGCCGGCGATCGTACGATGCTGGCTCTTGTCGGCGCCGGACAGATCACTAGGTAAGGCTTTGGTCCAAGCCGATGTTTTTACACCAATTTGGCCCTTAAGCCTTGCGGTAGTGTTAAATTTATTTTATTTTGTTATTTTAATAAGTTATGCAATAACATCTTGAAGTTTCTAAAAATAATTTCTAAAATAAATCATTAATAAAATCGCCAATCACCTTTGCTTAAATTATTCCAAACCAGTTTATAAAAATCGGGAATCATAATAAGAGATGCATCCCCATTTCTAAAAACCCTCTTAAAAAAAGAGACCCGCTATTCGTGGGGAAACTTGGTCCCAGAATCCGCTTCCCTTCGTGGGGACGGGGTTATGGTTCCTATAGCAGTACCTCCAATTGGAAGAAGTATCAAGTCGGACTCGGATGAGAAAGGTAAAGTAATAGATCGAAACTCTACAGAGGTATAATTTGATTTGTACTTTATCTTACATCTAGTAGGCCGGATATCTTGTTTAGTGTCTCGTTTATGAGCAAGATTTCAAGTTAATCCAAAGGAATCACATCTCACTGCGATGAAGAGAATTTTCGGATATCTTGTAGGAACTCAAGTTTGGCCCTTAGTGGCTACTTAGACGCCGATTATGCAGGATATAAAGTTGATAAAAAGAGTACCTCAGGAGCATGTCAATTTCTTGGTCAACCACTCATCTCCTGCCACTTAAAGAAGCAGAATTCAGTTACTCTATCAACAGTTAAGATCGAGTACATAGCAGCGAACAAAGATGTTGTGCTCGGTTGCTATGGATCAAGCAACAATCGAAGGATTTGGGACTGAATTTTGCATCCATTCCTATAAACTGTGATAATCAAAGTGTAATCAACATTACAAAAGAATCCAATTTAACACTAAAAATTGAAGCACATTGAGGTCATATATAACTTTCCGAGACACCATTCCGAATGAGGTGATATTGAACTTGAATTTATTCCTACTAAATTTCAGTTGGTTGATATCTTCACTAAATCACTAAGTGAAGAACCATTCTATTTTATTAGGAATGAACTTGGTATGTTGAATGCATGATTACTTGTGTTATTATGTGAAAAGTTATATGGTTATATTATTTTATACATGCTTTCTCTATATAACTAGTGATTCAGTTGATATTTCATGAGACTGAGCTACGCTTATTAGTTTTTGAGTATGTTCCGAGTAACTCGGGCAATCTACTAAGTTAGACTCGGTTAAGAGAAAATGGACTTCAAACTTCCGATATCATCTCTAATTCAATAGAGAATGTTAGAAATATTTTCAAAAATTTCTTTTTATCTCCGTGGCATGCAAACGGTCAAGAAACTAGTCGTAGCAAAATAGTTTGAAGAGATAACCGTTGGAAGACATTGGAATGCCAAACTGTTCAACTATCCATTGCTCTACACACTCGGGTTAGTTGAGGATTGCTTCAATGAGAAGCTCTGTTTATAAATAGCTCTTGTAGACCCTCTTTCTTTAACTTTGCTATTCTTGTTCTCTCACTCACTTTGATGAGAACCTATATTTATAAATAGCTCTTGGAAGACACTTTCGGACTCAATCTCCTACTCTCTTACTCTCTCACTCTTTTCTACTTAATTAAAATCTATATCTTTATTCATCTTTCATTTCTCTCAACATCATGAAACGAGGAAATTGCTGAAGGAGTTTCGCCACCAAGAAGGTAAGAACTCGCGTTGCTCAATTTGATGATCCCCGTAAGGATACCGTGAAGGGAAAAGCCCTATCTTTTGATGATCCTAAACTCTAGATCGTCTCTCAAGCATTACTTCTTAGAAGAGAAGTCTTCCTTTCTACCAAGCTGTCTTGGATTAACCCCTTACCAAGATAGGTATTTTCAATTATATTTGTTTACGTGACTACATCTACCCCGAGTTAGTCTCGAAATTCTATCCGAATATGTGTTCTAAGGATAATGTTAGCTATTTCACTCGTCAAAGACAAGAGAATCACAATCAATCTTCCACTTCTTTACAAAATCTTTAATGTTCGAGTTTGTTTTTGAACACCAATCCCATTCCTTTTCCTAAACCAGCTGAGGAATTCTTTTCTATGTATGCCTAAGCCCCTCCCAAATCTTGCAAAATTTTTTTGTTACTCAACCGATGTCTTAAGCCGGATTTCGTGTTTATTTTTTATGAGAACAATGTTCTCATTCTTTCATCAAAAGAGAACCCCAACAAGCAGGGTTCTTAATGTTTTACTTGATATTCTTGAAGGGTATGTGGTTGACCTCTTCCCTTTCATCATAGAGCGAATCATCTCTAGATCGAGAAAGCCCCTCTACCTTTTGGAGGACTTCTCTCCAAAATCTTCGCCCATTTTAAGGTTCCCCTTCCCAATGATCACACAAAATTTTATGGAGCCAGCCATTTCTATTGGAAGAAATTAGCTTCTCAATCTTCGGTACTTGAAAACCGAACCTAGTGTCCGGATTCATTCTTCCGAGATACCTCCTCCTCTATCTCCATCCAAGAAGAGTACACAAAAACCTCTTTTTTTGACTGTTAGTCATTTAGATTAGGCAACCCCTTCTACTCGAACTTATTTAGAAGGTGGCTTCAAAATTTATAGTTCTCGCCAAAGAGTTATAGTCAAATCCTGGTGCCTTTTAGGCTTTCATGCCTATTCTAACCCAACTTCGAGCATGACTCGAAGTAGATGATTCAAAGTCGACTCCGATCAATGAGCTTAAAGAGGTCATCAAAAGGCAGTAGGAGCGGATAAGCCGCCTCCAAGAGCGTCGATCAAAGGTCGTAGAGGACTCAAACTTAGACTCATCCTCCTCTTTTGAATCAAACTCATAAGAAGAAGAAAAAGAAGAAGATGGAGAGGAAGAAGGAGAATGAGAAGGCTAAGGAGGAGAACAAGGAGAAAAAGAAGTTGAAATCTTTTCTTTTGAATAGACAAAATCAACTTCCGAGGAAGTTGGGGATGTCGGCAAATCTCAAGCCCAGCCACCTTCACAGCCTCAATCAGCCTTGATATAGGTGAGGGCTCACAAGAGGAAGAAGAGGAAGAACAACCCCTTGTTCGACAAAAAGTGCAGTTAGCTTAAACCGATCAAACCGATAACCCAATACCGCCTTCATCTCAACGATATCGGTGCGGGCATTAGGCACTCGCGGTCATCCTCCTCCATCGAATAGCTCTACCCCCTTCTTAATTCCTTTTCATATTTTTTTCCAACATTTTATTTCTCCCTACCCCATTGGTCATTGTTTTCATAAAATGCATAGGGGAAAGATAGTTGTCCGGTTTAGGGGTGGGGTAGCTTTAATTTTTTATTTTCGTTATTGTATGCTCCCGCTCAATATAATCCAATGCAAAACTCAGCATTTGTTTGCTTCAATTATATGTTTCTCTATCATTTCTCCGATACTTTATCTAATAGCATGATATAATCTGAGTGCTTACTATTTATTCTATCCCATTCTGACCATTTTCTTTAACTCGGACGTATATTATCATAGCAAATATCATGGTAACTTAGATAGTTGAAACAATTATTACACATTTCTAATACTTAACACTACCTAAGCATTGAAAACTTAATATTCTATGTTTCTAACTCATATTTCTAAGTGCTGAATGCCTTTCATCAAAAGGAGGAGATTGAAGACTCAAGTATGACTCTATCTCCGTTCATAGTTTTGAATTCAAGTCATTCCCATGCTTTAGAAGGTCTATCCTTAAGTTTTCATCTCTGGCTAACCCACTCGTAAAGCTAATTTTGAGCGAACACTCATTTATGGGTTTCGGACCCACTTAGATTCAACTCGGACATGCATCTTGCCTAAATAATATCCTATGTTCAAATTGTTATTTCAACTGGCTCC
This sequence comes from Talinum fruticosum, assembly GCA_021018815.1. Classification (NCBI taxonomy): domain Eukaryota; kingdom Viridiplantae; phylum Streptophyta; class Magnoliopsida; order Caryophyllales; family Talinaceae; genus Talinum; species Talinum fruticosum. The sequence continues at coordinate 711,067 of JAITYX010000088.1, read as the reverse complement.
TTACAAAAAATAATCAGAATTACGAGTGCTAATTCTAACTTAAGCTAGATTTACTTTTACTGAATTTACTTTACGACGAATTGATGAATTGTGTCTATATTTTCTCTAACTTTTTTATCATCTAAGGATAGAAACAAATGGATTTGAAACATATTGACTACTAGACTCAAAAATTCCAATTAATTAGTTTAAGGATATTCAAGTGTTTAATTACTTGAATTAAATTTATATCTTTGACTAGTCTTGGACCAAAGTATTTTTATACTTTGAGTACCACTTAGATTTGTTTTTACAGGTTGATTAAAGTTGTTTAACCTCATTTTAGAAAGAAAAAACAACCAATTTCTTATCCTTAAATGCCAGCAGACTGAAAAGCCAAATTTTCGGGATGACTCGGACATCGTGTTAGGGTTGTTTGTTTCTATTTTTGGTAAACTTTAACTTTGAGTCTAATGGTTGTTTCCAGCCTGGTTTTCAGTCACAACAAGTCGGTTGGATTACTTTTGAGCCTATAACCAATGCTCAACGTCTATCTTCATAACGGTTCCGTTTTTAGGGACTCACACTATCCATTAAAATGACTAGAGAAGCTTCTTGGTCAAGATTGAGACACAACGGCTATTTGCTTTGCTGATTATAAATAAAAGACATGTTATAAGACTTAGAGGATTGTTGAATTCTACTCTCAACTCATATACCCAATCTTTCTAGCTTTCAACTTTGTGATTAGTTTTCTCAACTTCGAGCTAAAACAAGAAGTCTTGTAATCAGTCAAATTCTTACTTTCTCAATTCTTCCGTAACTTCCTATAATTGAGTCTGTAAAGGATAATTTAGCTCAGTTGTACCTAGTTATAAAGGTTAACTTTGTTAGGAAGTACTAGGACAGATAAAGGATCTTCCGTGCGTAGGAAAAACTTGTATTGAATTGTCTAAAGGAACAATTCCGAGAGTAAGTCTTTTGTATTTTGTGGATTCAAAATAGTTGATTTGAATTGGTGCCTAGATTGACACTATTCGTGATTTTCTTCCACATGAGGGTTTCCAAGTAAAATATCTTGTTCTAACTTTTCCGAGTTCATTCTAAACACATAACATCCTTTGTGAGTTCTAACTTGTGCATTAAATTTCATAATTCCGTAAAATTTCCTTTACAATCTATTCACCTCCCTAGGGTGATTTCAGACTCTTAGAGAGCAAACCTTCATATGTTTTCTATGTGAGACATCCGATAGACTGGTAGTTCAATTGAAAATTTCATGAAACCGGGCCTTAGTCATTCGTTATGTGAGTTCTTCTAAGCACTCGGACGACTAACCGAGTCAAATTTATTCATAGTTAAAAAATACATTAAAATATCTCGCTATAATCTCTCTAATTAATAGAGAATCATAGATAAAGTTTTCACAAAGTGTTCCCGTCTTTTGCCACATGTTTCGATCGCAAAACTAGCCATTGGAGAATGGTAACTTATCATTGCGTCTGGAATATAACGATTCATGATTCTAGTCATTTGAAACTTAACTTGATGAATGAATGTGTTGAAACTGGTTTACAAGAAACACTTTTAAAGATGGGTCTTTAACGATGCTTATAACGGAAAACCGTTGTAAAAATATGCGGTGGCATTTTTTTATAAAAAAGCCATTTTTAATGTACATATGATAACGGTTCTTTGAATGAACCATTGTTAAAAGTTAACTTTGAACATTTAATGACAAGTCATTCAAAGAACCGTCGTCATAGATGTATTTATGATGACAAGTCGATGAAAGAACCATCGTCATGTATGTATTTATGATGACGGTTCGATGAAAGAATCATCATTAAAAGTTCACACTACTATAGATATGACTTTTAGGGTTCAAGTTTTTCCATTTTCGTAAACCCATTTAACCCTATTAATCGTGTCTCTCTCTTGCCCTATCTTTCCTATCGAATGCCGCTTAATCTCCCCCTTCTCTCTGGTCTCCCATCGAATGCCCCCTCTCTATCTTGGGGGTCCCATGGCCTTTGAAAATATCCCTCACTCTTCTCTCTCTCTCTCTCTTCGACCTCCTATGGCGCTTGAAAGATCTCCCCTCTCTCTCTGTCTTCGAACGACCGCTTAAAAATTGGGTGTTCCCGATCTCCAAGGGTGAGCACCGTCGACAAGTGTGTTCTTCATTGAGGAGACATTAGGCACTTTCGATCTCTGCGGTTGAGCAAGCATCGCCGGCGGAAGGGGAGAAAATTTTCCCGACTCCTACGCCGTTGTCCTCGTCGGAGATAGATTTCCTGGAGATAGTAGCGAGTGCCTCGGTGGGCGAGTAGTAGCAATGACTCAAATTGTCTCTCCTCCCTCCTACCTGTCCGATTCAAGTCGAGTCAAATTTGAAGTAATCACCAGCTATGGATCTGCTGAAACTTCAACATGGAAAAAGGAGAGAGAAACAGAGCAAGAGAGAGAGATATATGGCGACGATTAGTGAATCCCTTGTAGTGTTCTTATGATGTTTAATATTTATTATTTTGTAATATTGTGACTCTTATGTAACGACATGGAATGCAACGACTCAATTCTAAAAATGCTTTCATTTGTTTAATACGATGAAAAATTCTTAGAAAAAAATTACAAAGACAAATCAAAAAATTTGCACTAGCCCCATTCCCCCAAAAGAAAATAATAAAAATAAAAATGGAAATTCTTAAGTGCATGACCCAAAAATAATAATATGGCGCACGTGAAAAATGGGCTGAGGCGAAAATAAATAATGGCCCAAGGAGTGCTCGGGCTAAAAAATAAGGTGAATCGGCCGGGCCAATGTGGTGGCCGGTGCCTACCACCTGTGAAGAGCTAGGTGTTTGTGAATGCAGGGGGTTACAGGTGCGAGTAGGACTTTTGTGTTCGGAAAATTGCTATAAATTGGACTCGTGTCGAAGGCCGAAAATTGTGCCTTTTGCAAATCCTACCGCAAACAAAGGGAATCTCCCAATGCCTTTTACTTGCTTCTAAAAAATGAATTTCGTTAGCGATTTATCTCATTGGATACATGAGATGACAAATACGGAGATGGTAGGTCTGTCACAATAGGGGCTGAATAAATTGTTTAATATTCGCCAAGTGAAAGTCTATTGGACTTTCTTAAGGGCTACGATGGCCTATTGGGATCCTCATCACTACGTCTTCAAGTTTGGGGATAAGGAATTATGCCCTCTACATGAAGAGTTTGATGCTATACTTGGGCATCCAATGGCGTGCGTAACCTGTTATGCTCAAATCATCCTAAAATTTAAGCGAGACCTACAAGCACCTTCCGAAACTAAGCAATACAAATCTAAGGTGGATTCTCATTGGAAACCAGGTGAATCTGATGAACCAAATGAAATACTATTGTCGATTTATGCATTCTCCGAAGCTATCATTATCCCGAGGTGACGAGCCATTATCACCTGCTTGGTAAGTGGATTGGTGCTGGTAGGAGGCCGTGGGGATATGGCACCGGCGAAGTTCCCGAGCTTAGTTGAGCACTTCGAGAATTATTGTTCCTCGACACCGCTGATAGTTGCTAAAACTATTATAGTCTTAGACCGAGTTGAGGCTAATTTCGAGGAAGACTTCGCTGGTAGCCCCCTATTGTTGCAAGTAAGCAAATAACGGCCGGCGAGACCAAACGGTGTAGACCAGTTGGTGACACCGGCCACTGAGGTGGTCTGTCCGGTGCCGTCGGGACCGAAATGCCTCTGGTTCACTCCAAAGGCCCCTCATTTTCGCCCCTTTCGCTATTTTTTGCTTCTTTGATAATTTTTTTATTTTTCTCCTTTTGGGCGTTAAAGAAAGCATGAATTTTGACTGTGAAGGACACTTATTTTTTATTATCTATGGTGTGCATATTTGGTTAATGGAGCATCCGAAACCGATCCAGGCTCCTATAGATGTGAACACATATCTAGCGATACACTTCTGCCAAAGAAAACAGGTGGAGGTGGTAGCGGATCACCCCGCTTCTTGGTGGGAAGAATACCTTAAGAATCATAGCAATGACATAACATGGTACATTGCGGACCGGAAAGTGTCCTAATTTAGGACACATACTAGACAACATCCGTTTATACGTCCGCTAGGCTTGAAAACCAAGCACTTATTACTTCCCCGACCGTGTGTTGCAGTAAATGGGAGGATAGCAGGTTATTTCCCTTCTTGATCGCATCCGCCTTGCTACCTTCAAACTATTTTAAGGTTTTGGCAATTCTAGGCTAACGAAGTCGTGGCCTTAATAGTGGATGAATCCGCCTTAGTCGCTGAAACCTCGCAGCAAATCGAATACAACCGTATCCGCTTATTATCTATAGTGGATAATAGAAGTGGATCCCCAATGGCGTAAGGCACCGAGAGCTCAAGAGATAGATCCTCGAAGAAACCGTCCCTATTGCTACACCACTCCAAATTCGCGAAGCAAACCCTCGGATTGCCGAACGTGTTCGCGAAGAGAATATGAAGCCAAGGAAGCTGAAAAGAGAAGGAGCCGTAGAATTGAGGAGCTGAAGAAGTGTACCCAAGATGATGGAGCCGAGTCTAGTAACCCTAAAGGAAAGAAAGTAAAGATAAACTAGGGCACAATTCTTTAGATAGAATTTTTAGGAAGGAATAAAGGAATAGGAGGATTAGTTTTGGCTCTTTAGAACAATTTGTTTTCACAAGTAATGTACTTGTTTTATTTCCCTTTATTGGCTATGTATTCGGGTAATTAGTGGGCTCTTCCTTTATTAAATAAAAGTAAGTATTATGCTATACTTTAAATATTTTTGCATTTTTATCGCTCACCTAGAGGTATAAACAAATTTGACTGCCTGATTTGACTCCCATTAAAATTAATTAAGATAATAAAGAATTAATTACACAAGTACGCCTAATTGGGCTGTCCAAAAATAATAAGGAGACCATCTCGTTGGATGGTCGAAAAAATAACTATAGAGGTAAAAACTAAAGGGGATTATTTCGGTGTGGCTAGCCCACCGTTGTGCGGGTAGTGGTCGGTGCTCGCCACGGCGTGGCCTAGTTAGGCCAGGCTTGGCCTCGCCTTCTAGGGTTGTGTTTGACGTAATATTTCTTAAGTTGATCCAAATTTGTATACTAAAAGATCTCTTCACCATCTAAATCAGCTTAATTTCGATGCTCCGCCTGGTAATATCCGACTAAGCACAAATGGGCCTTGCCAATTAGGCCTAAATTTTACTTGGGGATCTTGAATTGATGCTCTAATCTCTTTGAGGACCAAGTCTCCAATTTGCGGGTTTCGAGGCTTCCTCTCTCGTTAAATGCCCTTGATATACGTGCTTGGTATATTTGGACATTATGTAGGGAATGGTAATCTCTATTGGAAGGACTACTTCCATGCCATATACCAGGGTGTAAGGTGTTGCTCCTATGGAGGTTGGATAGCCCAACAAAGCGAAAGGAAACTTATCCGGCCAATCCTTATAAGTGATAACCATCTTCTTCGAGTATTTTATGAATGTTCTTGTTGGCGGCCTTGATCTGCTCGATTGGTATGAAGATGATAGGGAGAAGATTTATGGTGCTTAATCTTGCATTTGTCTAACAAGTCTCGCCACTTCCTTCTTAGAATGACTTCCATGGTCACTAAGTAAGCTAATCCCCGTGTTGGTTTTCTTATAGAGTTGCCCTTGAGTAATGAAAAATTGGGCTACCAATGGGTTCTCTTGCTTATCCAGATATCGATAAATGTCATGATACCAGCTAGTTTGGTCGATATTAGACACTTCTAATACGTACACGTACACGTACACTCGGTTGACTCCGTCGCTCTTTGTGAACAGTGCAATGAATGAATGTCATTAGGGATATTAATCATGGATGTTAATTTAGCTAACGCATCCGCGAATTGGTTGTTATTCCTATGAAGGTAGGTGAAAGAAATACTCTTAAAATGTTTTGATAGTTCGATTAGATGTGATTGGTAGAGTGCTAAGGCGTCACTATGTACCTTCTATTTTTGCGAAATCTGATTAATGATTAGACCGGAGTCACCAAAAACCTTGATATTCTTTACCCCGATCTCTACTGCAGCCTTCAAGTCCTATGATACATGCTTCATACTCTGTAGCGTTGTTGGTGCCTCGAAATCCAATTTCATTGAAATGGGAGTCCATACATCCACCTGTACTTGTAAGACATTTTGTTTACAAAGTCAAGTTGTTTGGATTACAATTCGGTTATAGGCGGATAAGCTAAGAATTCGGACACCACCTTTCCTTTGATCGCTTTTGCGGACATGCTTGAGTTTAAATTTTGACAGGATAACAATCCATCTTGCTATCTTGCTGCTGATGGTTGGTTGCTCAAGTATATACTTAATGGGATCCATAGGTGCTACCACATGTACCGTGTGGGCTAACATGTAGTGCCCGAGCTTCTTAGTAGCCCGGACTAATGCCAATGAAGTCTTCTTTAATGGCGTATATCTAGTCTCATAATCTAAGAACTTCATGCTCAAGTAATATATCACACGTTCTTCTTTCCCATCTCGTTGAGTTGCATGGCTCCCATAGCTGTCTCTCGTCATGGTGAGGGACAAAAGTAAAGGTTTCTTCTGGTTGGGGCGGAACTAGCACTCGGAGGGTTAGCTAGGTATTCCTTAACCTTCTAGAATGCTTGTTGGCACTCGGTATTCCAAATATGCTTAGATCCTTTCTTTAACTTCTTGAAAATGGGTTCACGAGACCATATTCAGCTTTTGATATGAAACGATCGATGTACTCGTAAACATCCTAGGAAACCTCTTAGTTCCTTTTTTTTTTTTTTTTAATCTTTGGCGGCAGGATCTCTTGGATGGCTTTGATCTTAGATGGATCAACTTCAATTCCTCTAAGATTGACAACATATCCTAATAGTTTGCATGAGGTTACCCTGAACGCACACTTTTGCGGATTCGAGCGCATGTTGTACTTTTTGAGTCTTTGGAAGAATTTCTCAGGTTGGGTAGGTGCCCCGCTCTATCTTTGCACTTTTTGATCATGTCATCCACATAGACCTTGGCTTCTTTGTGGATCATGTCATGCAATAGTGTTGTGGCCATCCTCTCGGTATGTTGCAGCGGCGTTCTTGAGTCAAAATGGCATCACCAGGTAACAATACGTCCCCATTGTGTGATGAAGGTTGTCTTCTCCATATCCTCTTCAACTATCTTTGCTTGATTGTACCAAACGTAGCCATCCATGAATAAAAGCAAAGCATGAGCTGCTGTATTATCTATAAGGATGTTGATATGGGGTAACGGGAAATCATCCTTGGGACTTGCCTTATTCGGATCTCTCGAAGTCTACAAACATCCGAACCCTATCGTCTTTCTTTGCAACCGATACTATATTTGCTACCCACCGAGGATAGTGAACTACCTTGATAAAACCAGCCTCTAACCGCTTATGAGCATCTTCCTTAATCTTCAATGCGCACTTAGGTTTCATCCTTGTTAGCTTCGCTTAATTGGCTTAGTGTTTTCGTAAAGTGGAATTTTATGTTTCGCTAGATTTGGATCCATTCGCGAAATGGCTTTGTAGGACAACGTAACTTTGTAAGGAGCGAAGTAAAATTATTTCTGCTCTTCTTGATCCAGACGTTTTCCTGATCATCCGGATCATGGAAAGACATCTATGAACTCGTAAGGGGTGTCCGAACCTTGACCATTGCTGGGTTTGAGACTCGATTGGAGTGTGTCTTAACCTTGACCATTGTTAGGTTTGAAGCTCGATAAGGGATGTCTAAACCTTGACCGCCATTAGGCCCGAAGCTCGACGGAGTGTCCGAACATTGACCGCTCCCGAGTCCGAGACTCGACCGGGGTGTCCGAACCTTAACAACTCGCTGCATCCGAACCTTGACATCTATCCACTTTTATCGAATAGGGACACATATTTATCTTTATGTACAAATTTTTTCCTAGACTTGGTCGTTGGATGACCCGAAATCTAGGGAATGGCTTGCTTGAAAATCTGATGTTCCATGAGGTTATGTTCCTTATTCTAAATTTGAGCTTTTAGTTTGTGTACTAATAGCTCCTTTTTTGTGTGGTAGAAGATTTGCGCCTCTTCCCGAGTACCTTGGAGTTGTTATATAATTCTTTCGATCATGAACCCGAACGTTTTTCTTGGGTGCTTGTGTCTAGCTCTTCTCAAATATTGGAGGTTTGGTGAACTTTGATGGGAGATTCCTTTTAAAGGTAGCAGCGTTGGTGACCTTCTTGATCTTGACTTGATGCTTGATTAAATAATTCCTGGTGGAGTGCTTTGTGATGTATTAATTTTTTCTGGAGTTTGACTCATGCAAAGGAGATGAATGCAAGACTCTATTTTAAGAACAATTGCATTCTTTTATTAAGTTGATGCGAAAAGTTCAAAAAACAAAGACAAAAATTACACTTTTAGCCCCCACCCCCAAAGTAAAGCATAGAGAATGCGTGTCTTGAACTCGCGATGTACCGCTACTAAATGATGAGTTGTGAACCCGATGGTTTTGTGCTGAATAAGAATGTCATGCTTTTGATGATTTGACGCCTTTCCCAGGATTGATTCCCGCTCCTCTAGGTACGCTAAAGTGGCTTTGAATTTCGAAATGGGAAATGGGAAATGGGAACAAGATTAGGTTTGGGGTCGAACCTCATGGGCTTTCTATGTATCCGTTATAGCAGTAAATCAAGCCTTCACAGTTCAAAAAGTAATACTCGAATTGTTTTTTTTTTGGAAAAAGGGAAAAGGAAATAGACAAAGAATGAATATGAAAGGGAATTGCACACTTTATTGGCATCCTTGATGAGTGATATGCTCATTAGATGATCTTCTAGCTAGTTGAAGCTTTTGTGGATAGCAACTCCTTTTCTATAACCATGCTAGCTTCTCTAAGTGTTTTGAACTCCACGAAAGGAAAGAACTTCAAGTGCTACCGATAGACAGGTTGTAGGTCCTTGATGATGAGTCTAACCTAATCCTTTTCGGAGGGTCGATCCGCCATGTGGGCGGCCTTTTGCCTCCAGCGGGTGAGGAAGTCGGTAAACCTCTCCTTGTCTCTTTGCTTGATTAAATTTAGGTCTTAAAGAGCAACTGGTAGATTAGTATTATAAGAGTATTGGTGTAAGAACTCCCTGCAAAGATCTTGCCAGCTTGTGACCTTGTGTGGGTCGACAACATTGTACCATTTCATGACGTCATCGCTAAACGTCAATGGGAAGATGACATGGTATTGTCCTCCCAGTACATTCTTTGGAGTCATTGCCCCTATAAAATTCCTCACGTGAGGGTTTTCGAGTCCCGTGGAACTTGATGTCAAGCATGGTAAATTTTGGAGGCAATTTTCCTTTAGGGATTGAAGAGAGTCCTTGGGTCGGATAAAAGTTATTGAACATTTATGACTCCCATACAATCTTCTCTAACCGATCTATTTGTGGATCGGACCGATGCTTGGGTGAGTTCATGGCAGGGTTCTCCTTCTTTTGATTTGTTCTCAAGTTCTTTGAGTATGAGATCAAGGGTTTCTTCTATTGACTCAATCTTCTTATCCGAAGTCTTAATCTTAGCTTCCAATTTTGCAGCAGACTCCTTGAACAAAGTCATGATAGGAGTTTTCTCTAGCTCGTTGGCTATTTTTAGAGGAAGGTTTTGCTTTGACCATGGGCGGCGTATCGGGGTTACAAGTAAAGGTGTCGAACGTATGTAGACACCTAAAAAGTGTTGTCCCTTATCTCCTTTAATTCTATAGTTTATATTGTGGGCCCGATGATGAAATCCCGTGTCCTCGTTTGAGGATTTGGATCGCAGATCGAATTTGATGGGTGCGATGGTGTAGACACCAAAAAGTGTCGTCCCTTATCTCTTTTAATTCTATATTTTGTTCTATTCACCCGATGATGAAATCCCAAGTCCCGTTTGAGGATTTGGATCACTGGATCGCGTTTGATTGGTGCGACGAAGCTAGTAAACCACAAAGAACCCCCAACACCACATAAATAGCCTTTGTTCCTTAGGTCGATCCAAACTCCCTTTTTCGTTCGGACGATCCAGACCGGGCCAAGCCTCCGGATACAATTGAGTCCAAGTGTCGCGTATCGGGAAATTCCAGTGCTCAAAATTCTACATTTCATTTTTTCTAATCAAACATGGAGCTCCAAGATGGCACTAGACGTTGCATTTCATGATTACCAGTATTAAAGTGTTGCGTTTAAGTTCCAAGACAGTCCGCCCGAGGACTAGGAGCTTCCCCTCAAAATGGAGTCGCATGGCCGACGTCCCCTACCTGGACTTTTAAGTGGAGCACAACATTTTGGCCAGGCGACTCCTTTGGTAGCACCCTAGGGCACGAAACATACCCGGATGGCCTACGCCCTAGACCGGAATTCTATCCGGTTTTATCCCCTCTTATATGGTTCAATCTTAGGATTTTCTAGCTCGTTATTTTTCGCTATTTTAAATGGCAGGCTAAGAGCAACCCTATGTCATGTTTTACCTAGGTCTCTCCCTATAAATAGAGAGCCTTAGCTCTCATTTCGCACAGCCTTCCTTCCTTAGCATCACGCTACGACATTCCACCTAAAACAGACTTTCTTGCGTAATGTCAGTAAAAAGCTAACCAGAGCATTCATACATTAATGTTACTCTCTTGAAAGTAACCTTAAACACTCATCTCTACTACACATCGTCACCGAATTTGTGCAAAGAGCAAAAGAATATTAAGTTATTATGATCTTTAGGCATTCATTTAATTGATCTTTTCCAACTACCTATAAACTTACCTTTCTAAAACTCACAAAAGAACCCTCTTTTCATTGATTCGTCATCTGTCGCATCAAGAGATCCAAAGCGGAGATCTAGATCAATAGGTGGGACAACCTAAGGGCAACCATTCGGCCTTCGAAGGATTATTTATTTTATGTTTTATTTATCACTTTCCGTATTGTGGATCAAAGTTGTGTCACTTTTATTTTCCTCCCCGTCCAATGTAGTTTCTTTAACGCCTCGCATTTCTTTCCATTTTGCTTTTTACTTTCTTTATCGTTTTCTCTATTTCTCGCCTTTATTGCTTTTCTTAACTATGTTTGGCTGCTTTAATTTTGCTTAACATGTTGTTGTGTGCTTGAGTTTTTCCGGACGTTCTTTTCATGCACTACTCAAACTAGTCATGGTCATCTACAAACGAGCGGAACGGAAGGGTTTTCCCTACATTTTGTACCCTTTGCCCCGGATCTAATTCTCGGTTCTAAGATTGATGGACTCACTTTTAGCCTTTTTTGGTCTTAGTTTTCCCATACTAAGATCGGAAGAGCAAATTTTTACCTTTTGTTTTTGTTAGTTTTTGTTCTCTAAAAACTAACCGGCAACTCCCCTTTTTGTTTTTTTTTGTTCAAAATGCATCTCAGCTTATTTTCTAATTACATGGTAGAAAAAGAGATCTATATCTACCAGCCTGCACTCAGAGGCCGAGGCTGACCGTATCGACCATGGCCCCTGGTTGGCACCTCTCGACCACCGAGTGCAGGTTGCCGCCTGCATTGGATGGTCGGTGGTTGAGGGTTAGATCCGGACCGGTGTCTTCACACCGGCCCGGCCTTAAAACCTCATGGTAGAACCCTAATCCCGAATTTGTTTTTTTATTCTTCAATTAAGGAAATAATATCCCGGGAGTTCTAGAAATAATTTATAAAATAAAATAATTAATAAAATCACTAATCATTTAATTCAATTTATCTCTAACTAGATTTATTAAAATTTAGAACTCTAAATAAGAGATCAATCCTTACATGCAAAATCATTTTCCAACTATCCCTCTCTCCCCTTTCAAAAACCTCTTTCAAAAACCCTTATGCTAATGGAACGTGGGAAGCACGGCCCCGGTCCTCGAGGCGCGTGGTTTTTACAATGGTGACTCTACTAGGGATTGATTTTTTTTTATTAAGAGGGCAAAATTATAAAATTTGAGTAGTGTGTTTTAAAAATATGCATGCATTATGCATCCTGCATTTAGCAACTTTTGAACATAGTTTATTACTATTTTTGGACCCTAGGAAAATTTTTTTACCCCCTGTTTAACCCTTTTGGTAGGAGGCTCCTACTCGAATCCCGAGCGGGCCCAATTAGGCTTGATTGCGAATGGAAATGGTACCTTTTCCCTCGTATCACGCGCTCTTGGGTTAAACCGCTTGGCTCACCAAGAGGCACCGATGATTTTGGCATATGTGAGACCCGAAATTTTGAGTAGATTAATTATATAGTTAAAGTTAAACTAAGTAATTATACATAATTTATTTTATGCAACTATTATGTACTTATGTGCTTATATAGTTTAATTAATAAACATGATTGCTCATTTCGTTGCAAAATAAACAATAAAAACCCGGACAAACTTATGATTAACTATTCCTATTTTACCCAAGGTAATCTCATCGAAAAAAATATTACGAAAGGATGAGTGTTAGGTAGTAGGTGCTGGCAATACCTCGTGGAGCCACGCCAAAAGGGAAAGAAAGAAGCAGAGGGAAAGGAAAAGAAGGGGAATCGAATGAAAACAGGGGAAAGAGAGAGAGGATCGGGCGAGCGTAACGAGAGCGAGAGTGAGCAAGATGTCAAGGAAAAGAGGCCGGAGGCCGGCGAGCTAAACGGCGAACACGGTGTAAGCAGCAAGGGGCACAAAGGGGAGGCAAAATCGAGACCTCAAGAGGGGAAGCGAACGCGAGGGCCGAGGGAGGCAGCCAGTGAGCACGAAACTGCGACCCACGATGGCTTCGAGCACGGAGGAAGGCTGCGAAACCGGGGCTAGGCTCGGGGTTGGCAGCAGAGGAAGAGGAAGGAAAGAAGGAAACCGACCTAGGCCAATCTGAAACTCAGCAAACCTTCGATCCCTAATTTGAGGTAGGTAGTCTTATACTCTAAATTTATAGTAATTTCAAAACCCAAATGAGTTTTGTGGTGAATATTGAATGTTTATGCTATAAAATGAATTTAGGAAATAGTTAGCGCTGAATTAGGATATGAGAAAATCGAATTGAGCTATTAAGTCTGAATTAGAAACTTGAAGGAGTTTAGTAGTTGTTTAGGGTTGAGTTGGGATACTCGGAAGTTTAGGAGTTAGGTTACGTAGGTATAAAGAGTAATGTGGAGATCTCAAATAGCACTTAAGGATGAAGAAGTGGTGAATTGGGTATAAATTGTGAATTGATGCTTCAGCTTAAACCCTTAGAGATTTCCTAAGTTTTTTGCGTTGGAAGGTAACGATTCGTATTGAGATACAACGATTTAAGTATAATGAAGGGGTGTGAGTTCATCTTGACCGGTACATAATTGAGGTAGGGAAATGGCGAGATGGGGATTGTAAGGTTAAGTTAAGTTTAGAATGTATCTAAGTCCTTGAGATTAAATTAAGTTGAAGATAAGCATAGCGAGAGGAACTTAAGTGATAAAGCGCGATTAACAGCTACATGGTTGAGTATGGGCAAAAGAAGTTGATTTATAAAGTAGAGACATAAAATGAGAAATTGAGGTAAAGATAATAAATTGTGAGAAGTTGAGACGTTTGGATTAGGTGGTATTTACTTGTGGTTATCGTGGCTCGAAAAAGGAATTCATCTTACTAAATTGGTGGATTGAGAAAGGCATAAGTGGTATCTCGCATTGAATTGTGACTATTCGTGTTAAGTGATTGCATTACATGATGTTTAAAAGTAGTTTTAAAAGGAGTTCCGTATTTTACGCGAATGATCCTTGAATGCAACTTCTTGATAACCGCCTTTCAAACCTGATTATGTTTTAAAAGAAGTGAATCCGATTGAGAAATTGAATCTGGAATGGATGGCACGTGTAAAGAATTTCCGTTTGAGAGTATAAAACTTTCCGGTGAGCTCGTGGTTTGCTCACCCCCACAAATTTCCCCCTTTCCCCTAGTTGCAGGTACCCCCGAGATGGTTTACTTGGAACGCTTGTCTTGGTGGCGGTCGTGGCTAAAGTGGAGTTTATGTGTTTCATGATTAGAATGTTGTATATATTCGAGTTACTTATGTAAATATGCAATACTGTATAGTAAGTCTGGATGTATGCACGGAGATCCAAACTAGTAGCTTTGACAAGCTAGGAATTTCCTTTCACTAGCAATTTTACTCTTAAGCGGTTGTAATTTAGTTTTTAGCTTAGTTTGTAACTTGGATTGTAAACTGGTTAGGAATTTTGATTTCATGGTTGTGAATATACTCCGGCATGTGGCCATTGAGCTGTGTACTCCGAGTGTGTGGCTCGTTGAGTTTTATTGTGACTTTTATGCGGGTTTTAAGGCTTTTAGCCTATGGGTTGAGCCGATTTCAAATAGAACTCTACCAAAATTTTTAGAAAATTTCAGTAACCAAACGAGAAACCACCTTAATGAGCCTTAGGAGTTCCTTTTGAGGAACTCTAGTGATGTAATACTCCTAGAGTATGTTTTGGGGTGTTACATGTCGTGCCCCACACGGAAGACCAAATCCTCGTACTATGAGTCACCATGTATCCTACCGTGTGTAAACCTCTTTGACCATAGACCCTTTTGACTATTATGTGGCACCTTGTCTTCATTTGCATGCTTGAATGAGTGTGTTTATTTTTTAGATTTAATCTTTCTACTTGTGAGCCTTTAGGAATAGGTGAGGAGTGCTGATTAGCCCTTGCATGGGTCTAAATAAAATACTTAAAAATTTAGGTAAGTATGTTTTTGCATTTTCATTTAGCCAAAGCAAATCCATTCCAAATATAGGGAAATGCATTATCATCTAGTCGAAATAGCCGTATCTCCTATTAGGGATCAATTATGCATTAGCTAAATAATAAAATAATCCTTGATTAGGTCATCGATCTTCGCATACATTTCGTTTTCTATACATTATTTATGTGCATCCAATTAAAAGCATTCTTAGTCTCTTCTGGTCCTACACTTAAGTCCCTTCCTCCCGAAAAGTGGTTTTCTTTCACATGGTCCTAAGCCTCCTCCCTTAGGCCGCAGAACAGGGAAGTCTACTACAATTGAGTATCATCGAAATCCAAGCTCCAAAAATTAAAACGCCTCACTAAGGAGTCCGACTCATCTTCTCCTCGTTCAGTATTACGTTCTATTCCGGGGTCTACACCGATACGAAAAGTTACGGTGTACACCATACCTACCTAATCTATTCGCCATCGTAAGACAAGTACCTAGAAAGAATTCCCTTCCAAAGGATTTTACCCCACCGGAACAGTCTCCTATTCTCACTTTGCGTAATAAGAACTTAGCCACGGTAGAAACTACAATGGATGATCAAGATGAGAAGATATTATCTATATCGAGAGATTTCAAGACTATTATAAAAGCTATTAAGGATAGTAAGAGATTTGAAGAAGTGGAACATTTGAGAAGAGGAGAGAGATTAGGTCTTCCACCTCCACCTAACTTTTCTCCTCCAAACAGTCCCAAACAGGAATCCCTAAGCATCCAAACCTCGACTCGATCCATGCGTAGATCAAAGAGAAAGATGTTAAGGGAGTCATCCATGTTTAATAATCATTATTTTGATCATAAAAAATTCACTTCAATCCCTAAGGGTAAACTACCTCCGAGTTTACTATGCCAAATATCAAGTTTAAAGATTCCGAGAATCCCCACTTTCATGTTCGCAACTTCTTAGGATCAATGACCCTTAAGAACATTCCTGAAGACACCGACCACATCATTTTCTCCTGGACTTTCGATACTCGATGTAATGAAGTCGTGTAATGACCCACGTAAGGTTGCCAACCGGACGGATCCGTGCAAAGACTTCCTACACCAATATTCTTATAACACCGATCCGCCCATTACCCTTAGAGACTTGGAATTAATCAAACAAGGTGAGAAGGAGAGCTTCACAGACTTCCTCACCGGATGGAGAGCAAATGCGACACACATTGTAGACCGACCCTCCGAGAAGGAGCAAGTCAAGGTCATCGTAAAAAACCTTCAGCCTAACTACAATCAGCATCTCGAAGTTCCTACCAATGATGAATTTCTCAACCCTTAGAGATGCTGGCTTATTGATAGAAGAAGATCTATCCACCACGACCGCAAAAGTTGTGATAGGGTATAGAGGCAATTATCAATCCAAAGATAAGAAAACCTCCAATATACACAATACCTAGCAGGGGTAGATGTCAATGCTCTCAACAGGTATATTGACTACACTCTTATTGATACTACGTATAATCAATCCCTTGACTATCTCTTGGCTAAGGGAATGATAGATTGCCACCCATTAGAGCGGAATTAGAAACTGCGAAACAGCCTAAAAACTAGGACGCGGAAAATTTTACAAGTACCATCGTGCACGAGGACACGACAGTTGTTGGACATTCAAGAACAAACTAGAAATCATGTTTTAAAATGGCCAACTCCCTCTACCTAAGGCTGCCTAAAAACCAAGTAACAACAAAAATCCTTTCAAGTGGCACCTTAGCTATTTTCATTGAACCCACTCCAGGTCCGTGGGACATGTATGTCATTATTTAAGATATTGATGAGTCAAAACCACTTCCTAGTTTAGCTCCATTAGATTTAGAAGTTCATAGGCTATGGTTAAGTGATGAGGAAGATGTCTATGAAACAAGAAGTACCAAGTGATAATAACGATGATGACTTCGGGGCACACCACCCTTAGAAGAAGATGACTTTTAGGGAGAACCTAAAGGTCCAAGCAATCCAATTCCTCAATAGATCCGGACGGCATAAGGTACCTCTAGGTCCCCGAATAGACTAAGGAATCCTCAACAAAACCTCGAAGCTGCTAAAGAAGAAGACCCAATCCTGAAATAGCTTTAAAAGTTAAAAGCTCATATCTCAATTTGGAAACTTATATCTTCTTCCCGAAACATAGGCAGAGCTTTCATTGATGCGCTCAGTAAGATCGAGGTCTCTCATGAAATCACACAGTAGTAGGATTAGTTAACATTGGGGATGGGACCATTACCTTTGATCAAAAGGATCTCCCGGAAGAAGGGGTTGCATACAACAATGCCCTTTATTTAATTATAACTTGCATTAACAAGTTCGTTCCCTTAACCTTGGTGGATAACAGATTAGTTGTGAATGTCTCGTCCCTAGAGAACCGTTAAAAGGTTAGGAATTAGGGAGCAACAACTCTCTAAATAGACTGTACATCTTCGAGCTTATAATAATTTTAAGATAACAGTCTTGGGAACAGTGACCTTACCCATCAATATAAGGCCAGTAGAAAGGAACATTGAATTCGAAGTCCTAAAAATCCCATCTACCTTAAATTTACTCCTAGCACACCCTTGGATACATGATCATCAAGTAGTGCCCTCTACACTGCATCAAAAAGTTAAAATGATCATTGAAGGTCAAGTTGTAACTGTCAACAGGGATAATCTTTGTGCTATTATCACATCCAAGGACTTTATGGTCGAGATCGAGCATGATGCTAATGACGAGGAACTATACGAATTCAAGACTATCGCCACCTTAGACAAGGATGAAGCACCTCTTAGCTTTTATCCTTATGGTAACCCTAGTGTCCATTTGATGCTTAGAAAGAAGGGGTACTTTCTAGGTCTTGCTACGGCTCGAAGGGCATACCACCCTATTTTCCGCCCCTTGAACCCACTAACAACTACAACTTTGGGCTAGGCTATCAACCTACTTCTAAGGAAATAGCCCAAGCCAAGTGGGAAGTTCAAACTAGAAGGACTACACCTCACACAGTTCGCTCTATCAAGCCCTTTCCCTATACTCTAAATGGGAAATTATTAAAAGAAGGAGCCGACTTTCCTTATTATGGTTTTTCCGAGCCCTACTAAATCAAACAAAAAGGCATCTTAGTACCTGGTTTACAGATTTTTAGTGAATGTTATATACTAGAGAAGGAGGCACTCAACCTCCTTGAAGAGGGATAGTCCACACCGGAGTGGACCAACCCGGTTGGGAATAATCTCTTCGATCTACTTGTTGGGACATAAGAACAACTTAGAAGGGAATTTGGTCTTGGTATTGTGAAGAGGCATGTCACACCCACTGTTCGATCCATCCCAGTTCATCACCGTTGTTGATAATGAAGGCTTTAAGCACATCACTTGGATTGATATTAAGGAGGGCCAAGAATTCGCCTTTAGCTTAGGAGTGCAACCTCTTCTTGAGTCTAGTACTAGGGCTTGCTATTCTTCTTTTGTTATGTCTAGTTCTTTCAAATTTTGTTTCCAATTCTATATCTTCAATTTCGAGTTTGATGTACTCGCTGCTTCCTTCAATAAAATAAATCTTTCCACTTACTTTCTACCTCCTTTTGTTTTCAATTTTTTGCCTCTAATGATGAACAAGAAATCCTTAAAGAACTAATAAAAGCTATGAAAGATAATGAAAATCTCTCACCAATAATTGAGGAAACAATAATAATTAATCTAGTATTAGTGGATTAACCTCAAGAGGTCAAGATCATGAAAACATTGAATCCGGAAGAGCAAAAGCAATTTATTTCACTCCTTACAGAGTTGATGGATCTATTTGCATGGTCCTACAAAGACATGTTAGGGATAGATTAAAGTATAGCGGAATATAAAATCCCCTTTACGAAGATGCTAAGCCCGTTAAGCGTAAACCGAGAATGATGAAGCTTGAATGGGCATTGAAGATTAAGGAAGAGGTCCAGAAATAGTTATAAGTCTGTGTTTATCAAGGTAGTTCACTATCCTTAGGGGGTAGCAAATATAGTACCAGCTCCGAAGAAGGATGACAGGGTTTGAATGTTCATCGACTTCAGAGATTTAAACAAGGCGAGCCCCAAGGATGATTTCTCACTACCTTATATCGACCTCCTCATAGATAACATAGCATGTCATGCTTTGGTTTTGTTCATGGATGGCTATGCTGGGTTTAATCAGGTGAAGATGGTTGAAGAGGACATAGGAAAAATGACCTTCATCACTTAATGGAGGACGTAGTGTTACGTGATGATGCCATTTGGGCTCAAAAACGCCAGATGCAACATACCAAAGTATGGCTACAACTTTGTTGCATAACATGATCCTTAAAGAAGCCGAATTCCATGTGGATGACATGATCATAAAATCTAAAGATAGGACATGGCATCTATCGAGCCTAAGAAAATTCTTCCAAAGACTCGAGAAATATAACATACGCCTTAATCCTCAAAAGTGTTCCTTCCGGGTAACCTCGAGCAAACTATTAGGCCATGTTGTAAGTCTTAGAGGAATTGAAGTTAATCCATCCAAGATCAAAGCCATTCAGGAGATCCCGCCGCTAACGACGTAAAAGGAGGTACGAGGTTTCCTAGGACGTTTACAGTACATCGGTCGTTTCATATCAAACCGACTATGGTATGTGAGCTTATTTTCAAGATGTTGGAGAAGGGATCCGAGCCCATTTAGGATACTGAGTGCCAACAAGCATTCGATAAGGTTAAGTAATACCTAGCTAACCCTACGAGTGCTTATTCTACCCTAACTAGGGAAACCTTTGCTTTTATACCTCACCCACGACGGAGACAATCATGTGAGCCATGCTAGCTCAAAGAGATGGGAAAGAAGAGCATGCGATTTATTCTCTAAGCAAGAAATTCTTAGATTGTAAGACTAGATACACGCCATTAGAGAAGACATCATTGACATTAGTCCGGGCTATCAAGAAGCTCAGGCACTACATGTTAGCCCACATGGTACATGTGGTAGCACCGATGGGCCTCATTAAGCATATACTTGAGCAACTAACCATCAACAACAAGATAACATGAATGGACTGTCATGCTGTCGTAATTCAAACTAATGTATTTCCCTCAAAAGCGATCAAAGTAAGAGTTGTGTCGGAATTCCTAGCTGATCTACCGATAACCGAATCACAACCCGAACACCTTGACTTTCCGGACGAAAATATTTTACAAGTAGAGGTGGATGTTTTGACAACGTACTTCAATGACGCTCCTAATCGAAGGGCTTCGGAGTAGGGATTCTTTTAGTCTCACCGATGGGAGCACATACTGCCATCTCATTTAAATTGGATTTCGAGGTCGTAAACAACGCCGCAAAATACGAAGCTTGCATCATGGGATTTGAACTTATTGTAAAGATCGGGGTCACGAACATTAGGGTTTTTAGTGACTCCAGTTTGATCATTAATCAAATTTCACCAAAATGGAAGGTGTGTAGTGAAGCCTTGGCACCTTACCAAGAACATCTAATAGAACTATCAAAACATTTTGAGAATATCTCTTTCACCTACCTTCCTAAGGTTGACAACCAATTCGCGGATGCCTTAGCCAAAATAGTATCGATGATCAATGTCCCTAACAGTATTCATTCAATGCCTGTTCATATAGAGCGATGGAGTCATCCTGCGTATCTCCATGCATTGGAAGTGTCTAATACCAACCCAACTAGTTTGTATCATAAAATTTATCAGTATTTGGATAAGGAAGAATACGCGTTGGACTCCACACCTAGAGCCCAACGAGCCATGAAGATGTTGGCTACCTAATTCTTCATTAATCAAGGACAATTATACAAGAAAACCAACACCGACATTAGCTTACTTTGTGTCAAACAACATGAAGCAAAAAACATTACGGATGAAATTCATGGTGGGGAGTGTGAACCCTATATGAACAATAAGATGTTGGTTCGAAGATTTAGATACTTGGATATTACTCGGTCGACCATGCCAGCAGACTATCATGAGTTCATTAAGAAATGCCATATGTGTCACGTGTATGCAAATTTATAGTACCAACCACTGTCATTTCTCATAACATTAGCGTCACCCTAGGCATTCTCGGTCTAGGGAATAGACATTATTAACAAAGTGACCCGTAAAGGAATGGGTGGTCATGAATTTGTGTTACTAGCAATCGACTATTTCACTAAGTGGGTAGAAGCTACCTCTTATGCAACCTTGACGTCAAAACATGTGGCTAAGTTCATCACTCGTAACATTATTTACCGTTATGGGGTACACTACGATCTAATCAGTGACCATGGCAGTCATTTTAAGAAGGAGGTAGCAGACTTGTTGGATAGATACAAGATCAAGAACTATAAGTCTTCTCCCTATCATCCTCGGACTAACCCAACAATCGAGCCCGCTAATAAGAACATTCGTAAAGTAATAGAGAAGATGGTAGTCAATTAGAAGGATTTGCCCGATAAGTTGCCATTCGCTTTGTGGGGCTATCAAACCTCCATTAGGACCTCTACGGAAGCAACACCTTACTCCCTATTTTACAACATGGAAGCAAGTCCTTCCTATAGAGATTGTCATTCCCTCGTTAAGGATCATCGTTCAAAGCCGATTCTAGAAGCGAGTGGGACAAAGCATGCTATGAAGATTTAGTGCTCGCTAGATGAGAGACACTTCAACACCTCGTATAATGTCCAAATATACCAAGCACGTATATCAAGGGCATTAAACAAGAAAGTGAAGCCTTCAAATCTACAAATTGGAGATTTGGTCCTCAAAGAAATTAGAGCACCAATTCAATATCCACGAGGAAAATTTAGATCTAACTGGGTAGGCCCATTTGTGCTTAATCAAATATTGCCAGGCCGAGCAAGTGAAATTAACCGATTTAGATGATGAAGAAAATTTTCAGTACACGAATTTGGATCAGTTGAAGAAGTATTATGTCTAGCACGACCCTATACAACGGACGAGCTTGGCCCAAATAAGCCACGCCGTGGCAGGTGTCGGCCACCACCGGACAATGATGGGCTAGTCGGACCGAAATCACCTCCTTTGCTTTATCTCGTATAATTAGTTATTCCGAACGGTCCAATTAGATTGTCTTCTTCGTAATTATTTATTAACTTTAAGTGTGGTCCAATTAGGCGATCCAATTTTATTTATTTGTACCTTTAGGTGAGCGATAAAATAAAATATTTATAAGTATAGCATAATACTTACTTTTATTTAGTAAAAGGTAAGCCTACTACTTACCTTAATACATAGCTAATAAGAGTGAAATAAAAACAAGCACACTTGTAGAAAATAAATTTATTCTAAAGAGGCAAAACTAATCCTCCTTTTCTTTTATTCTATCTAAAAATCAAAGCCCTAATCTATTATTACTTTCTTTCCTTTGGGGTCACTAGACTCAACCCTATCATCTTGGATGCATTTCTTCAATTCTTTAATTCTTCGAGCCCTCCTCTCCTCTCGCTTCGGGCTTTAGATTCTCGTCCGCCTACGTGTTCAACTATTCGAGGGTTTACTTCACGTATTTGGAGCTGGGCAAGTAGCAGGGACAACTTCTTACGGATCCATCTCCCAAGCTCTTTGTGCCTTACGCCGTTGGGGATCCACTTCTATTATCCACTCTAGATAATAGGCGGATACAAAAGTATTTGGTTTGCTCGCAGTGTCAGCAATCTAAGCAGGTTCATCCGGTATTCAGT
Source organism: Talinum fruticosum (assembly GCA_021018815.1). Classification (NCBI taxonomy): domain Eukaryota; kingdom Viridiplantae; phylum Streptophyta; class Magnoliopsida; order Caryophyllales; family Talinaceae; genus Talinum; species Talinum fruticosum. The sequence goes on along the minus strand of JAITYX010000088.1, from coordinate 688,640 downwards.
GCCACATCTTCGTCTACCTAGAGTTGCCATATCCTTCAAACAGTCGAAGGTAGATATAGTCCAGAAGGGGAATCATCTCGCTCTCTTACCATTTGCCGCACCACAATCAAGGAAATAATAAGTTTTGGTTTTTAGGCCCAAGTAACCATATAAATAGGTGACTGGTATGTGTCCTGAATCTGGGACACTCTCTAGGGCACAATATACCCCACCACATCATTACTATGATTTTTAAGGTATTCTTCGCACCAGGAAGCTTGGTGATTGGTTACAACCTCCTCTCGTTTGCCGACGAAGTGTACCGCTATGTACATATTGATATCCGTGGGAGCCTCGAATCAACTTTAGATGCTCCATTAGCGAAATCCGCACATCACGGATAATAAATTAGTGTCCTGTATGGTCGAATTCAACCTTTCCATAAGGCCCAATAGGAGCAAAATAAAAATAAAAAAGAAAAACATCGTAAAACAACAAAAGGAACGGAAAAAAGAATCGAGACTTTCGATGTGAACAGGAGGTGAGTTAGCCTCGCAGCCGCTGCATCTGTTGCTCTATGGCCGATGCCACCGACCGCTCCACACCGTTAGTCTCATCAGCCGTTCTTTGCTTACATGCAACAACAGGGGCTCCCAATGAAATCTTCCTCAATGTTAGTTTTAACTCGGTCTAAGCCTAGAATAATTTCAAGCAACTATCAATGGCGTTAGAGTATAATAGTCCTCTAACCGCTCAACTATAAACGGTGAATCAATGGCGCTATTGATAGTTTTGAACAGCGTACATATGTCGATAGTGTTTCATCAAGTTCATCGTATTCACCTGATTTCCAATAAGAATCCACCCTAGATTCCGATTGCTCGGCTTAAACAGATAATTGTAAGTCCCGCGCAGATTTTTAGAAGACTTGGGCAAGACAGGTTTCGTACGCCTTTGGATGCCTAGTATAGAATCAAATTCTTTAGACAGGGAGAACAGCTCCTTATCCCAAAACCCGAAGACATGGTGGAGAGGATTCTAGAAGGCCACGGTAGTCGTTAATAAAGTCCAATAGACTTTCACTTGGCGAATCCTAAATAGTGTCTTCAATCCATAGGATGACAAACCTACCCCCTTCGTATCGGCTCATCTCATGCATCCAACGAGATAAATCGCTCATAAAGTTAATTCTTGTAGAAGGATGTAGAAGACGCTGGGAAATTCTCTTTGATCTACAAAACAATTTGTGAAAGGCACATCTTTCGACCTTCGGCTCGGGTTCAATTTATAGTAAGATTTTGAGCCGCTAAAGTCCCACTACATGACAACCACTAGTGCTCGCCTACGGCCTGGTCTTCTTTGGTGGCGAGCGTCGACCACCCCTTTACACTAGCCTGGTTCACTTTGTTTTCTAGCCCAATCACTCCTTGGGCCATCGCCTATTTTTTACCCCGGCCCATGTTTGTAAGCAATATTATTATTTGGATAATGCACTTAGAGATTATTTATTTTTTTATTATTTTCTTTTGGGGGAATGGGGGCTAGTACAATTTTTTCCGATTTGTCTTTATAATTTTTTTCCTTAAGACTTTTGCATCATATTTAATAAAAGAAAGCATTTTTAGAATCGAGTCTTTGCATTCCATCTCATTGCATAAGAGTCATAATTTTAAAAATATTAAAACAACAAAAACACCCTACAAGGGATTTACTAATCGTCGTCGTTAGAAGCATCATTGAAGATGAAGTTCCCGATGTCCTCAAAGACGGGTTTTCGTGCTGATCAAAGGCTTGAAAAGGTAGGATGTTGAGGTGCTTTTCGAAAAATTGGGCCCCGCATCGGACGAACGAGACTCGGAAGTGCTAGATCCCGCTTCGAAGTACCGCAATGATGGGTACATCGTGAAGAACATCGTGAAGTACCTTATCCAAATGTATCACCGAAGGATGCTTGTTGACTGGATTGATGCACTTGTGCCCCGGTCCACCAAGGAAAATTCCCGATGGATGTGCTCTAAAATGTTCAAAAAGTTAATAAAAGACTTTTGCATCATATTTAATAAAAGACGCCTCTCGAAAAGGAAAGAGCAATTAACACGCCTACTAAAAGCTCAAAAAAGTTAGCATTCCACTAATTAAAGACTTACCTTAAATGTTCGGATAGATTTCTAGTGAGGAAATTTTAGATTCCTCAAAGAGCAGATTAAAGCCTAATGGACATGGTTCGAGATTCTTCCCGATCATACTACACAATTGATTAAAATGGCATTAGTAGAAAAACGTTTAGCATACAACTAAAAGTAAAGATCATAACACGCTTACCCCTCACCAGCTTCTAGGGAAAGGATGCCCAACGTATAGGAAAAAGCCGTTTTAGGTGGAATGCAGGAGCGTGATGCTAAGACAGAAGCCGTGCAGTAAGTGAGAGCCAAGGCTCTCTATCTATAGGGAGAGACCTAGGTCAAAAATGACCTAGGGTTGCTCTCGGCCTCCCGTTCAAAACAAGAGAAACAAATCATGCCGGAAAATCATAAGATTGAATCGGATAAGAGGGGATAAAATCGGATAGAATTCCAATAGGGGGCATCGGCCACTCGGACATGGCTAGGGTTTTGTGCCCTAGCGTGCTACCAAAGGATTCTCTTGGCCAAAACTCTACGTTCCACTTAAAAGTCCAAATAGGGGCGCCGGCTATGCGACGCCGTGTTGAGGGGGACGCTCCTAGTCTTTCGGCGGACTGTCTTGGAGCTTAAACGAAACACTTTGATACTAGTGATAATGAAATGCAGCGTCTAGTGTCATCTTGGAGGTCTTCGTGTTCATTTCTAACCGGAGCATTTATCTCTACTACACATCGCTACTAAATTTGTGCAAAGAGGTAAAGAATATTTAGTTATTCCGGTTTCTCAGCATTCATTAAGCCGATCTTTTCCTCGCTACCTATAAACTTACCTTTTCAAAACTCACAAAAGATCCCTCTTTTCTTTGATTCGTCGCCGTCGTATCAAGAGATCTAGTGTGGAGATCCGAATAGCAGGTGGGACAACCCGAGGGCAACCACTTAGCCTTCGAATGGTTATTTATTTTATGTTTTATTTATCGCTTTTTGTATTGTGGATCAAAGTTGTATCGCTTTTATTTTCCTCCCGATCGATGTAATTTCTTTAATTCCTTACATTTCTTTCCTTTTTGCCTTTGACTTTCCTTATCTTTTTCTCTATTTCTCGCCTTTATTGCTTTCTTTAGCTATGTTTGGTTGATTTTCTTTCGCTTAGCATGTTGTTGTGTGCTTGAGTTTTTGCGAACGTTCTTTTAATACACTACACATTTCCCTAAGTTTCATACCCTTGCCCCCGAATTTGATTCTCGGCTCTAAGATTGATGTAGTCACTTTAAGCCTTTTTCGGTTTTAGTTTTCCCATACTAAGATCGCAAGAGCAAATTTTTACCTTTTGTTTTTGTGAGTTTTTCTTCTTTAAAAACTTATTGGCGACTCCCATTTTTGTTTTATTTCTATTAAAAATACATCTTGGTTACTTACAGAGTAAAAAAGATATCTAGATCTGCTAGCCAAGCTAGAGGCGGAGGTCGACTGTCTTAGCCATGGCCTATAGCCGGCGCCGCCGATCGCCGATGCAGGTTGCTAGATGCACCGGGTAGTCAGTGGTTGAGGCTTGGGTCTAGGCAAGTGTATTTACATTGTCCTGGCCCTAAAGCCTCATGGCAAAACCATAATCCCGAATTTTTTTTTATTGTTTAATTAAGGAAATAATATCCCGGAATTCTAAAAATAATTTATAAAATAAAAAAATTAATAAAGTCACCAATCATTTAATTCAATTTATCTCTAACTAGATTTAATAAAATTCAGAATTCTAAATAAGAGATCAATCCTCACATTCAAAATCATTTTCCGACTACCCCTCTCTCCCCTTTTCAAAACCTCTTTCCGAAAGCCCTTACGCCAAAGGCACGTGGGGAAGCACAACCCCGGCTCACCAAGGTCCGTGGTTCCTACAAACGAAGTCGAGTAAATAGCAAAGAACCCCCAACACAAAATAAATGCCCTATTGCCTTGGGTCCGTCCAAAATCCCTTTTCTTTGGGACAGTCCAAGCTCGAGCCAAGCGTCCAAAGACAATGAAGTCTAGTGTTGCCTATTGGGAAATTCCAGGCACTGTAATTTTGCATTTCACGTTTGTCCAATAAGACACGGTGCTGAAGACCCGAAGATGACATTAGGCGTTGCATTTCATGATCAATATCAATGAAGTGCTCCAAGACAATCCGCCCGAGATTAGGAGCTTTATCCCTCAAGATCGCGTCGTGCGGCCGGTGCCCCCTTCCCGAATTTCTTAATTGAAACGCCACGTTTTGGCCAAGAGCTTGCCTTTGCTGCATGCTAAGGCATGAAACACTAGGTATCCTCACATGGTCGGTGCCCCCGATCGAGATTCTATTCGGCTCTATGCGGTCTTATCCCTTCGTTTTAGTCAAGTTTTTTATTACCATTTCTGCTCAACTTTGGACTACTGATCGATGCAAACCCTAGGTCATTTGTGACCTAGACCACTCCCTATAAATAGAGAACCTTGGCTCTCATTTCAGCATGACTTTTTGCGTTAGCGCTACGCTATTGCATTTTACCTTGAATGATTTTCCCTAAGTGTTACTCGTTGAAAAGTAACCTCAAACATCCCTTTTACTAAACATCACCGCTAAATCCTTGCTAAGAGCTAACAAATATTAAGTTATTCCAATCTCTTGGCATTCATTCAACTCGATCATTCCTATTCTCTACTAACTTACCTTCATAAAACTCACAAAAAGCCCATTTCCCTAACTCACCACTATCGCATCACCGGATCTAGCGCGGAGATCTAGATCAGTAGGTGGGACAACCGAGGGCATCGACTCAGCCTCTAAATGATTATTTATTTTATGCCTTTTATCACTTGTCGTATTGTGGAGACAAATTGTATCTCTTTCATGTCCTCCTTGCCCGATGAAATCTTTGAAGTTTCTCGCTTTCTTTTCTTTCTCGCTTTTCTTTTCTTTACAACTTTCCTTTTATATCCTTTTATCGCTTTCATTCATGTTTGGTTGCTTTAATTTTTTCTTAGCATGTTGTGTTCTTCTATTTAGTACGCCATTTTAATTCACTACTCAAACTAGTAATGGCCGTCTTCGATGGGCGGAACGAAAGGGTTTTCCCTATTTTTCATACCGTCGCCCCGAATCCGATTCCCGGTTCTAGATGGATGGAGTCACTTTTATCCTTTTGTCAGTTTTTGTTTTTCCATACTAAGACCGAGAGAGCATTTATTTTGTTTTTGTTAGTTTTTCTCTCCTAAAAACTAACCGGCGACTCCTCTTTTTGCTTTATTTCTATTCAAATTGCTTCTCGGTTTTCTTAATTACAAGTACAAAATTTAGGGCTTATGAAGCTGCTTGTCGGGGCAAAGGTTGACGCTGATGTGTTCAGCCATGGGCCGTGCCCAGCGGCCCCGACCGCCAGTGTTGGGTTCGGCCAAGCACCGAGTTGCCAGATGGCCGTGGCTTGGGTCCAAACCGGTATTTTCACACTCGGTTTGGCTCCTAAAGCCTCACGGCATGTGTGAAACCCTCATTTTTTTGTTTTGTTAAGTTAAGAAATAATATCCTGAGAATTCTAAAAAAATTTCTAAAATAAAATAATTAATAAAACTACGAATCAATTTAATTTAATTCATCTTTAACTTGACTTAATAAAATTGGGAACTCTAAATCGAGATCAATCCCCACTTTCAAAACCATCTTCAAAATCCTAAATCATTCTTCAAAACTTTCGAAAACACTAACACCTCAGCCTTTTGTGGGGAAGCTCTGGCTCGACCCGGCCCGGTTCGAGACGAGAGGCCATGGTTCCTACAACGTACCGGCCTGGTACGCACCTGGCCTTGAACTAGATTTCGATTTCCTAGCCGTTTTGTGCTAGGATTCCCAATTTGAGTAGGATTCCCTATCATGTATCCCAAAAGAGTAAGTGCTCAGGATTGGCTCATGAAAAATCTAGGGAGATAGGACTTAAGTGCTTGACCCGAGAAATGACAAATCTTAAGATGAAAGGAAATTATATGCTTTTTTGTTTGGATGCACATAAAAATGCAAAGTAACCAAAATGAATTGCAACGATGCCAATGGAATCCCTTAGACTAGGATGAATTTGATTTGGTTAAGTGAAAATAAAGACTTTCTTAATTTGGGATGAATTTAAAATTTGGCTAATGCAAAAATGGACTCACCTATTTGAGATGAATTTTAATTTGGCTAAATGAAAAATGAAATGAATGGACTCCCTTAATTGAGATGATTTTCAACTTTGGCTAGTGCAAAAATGAAATGAATGGACTTAACTTAATTCGGATGATTTTATTTTTGGCTAAATGCATGAATGGGATCACCTAATTTGAGATGAAATTTATTTTTGGCTAAGTGCAAGAATGGACTCACCTAATTTGAGATTAAATTTATTTTTTGCTAAATGTAAGAATGGACTCACCTAATTTGAGATGAGATTTATTTTTGGCTAATGCAAAAATGGACTTTCCTAATTTGAGATGCAATTTATTTTTTCCCAATGCAACTTAAAAATGCAATTATTGGACCGACCTAGAAGGGGAGATAATTTTGGACTTTTGGCTAAAATGCACAACTTAAACCGACTCAAAAAGGTTCATTATTTTATTTTATTTTTGTACCCATGCAAGGATTATTTAACACTCCTCACCTATCCTTAAAGGCTCACAAGTAGATGATTAAATCAAAAACCAACCATACTTATCCAAGCATGCAAATGACGAGACAAGGTACCACATAGAAACAAAGGGTCTATGGTCAAAAGAGGGTTAAAACTAGGTAGGATACATGGTGTCTCATAATATGATAATTTAGTCCTCCATGGGATGCACGACAGGATATAGCATTGAATCCTCGATGTCTCTTAATAAGCTAAGAGAACGTGGTATGAAGGAAGAGGTATCGCCTCCGTTGACAATCATGCCTACTTGGGCTCATCTACGCCGTAGTAGGAGCCTCTTTCCAAAAATGTTTTGAAGGGCTAAAGCCTAATGGTCCACCAACAAAAATAAACTATGGTCAAGGTTGCTTAAATGCGGGACGCCTAATGCAAATAATTATTTAAACACACACTCAAATTTTAAAGTTTCGCCGTTTTAATCGGTGATTTTTGGTCGGCGTCGCCACTCGTAGGAACCACGACCAAGACCGACCGAGTTTTCCCATGATTGTCGGGTCTCTTAAAATCTTTCGTTTTGGTCTTTTGAGGATGAAAACGATTTTAAGATTTTAAAGATTGATTTTAGAAAGTGGAGATGAACCTCTCATTTCGATTTTTGAATTTTATAAATCAAGTTAAAATAAATTAAATTAGATTGAGTGGAACTTTTATTAATCGTTTTATTCTAGAAATTATTCTTTAGAAACTCTTAGGATGTTATTTCGAAGCAAAAATAAACAAAATAGAACTAATTTCTATTCTCATCGTACAACACACCAGCTTGGATTGAAGCCCTACCCGTTGGCCGTCCAATGCCGGCAAGAGCCAAGCACCGCACGGTTGGCGACGCCAACCATAGGCCGTGGACCGAGATCGTCGGCCTCGATCCATGGCCTAGCTGTTAGAACAAAAATAAAATTGTCAAATGAGAGCTTAAGCTCTTTATTTATAGGGAAAAGTTTGGTAACAAATAACCTAGGGTTTCGATCGGAAGTCGTCCAAAGTAGGTAGAAAACCGGTAGAAAATCACAAAAGCTAGACCAAGAAACATGATAGAACTGGATCCCGGATCCACCGTACGATGCCAGGCACTGAACACCAAATGGTGTCATTTGGGTTTTTTTGATTCCATGTTGTAGCCGAATTCTGGGTATAACGCAACGATTCTAAGCTCAATCTCCCCTGTTCGTAGGGTCGACCATAAACCGGTTTCCTCGAGGATCCTAAATTGGTTCTCTAATCTCCTTAAGGATCAAATTTCGGTCTCCAAATTATAAGGCTTAGCCTTCTTCTTAAATGCCCTTGATATACGTGCTTGGTAGATTTAGACATTATGTAAAGCGCTTAAGCGCCTTTCATGTAGCAATACTAACTCCTTGTAGCATGCCTTAGCCCATTCCGCTCAGGACTATGACTTACTATAATAGCTCATTGGGCTCTAGGCATGGAGTTCAGCGGGTATTCTTAGTTTTGCAAATATTGATAAATGTCATGGTACCAACTAGTTTGGTCGAGTATTAGACACATCTAGTGCATACTCATGTGCAGAGTTGACTCCATTGTTCTATAGGAATGGGCATTTAATAATTTTCACTAGGGATATTGATCATAGATGCCAACTTGGCTAGAGCATCCGCGAACCGGTTGTCATCCCTAAGAAGGTATGTGTATAATATAGTATCGGAGTATTTTTCTAACTCCATCAAATGGGCCTGGTAGGGTGCCAAGGCTTCACTACGTACCTTCCACTTATGTGAAATTTGATTAATGATAAAACGGAGTCACAAAAACTCTGATGTTTTTAGCCCCTATTTCTAGTGCAGATTGAAGTCCTATGATGTATGCTTTATATTCTACAAGTGTTGTTGGTGACGTCAAAATCTAGTTTAATTAAGATGGGAGTATGTGCTTCCACCGGTGAGGGTATGAGGATCCCCACTCCAAAGCCCTTCCGATTGGAAGCGCTGTCAAAGTACATTGTCCACATGTCGACCTCTACTTGTAAAATAATTTCATCTCGGAAGCCGAGATGCTCGGGTTATGATGTGGTTACTGGTAGATCAGCTAGGAATTCCGATACTACGCTTCTTTTGATTACCTTTTGAGGGACGTACTTGAGTTTAAATTTTAATAGCATGACCGTCCATCTATTTATCTAGCTATTGATAGATGGTTGCTCAAGAATGTACTTAATGGGATCTATTGGCTCTACTACATGTGTCATGTGGGCCAACATGGCTCCCATTGCAGCTTACCCGTACTAAAGCTAATAAGGTTTTCTCGTAAGAGTGTATATAGAATCTCGTAATTTAAGAATTTCTTGCTTAGATAATACACTCGCATATTCCTCCTTTCCGTCTTGTTGAGCTAACATGGCTAACATTTCGGTTTCGTTGTAGCGAGTTAAAAGAGTAAGGGCTTCCTTAAATGGGGCGTAACTAGCACTCGGTGGATTAACCAAATACTCGTTGACCTTCTCCAATGCTTTTTGGAATTTTTTTATCCCAAATTGGCTCAGCTTATTTTTTAAGCTTCTTGAAGATGGGTTCACAAACCATAGTTAGTTTTGATATAAAACGACTAATGTACTCGTAAACATTCCATAAAACCTCTTATCTTAATCTCTCGTCTTCAGCGATGCAATCACTTAGATGGCTTTAATAGATCGACTTCAATTCGTCTAAAACTAGCCACATAGTCTAGCAGTTTGCTCGAGATTACCCAAAGGCACAGCTTAGTGGGTTAAGGAGCATGTTATACTTTCTTAGTCTTTCGAAGAATTTTCTAAGGCTAGGTAAGTGCCCCGCCCTATGCTTGGATTTGATGATCATGTCATCCACGTAAACTTTAGCTTACTTATGTATCATGTCATGTAATAATGTTGTGGCTATCCTTTGATACGTGAATACAATATTCTAAAGCCCAAAAGGCATTACTAAATAGCAAGTACATCCCCCATTGAGTGATGAAGGTCATTTTTCCACATCTTCTTCAGCCATCTTTACTTGATTGTATCTAGCATATCACTCCATGAACAACACCAAAGAATGTCCCATTGTGTTATCCACTAGAATGTCGATATGAGGCAACGGGAAGTCATCCTTAAGGATCGCCTTATTTAAATCCTTAAATTGATGAACCACCGAGGGTAGTGGACCACTTTGATGAACCCGGCTTCTAAATGCTTCTTGACCTCTTCCTTAATTTTCAGTGCCTATTTAGGTTTCATTCTCCCGAGCTTCTACTTAACCGGCTTAGCATCTTCATAGAGTTGGATTATATGTTCCGCTATAATTGCATCTACCCCCAACATGTATTTGTGGGACCATGCAAATATGTATATGAATTCAATAAGGAGCGAAATGAATTGTTTATGCTCTTCTAGATTTAGTGTTTTCCCAATTTTTACTATTTGGGATTGATATGCTAATCCTCGCTTAATTATTATTGTTTCCCTTATTATTGGTGAGCGATTTTCATGATCTTTCATAACTTGTATTAATTCTTTAAGGATTTGTTGTTCATCATTGGAGGCAAAACAATTAAGAATATAAGGAGGCAAAGAGTAAGCGGAAAAATTCATCTTATTGAATGCGGAAAAATTCATCTTATTGAATGCGGAAATGAGTACCTCCAACTTAGAAACAGAGATTGCGGAATTAGAAGATCAACAAACGTAATAGGAAACATAAAGAACAGACCTTAGTACAAGACTCGTAAATAGAATGCTCTCCTAGAATGATAGAAAATTATTGACCTTCCTAACCATGAATCCAACAAATATGCTTGGACCCTTTGGTGTCGACGTCGGTGATGAATCTTGATGGAGTAAACTCGCGGGTGTGACATGGCTTAGGATAGTATTGAAACCGAATTCCCTCTAGCGTTTTCACCCGTTCGAATAATAAAGCAAAAGTAATGCTCTCAATCAGATTGGTGCATTGTTCTCGAGGAGGTAGGTTGCCTCCTTTTCTAACACATGGCAGTCACTAAAGACTTCTAAACGAAGTACTAGGATACCCTTGTCTTTTATGTAGTAAGGCTCAGGAAAACTATAGTAGGGGAAGTCATCTCTTTTTTTCAGAATTGTTCATTTAGAGTACTAGGAAAGGGTTTGATTGAACAAACTGTGAATGATGCAACCCTCCTAATTTGTATCTCCCACTTAGCTTAGGCTATTTCCTTAGGAGTTGGATGATAACCTAAACCAAACTTGTAGTTGGTGGTGGGTTCAAGGGGTGGAAGATTGGGTGGTACGCTGTTCGGCCTACAGCCTAAGCCAGGAAAATACCCCTTCTTCCTTAACATTGAATGGACACTAGGTTTCACATAAGGATTTATGTTGAAAGGTGCTTCATCCTTGTCTAACAAGCAATGTTCTAAAATCCATAGAGCTCCTCATCATCAACGCCGTGTTCAATTTCGATGACAGACTCTTCGGAGGTGATGGTGGCATAAAAGTTGTCTCGCTTTGATGGTTACTACTTGAGCTTTAATGATCATTTTGACTTTCCGATGCAGTGTAGAGGGTACCGCCTGGTGGTCATGTAACCAAAGGCATCCTAGGAGAAGGTTGAAAGTAGTTAGAATGTCCAGGACTTTAAAGTCGATGTTTTTACCACATGTCTAACATTGATCGAAGAGTTACCATTCCCAAAACTGTTCTTTTGGAGTTATCATAAGCTTGAAGAACAATTTTGTTAGAGATTTGTTGCTCTCTAATGCCTAACCTTTTGGCGGTCCTCCAAGGATAAACATTTAGAGCAAATCTATTGTCTACTATGGTTAGAGGGATAAACTTATTAATGTAAGTTATAGTTAAGTAAAGGGCATTGTTGTGTGTAATTCCTTGTTTAGATACGTCCTTCTTGTGGAAGGTGATGGTTCCATCCCCATTATCGACAAATCCTACCACTTCCTCAGCGCAGCTTTCTAGAGAGACCTCAATTTTGCTAAGTACATCAACTAAGGCATGCCTATGCATTTGCGAGGCAAATATGAGTTGCTAGATTAAGATATTAGCTTTGAGTTTTTGAAGTTGTTTTAGGATTGGGTCTTCCTCTTTAATAACTTCTTTTACTTTTGGGGCTTCTTGACTCGTTGTGGACCCATTGGTGTATTATGTCTGTCCGGATCCGGTAAGGAACTAGATTTCGGCGCTTTTGGTTCTCCCTAAAAATCCTTTTTTCTAAGGGTGGCGTGCCCCTTAAGTTATCATAACTATCATATTTAGTTTCGTACATGTCTTCTTCGTTACTTACCAACAATCCTGTAGACACCTAAAACATATCAGCCTTGTATGTTTTATTTCCATAAATGATTTTGTTGACCTCATGATGAAATTCCAAGTCTTGTTTGAGGATTTGGATAATGGACGGTATTTGATTGGTGCGACGGAAGCTAGTAAACCACAAAGAAACCTTAGCACAAAATAAATAGTGTCTTTTCTTTGGGTCGGTGCGTAAATCCTTTTCTTTCGGATGGTCCAAGTCCGGGTCAAACCTCAAGAGTCAACGCAAGTCCGGCGCCCGTACAGGGAGATTCAAGGCTCAAAATGCCGCGTTTCATCACTAGCGTCCAACCCAGCACACGGAGATTGAAGACATCAAAATGACGTTGTTTCCGATGTCGCGTTTCATAATCAGAATCATTAAAATGTGCGCTTGTATTTAATATGTTATACAAATTCACTACTCAAACTAGTAATGGTCGTCGTTTGATGGACTGAACGGAAGGGTTTATCCCCGTTTCGTACCCTCGACCCCGAATCGGATTCTCGGTTCTAGACTAATGGAGTCAATTTTTAACCTTTTTCTAGCTTAGTTTTCCGATACTAAGACTCGGAAGAGTTTTCTTTTATTTTTGTTAGTTTTTATTCCTAAAAACTTACTCGCAACTCTCTTTTCTAATTTTATTTCTCCTAAATCTTCCTCTCGGTTATTTCGATTAAAAAAATGTTTCTAAATCTTCCAGCCAGGCGAGAGGCCGAGAGTGACAAGCTTAGCGACGACCCATGGCCGGCAACGTTGCGAGTGGGTGAGGCTTGGGTCTAAACCAATGTTTTCACACCAGCTTGGTCCTAAAGCCTCATGACGTAATCAATAAACCCTAGTTTTCTTTATTTTTTGATTAAGAAATAATAACCTGGGATTTTCAAAAATAATTTTTAAAATAAGCAATAAATAAAACTCGACATTCAATTTTATTTATTTCATTTTAATTCAACTTACAAAATTCGAAATCCGAATATGAGATTTATCCCCACTTTCTAAAATCGATCTTCAAAATCCTGGATCATTTCCATCTTCAAAAACATAGTTTTAAAACCCGCCAATTCGTTGGGAAGCTCGGCTGGTCCCGGTTGGGGGCGGGTCGTGGTTCTTATAGTGGCGGCTCCATTGGGGACGAAATCACTTATTAAGAGGGAAAAACTTGAAAATTTTAGTAGTAAGTTTTAATAATGTATTTGCATTAGGCATCCTGCATTGATGTAACCTTCAACATATTTTATTTTTGTTGGTGGACCATTAAGCTTCACCCTTTAGGAACAATTTCGGAGGAGGTTCCAATTGTGTCCCACACGGTCCCAACTAGGCTTGATTGTCAACGGAGGTGGTACCTCTTTCCTCATAGCACGCGCTCTTGGCTTATCGAGAGGCACAAAGGATTTATGCATTTTTCCTGCCATGCACCCCATAGAGGATAAAATTATCGGATTATGAGACACCATGTATCCTACCTAGATTTAACCCTCTTTTGACCATACACCCTTGGCTATTAGGTGGTACCTTGGCTTTTCATTTACATGCTTGGATGAGTGTGGTTACTTTTAGATTTAATCATCTACTTGTGAGCCTTTATCAATAGGTGAGGAGTGCTCATTATCCCTTGAATGGGTGCAAATAAAAGATCACTATAAATTTCCTAGTATCAGTCCACTATGTGCATCCTAGCCAAGAGTCTAAAATTACCTTTTCCTTTTAGGTCAGTCCATTAATTGAATTTATGAGTCATCCTAAAATCTTGTTTAGTTTGGGCGGTTTAGGCAGTCATCGCCGATCAGTCCAAAAGGGTCCTACCCGGGACAGCTCTTTCTCTTTAGTCTGTCGGTCTTTAAATTTTGACCTTTTTATTTTATGTATTTCAATTCTTCCATTTTACATTTTCATCTAGCCAAAATAAAATTCATCTCAAATTAGGTGAGTCCATTTCGCATTCTTGCTTTTCCATTTAGCCAAAATAAAATTAATCTCAAATTAGGTGAGTCCATTTTACATTCTTCTTTTAGCCAAAATAAAATTCATCTCATATTAGGTGAGACAATTAAACACTTTATCCTCTTTTATCTAGCCAAAGTAAAATTCATGTCAAATTAGGCAAGTTCATTTTGCATTTTCATTCTTCATTTAGCTAAAACAAATCAATCTTAAATTAGGATCGACCATTTACGCATTTGCCAAATCATAAAATCATCCCAAATTAAGTCATAAGCATCATTGCATACAGTTCATATGTTTTGCATTCCTTATGTGCATCCAAATAAAAAGCATTCTTAGTCCCTTCGCGTCTTGCAATTAAGCCCTATCCTCCCTAAAGTGGTATTTTTTTCATATGATCCTAAGAATCATCCTTTGGGCTACGTGAATAAAGAAGTCTATTGTAATTAAGTTTCATCGGAATCTGAGTTCTAAAAGGTTAGAATGCCTCAACACGGAGTCCGACAAATGTTCTCTCCGCTCCGCACCACCTTTTATACAAGCAATCTACATACTTCGGTGCATACCACACCGGTTCGATCAATTTTCCGTCATAGGATAGTACCTAGAAAGAATTCCCCTTCAATGGATGAAACACTAGAACAATCTCCTATCCTTGCATTACTCAATGAAACTTCGGCCAAAATGGAAGCTCGAATTGAGGCCCGGGATAAGAAAATAGAGTCCATAACACGCAAACTTAAGGCTAGCTTATAAGCTATTGAAGATAGTAAGAGAGATGATGAAGAAGAACGATTAAGAAGAGAGGAGGTCCTCTACCCCAACCTAGTCCATCTCCTCGCACAGCGGCAAACATAAATCTAAGCCTCGATCCACGTATAGATAAAATAGAACAAATGTTAAAGGAGTCATCTATGTTCAACAATCACTACAATGAACATAAGGGGTTGACTTCAATTCCCAAAGGGGAAACTACCCCTTAAGTTCACCATGCCCGATATCAAGTTTCGAGGTTTTGAGAATCCCCATCACTATGTTTGCAACTTATTAGGTGCAATGACTCTTAAGAACATGCCGGAAGATACTTACCACATCATCTTCCCATGGACTTTCGATACCGACGTAATGAAGTGGTATAATACAGCTTAACCCACGCAAGATCACCAATTTGACTTATCTATGTAAGGAGTTTCTACACCAATACTCCTATAACACCGATCTACCCGTCACACTTAATGACTTGGAGTTGATCAAGTAGGGTGAGAAAGAAAGCTTTACGGACTTTCTCACCGGATGGAGGGCAAAGGCTGCCCACATGGTACACCGACCTTCCGAGAAGGACCAACTACGGATCATCGTAAAGAACCTCCAGCCTGCCTACAATCAGTAAATCAAATTCCTCGCCTTTCATGAGTTTCTCAACCCTTAAAGATGTTGGCATACCGATAGAAGAGGAACTACCTACCACGACTACAAAAGTCATGACTGGGTATAGAGGTAACTATTAGTCTAAAGGTAAGAAAACCTCTAACCAAGGCAATACTAGTAGGGGTGCAGATGTAATTGGCCTCAACGAGTCTAATGACTACACTCCAATAGATACCACATACGCTCAAGCCTTTGACCGCCTATTGGCTAAAGGGAAAATACAATTGCCACCCACTAGAGCGGAATCGGAACCCGCAGAACAGTATAAAACCGGGACGCATGAAAATTCCGCAAATACCATCATAAAAGACGCGCATGACACCGAGTGATGTTAGATGTTCAAGAATAAACTGGAGAATATGTTCCGTAATGGTCAACTCCCTCTTCCTAAGGCCGCCTAGAAACCACGTAAAAATAAAAATCCTTTCAAGCACTACCTTTGCCATTTTCTCCAAATCCATTCCAAGTAAGTGGGACCCATCTGTCTTCATTCAAGACATCGATGAGTCCAAACCACTTCTCAGCTTGCCTCTTTTCAACCTAGAAGTCCATAGATTATGGGTAAGTAATGAGGAGGACGCGCATGAAACCAAAAACAATACCGACAAGGACGAGGACTTCGGGGTACACAACCCTCGAAGAAGTAGAATTTTGGGGAGAATCAAAGAGTCTAGAAATGCAATTCCTTACTAGATCTAGATGGTATAATGTACCCGAGTCCACAACAAGCTCATGAAGCCCCAAAAGAACCGGAGGTCGCTAAAGAGGAAAACCCAATCCTAAAACATCTTTAAAAGTTAAAAGCCGAAATTTCTATCTCGGCAACTCATATCCGCTTCCCAAAAACATAGGCATGCCTTAATTGACGCACATAGCAAGATCGAGGTCCGTCCCGAAACCACACCTAAGGAAGTATTAAGATTGGTCAACAAGTGGGGACGAAACCATTAGCTACGACCAAAAAGATCTCCCTGAAGAAGGCGTTGCACAAAACAATGCCCTTTACTTAACAAGTCACTTGCACTAACAAGTTCATTCCCCTAACCTTAGTGGACAACAGTGTCTACTATGAACGTTTGCACTTGGAGGACTCGCCAAAAGGTTAGGTATCGTAGAGCAACAATTCTCTACGCAGATCTGTTCATCTCCGAGCTCATGATAATTCTAAAAGGACAATCTTGGGAACAAGTGACCTCACAAATTAATGTAGGGCTAGTGGTGGAAAACATTGATTTCTATGTGTTACACATCCCAGCTACACTTAACTCGTTTCGGGACGCCCATGGTTACATGACCATCAAATAGGGCCCTCTACAAGTGCAACAAAAAGTTAAGAGGATCATCAAAGGTCATGTCATGCCATCAATGGGGATAACATGAGGTTTCCAAGTTTGTGCTACTATCACTTCCAAAGAATTGGTCATCGAAATTGAGCACGACGCTATTGACGAAGCGCTTTATGGGTTTCCCAATGAATGTGGGGTCTCTTTTTTGATGAATGATTTTGAAGATGGTTTTGGAAGTTTTTTAAAATGGGGATAAATCTTATATTAAGATTTCGAATTTCATGATCCGATTTAAAATAAGTAAAACTGAATGGTGGTTTTATTAATCATTTTATTTTGGGAATTATTTTTAGAAAGCCCGAAATATTATTTCAAAGCTAAAATATAAACAAAATAGAATTAATTTCTATTCTCGCGAAAGGGCTTTTGGGCCAAATCGGTGTGAAAACACCAAGTATAGAATGAAGGTGTACCCGTTGACAGCTTAGTGTCTTCCAAAGCCAACGCAAGTATGGTTAGTGGCGGCGGACACAGAGCCGTGATCGAGGCAGCCGGTCCCAGCCCTGGCCCCCGGCTCGGCTGTCAAAATATAAATAAAGTTCCGTTTTGTAGTTTTTTAGCCGTAAATTCCGAGAAGCTTATTTAAGAGAAATAAATAATAAAACAGAGGCGCCAGCCAGCTTTTAGGAATGAACAACTAACAAAAACAAAAATATACTCTTCTAATCTTGGAATGGGGAAACTAACCTTGGTAAAGGTTCAAAATTAACTCTATCGATCTAGAGCCGAGAATTTGAATTGGGCGAAGGTACGAAACGTAGGGATAAACCCTTCCGTTCCGCCCGTCAAACGACAACCTTTTTAGTTTGAGTAGTTGGAGGAATGAGGGCTAATAAATAGCCTTTTACTTTGGATCGACCCAAAATCCCCTTTTCTTTCTGGACAGTCCAAGCCCATGCCTAGCCTCTAGAGACAACAAAGTTTAGTGCCGCTATCGAGAAATTCTAGGCTAAGAGTTCTACAATTCACGTTTTGTCTAATTAAACACGGAGTTAAAGACCATATGACAGGCATTAGACGTTGCATTTCATGATCACAACCATCAAAGTGCCATGTTGAAGCTCCAAAACAGTCCACACGAGACAAGGAGCTGCTCCCCTCAAAACGGTGTCGTGTTAGGTACCTTTTATCGTAGATTTCTTAAGTGAAGTGTAGCGTTTTGGCCTGGAGACTCTTTTAGTGGCACGCTAGGGCACAAAACCCTAAGCATGCCCGGGTGGATGGTGCCCCTAATTGAATTTCTATCCGGTTCAATCTATTGATTTAATGGCTCAGCTTTTTTTCTTAGCTTTCGACGATCGGCCGAGAGAAACCCAAGGTCATTTAAATATGGAGCCTTGGCTCTCATCTCAAGCATGACTTATTTCGTTAGCGCTACGCTGCTAAACTAAGCTAAAAATACCCTTTGCTAAACGTTACTCTGCTGAAAAGCATCCTCATATACTCCTCTTTTCTACACATCACCACTAAATCTTTGAAAAGAGCTAAAGAAGATTCTATTATTTTGATCTCTAGGCATTTATTCAACTGATCTTTCATATTCTCTACAAACTTACATTCACAAAGCTAAAAAAGAAGCCATTTTCTTTGATTCGCCATCGTCGCATCAAGAGATCCAATGTGAAGATCTAGATCAGCAGTGGGACAACCCGAGGGCCCCAGCTCAACCTTCAAACAGCTTCATTATTTATTTATGTTTTATTTATCGCTTTCGCATTGTGGATTAATGATGTATCGCATTTTTAGTCCTCCCGCCGGTTGTATTTTTTAGATTTCTCGCTTACTTTTCTCCTATTTTTCTTTTCTTTTCACTTTTATTTTTTTCTTTACATCTTTCTTTTAATGGTTTTTATTACTTTCGTTCATCTTTGGTTGCTTTTAATTTCACTTGGCATGTCTGTGTGCTTGTGTTTAGTACATCATCTAAATTCGCTACTCAAATTAGTAATGGCCGTCTTCGGACGGGCGGAATGGAAGAGATTTTGGTACATTTTGTACCCTCAACCCCGAATCGATTCTCGGCTCTAAGACCGATGGAGTAATTTTAGCCTTTTTCGGTCTTAGTTTTCCCATACTAAGATCGGATGAGCTAATCTTCTACTTTTAGTTTTTATTAGTTTTTCTTTCCTAAAAACTAACCGGCGAGTCCTTATTTTGCTTTATTTCTATCCGAAATCGCATCTCAATTTTTTTGACTGCGGTATAGAATTTAGGGCCTCTAGATTTGCTTTCCGTGCCAAAGGCCGCGGTTGATTCCTTTGGTTATGACCTATGGCATGCGCCCTTGACCGGTACGTGTTGGCTTCGGCTAACATCGGGTGGTTAGTGGTTATGGCTTCGGTCCAAATTTGTGTTTTTACACTAATCGAGGCCCTAAAGCCTCATGGCGGACATTAAGGAATAACATCCTAGGAGTTCGAAAATAATTGCTAATATAAAATAATTAATAAAACGCCAATCAATTTAGCTCATCTTTTATCTAACATAATAAAATTTGGAAATCTTAAAAAGAGATCAATCCCCACTTTCTAAAATCATGTTTAACCCGTTTAAAAAATAGAAACTCCAACAAAACACCAAGGTTCTATGGGAAGCTCGGTCCGCTCCGGTCCGGTTCTGGCCATGGTTCTTGCAAGTGGGGATGATTAATCACTTGTTAAGAGGGCAAAACTTGAAAATTTGAGTAGTAAGATTTAGTGATGTGCTTGCATTAGACATCGCTCATTTTAGAAACCTTTGAATAGTTTATTACTATCTTTAGACCATAGGACAATTTATTTTACCCCCGCTTAACACTTTTGGTAAGAGGTTCCTACTTAATCCCGAGCGGGCCTAATTATGCTTGACTACTAATGGAAATGGTACCTCTGCCCTAATAGCATGCGTTCGTGGTTAACCGCTTGGTATACCTTAAGGCACCAAGGATTCTAGCATTTTCTCGTTGCTGTGCCCCACACGAAAGACCAAATTCTCGCACTATAAGTCACCATTTATCCTACCTAGTCTAAACCTTTTTGACCATAGACCCTTGACTATTAGGTGGCACCTTGTCTTAATTCGCATGCTTGGATGAGTGTGTTTGTTTTTTATTTAATCCATTACTTGTGAGCCTTTAGGAATAGGTGAGGAGTGTTGATTCTTGCATGGCTGCGAAAAGAATACCTTAATAAACTTTCCTACAAGTCACTCAATTATGTGCATTTAGCCAAAAGTCAAATTACCCTTTTCTCTTTTAGGTCAGTCCATTACTTGCATTTCCGAGTCATACTAAACCTTCTTTAAGCGGTCTAGCTAGTCACCGCTAGTCGGTCCAAGAGGGTCTTACCCAAAGTCCTCTTTATCTTTGATCGCTCAGTCCATCTTTTGACCTTCCTTTTGTATTCTCATTTTGCGTTATCATTTTGCATCTAGCCAAAATAAATTCATCTCAAATTAGGTGAGTGCATATTACATTTTAGCCAAAATAAATTAATCTCAAATTTGGTGAGTTCATGTTGAAGTTTAGCCAAAATAAATTCATCTCGGATTAGGTTAGTCCATTTTCATTTAGCCAAAATAAATTAATCTCAAATAAGGTGAGTCCATTTTTGCAAATTCATTCCAAATATAAGGAATTGCATTATCATATTTTATCTAGCAAAAAAAATGCATCTTTCATGAAGGTTTACTCTTGGAGAGATTAAGTCACCCCAGAGGGGGAATAGGGTGATGAAAGATTTTAAATAAAAATCAAACTCTTTTTGCACAAAACTTAGCAGAAGCGCATTCTAAGTCTAGATTGGACTCATAAAGGTAGAGAATTAGAAATAGGTGGAAACCCTCCTATGGCAGAAAACCATGGACAATGCTAATCCAAGCACCAAAGTCAAATCTACTAATTGAATCCTCAATTACAAAAGACTAACTCTAACCAGAATTGCTCCGTTAAACAATTCCTTCACAATGTTTTCCTAGACTCGAAGTTCCCTTATCTCGATCTAGTACATCCCGACTGAGTTAACCATTACAAGTCAGGGACAACTAAGCCGAGTTAACCCTTACAGCTCGGTCAAGGGACTTACAAAGAAAGTAAGAAAATAATGTAAGTGATTACAAGACTTTCTTTACAACTCGGAGAGTAAGAATTATAGAGTTGGAGTTGTAAGTTGAAGATTGAGTAAGAATGAATCCAATAATAGGTTCAACAATAATTTTGGCAACCTTCAAGTCTTGTAAAATGGCTTCTATTTATAAGCACCCCGGCGGAATGACCGTTGAGTTTAGTCTGTGGACTTGTGATCTTTACTAGCCGTTGTAACAAATATTCCGAGTCACTCGGATCCGTTGGGATGTGAACATTGTGCAATGGCTCTTGGGTCCAAAAGATGGTCCAATCATCCATGGTGATTGAAAACCGTGGTCGAACCAAGTGTTAGACTCAAAGTCACCGTTTTCCAGCTTTGGAAACAAACAACCCCGACACGGTGTCTAAGCCATGTCCGGAAATGGTTAATCTCTATCTCGTTGGTGTTTAACGCCTAGAAACCGGTTTCTTTTGTACTTCAAAGGTAGATTAGGATTGTTTAAATAACCTACAAAAATAAACCACATTGGTACTTAAAACATAAAAATACTTTGGTCCAAGAGTAGGCACATATACTATTTAAATTAGAGTAATTAAGAGCTTAATTATGTTTGGCCTAAATGAGTAGAATTTTCTGAGTCTAATATCCATTAGGTTCATATTCCATCTTAAGTCAATCCTTAAATGATCAAGTTAGAAAGAATAAAACATCGTAGTACGTGAACTTGATCGAACAAATAATTCTCCATATAAAAAAATGACTTATGGACAAAGAATTAAAGTTTTAATTCTTTTTAACTTTGAGATACAAAGTCGAGTGCTCCGAATAAATGTGTTCGAGAAATTATGTGAGCATACGATGGTTCCGAGTGATGTCGGAGTGGGTCACGAACACTTGATAGAGTTATGTAACAGAGTGATTTATGAGTGGGTCGAATCAAATGAAAACTTAGAATCAAAACCTAAGAGAGATGAAGAGTTATACCCGAGTCTTCAATCTTCCCCTTTTGATGAAATGCATTCCATACTTACGATAGACAGCTTAATTAGTTAAGCTTTAATAGCGTTATGATAAGAGCAAAAGACAAGTCTCGATTAGAACTAAAGATTTTTATAAATGCAGCTCGGATCACAACATAACTCGTAACATGTTGCTTGGAATTATTTAGAGCACTAACAATAATCGGAGCAAATATGTTAAGGAGTCAAGTATCGATTAAAAAAATGTAACTCAGAAATAGATATGCTAAGAAAAAAATTAAATGTCATTCATTGCCATAAACATATATACAAGAAACAAAATAAAAACTAACTACACTAAGAAAAGGAGAAAGACTCCCAGTAAATCAAACATCCAAATTTTCTATCTATTTCCCTCCCACTATGCATTTTAGCACAAATATCGAAGGAGGGAGGACCAAGTAAACAGAGTAGATGTTGGATAAAATAAGATATAGGTTAATAAGAACTAAGACTAAGAAGGGGAGGCAGGTTGTCTTAAGGAGGAGGGACGAGCCGTGCGCCTTCGCCTATAAGCTTCTATTGAAGTAGATGAGCGAGGGGCTGCAGGACTCGGGATATCGTGAAGTTGAGCAGTCTTGATTTCGAGAATTAAGGGCATATCTTCCTTAGCTTGTTCTTCTTCCTCAAAGACAACTGCGGGTTGTGCTTCGGAGGCGAGGGCCTTCGATCGCCCAAAGCATTGCTAACCTCTTCCGAGCTGCTCAAAGATGATATGAGGAGATCAGCTTAGGCTCTTTGGTGCACTCGGTCCTCCGGCTGAACAACTTCTTCCCCTTTTTTTCTTCTTTTCGTTCTTCTTTTCCCTCTTCTCGCTTCTTCTTCTTCTTCCGGGCTTCGCTTCTTCCTCGCCTTTAGCTAATGGTGTCTTAGTAGGGCTGGAGGACTCCTCGGATGTGTCGTAGTTTCGAGTCCTCAGCCTACTTCCGATCTATGCTCTTAGAGAAGTCGGTTATAATCGCCTTGTTCCTTAATGATCCCTTTGAGCTCGAAATTAACTCTTGGTTCTCTCGGAGCTTTGATTGAGCTTGCTTTTGTAGCGGAACCAAGGTTGGAACAAAAGTTTTGAAGATTTCCAGAGGTTGTTCAAAATCCTTGGTCAAAGAAGCAAATTTGTTTACCATTTTAGTAAACAACTCAGCAGAAGGAGTAGGTTGAGAAGGAGAAGGTTCAACGGTCGAAGTGGGACCTCCGGTGGAGTCTCGAGTCCGAGGAGGGCCCGACATGGTGTCCGAGCCATGTCCGTAAGTAGCTAAAACTTGTCTTCTAGTGTTTAAAGGATAGAAGCCGGTTGCTTTTATATTTCAAAAGTAAGTTAACCTCATTTGAATACCTACAAAAGCAAACCATATTGGTTCTCAAAGTATAAAATACTTTGGTCCAAGATTAGGCATAGTTAATAATTAAATAAGAATAACTAAATGCTGAATTATCTTTGGCCTAAAAGGATGGAATTTCGAGTCTAATATTCAATATACTTAAATTCCATCTTGAGTCAATCCTAAAGATGAACAAGTTAAAAGACTAGAACATAAGAGTATAACAACTTAATCTAGTCAAATAAATCTCAAGAAAAAGATTGACGTCAAATAAAGAATTAACGATGTAATTCTCTTTTTGTTGAAATACAAAGTCGAGTGCTCCGAATAAGGGTGTTAGAGAGATTATTTGAACATGCAATAGTTCTGAGTGATGTCTTAGTGAGTCACAAATGCCGAGTGTAGGAGGTATGCAATAAGGCACTTTATGAGTCGAGTCATAATATAATGAAAACTTAGATAAGAGTTTTCATAGTACTCGAATGACTTGGAATAAAAACTTAAGAGAGATAGGATTTATACCCGAGTGTTCATGTAATACTCGGAATGTCTTAGAGTCAAAACCCGAGTCTTCAGCCTACATATCAAACAATCCAAGTATACCACGGAACTTTTGAAGATGTACAAACTTCAAGATGTGAAGAATGCAGACAACACCTATGAGTAGGAGTTTGAAACTAGACTCGGACGAGAAAGGTAAAGTTGTAGATCGAAACTCTACAGAGGTATGATAAGATTCCTACTTTATCCGACATCTAGTAGGCCGGATATCATGTTCGAGTGTTTACCTTTGTGTAAGATTTCAAGCTAATTTAAAAGAATCAATTCTCACTACGATGAAGAGAATTTTCGGATATCTTGCAGGGACTCGTAATCTTAGTTTATGGTTTTCAAAATACTCAAAACCGACTCTCAAAGGATACTCGGATACCGATTGTGCTGGATATAAAATTGATAGAAAGAGCACATCAGGAGCATGCTGATTTCTTGGTCAATACTTCATCTCCTGGCATTCAAAGAAACAAAACTCAATTGCTCTATCAACTATTGAGGCTGAGTACATTGCAGCTGGAGCTTGCTATGCTTAGATTCTGTAGATCAAGCAGAGACTTGAAGGATCTTGGGTGATCATTCACATCTATACCAATCAAGTGTGACAATCGAGTGCAATCAGCATTACCAAGAATCTAGTCTAACACTCAAAGATAAAGCATATTGAGGTAAGGTATCATTTTCCGAGAGACCACACTGAAAAAGGTGATATTGAACTAGAATTCATTCCTACGAAATTTCAATTAGCTAATATCTTCACTAATCCACTTAGTGAGGATCAATTTTGTTTTATCACGAATGAGCTGGGTATGATTAATACATGATTATGTGATTTATTAAGTGAATTATCCTTGCATAATTATGTGTTATGTGTTTTTAATAACAAATGGATCGGTTCACGAGTGAGACTAAGCTGTGAGTTATTAGTTTTCTTAGTATTCTTAGTCACTCGAAATTATACTCGAGTTAGACTCGCTTGTTGAGCAAAATGGACATCAAGCTTCGAGATCATCTCTAGATAAATGGAGAATTACATAAATGTTTTTGAAAAACCCTTTCTTCTCTCTCTTTTAGCCATGTGTTTTAATAAGAGAATTCTAGCCGTTGGAAGAAAGTCTGTTGGAATTCTAGCCGTTGGAAGGAAGGTACAGGAATACTAGCCGTTGGAGTGTAGAACGTCACACCCATTTGAGAGTACCATTAGATATTCTGGTCGGAATGAAGGTTGAAGGTTATTTCCTCTCTACTATAAATAGCACCTCTCTTCCTTCTTTTCTTTACTTTGTTCACTGCTTCCTTCCTCTCTATTATCGAAATTTCTGCTCACCCATATTATCTATCCGAAATCGACACTCCTTCTTTGTCTCTATTCTCTCTCGCTTTTTCTTTATTCACCATGCCAAAGCGAGGGTTAGGACCAAAATTAGGATCGGCTACCAAAGCCTCGCACCAAAATTGCTAAAAAGAAGCCTCCAATCCTCGTAAGAATCTTTGTCACCCAACACTTTATGTTGGATGACAAATTTTTTCAAACCACCTCTTTCTCGTTGTTAGCATATATCAAAAACACTCGGAGTTTACAACTACTTGTGCGTCGGTAATTTCATCTACCCGTAACTTATTGCCAAGTTCTATGCTAACATCAAGGCAAGATTACTTTGTTTCATCTTGATGAGGATCTTTTCGCTCATCATTCCGACAAAGAGAATCCAAACTCTAAGATTCTCAAAGTTTTGTTCGATATCTTAGAGGGCTACCAAGTACACCTCTTCCCGTTTATCATTGAGAAGATGGCCATCGTACTAGCTCACTCCAAAAGTCTGCTCCTTTTTCTTTTAGAGCTCTCTTGATGTTTGTCTTCAACTAGTTCAAGATTTCCCTTCCCTCGGAACCAACAATATGCTTCGAGGCCGCCATTGTTGTTGGCGTAAAAGAACTTCTAAGGTACGGATACCGGAAGTCAAACCTGGTGTCTAGGGTCACGGGGTTTGAGTTGAAACCTCTCTCACCTCCTCCAACTCGGACTTAGACTCCACTAGCACTTCCACCTCCATCTCGTTGGTCCTTCTATTTCTCTACCACCTTCTCCTCCTCCCTCTCGCTGCAATGTTTATTGAGATGGTAAACAAGATTGTCTTTGTGTCCGAAGAACTTCGTAACACTCTCCTGTCTCTCAAAACCGTCTTTCAAGGCATAGTGATTACCCGGAAGACCAGACAGTCCCAAATCAAGGAAAGTTAGGATCTTTTGCTCGAATTCAAAGCCGTTATCAAAGAGCAACGCGACTAGCTCCAACTCCTCCACGAACGACAATCTAAAGCCGCTTAGGACTAAGACACTTCGATACTTCGAGGAGTCCTCCAGCCCCGCTAAGTCTACATTCCCTGAGGAGACAACCGAGGAAGCAAGCAGAAGAAGTAGATCATGCTCGAAGAGAACAAAGAACAAGAAAAGGAAGAGGAGAAGGAAGAAGGAAATGAGAAGAAGAGGCCACTCAACGTAAGGGCCAAGGTGCACCGGAACCTGAACCGGATCTCCTCGGATCATGTTCCGAGTGGTTTAGAAGAGGTTGGCGATGTTGGTCCGTCCCAAGCCGCTATCCCAAGAGCACTCGCCCGATGCTGTCTTCGAGGAAGACGACCTTGAGAAAGACGTCTCTTTGGTTCATTGAACCAGGACAAAGCAATTTCCCGACATCCCAAGTGTTGCAACCGACTCACTCATCCACCTCCTCACAAACTTACAAGCGTAAGCGTCATGCTTGTCCCTCCTCGTCCATACAACTAGCCCCTCCTTCTTAGTTCATTTCTTTTCTTCGTTTCTATTTTTTTTTCCAATATCGGTTGTACTTGTTCTACTATTTTCTTCTATATTTTTGATGAAATACTAGGGGAAGAAAATATATACAAAACTTGATGTTTAGTTTAGGAAGAGAAACCCCACTTAATGATTTTTTCTTCTTTGGTCTATTTATTTTCTTTCAAAGCAATGAATTTTCATTTAGCATACTCAGTCGTGAATTGCTTTGATGCTCGATACTTTTTATATATGCTTTGATACTAATACTTTTCATTCCGAGCATATCTCGTTTCTCGAGTACATAATTTTTTTGTATTCTATACTCGATTCTTGAATATGCCCCGATACTTAAACTCATTAACATAACTACCCTAATTGCAATTCATTTCGTTCAGATTCTTCATTATCCGCACATATGCTCTGAGTAATACTATGATCTAAATTTCACTTTCAGTATCTCAAAGTCACTCTTGCTCCGAGAACATGACTTCCTGTTCTCATCATTAGCAATGAAAATTTATGTAATGAACTAATAAGTTTCTATCTTAAGTATGGAATGCCTTTCATAAAAAAAAGGGAGATTGATGACTCAGGTATAAATCTTTATCTCTTTTAGGTTTTGATTCAAAGTCATTCTATATCCTCTAGAAACTCCTGTCTAAATTTTCATCATGTTTTAACCGACTTAGAAAGCGCCTTACTACATATCTTTGTCGTTGGTGTTTCGACTCACTCGGACATCACTTAGGACCATCACATGATCAAATAATTTCTCTAACACACTTTCTCTAAACACTAACTTTGTATTTCAATGCAAAAAAGAATTATAGTGTTAATTCTTTATTCTAATTCAGTCTATTTCGTTGAGAATTATTTGACCGTAATAAGTTGTTATACTCGATATTTTACTCTTTAACTTGATCAACATAGGATTGACTCAAGAGGGAATTTGAGTGTATTGAATATTAGACTTATAAAATTCCATTCCTTTAGGCCAAAGATATTTAAGGATTTAATTACTCAGATTTATTTATTATATGTGTCTAATCTTGGACCAAAGTATTGTTATACTTTGAGAACTTATGTGGTTTACTTTTATAGGTTATTCAAACGAGGCTAATATATTTTTGAATTACAAAAGCAACCGGCTTCTAGTCGTTAACCACCAGTAGACAAGTTTTACTACTTCGGACAAGGCTCGGACGCCGTGTGAAGGTTGTTTGTTTCTAAAACGGGAAAATTCTAACTCTAGGCCTAACCGGTGTTTCCATCATAGTTTTCAAGTAACCACCAAGTGATTAGACCATCTTTTGGAGCCAAGATCCGTTGCAGAATGTTCACATCCCAACAGATCTTTTTGAGTAATTCGGAATAGCTGTTATAATGGTTAATGAAGACTTTAGTCTAGAAACAAGCCTGAATGTTCGATAAATAGAAGCCACTTTTTCAAGACTTGAATGTTGCCTGAATTCTTGTTGAACCTATTATTAGATTCAATCTTACTCAATCTTCTACTTACAACTCCAATTTAGTATTTAACATTCTCTAAGTTATAAATAAAGTGTTGTAATCAATGGCATACTTTTCTTACCTTCTTTAGTAAGTCCATTGACCGAGTTGTAAGGGTTAACTCAGCTCGCTTGTCCCCGATTGTAAAAGTTACCTCAGTCGAGAAGTACTAGATAAGATAAGGGAACATCTAAGTCTAGGAAAACATTGTAAGAAATTGTTTAAGGGAGCAATTCTGGTTGAGTCAGTCCTTTATATTTTGTGGATTAAAAATAGTGGATTTGATTTGGTGCTTGAATTAGCACCGTCCATGGTTTTCTCGTCACTGGAGGGTTTCCACGTATATCTGTTGTATTACCTTTCTAAGTCCATTCTAGACTTAGAATATGATTTTAGTTTGTATTGGTGCTAAAATTGTTTAATTCTCTTCATCAACCTATTCACCCCTCCTCTAGGGTGACTTAGACTCTCTAAGAGCAAACTTTCGAGTCATAACTTCATGGAGACTTGTTACCTCAACTTCTCTGCTCGAGCACCCTCGTAAAGAGACCTCAAAAGGCAAACTAAATTCTTCCATAAACCTCGGAACAATTGAAACCTCCTATTGTTGCCTACCACTATTGTCTAGAAGACAAAATTTTTTCTTTCTACCAAAATATCTTCTTTTCTATTGTGGCTACATCTACCCATATCTCGGTTATAGAATTCTACCAGGTTAGATTTACGTAGCCTAACGCATATGACAAAAGTAATCTCTGAAATGAGAGCCAAGGCTATCTATATATAGGGAGAGGCCTAGGTCACAAATGACCTAGGGTTGCACTCGGCGAGCCGTCCAAGGTAGCAACGAAAAACGGGCAAGAAATCTCAAGATTGAACCGGATAAGAAAGGATAAAATCGGATAGAATACTCGATCGGGTCGCCGCCACGCGGAATGGCTATGATTTCGTGCCCTAGCATGCTGCCAAGGCAGTCTCCTAGCCAAAAGACTACATTTCAGCTTATAAGTGTAGCTGGCAATACGCCGCCCTTTTGACTGGGGATGCTCCTAGTCTTTGGGAATTCTGTCTTGGAGCTTAAATGCAACATTTTGACACTAACGTGAAATATAGCGTCGAATGTCGTCTTAGAGGTCTTCAGCTCCGTATCCGATTAGACAAAAGTTGGATGCGACTCGAGCTTGGAATTTCTCGGTACTAAAGATTGGACTCTGTTGTCTCCGGAGGCTTGGCTTGGTCTTGCATCGTCAAAAGAAAAAGGAAATTTTTGGATCAACCCAAAGGAATGCTAGTTATGTGGTGTTGGGGGTTCGTTATGATTTACTCGGTCTCCGTCGCACCAATCGAACATAATCCGTGATCCAAATCCTCAAATAGGACTCAGGATTTCATCGTTGACTAACTATAAAAATACATTCAAATAGGTAAGGGACGACACTTTTTAGGTGTCTTTTAGACGAAGGATCAAAGTAGACACTAAAGGATACTCACCTCAATTTTGTGCGGCAATTTTGATACTTGTTCTATTGAATGTTTGGAATTTTTGCTATTGAACCCGAACTTCGAAAAGAGGCCTGGACATAATCACGATGTGTGCTTTCCGAAGTGCAGTAAGAGGGTTCTAAGTTGGGCTAGATCAATGCCCGAAGCTTGGTATATTTTGATGCTCGAAACTTTGATCATTTTTTATCCGAAGGTTGGTTAAATAATATGCTCTAATTTCATACTTGTTAATGAATAAACAAATTAAAAAAAGTTTAGTGTTTTGCCCGAATAATTTACTCGAAAACAGACTAAAAATCTGATATGAAATATGTTGATTGGTGGGTCTAAGAGCTCCCACTTGCATCCATAAGGTGCCAAGAAGTCACATGCCACAGCTTGATGGGACTTGACAAGCTAGGCCGCCAACTAAGGCTACAAAGTTATTGCCAATGGGACACCACGGTGCCTCGTTGCCGGTGCCAGCCCAACCTTTGGCGAGCCTGGCCCCGGTATGCTCTACCGAATTCTCTTGGTCTTACCCCTTTTTTACTCTTGTCTTCTATGCTTCACTTAGCTTAACCGAATAGGTCTATAATAGGGTGCTTGATTGTGTTCATTCCATACACGTGCTCTTTCTCTTGCAATAAGGTAACCTTCAAATTTACAATCGACCATTAGCTAACTACTAAGTTAGTGCAGGAAATATTTCTCGTCAAGCTTTATTTTAATCAAATGGTTATGGTTAGGTAAAATAGCCTAGGTTTAGGACTTTAACTACGCAAGCTAAGGAAGGTCTAGCTAGAGATCAAACCAGTGGACTACACACTTCACTACGCGGTGTAGACACCGAAAATGTGTCCCCTTGTCACTTTTGTTTCCGTTATTTATTTTGTTAGCCCGGCGATGAAATCCCAGTCCGGTTTGCAAACTCGGATCATGATCGGATTGTAATCGGCATTATAGAGGCCAATAAACAATTAAAAAACCCATTAGCACCACAAAAATAAGCCTTTTTGCTTCGGCACCCACCAACCCATTTGCTTAAAATATATGAAGACTTAGACCTTACATATATATCATTCTGAGTTCCATCAAGGGATCAGGTATAAGACTTCATCTCTCATAAGGTTTTGATTAAAAGTCATTCTATCTCGCTTTAACGACTTTTTTGAGTGATATAACATCTTTTCGAGTGTTACGTAATCTATCGTATATATTCTCTTTTGACTCTAACCGACTCGTAAAGCATATTCTTGTTTATCATTTCACGCACGCTTTGAGTCACTCGGACAACACTCGGATATATTACATGTTCAAACACTTGTTCTATTTTGCATAAACTCGCTTCGACTTCATGATCTAAGATTGATTGGATTACTCGTGTTAATTCATCTTTCTAAGTCAGCATGCTTGGTTTGAACATTGGCAGTCTAGATCAAGTGTTTCCACTCGATGTTATTTATCCGACTTGCTTGACTTCTAAACCGACTCGGATGGAATTTGATTATAATTGATATTAGACTCGAAAAATTCCATTTCCTTCGACTCGGATAATTAAGCACTTAATTATCTTAATTAAAATTATTATTTGTGTCTAATCTTGGACCAAAGTATTTTATACTTTGAGAACCAAATTGATTTACTTTTGTAGGTTATTCAAATGTGGCTATCATATTTTTAAATTATAAAAGTAACCGGCTTCAAAACGTCAAATCACCAAGCAGACAAGGCTTTTTCCACCTCTCACCTAGGCCCGGACAATCGTGTCGTGGTTGGTTGTTTCCAAAACTGGAAATCCGCATTGCTAAACTCAATGGTGGTTTCCACCCTACTTTTCGGACACCACTAGTGGATTGGGACTTCCAAAGAAGTCAAGAGCCGTTGCCCAACGTTCACACCTCAACGGATATTTTCGAGTGACTCGTAAAATCCATTGCAATAGTCACAAAGGACTTCCAATCGGAAGATAGTCACAACGGCTAATCTGCTTGGTTATCTATAAATAGAAGCCAACTCTCAAGACTTGAAGATTGCTGAACCAACTGTCAATACATGCAGCTTAAGAAAAAGTCATTGTATTCATACTCAATCTTCTACTTATAACTCCAACTCTATACTTAATATCTTTCCGAGTTGTAAGGTCTTGTAATCAGCTTACAAACACTCATTCTTACTTTCTAAGTAAGGTCCCTTGACTGAGTTGTAAAGGTTAACTCAGCTCAACTATCCCTAACCGTAAAGGTTACCTAAATTAGGAAGTACTAGATCGGATAAGATAATTTCGAGTCTAGGAAAATCTTGTAAGGAATTGTCTAAGAGAGCAATTTTGATTGTGTCTTTCTACCGTATTTTGTGGATTCAAAATAGTGGATTTGACTTGGTGCTTGGATTAGCACTAACCGTGGTTTTCTGCCCTAGGAGGGTTTCTACATAATCTGTAACACCCCAAACCCATAATCGCTGGCTTTAGACTAAGCCGACCGCTAACCGATGATTAGCGCAGCGGAAAGTAGGTCGGGGCATTACCGCCACCCTTACCGGAGGAAAGGGCAAGGTTATAACAATAGATACATTTCTAACCCCGGGATACACTTGCTTTATCACTAACAACAAGTGTCTCATAATAAGGCATAAACTATAACTTGTACGAAGATTAAGCATAAGTATAGACTACACTCCGGTAAACTATGACAACGATACTTAACCCTTGATACCCCAACTAGGTTGTCGCTGCGAGCTTCTAAGTCCTTAACAGACCTTTGCTTCAAATCTTCCGCACCTTTACCTAAAACAAAATAAGAAAACATTTTCGAAATGTGAGCCGAAGCTCAATACGTTCACTATCATGCAAGTAAAATAATAG
Source organism: Talinum fruticosum (assembly GCA_021018815.1). NCBI lineage: Eukaryota > Viridiplantae > Streptophyta > Magnoliopsida > Caryophyllales > Talinaceae > Talinum > Talinum fruticosum. Next base: position 656,283 of record JAITYX010000088.1, on the reverse strand, counting down.
TTATGAAGTAATTGAGTTGAGCGCATGCATTTCAATTCATTTATAGATGAGGGGGTGAATAATGTAAAATTGATGGCATCCGGACCTTAAGTCTATTTTTTGAAAATATTTCAAGCACCTTGTAATTGATCGAATAAATTGTCGATCCTGGGTAGAGGCTATTTATTCTTGATCGTAAGTTTATTCAACTCCTTATAATCAATGCATAATCGCAAGGTGCCATCCTTTTTCTTCACAAGTAACACTGGTGCTCCCCAAGGTAAAGTACTTAATTGGATAGATCCTTTCTCCATAAGTTCTTCCAATTGACTTTTCAATTCTTTCAACTCCGTTGGGGCCATTTTATAGGATGCTTTAGAAATTGGTCGGGCTTCGGGTATAATTCTACTTCAAAATATACTTCTTTCCGAGGTGGTAATCCCGAAAGTTCCTCGAGGAAACATCGGGAATTCACTTATCACCGGAATATCCTCGAGTCTCACTTTTTTCTCTTTTAATAGTATAACACCAATAACCTTGATATTTTTTTCCCAAAAGTCTCGTTGTATTTACCCAAAGATATCATGAAATATTTCCTTACATTCTTATTGCGATGTAGCCTGTATTCTATCCTTAGCAACTCTCTACTATTGCCCTTTTGTTTTCTATAGTAAATCATTGGCATCACAATTCGATAATCCTTTCTCTCTTCCCAAGCATTATCTAATGCTCGATTAAATCAAACTGACCGAGGTTAGTGGTAAAATCTTCCCTAACCATTGTTATCGGAATTTCTTTACGAAGGTTCTATCATATTGCATGATTCATGGATAATGGACACAAAATTTTTGATTTGGTTGAGTTTTGGCCTTTCTTGGCATGTGGTTCCCACTTGTGGTTTTGGTTTCCTCAATAAGTCCATTTGGGGTTTTTCTAAGTTATCTCATTCTTAAAACTCTTTTCCTTCAGCTGAGAAAAGTAGAACTCGACCCTAATTTTCTTTAAAATTTGGCCAAATGTAAACTCACTTCCCTAATATCTCCTATAATCGTGTTTTACTATATGTCTTGCCTTTCCCGCTAGATGTGATGTCTTTATAGTCACCGTTTTGGTCTTTAATAATTGCAACTTCTCTTCTATATTCCTAATAATTCTTCCCATCATATCCTTTGGGGTTCCTTTTGCCATCTTGGTTTGCTTTCCTATATCGTTGGAGAATCCGTAGGGGTAGATATGTTCCTTTGGGTATGCTTTCCTTGGTATATATAGGGTTGATATTTATCTTTGAAATTTGGATAGGTAGGGAGTTGAGTTTTGTCAACTTCCTGTTGGTAGGCTTATGAAAGTTTATTGATGTATGGTCCTCCATTTGTTTAGGATTATCAATCTCATGTTAATTATTGTTTACAACTTTGAGATTTAATTGGGCATTATGAGTATTTTCCATTCCGCACTTCGTACTAACATTTAATAATAAGGCACTTATACTTCCTATTCTAACTCAATCCTCATGGTTCCTATATGGCTCGTAAGAATCTCTTAAACCTAGGCTCGATACCACATCCGTAACACCCCAAACCCATAATCACCGGTTTTAGACTAAGCTAGCCGCTAGCCGATGATAAGCGCAATGGAAAGTAGATCGGAGGCATTACCGCCACCCTTACCAGGGGAAAGGGCAAGGCTATAACAATAGATACATTTCTAACCCTGGGTTACACTTGCTTTACCACTAACAACAAGTGTCCCATGATAAGGCATAAACTATAACTTGTACGAAGATTAAGTATAAGTATAGACTACAGTCCGGTAAACTACGAAAACGGCACTTAACCCTTGATACCCCAACTAGGTTGTCGCTGCGAGCTTCTAAGTTCTTAACAGACCTTTGCTTCAAATCTTCCACACCTTTACCTAAAACAAAACAAGAAAACATTTTCCAAATGTGAGCCGAAGCTCAATACGTTCACTATCATGCAAGTAAAATAATAGTTATGAAGTAATTGAGTTGAGCGCATGCATTTCAATTCATTTGTAAATGAGGGGGGTGAATAATGTAAAACTGTTGCTGATTAATTATCCGAATGGATCCCTTTACGATCATTGGGTTTCCCTAAACGCATGTGCACACACCTGCACCGATCGGATAGTCCTGGTTGAAGGCAAGCTAACGATTACAGATGTTACCAACCTGAATATTGGACGTACCAAATAATGACACTTGATGGGCGGGTCCATATTAATGATGGCAAATATTATTTGCAAATAATTCTTTATTATTTTTTATGTCGGCCATATCCGGCCTTGGTTTGTAAATAAAACATTGAAGGGCACGATCAATGAACGTACCTCGCCGATGTTCCTCCTTTTTCTTTCTCGGCGTAATCTGGATGAACGCACAACGCCGACGCTTGATGACCTTAATTAAGGATATAAAAGTTCTATTAAGAAACTGAATTTTTATGTCTTATTTATTTATTAAATCACTTCAAAAAGTACTTAAAAGAAAATTAACAAAGTTAGCTTTTACTAAAGAATATTAATGATGTCTTTACTCTATATAAGATTTCTTTATCTTATTTTATACAACGCATGCCTATATATATATATATATAATGACCTCAAAAATATATATATATAGCTTTCTTTTTAACTACATACATAATTCTCTCCTAAATAATATTAAGGTTATCTCTAACCCATAAGGTTTATTTATTGATTTCTTTTATAAGATGCATACATAAATACGTGTATATGTTAACAATAGGTATTATCTCCTCCTTCTCTACAAAATTATGTTAATAAGTGATAATGACAATAATTGTTTTAAAGTTAAAGAAAGAGTTTACTTTTAGTTACTGCTATTAGTTATTCTATTACATAAATACCTTCAGTCATTCTTTTATGCACTTGCTTTCTAAGAATTACTTCCATTATTACTTTCCCGTAAGATGTTAATTCCTCATATCACTTCGGTTTCACAAACCCCTCAATATCGAAATCATCATCAATTTTTCTCTTAATTTCATCATTAGGCCGGATAACCATTTAAACTAACCAAAAATACTCCCGACTTAGAATTACTTCATGAATGTCCTTTATACAGACTTGTCCATAATTTGTCTTCAATTTCAAGTACATCCAGATCTCACCAATTTTTCCATGCATCAATTACATACATACCATAATCAAATTTAATCTCCAAACAGAAAATGAATAACTAATTACAACTTAAATGCTTAAAATTAAACGAACTGAATTTGAAATTTACCCAAAAAATTAAATTAAATGAACTCGATCGAATCTGAAAAAATTACCCTAAGAATCAAGGTGAATGGGGTTAATTTAAGAGAGGTTTTTGAGGTGGTTGAAGGTGGTGGTTCGGGGTTGAAGATCGAAGGGTGGCTGAAGCGGAGCGGATGGCCGGCGGTTGAAGCCGTCACCGGGAGTGGCAAGCGGTGGCGGTGCCCTGGCCAAAGTAGCGGTAGCCGGACAGGGCTTGGAAATCGGGAAACCGAGACCAACTTGAGCAGTAGTCGGGCGGAGGCAGGCGCAAACTCGACAGAGATGGGAGTGAGGATGGTGGTGTGCTCGGTGTTTGGTGGCTGGAGTGGTGACAAGTGGGGTGGCGGTCAAGGTAGAAATAGACGATGGCAGGTGGTGGTCGCTGGCACCGGGCGGCGACCGGACAGACGCCGAGGGGAGTGAAGGAGGGGATTTCTTGGCGGTAGCCGGCGGTCGGGATTTTTGATGCGGAGATCGCCGAAGGCGATGGTGATGGCCGTCGGCGCGGCCAAGGAGCCGCTGGTGCTGTCGGTTGGCGGTGGAGGTGGGACGAGAGCAGAGAGGCGTCGGGGCTAGAGAGAGAGAGGGTTTGTTGGTTTATCGGGTTTTAGGTTTAGGATAATGAGGCTCTAGGTTACCTCATTACTTTTACACTCCCTCTTACCCTCTCCCGTAATGGGCCGATCGACCTAATTCATTTCTTCTACGCCAATTCCCATTAGCACATAACTTAATCCAACTTGCTCATCCTAATCCAATGCCTTCTTTCCATCCATTTCCTTATCCTCCAAGCTTATTATTAAACTTATCTTAATCTAAGAATTTTCTGTTTAGTAATATTAAGTTTACAAAAATTATATTAATTTTATTTGTTTAAGGATTTTTAGAATTCAAAATAAATTAGTTATATAATAATGTTAATTATCTTCTAAGTCATTAAAATTTATAGAGTATGCTCGTGCGTCGTCGTTGTCATCATCCGTTTCCCGCATTTTAAACAACATTCATATATATATATATATATATATATATATATATATATATATATATATATATATATATATATATATATATATATATACATATGTACATACACATGTGTAATATGAAAATATTTGGAATTTGAAATGCACGCGCTCATGCTAATCTTGAATGTATTTAAAGTTAATTATTTTCTTAGGGGCGAGGTGTGACAATAACTTTCCGAGTTAGCACTTTTTGAGTCCAATCTAGATTCAGTACTCTCCACAGAGTCATCTCTAGTTTTATTCTTCCATTACATGCTTAAATTTCCCCATCACCCTATTCACCCCCTCTAAGGTGACTTAGTCTCTCCAAGAGCAAACCTTCAATATATTTACTATAGGGAGAATATATACAGGTCTCGATCAATCATATCACCTTCGGTACTCAATTATCAACTCGTATGTAGGTGTATTATATATATCAAACCTTCTACCCTCTTTTGACAACAACCATACATTAATGTTTCCACCTTTTTATTCCATTAAGAATAGTGAATCCGAACTAGTGCGTGATGTGCAAGTATACCATTACTCCCTTACTTTTGGCTTACACAACCGACCTAACCCACTTGACTAGTACTTTATTTTCACTTTAGTTGGCAAGCAAGCCTTGCTGGTAGCAACTATTGCCTCAAAGGGTAACACCAAGTAGCATATGCCTCAAAGGGTTCTTATCATTCCCGATTTTAATCTTTTTATGTTGTTCTTTTCTCTCTTTTTTTCTTTTTCTTTTTCTCGATGAAAAATAAAACAATGTGAATATTTTTATACAAAAGACAAGTGCGTGAATCAATCGATGAAAACTTTAAACCTAGGAGCAAATGGCTTTCATAAAATTTGGTACACACTTTACAAATTCTCATAGTATGCCAAGGTTAAAAAATGATTTTAAAACTGTCACATTAAGAGGTAAGTGTAATCATGTATATTTCTCCTTTTAGAACTTAACAGCTTAAGTCAAAAGGGTTTAAAATCAATCGGAATAAATACAAGTATTGCCTAAAAATTTATAAAAATCTTTTTGTTTTCTATTTCTCTCAATTTTTTCAAAGACAAAGGTTTTCCCACCCCATAGGTAAACTTGACAATGTCCTCATTAAAAGTGGCAAGAACCCGAAAGGAAAAAAAGTAAAAAGAAAACAATTATCTATAAAACAATCGAAGACTAAAAACAAATAAGGAAAATGACATTACATTGAATTATAAAAGAAAAATAGAATAAAGCATCAAGTATGTACCAAAAGAAAGTAAACTAGAAAATAAGGGAAAGAAATTTCCATCAAACCAGCTCAAGTGCTAGGTGCACCCGAACTATCTCCTCAAGCACATTACTACTTATATGTTGGTTCGCGGAGTGTCGGACAGTCAACATCTTTTGTGCTTGGTAGTTTCTAAAACTGTTTCAGTCTCTCGGTCATTTACTTCGAACTTAGCACCACCTTTAGAATCCTTTATTTCGACAAGCACCATAGGGAAAAATATAAGTAACAACAAATGGACTCTGTCCAATGGGACCCTACTTTTCCTGGAAAAAGATGGAGCATAGAGTCGTATAAGAGCACTTTCCACTACAACAGATTTGGGCTTTTGCAACATTTATTTTTAGCTTAGGTGGCATTTGTAAACGCCACCATAGCCTTTCATGACATTTTTGTAGTTTGTCGATAAAAGTTGAAATAAACGTCATGTAAGGACATGTTAAATTGGCCTCCAAGCCTCACATTTCAACCTCGCATCTCCTGTCCATATTGATGCATCAATTCCTAGTTTTTGATAACTCACATACAATTACAAAATCATAACTCAAATTCTTCCAAGATAACTTCTAATTACATAGTAATGCATTGTCGCTAACATAATTTCTTTTGTATTGCTTACATAATGGAGTTTCATTGAACCTACCTAAAAATAAATTCAACAATCCAAGCACCAAGTGCTTTACATCCACCTTGATAAGAGAATTACTAAGTGAGGAAGTCATTTTCAAATTAAATTGAGAAAAAATACATATAGGTCCCGCAGCGTGCGCGCTTCTTTGCTATCATTATGCAAAATAGGAGTTGCACGCATTGTTGAGATGTAGGCCTTAATTGACTTCTAGAAGACAAAAACAAAAATCCTGGCATTCAATTCCTTCATGTTCCCTACATCAAAATCCTTGAGGAATTCCATGTTTTCTACATCAAGAATTTTTGTATAAAACTCTAATCCACACAAAACGCTGCCACCATGTCCAAGAGTTCTCCACTCTACCTGTAGAAATGCAAAGTAGCATTCATAAGAGGCAAAAAGCTAATTGAAGGTGCTCTGTCTCATCGAATATGATTAAACAGAACCAAGAGGACTACTGTCTTTGACAACTCCAATTCACTACAACATTTGATAAACCAAGGCATAAGCTCTGTGGCATTAACTCGAAAGAGCATCAACCAATTTTTGCACAATTGTCCCATTTCCAACACATATGTTCCCAATATAATTATTTCAATGAAAGAAATGCACATATGTTCCTGTATAATTATTTCAAAAAAGAAATAAAGCACAGATACTATCCTATGCACTTTCAACATGAGATATCTAGCATGAAGACATCAAAACCACCAGAGCAAGAATGATAAAGTCAGCATTTTTCCTCAAATCATATATACCCTAACTTACACACAAACTGAAATAGGTTACAAGAAAGTCATCAAAAATAGCAACAAGAAGCATACCTTAACATTTTCACACCATAAAAAGAGCAATATTTACTCGACTCATATACACTAGGCATACAAACTTCGGGTGACCTACATAAGGGGAAAAAGGGGAACAATTAGAAATAATCATAGTCAAAGTGTAGGACTTACGTTATATAAGAAACTCTAAAATTAAATACACATACATTTTCATTACTTCCATGAAGAAGAGCTCTAAGCTTTGCTATCTCACCTAGAACTTCAGTTTGTTGCCCTTCAAGATGCGTTACTTTTTCTTGCAATCTCTTATTCTCAACTTGTAAGAATTCTATTCTTTCATTGCATTGATCATGATCATCATCTATTTGCTCTCTGCTTAGAGTAGATGAAAGTATTGCAATAGAAGATGGACCTAGACCTAAACCACGAACTCGACCTCTTCTTTCTTCCCTTGTAACTTCCTTCATAACTTAAGAGTAAATATCACCTTCCCAAGTAACATTCTCATTTCATACCTCTTTACCATTTGGGAGTGCATTGAGTTTTTCTTTTATCATACCTTATAAAATGAAAAATAATTAAATAACTTACTACAACAATTCACAAAAGACAGCATTGTCCTAAGCTCTATTACTTACGACAACTATCTTTGATTTTTCATCCATCGCCGCCGGTTGAGTCTTGCGATCATTATGAGTTTCCAAGTATACATGTGCTCTACATGGCCCCACTCTGTTAATAGTCTTATTAGAATTTAGATATCCAAAACACTAACAATAATTGAGTAGTTTGTAAATAAATGATAAACCTTCTCGGCAACCACTCAAGCAAATCTTTTTGATCTAGCTGTATGTGCCATGACTTGGTTCGAATGAATTTTCCTATTTGTGGCACAACGTTTCTGAATGTATGATATAACATTAGAAAACATGTATACTAGCTTTTTGATCCTTTACATGACAGTGAGGTAATGAATTTCTATGTTTACCCTCCCTTTATCGTAAATCCAATATGTTACCAAAGAGATCCTTTGGTCTTTGGGAACACAATCATGTTTATGGTAATTCAAAACAGCTATGACATTACCAAGATTTGGCTCATAGTGCTCAAGTTTAAGCTCAGCCTTGAAGTTGCTCCATTTCCTTTCCATAGATTTTAGCACAAGTTTTTGTGCTTGTTGATCGAGGATGATGAATTTTGACTATCAAACAGGAAAAAATAGTTTAAAAAACACAATAAATAACATTCCTTAATAAAAATGACTACAAATTAAAAAAATCAAAACTTATACCTTAACAATTTCAAGAAGCCCTTTCTTGTCCTCATTTCGAACTTGCCCCCAATCTATATACGAGAACGAGCATAACATTGTACCCATAAAATACGTAAGATCTAATCCTTCATTACCAATTGGCTGCCACCGTTTATTCCATTCCACTAGTATTATCTTTTCTTAAGGTTGATTACAAATATGAGCCATTACAGGATGTCCCCTTTGTTTCTTGGATAAAGGGTTAGAAGTTTCACCTAAGCTATTCGACTAAGACAGTTTTCATTAGAAGAAGTAGATTGAGGCCTGGATTGGGAAACCACATTTTCCACACTTGAAGTCCTATCATTTTGAAGATCAATGTCCACTGTTCGTGATCTCTTTCTTAGTCCCATGATAACCTGGAAAAGCAAATATTAAGATTATTTAATATGTAACAACAATAGCTAAGCCAATTGGAAGTTACCTTTAAGTTCGAAGCATAATTGCAAAATTCAATAAACATTCGAGTCATATATTTTATGAAACACCTAGACAAATATATATGTATTCCATTTCCACCCGACAAATTAAAATTCAGGATCATCTTCTTCATTTATATCTTGCATATGGTCATCTTCTATGTATGTCCCTTCAACCATGGAAGAGGCATCAATTTCAGCCTCAATAGCTCTGTAAATGCCACTTATGTGAGAGTTAGTATCCACCAAAAATTAATGTCATGTTGGACATCCTTCTTAAGATCATATATCTCCCTAAGTTTTATAGGTATAGGAACAAACCACTCAGGTTCCCGCGGATCTTATACATATATGACTTGTTGAACTTGAGAAGAAAACACAAAAGGCTCATCATTTAATCTATGGCTCGTATGTATTAAATGATTAAAATTCACCAATGTAAACCCTAATCAGTCTCTTTAATCCTCTCCCTTGCATTACATCAACCCATTCACATCTAAACAAATCAACCTTAAAATCCCCATAATAATACAATTCAATCATGTCAATGATATGACCATAATATGGAACATCCCCCAACCATTGGCCTTGTGTCACTAGAGCTTGCATAACTTTGTGTCTTTGCAACAACCTTGATACCACAATTCCGAGTACTCTTATTTTTCTCATATTATTTGTTCTAAAGCGAAAACCATTCCTAACATCGAAAGCTTTGAATCTTTTTGCAATAAAATTTAGGCCTCAAGCTAGTGACTTGATGTGTTTCATGAGTTGATCATCAATTGAACCTTGTGGGCCTTTCACCTATAATTGTATAAAAAACAAAAGAAATGACTACCAAAGCTAATTACTATAAGCAATATAATGCAATATCATATAATTAACAAGTCATACCTACATACTTTTTAAACAATCATAAATTCCTTCAATATGTAAACGCTCCTTTTTACGTGGCATAGGACATCTTCGACATGTGATTCTATTTACATAAGCCTTGTGCTCTCTAAATAGTAAAAAATAATCTATTATGTTCAAATAAAATCTATAAGATTTAATGATTTTATAGCTTTATCAAATCTTACTTCCTTAAAGATTTAAGATTTGCATCGTCACAATTAAAAAGAACACAACGATGTGCTTGATTCCACATTTACTAATCGATCCAAAAACCCTCAATACTTCCGTAAGGTGTCCCTTCACTTGGATAAAAATATGACTCATCTTCATTGGATCCATTTGTGGCGGTATTTCAAGGTTGGTTTCATGATTCCACCCCTAAATATTGTGAAACAAAATTGAGATACTCGTAACACCCCAAAACACCCCTAGGAGTATTACATCGCCGGAGTTCCCTAAAGGAACTCCCCGGGCTCTTTCTAGTGTCGGTTTAGCTGTACAAACTCAACTTAAAGATAATAAGGGTGGTTTTCTAAAAGAATATGAGATTCCTAAAAATTTCGGCAGAGTTCTGTTTGTAAAGAGGACTAACCCTTAGGCTTAAAGCCCTAAAACCGTGCATAAAAAGCATAACATAACTCAACGAGCCACCCACTCGGAGTATACAACTCAACGGCCACATGGCGAGTCCAACCAATCATGCAATAAAACTTACAACAATCTAAAAGGGTTTACTATACATATAGTACAAACTACATGAACTAAATTACAAGTACAAGATTTAGAAACATAAGAAATGCACATTTGCGATTCAAATCGCAGCAAGAACCAAGCAAATGGCAATCAACAAGGTCCGGAATAAGCTAAGCAGCACACACACTCGAGAATGCACCTGCAACACTAGGAGGGGGAATTTGTGGGGGTGAGCAATAAACCACGGGCTCACCGGAGTCCTATACCCCTAAAATGGAAATTCTTTACACATAATACTCATAATAATGAAATCAGCGAAAGCATAATAATATAATACTAATCTATATACTTTTCAATGAAATCTCTTAAAATCATTCACAACATAAAGCTCATAACACTTTAATCATTTGGAAGTATGATTTGCAATCATTTTAGGAATGGAATCACATTAAACAAGGTGGAATCATCTGCACTTTCTTTCGAATACTTTCTGAAAATTCTTTTGGGGCTTTCGACGATTGAACTAGCACCGAGGCGGTTCTCGGGGCGAGACCCCGACTCGAGTTCCGGGACTTATCTCTAGTCAAATACCTGGAAGGCTCCGCTTTCCTCGTCAGGAAAGAATCAACCTCTCCGGTTGATGGGCATCCCGATACGCAAGGACCCCGTGGCCCGATACGCAAGACCACCTCCTTCCTCCGGTCTAAACAATCTTAGCCCATAATTCATTTAAATCGAAGTGATCACAATCACTTATCAAACTTGGTTTCTAACCAAGATCCCAATCAATTTATCATCGTAGAAGGCATGACACACCTGTCACCCTTCTAAATTCACTTTCTCAAATCTGATTCACTTTCTCAAACAAGGTTCACTTTCTTAAACAAGATCGCTTCTTCAAAATATATTCACGTTTGAAAGGCAGTTCACAAGAAGTTGCATTCAAGGATCATTTCACGTAAAATACAAAACGCCTTTCAAAACTACTTTTGCGCATCACGTAAAGCAATCACTTAACATGAATAACCACTATTCAATGCAAGCAATCATTCTCAACTCTTTCCAACTATACCTTTCTCAATCCACCACTCTAGTACGATTATCCATTTTCCGAGCCACAATAACCACAAGCGGACATCACCTAATTCAAGACCCCAACTTCTCACAATTCTCTATCTTTATTTCAATTCCTCATTCTATGGCTCTCCTTAGTGAACTCACTTCGTTTGCTTATGTCTCAACTTCTCACAACTCCCTTTTTTTGCTTCAATTCTTCATTCTAGGTCTCTACTTTATAAATCAACTTCTTTTGCTCATATTCCGCCATATAACTCCTAATCTCACTTTGTCACTTAAGTTCCTTTTTGCTAAGCTTATCTTCCAACTTAATTTCAGCTCAAGGTTTAAATAGATTCCAAATTCAACTTAACCTTACCATTCCCACTCGTCATCATTCTCTCGCCTCAAATTCCCATTGTATGTCTCTATCTCATTACTCGACTCTTGTTCGTCCATCCTTAGTTATATAACTCTTAATCACTTTTCATTATTCAGTTTCCGTTAGCTTTACTTACTTTCACGCTCGGTTCAACCTCGAGGATTTAATCACCTTTTGAACTCAATTAATTTGACAATCACCCATTTCTCACTTTGTGCCTCAACTGTGCATCATCGTATGAATTCATACTCCTCTTTATACTTTGACCCATCATTACCCAATATTCATAATTAGCTCTCAAAATCGCAAGTTCAAGAAATATCCAAGGCTTAATCCGAAATATTAATTCTTAACTTATACCCAAACCATAACGTGCTCATTCCCAACTAACTAAATTCTCGATACGACTCCCTACACTCAAGCAGCCTAACTCCGTTTGATTTCCGATTTTCCATTTAGACCTAAACAACTACCAATTCCCCTCAAGACTCCTAATTCCACTTTCAGCAACTACTAAACTCGTTCAATAACACACATGTTCAATATTCACAATCACATTCAACAATCACAATAAATTCATTTGGGTTTCGAAAGTACTAATAGATTAGAGTATATGACTACCCACCTCGAATTTTTAATTTGTAATCTGATTTGGATGAATTCGGAATGGGTTCCTTGCCTTCCTTTTCTTCCCATTCTCGCCTCTGTATCTCTCTCCGCCTCGCTCCGGTCCTCTCGACTTAGTCTCCATTTTCCTGGCTCGGTTCGGTCCCTCGTACTCTCCATCTCTCGCTCCGCTTCGCTTCGGTCCGCTCCACTCCCCTCTTCGTTCATCGGTCCGGTGTTCTCGCCGCTCGAGCGGCCACTGCCGTATCGGGTCCTCCCGCCGCACCCTCTCTGCTTCACTCGCTCGCCGTGTTTTGCCCTTGCCCGACCTCTCTTTTTTCGCTTTCCCTTGTTCTCGCTCTGCTCCTTCTTCCTTCCCCCGTCGCTGCCCGCCCGCGTTCGCCGCTCAGCTCGATGGCCTCCGGCCGCTTCTTCGGCTCTCCCGCTCGTGCGACCTCCCTCTCTCGCTCTGTCTCCATTTCTGCCTCCTCTCTTTCTTTGTGTCCCCGAGTCTCCCCCTTTCTTTTGCTTTCCTGTAGCTTCCACCGATTAACCTCTCGGTCCCTAGCCCTTATTGGACCCCAACTCCTCCCTTAATCTTACCCCCTTTCATTCCTTTTTCTTTTCCCTTTTTTTTCATCCTCAATGTAATTAATCCACATATGTAACATACGCGGTCTCCGATTAATACGTAGCTGGTCCGGGCGAAAACTCGGAAAAACAAATTAATACGCTTCACCAATAAGAGTTACGCGAACTAATAATAATTCGCTCAAATTAATTTACGAGTATTTAACCGCGTATAAAACTTGGTCGCTCGACCCACTATATTTAACCAAAGCTAAATATTTAGTTCTAGCTCGTAAGACCACCTAACCCCAAAATTACGGGTGTTATAGATACTCTTTGGCTAGGTATGCTTCTGCCATACAACCTTCCGGACGTGTTGTATTGCTAACATAATCTTTAAACTCGTGAAATACCTTTTTCTATATTAAAAAAAAATTGAATTTAGAATGGTGACATAAAAAATTATTAATTGAGGTGTAAATAAAATACAATAAAACATGAATTGTTACCTCTCAATTGAATAAATCTAACGATAAATCACTTGGCCTGCAACATTAGCTTCATGTGCTAAATGGATGACCAAGTGCACCATAATTGTGAAGAACGAAGGCAAAAGATCTTCTCTAAACAACAAAGAACTCTTATAACTTTTGCTTCAATCGAGTCAAGCTTATGAATATACAAAGTCTTTCCACATAGCACTCGAAATATAGTACTTAGTTCAATCAAAACGTTACGGATGTTATCATCCGCATTTCCTCCGAATGCAACTGGAAGAAGGTGTTGCATAATCGGATGGTAATCATGGCTTTTAAGACCACATAATGTCTTGTCTTTTTGAACACATCGTGAGATATGAGGTGCATACCCATCGGAAAATTTCACATTCTCCAAAATTTCATAAATGAATTTCTTTCCCTCTTTACTCATACTAAAACATGTCGGTGTCAAATATATGCTTACGGACTCACCACGTTGTTGAGGCCATAACTTCTTCCTTATCTTAAGTGTTGAATGTCACACCGAGCTTTAAGGTCTGTTCTTTGATTTATAATCAATATTTAGCAAAGTGGTAATAATATTGTCACAAACATCATTTTTCTATATGTATCATACCAAAATTATGTCGTACTAGATTATGCTCCTAGTAAGGAAGTTCTAAAAAATACTCTTCTTTTTCCATGTAAACTCGAGAACCGTAGTGGCTTTACCACCCATTTTTACCTAAAGTGAGGTCAATAGACTCCAATTGCTCCAATACTTGTGCTCCAAATGGTGGTCTACAAACAATCAAATTATTTAAGAACCTTTAATGCCCCATAAAAGAAAACTTATTTCCATATTTCAATCTTATGGAACACGTATTCATGTTACAAGAAAGACAACCAAATTTTCCATGTACATTCCAACTGGACAAATTTCCTACTACAGGAAAATCATTTATTATCAACATAAGAATAGCATGCAATTGAAAAACATGGGCACTTGATGCATCGTATGTCGGTACTCAGCTTCCCATATTTCTTTCAGCTCTTTAATAAGAGGTTGCAAGTAAACAAGCAATATCATTACCCGGTGCTTTAGGTCCAGGAATAAGTAATGACAAAATAAATTTTTCTTTTTTCATGCACAACCACGGAGCCAAATTATGAGGTATTAAGATTACAGGCCAAACACTATACCAACTATCTTGTCTACCAAATGGGTTAAACCCGTCACTCGAAACCCTAGTCTAACATTGCGAGGTTCAAGCACTAAAATGGGGATATACATCAACAAGATTTGTCCAAGCTTGAGAGTCTCGTTGGATGCCTTAAAATGCAATCTTCCTTATGCTATTTGTCGGACCATACTATATCCTTTGTCATTTTACATGACATGAACAATCTTTGTAATCTTGGTTTTACTGGGAAATATCTCAACACCTTAGTTGGAATTGGCTTTGTTTTTTTTACTACAACTTCTTCTTCCAATTCATTTCCATTAATTTTCCATCTAGAAGTATGACATATAATACACTCTGTTGCAGATGCACTTTCTTTCCAAAATAACATACAATCATTTGGACACGCATCTATTTTTTGATACTTCATACCCAAACCCTCAATAATTTTTCGTGACTCAGCCACGGAACCGAGAAAGGTTTCACCTTCGGGAAAGCATCCTTAAGATGTTTCAAGTATCACATCAAATTATTTATTACACCATCCAAAACAACATTTCACATTGTATAAATGCAATAAAAATGACAATCTACTATATTTCGACATCCCGGATACAATTCCTTATTAGTATCCTTTATTAAACAATTGAATTTTTCCATGTTTGCATTTTGATTCATTGCAACAATTGCCCCCAAATTTAGCTCCACTCTTTATCCTTCTACATTCACATTATCATTACGAGAGGAAATTCCAAAAATATCACATAACATATCAATTACTTCATTGTCATCATCATCATTTGTATCAACATGATCAATTCCATGGTTGACATTTATATTAGTTTTCACGACCTCGCCTACATAGTGATTCCCCATGACAATACCATATATCATAGTCTTGAAGCATTCGATGTTCAACAAGATGATCAAATATTTGGTCTTTAGATCTATGAATGCGATTGACACACTTTAACATGGGCAAGGGACTTTTTCATCCTTGTTTCTAAATGCAAACTCCAAAAATTCATTAACTCCGCCTAAGTATTCATGCCAATTAGTAGTATCAATCCATTTGCGCTTTCAATAATCCATCCTCTCACTCATAGTAAAATGATATATGAGAAAACATCCATGCAAGAACCAATAAAAATATGTACTTAAATAAGAGTGCCAAATGAATGCGATACAAACTAGAGCCCCGATATCAAATCCTACTCACTTATAGGAGTATTATACGCTTATTCAAGTGTTGTTCATTAAAATGATGAGAAGGTTGTTTGATTTTGGAATTCTAGTGTTTTGCTCCAATTATGATTTTATAATATAAAAAGTTATTCTTAATGATTGGGAGGCCTCCAAGTGGCTTGCACATTGCATAGTAAAGGGAAGTGACATAAGGCTCTAGTCCCTCATAATGTACACAATTCTTAGCAGTAAAGCTCTTCAGTTTAGACTAAAAAATATGCAAAATATTCAGAAAATGAGCAGGACAATAAAGCTCTTAAGTCTAGTCACTCAATTTTGAAAGATTTGAGCATCGTTAACACCCTTCCCCTCTCCCTACCAAAAAAAGGAGAGACAACAAGTAATCTACCTCAATTACTTAAGAATGGAGAAGACAACACTTCTATCCTTGTCAAAACATTATACCACTCCAAATCACCTTATGTGATTAAGGAGGTACACATATGGCCTCTTGTGGCAGAAATTTGGGAACCAAATTCATTGGATAGATTATAGAAAGCCATAGCATACAATTAATATTCATGCCCTTTAATTTTACAACCATTGTGCATTTCATCAAATCAATCATAACTTTTTCTATATGAAATCTTGCATAGATTTGTAAAAAGGTTTTAGGATTGCTGAAACTTAATACAAAGCATTTGTCTAGTGTCAATCCGTTAAGTCATGTTCAATCAAATAAAGAAAGAACTTTAATCAAAATGCATACGAAAATAAAAATAACTGGAAAATTAAATCTCCTTTAATACCCTTTACACCCCATTATATGTCCTTCACTGTTGACTTACATTTCAATTGCATAGCCATAACCACAAAGTAAAATAGGTACTTTCAACATATATGAAACTCTAATTCAAACGAAAGGAACAAAATCAGCGCATACCTCTTGAGCTATTAGCCACATCAATTGAAAGAACAATCTTTGAACATGAAACTTGAACATAGTTATTAATGTTCTCAATCATAACTAGTTTGAGTAGTATATTAAAAGAACGTGCTGAACTAAAGAACTTAATATGCTAAATGATATAAAAGCAACGAAAACATGAACAAACACAATAAAGGCAATCGGAGGAAAGCATTAAAGGAAACGTAAATCGAGAGAAAAGAAAAGCGAGAAACTTTGAAGGTTACATCGGGCGGGGATGAAGTAAAAGCGATACAACCCTTTTATCCATAATACATAAAGCGAATAAAAACCATAAATTAAATAAGGTTGTTCCACCTGCTGATTTGGATCTTCGCACTCGAATCTCTTGATGCAACGGTGACAAATCCGAAGAAAAGGGATTCTTTTATGAGTTTTGAAAAAGTAAGTTTGTAGGGAGTAGGAAATATTAGCTAAATGAATGCCTAGAGATTGGAATAGCTCAATATTCTTTAGGTCTTTGTAAAAATTCAGCAGCGATGTGTACAAAAGAGGAGTGTTTGAGGATGCTTTTTGAGAGTGTAACATTAGGGAGAGGTTGTTTATAGTTAGTTTTCTGTTACATAACGCATAGGAGAAAAGTCGTCTCTCAATTGAGAGCCAAGACTCTCTATATGTAACAACCCGACCCTAAACCACATTGTTTATTTTATTAATTCATTAATTACAAGATTTATATGATTGAGTGCATGTACTTCAATTCAATATTTTATATTTAAATTATTTTTATAAATGTGTTATGCAGCTAAGGTGACGAAGTGGCCGTAATAAGAATCTCATAATAAGGTTATACTTTGTAAACATCATTATTAAAATAAAATTAAAAAGTAACAAGTAAGAAAATAATAATAATAATAATAATGATAAATAAATAAACAAATCAAATTTTTTGGAGGAGAAATCCAGAAAAGCATTTATCCGGAGTTCTTACAAAAAAAAAAGAAAAAAAGAGGGTTAAAAATACACAAGTTCGGTTGCTCGGAATTTCATTTTTCACCTGCGTTCCCGTGCTCTGCGTTCGACCCTCCCTTGCTCCACCTTCTTCACTCGTCAACATCACCTTCGGCCACCAAGCACGACCGACGCCGGCTGAAAGACGGGCACCGACCTTCCTTTTTCTCTCCCTTTCTCTCTCTGTCGCTCTCGCTCTCCCCTCTTGTTCCCGCTCGCTCCCCGCTTCCCGGTTCCTCTGCCGCGGCCCGGTTAGCAGCCATCCCCCAGCCGCTGGAGTTCGTCGCCACCCCGCCCGGTGGTCGCACGGTGCAGCTGCGCGCGCCACCACTCCTCGCTCGTCCTCCTTGACTTCTCCTCGTCCGAATTTGAAGGTAAAACGCTAAACCCTAAATTATCAAGTTCCTTATTTATTTAAGCAGTTGTAATTGTAAATTGAAGTATATGATTTAGAAGTATGTTGTTGAGTGAATTTGGAGATCGATTTTGAGAAATTCGAGTTGGCGTGGATGATTGAGTTGTGGCATTTTGATGGATTGATTGTGTATGAATGTGAACGAATGTGGTTTCTTTTGGGAAATTATAATTTAGGGAATGAGATTAGGGATGTTTTGTTATATAATTGAGTAATTTGATGGATTTTGTTATATTGGAAATGGTTATATTGAACAAACGAAGGCAAATGAATATAATCTCTCTTGTAAAATTTTGATTGAGTGAATTGAATTAGGAGTATATTGGTGTGAATGTTGAGCAATTTGATGGGTTAGTCACATTTTGTAACTAGCTAGAATTGAACATAAAGGAAGAGGAAAATATGCAGGGAGATTGCAGTTGGATAATATATATTGTGTAGGAGGGGCATGTGGGAAATTTGAACACTTGGTATACCTAATTTCGTTGTGAATGGGATTTTGTTGAGAAGAATGCTCATAACCTTAAGGTCGTATATGTATGGATTTTGAGCAATTAAGTAAATTGTGAAATTTACCTATGGGAAAGACATTTGATGGGTTAGTATAATTATTTAATCATGGAGCTTGAATATGACGAAATAAGAGTTGAGCTAGCTATAAGGATTGAAAATAGCGCTAAAATGAGTAAACTAATCAAATTAGTTGTAAGTAATAATAATAATAATAATAATTAATAATTAATAATAATAATAATAATAATAATAATAACAATAATCATTTTAACAACAACAATGACGGAGATAATAACACTAATTACTAAGAACATGCGATTGTTAAATGTGTTATAATAACTACGAAATGTTTAAGTACTTGTATATATGCATAAACATATATATATATATATATATATATATATTTTCTTAATTCGAATCGATAATGCATTACGTCGTGTAAATATCATTGCTTCGTCTAATCAAATACTTTAACGAGTATGTGCATAATTAAGATCTAAGCGGAATTAGCACAATAGAATTGAGTAATAAAAATCTTAGTTCAATCGATTACTTAATAAATAAAGAAAATGAACCAAATTGCCAACAATTATACGAATTCAGTTATGGAAACTTTAGAGACGCGTTATTAGCAACAAAAATCTATTTGAAACAGAATTCAGGCCACTTCGTTGCCGACTAGCCGACAACTTAAATTTTTATTAAAAAGGAGAAACAAATATTCTCGGTTCAGTACGTTCATTGCATGTACCTTTCAAAACTCACATGCTTCATCAAATCTCAACATTTCTCATATATACAACTAATAATGAATCATTTGCAAATCAAGTTTTGTCACCTAATTAAGTGGTCCCCGATCAATTATCATCAATTATCGTGGCTTATGCCCTTCAATTCCACCGCGCGGCTTCAACTCGGGTTCTCGGTCGACCCTAGAGGTGTGCACCTTATTCAAAGATCGCATCAATTATCAAGGGGTTCCACTTTCGGATAATAACCTGCAAGCAAGTTTTAATCATATTTTCTCCCCGATTTTAAACTAAAATGAATTGAAATGCGCGCACCCAGTCAATATGTTTCAAAATTATTTGGCTGTGCGAGAATGTTCGTATTGAGTTTCGACTCATTCTTCGAATCATTTTAATGTTTTTGTTTTTAGAAAAAGCATCTCGTGAACAGATCCTTTGCCTAAGAAGCTCGACGGGAGCAAAACTTAGCTGGATACTTGCATTACCATTGTTCTATGATGGGTGAGATGCTCACAATGATGCTCCTCCTCGCTAATTTTGGATTTGACCTTGGAATTGTAATTAAATATTGCGTATTTCCTATCGCAAACTGTTGTATTGGCTCTTAATATCTCGTAAATATGTAGCAGAACTATACATTGGGTTTGGTTTATTTAAGTTGTCGACATGACACCTCGTGACGTAGCATTCAATGTTTCCCTGATTTATCAAGCATAAATATTAGACACGAAGTTATTATGGTATTCTATTCCAGCCTTGTCCTTTTGTTAGGGCGGCCGTAACGTCTTCGACCGTTAACTTCCACTCGTGACCATACCTAATGAAAACTCGGACACTCGCTCAATACTTTTCCGAGTTATATAAAATGAGTTAGGTATAACAATTTCATACATATATAGTTTTGATTCCAAGGCATTCTCTCGTATCTCGAAACTTATTTGAGTAAAATGGTATCTTCTCTAAGTAACACAGACTCTTACTTATTATATTTATTGCTTATCCGTAGTTCGACTTAGAAAACTCGGTTCTTTGTTCCGAGTCCATCTTTACTCGGAATAATTGGAGATTGAATAAACCAAGTATTTCGTCTTTTCTCACTCGTAATCCGACTTGTGGTTATAAGTCTTATCTTGTTGTAGTCAATATTCTTAGCATATTTCATGCTTAGTCTATATCTAGTTAATCCTCTCCGATATTCTTTATTGAACTTGATTCTTCGCTTAGACTAAGTCGGATGGAATTCCGAGTATCATGGATATTGGACTCGAAAAATTCTATTTCATTTCGAATCGGATAATCAGTTGGTTTATTTATCGTAATTATTTTATTATCTCGTGTCTAATCTTGGGCCAAAGTATTTTATACTTTGAGAACCAAAATTGATTTACTTTTCTAGGTTATTCAATCGAGGATACAATTTTTCAAACTACAAAAGTAACCAGCTTCGTAACGTCAAATCACCAGCAGACATGGCTCTCCACCTTCTCTCGCTCCAGGTCCCAAGCAGATTGTGTCGTGGCCGTCTGTTTCCAAATCTGAAAACTGGAACGCCAAGCTTAACGGTGATTTCTACCTTATCTTTCAAGACACCGCTAATGGTTTTGGGACTTCCATGAGAGTTAAACCGTTGTCCAACATTCATATTACAACGGATACTTTCCGAGTGACTCGTAAAGCTTCTATCAACGATCACAGAGGACTCTCGCCAGCAGATGAAGATAACGGCTACTCTGCCCGGTCATCTATAAATAGAAGCCATCTCACAAGACTTGAAGATTGCCGAGTCTATTGTTAATACACATACTTGAGAAAAGTCATTGTATTTACTTTCAATCTTCTACTTATAACTCCCACTCGTAATTCATTACTTTCGAGTTGTAAGGTCTTGTGCGCCATAAGCTCGAAGCGTAAAGAATTTCAAAGCAATGAACATCCTTATATGCGCCATAAGCTCGGAAGAATATAATCGAGTCTCTGCTCGTGACTCTGCTAAAGAGGTGTGGGATACTTTAGTCAACACCTACGAAGGTAAAAGTCGGGTAAGACAAGCGAAGATCGGTCAAGTATCTTCATAAATATAAGCTTTTCAAAATGGAGCTAGAGGAGAACATTACTCGGATGTTCATTCGCTTCACCGAAATTACCAACAATCTCAAATCTCCGGGAAAGAAAATTTCCCAGGAAGAAATGTGCCGGAAAATTCTCGTAAGCCTACCCAAGAGACGATGGGGTCCGAAGGTGATTGCCATAGAAGAAGCTCGGAACCTTTCACTCTTAAAGCCGGACGAGCTCATCGGAAAGCTTCTAACTCATGAGATACATCTAGAAGAAGAGGATGCCGAGGGCGTACCAAAAGAAACTTAGCACCGAAAGCCTCGGAATCCAAAGAAGAAAATCCGAGCTCTTCCGACTTAGAAGACGATCCCATGGCACTCATTGCAAGAGGCTTCAAGAGAATGATGAAGCACAAAAGATGGGACAAAAGGCCGAAAGAAGAATTCTACAAGAAAGATAAGAGAGATAGAAAAGGTAAGTTTTCTTCTCCTTCAAAGTTATCCTTATCTAAGAATTCCGGATGTTTTGAATGTGGCAAGCAAAGACTCATCGGAAGAAAAAGGCCATCATGGCAACATGGAGCGATGAGGACTCATCGAAGATGACGAGGACTCGGATGACTCAAAGTGTCCGATGGCAATCTCCGACTCGGAAGCTGAAAGAGAGTCGGACTCGGACTCGAACAATGAGGAAACTAATCCTCAAGAGGTAATCGAATACTTTCTTAAATTCTCCAAAGTTGATTTAGCTAAGTATATTTTTACTTTGGAAGAAAAGTCCAATTCGATTCCTCTCAATTCAAAGAACAACTTGAGTCAATCACTTCGAGAGCACTTCTTTGAAAAACGAATTAGAAAAGCTGAGACTCTCATTCGGAGAACTCAAGACTAGTGCTCAATCTAATGAGACCGAGTCCGAGTTACTCAGGAAAGAAAATGAGCAATTAAAACGAAGCTCACCGAGTCTCAAGATCCGATTTTAAAATTTACTCAAGGTCAGAAAAACCTTGACATGCTCTTAGGATCACAATGTGTCTCCTTTCGAAAAGAAGGTCTCGGTTTCAACAGAGAAGAGGAATCAAATTCCTACTCGGAATCTGTTTAAAAATGACTCCGAACCGTGAAGTTCAGGAAAGCTGAGCAAGGTCCCATTCACGAAACGAAAGAAGGACTAAGCCCGAACTATTTACAAAAGAAACCATTCTCTCCTATTTCAAAAGGAAAGGTTTTCAAAATGAAAGAGACACATACTCGGTTCTCCGAGAGGAAGACTCAGAATCATACAAAACCTAAAGTCATTCAAATCTGGGTTCCAAAACACCTTCTTCCTCGGAAAAGAACCACAATAAGGAATGTTACTCGGGTTCGTTAGAGGAAGTGAGAAGGGTTAGATTCTCTTTGTTTTGCAGGTCACTCGGAAGAGATCAAAAGGACACTGGTACCTTGACAAGTGGATGTTCACGCCATATGTCAGGAGATGTAGGACTCTTTTCCGAGTTGAATAGACATAAAGGAGGAAAAGTCACATTTGGAGATGATAGCAAAGGCAAGATCGTGGGGATTGGCAAGATTGGAAAAGGAAGCAATCTGGTCGATCCAGTCTATCTTGTCAAGGGATTAAAATATAATCTGCTCAACGATCTCTCAACTATGTGACAAAGGTCAAAAGGTAAGATTCACTCGGACCAATTGCACTATTTCGATGTCTCTACCAAAGAGATCAAGCTTCCGGGTAAGAGATTAGGTAATACTTACATCATCCCTCTTTCGACCCAAGTCGAATTTGTCTTGCTTAAAAGCATCTCTTAATGATGATTCATGGACTTGGCATCGGAGACTAGGCCATATTAGCATGTATACTATCAAGAAATTGGCATCTAATGGTCTAGTTAGGGGTTTACCTAATCTGTGTTTTTGAGAAAGACAAAGTATGTGAAGCATGTACCGAGGGAAACAAGTCGGATCTTCATTCAAATCTCTCGAAGACAGTTTCCACATCCAACGTGCTTGAATTATCGCATATGGACTTATGTGGTGAAATCCCTATGAAGAGTCTCGGAGGCAAATCTTACATATTTGTTAGTATTGATGATTATTCACGATTTACCCGGGTGTGTTTTCTTAAGCACAAAAATGAAGCTTTCAAGGAGTTCAGCAAGCTCTGCAGAAAAATTTAAGTTGAGTCTCATACTCGGATCCGGAGGATTCGAACCGACCATGGAAGGGAGTTCGATTATTTAGAATTCTCGAGTTCCGTGACAAAAATGGAATCTCTCACAATTTCTCAAGCATCCAGAACTCCTCAACAGAATGGAGTAGTAGAGAGAAAGAACAGAACCCTTGAAGAAATAGTAAGGATGATGATGATTGAGCACAACTTTCCTTACTATTTTCAGGCAGAGGCAAGTGAACACGACCAACTACACTCTAAATAGATGCCTCATCGGACCCATTCTGAAGAAAACACCTTATGAGCTCTACAAAGGGAAGAAGCCAAATATTTCCTATTTCGGACCATTCGGATGTAAGTGCTTCGTTCACAACAATGGTAAGGATCATTTGACCAAGTTTAATGCTCGGTCGGACGAAGGTATTTTTCTCGGGTGACTCCGCTCATAGCAAAGCTTATCGCATCTTCAATAAGCGAACTAACAAAGCGGAAGAAAGCATCCACGTAGTATTTGATGAGCTTGAACATGAGAAGCCAAGTGAGTCTTCATACTCGAACCGAAGCTCGTAAAAGATGATGACGAAGCCGAGCCTACAAAGACTCGGACCCAACTTGCTCGGAATGAAGTCACTCGTAACGAGGAAACTCGTAATGAGATAGTTCAAGAGCTCGCTCGTAACGAACAAGTTAATGAAGAGGATCACTCGAACAAGCTTCGAAGATCAAACAGCTCAGCCCACAAACCTGGTGAATCAAAGAATTGGTAAAGCTTTCAAATTTACTTCCAGTCATCCCCAAGAAAACATCATTTCGATATCAACAGTGGGGTAAGAACTCGTTCCTCTCTACACAATCTATGTGCATTCACCGCATTCATTTCATTAACTAAACCCAAAAATGCACTAGAGGCCATTAGAATACTGTTGGCATTTGCATCCAACATGCATATTAAATTATATCAAATGGATGTTAAGTGTGCATTTCTCAATGGTTTTATTGAAGAAGAAGTCTATGTCGATCAGCCTCCTGGTTTTGAAAACTTAGAATTTCCAAATCATGTTTTCAAACTTCGAAAGGCTCTCTATGGTCTTAAACAAGCACCTCGAGCTTGGTATGAAAGATTGAGTAGATTCTTGGTTGAAAATGATTTTAAAAGAGGTCGGATCAACAAGACCCTCTTCATAAAGACCAAGGAGAAAGATTTCCTCATTGCTCAAATCTATGTTGATGATATAATTTTCGGTGCTACTAATGAATTTCGTGCCGAGAATTTTCTCGAGTTGATGCATCAAGAATTCCAAATGAGTATGATGGGAGAACACAATTTCTTCCTTGGGTTATAAATCAAACAAGACAAAGACGGAATCTTTGTTCATCAATCAAAGTACACCAAGGAACTGCTGAAGAAATACAAACTTCAAGATGCAAAGCACGCATCTACCCCTATGAGCAAGCAAGCATAAAGCTTGACTCGGATGAGAAAGGTAAAGCAATAGATCGAAACTCTATCGAGGTATGATTGGATCTTTGCTATATCGTACTTCCAGCAGGCCAAATATAATGTTCGAGTGTTTGCCTATGCGCAAGATTTCAAGCTAATCCAAAAGAATCACATCTCACTGCGGTGAAGAGAATATTCGAGATATCTTGCAGGTACTCGGAATTTAGGTCTATGGTATTCCGGAGACTCGGAACCGACTCTTACTCGGATACTCGGACGCAGACTACGCAGGATACAAAGTTGATCGAAAGAGCACATCCGGAGCTTGCCAATTTCGGGTCAATCCCTAATATCTTGGCACTCAAAGAAGCGTAACTCAGTAGCTCTATCAACTGCTGAAGCTGAATATATTGCGGCTGGAGCCTGTTGCGCTCGATTCTATGGATTAAACAACACCTGAAGGATCTTAGACTATTCCTCGAACTCGGTTCCAATCAAGTGTGACAACCAAAGCGCAATCAGTATCACCAAGAACCCCGTCCAGAGCATTCGAAAACAAAGCATATCGAGGTCGGTATCACTTCTTAAGCGATCACTCGAAAAAGGTGATATTGCAGTTCGGTTCATTCCTACTAATCTTCAACTAGCTGATATCTTTACTAAGCCTCTTGGTAATGATCAGTTTTGTTTTATTCGGAATGAGCTTGGTATGTTAAATGCTTAATGATGTGCTACTCTTGTTGCATAATTCCGTGCTCTGTGCTTTCACCGTTAATAACAATTAGTTCAGTTGATTCGATGATACTGGGCTAATAGTTACTTAGTGTTTCGAGTCACTCGAAACCATTCCGAGTAAAACTCGGACGTAGAGAAACTTGGACTTCAAATTTTCCGAAACTATCTCTAGATCAGTGGGGAGTTTCGGATCATATTTTCAAAATCTTTTTCTCTCTCTCTCTCGAGCGTCGTGATCAGATTTTAACCGTGGATTTCTAACCGCTGGAATCTCAACCATTGAAGAGAACCGTCACACCGGTCTTTGGTGATCGATGGACAAGCCGAGTCGAACGGAGTTATATTTAACGGATAGTTGACGGGCGCGCTTATTTTATATAAATAACGTCTATCCATCTTCGTCTCGGTACTCTACATTTCATCTCTCTTAAACGAAACTTTTCGCGGAAGATTTCTACGTGAACAGTCACCCTTGATCGCTCGCAAGCGTCGAAGAAGCCCTCTCTCGTAAGTTTCGACTCGCTCTCATCTCTTTCTTCTACATTTTCTTTTCTTTTCGTCTCTTCTCTTCTACATCTCCTTCTCTTTCTCACTCGAAAAGTTTCATCTTTCCTTCCCTCTCTCAAAATGCCTAAAAGAGGAAACCATCCCGACTTCCGAGTCTCTTCATCTTCGAAAAGCCTCGCACCAATAAGCCGTAAAGCTCAACCCCTTCCAAACCCATTGTCACCCAAAGACCTTGTGCTTGGACGACAAATTCTTTCCAACAACCAAATTTTCTTGGTTGTCTAACATTCAAACCACAGGAGCATACCACTTCCTGTGTTTCAGTGAGTTCATCTATCCCGAACTCATTTCGAGTTCTATACTCACCTCACTCACTCCGAAAACGTTCTAACCTCCACGAGTTCGTAACATAACCGTTCGCATCAACACCTCTCTCCTCCACCGCCTGTTCAAGGTCTCCTCTCTCTTCTTGAACAGCAACCCCATTCCTTTCATCGAAGTCGCCGACGACTTCTTTGAAAAATACGCCAAAGAATTTCCCGAGTCCCGAAAAACTTTTCGTGACTCGGTTGAAGTCGAAGCTCGTCTTACGTGCTTTTTGCTGATGAGAACCTTTTTCTCACAAGCATTCCAGCAAGGAGAACCCCAACTCTAAGCACCTGAAAGCTCTCTTCGACATCCCTAAGGGATACGAAGTAGTCCTCTTCCCCTCCATCATTGAGCGGATGGCCGCCGTGCCAGCTCAACTCCAATCCAAAAAGAACACCTCCCTTCCTTTCGGTGCTCTTCCGACCCTTGTTTTCAAACAATTCCAAGTTCCTCTCCTCTCGGACCCAAACGCCGTATGCCGAGGCTGCCGTTGTTGTCGGCAAGAAGGAACTGTAGGGGTACGGATACCGGAAACCGACTCCGGTGTCCGGGTTCATAACTCGAGCCGAGGCTTCCTTCTCCACCTCGGACTCGAAATCAACCCCTCTCTCTCTCCCTTCTCCACCTGGTGGTGCTTCCACCTCAGGTGCCTCAAAATCTCTCTCTGCTCTCTTGTCCCCTGTTTTTATGGACAAGATCAGCTCCGTGTCTTCCGATTTCGGAGACATGCTCCGAGCTTTCAAATCTATTCTCTAAAATCGACCATCAACCAAAAGACTGGTTAATCCCAAATCCGAGAGCAGTAGTCTCTAGTTCTTGAGATTAGGGAACTGGTAAAGGAACGAAGGAGCTGGTCGAGCTCCTCGAGAGAGACAGTCCAAGGCGGCTCGAGACCATGATGACTCGAGACGCGTCCGAAGCGTCTTCGAGCCCGAGTCCGACCTCCTCGGACAGCGGAGAAGAAGAACAAGAAGAAGCTGCAGACGCCGAGGAACTCGCGGCTGAGGGAGGTCCCTCCGGGCAAGGTGAGGAACACAAAGAAGAGGCAAGTGGGAACTGCCGAGGGTCGACTCGCTCCACAAGCTCAAATAGTCGTACTCGGCTCGGACAGCGAGTCTGGGTGGGTCAAACGACCTAGCTACTCCAGCGGGCCGGACAGAGCAGCCCCTCCAGCTATCGAGGTTCCAAGGGAAGAACCCCTCGATCCACTCACTCCGGGTCGGCCACTCGAGCCGAGCCCCGACGATAATCCCGGTTCTTCCTTCGCCGCGCTCAAGCACATTGTCAAGGTCATACCAGCGCCGGCCCACCTCCGCTCCCTTCGCCTCCACTCGAAATCTCCCTCTCCCTCGTAGAAGCCATGCACCGAGTCACAATTCCTCGGTCCGCCGTAATTTTCTTCTTTTTGAAATTTTTTTATCCGGACATCTAAGTTGTACTATTTGTTATTTTCTTCCCTTCTTTTTCTCTTTTGCTGAGAGGCAAGGGGAGAAATAGAGTCGAAACTTGTTGTCTTGTTTAGGGGAGTTTTTCCACCCTTTTGAATTTTAATGGATTAATGCATTTCATTATTAACTCTTGAGTTCATTATTGCTAGCATGTCTTTTCTGAGTTAATGCTAATAACTTAAAGCATACTTTATTTTTATTTTTTGCTCCGATATATTAAGTATTGCTCGATTCATTGAGTATGTCTTACTCATGCGCAAACTACTCGGAATCAATTTTTCCTTTAACAATGTTTCGTTTAAGTATGGAATGCCTTTCATCAAAAAGGGGAGATTGAAGACTTAGACACTACTCAATACTTTTTGAGTTATATAAAAGGAATCAAGTATAACAATTTCATACATATAGAGTTTTGATTCCAAGGCATTCTCTATATCTCATAAACTTATTTGAGTAAAATGGTATCTTCTCTAAGTAACACAGCTCTTACTTATTATATTTATTGCTTATCTATAAGCGACTTAGAAAACTCGGTTCTTTGTTCCGAGTCCATCTTTACTCGTAATAATCGCAGATTGAATATACCAAGTATTTCGTCTTTTCTCACTCAGAATCGACTTGTGGTTATAAGTCTTATCTTGTTGTAGTCAGTATTCTTAGCTTATTTCAGTACTTAGTCTATATCTAGTTAATCCTCTCCGATATTCTTTATTGAACTTGATTCTTCGCTTAGACTAAGTCGGATAGAATTCTGAGTATCATGGATATTGGACTCGGAAAATTCTATTTCATTTCGACTCGGATAATCAGTTGGTTTATTTATCGTAATTATTTTATTATCTCGTGTCTAATCTTGGGCCAAAGTATTTTATACTTTGAGAACCAAAATTGATTTACTTTTCTAGGTTATTCAATCGAGGATACAATTTTTCAAACTACAAAAGTAACCTGGCTTCGAACGTCAAATCACCAGCAGACATGGTTCTTCACCTTCTCTACTCCAGTCCCAGTAGATTGTGTCGTGGCTGTCTATTTCCAAATCTGGAAAACTGGAACGCCAAGCTTAACGGTGGTTTTTACCTTATCTTTTAAGACACCGCTAATGGTTTTGGGACTTCCAAGAGAGTTAAACCGTTGTCCAACGTTCATATTACAACGGATACTTTCCGAGTGACTCGAAAGCTTCTATCAACAGATCACAGAGGACTCTCAGTCAGCGAGATGAAGATAACGGCTACTCGCCTGGTCATCTATAAATAGAAGCCATCTCACAAGACTTAAAGATTGCCGAATCTATTATTAATACACATACTTGAGAAAAGTCATTGTATTTACTTTCAATCTTCTACTTACAACTCCCACTCGTAATTCATTACTTTTTGAGTTGTAAGGTCTTGTACTCAGTTACAAACTCTTTCTTACATTCTTTGTAAGGTCCCTTGACTAAGCTGTAAGGGTTAACTCAGCTTAGTTGTCCCTAGCTGTAAGGGTTATCTCATTTAGGAAGTACTAGATCGGATAAGGGAATTTCGAGTCCAGGAAAACTTGTATAGAGTTGTCTAAGGGACCAACTCGGGTTCGACCGGCTCACGGTAAGCTATGGAAAAGGAGCTGCAAAGCCCCCGATGCCGCTACGTCGGGGACCCGCGCCACCTCCAAAACCGGTGACCGTAGGGTAAGCATACGTGATGAACAGAAGGAAGCGGCAACCTCGGGAACGGTTGTTACTCGGTACACTCTTTCTAAACTCAACCTTTTTATGTTTTATTTGATTTGGGTGCTACCCATTCATTTATATCCACCTAGGCTGCCTCCCCACTATAATTAGCAAATCATAAAACTCCAATTGAGTGCCAAATTGGATTGCCAAACGGAAAGGTGGTTGAATGTCCGATTCTCTACCAACATGTTCCCTTAGTTATAAGCGGAGAGTTATTTCTTGTAGACTTAATCCAATTTCATCTTTCGGAATTTGATGTGATTCTAATAATGGATTGGTTGGCAACTCATGAAGCGAAAATAGATTATAAAGGTGGTACGGTTATTTTACAGGGGCAAAAGGGAAGGAAGTATGCTTTCATGGTTAAAAAAGATACAAAGAAGTGTTCTGTAATTTTAGTTATGAAGGTTAACAAGCTATTAAGACATGGTTGCACGGGATACTTATGTTATGTTACTGAGGATAGGAAAGACAAAATAAACATAGAAGATATACCTATAGTATGTTAATTTCCGGATGTATTTCCCGAGGATCTGCCCGGCCTACCTCCTCAAAGGGAGATTGATTTTGAAATTGAACTAATCCCAGCCGCACAACCTATTTCTAAAGCGCCATATAGAATGGCCCCAAGCAGAACATAAAGAGTTGAAGACGCAACTCGATGAATTGATACAAAAAGGATTCATTAGGCCGAGTGTGTCACCTTGGGGAGATCCAGTCCTATTTGTGAAAAAGAAGGATAGAACTTTGAGACTATGTGTGGATTATAGGGAGTTAAACGAGATAACTATCAAGAATAAATATCCCCTACCTAGAATTGACGATTTGTTTGACCAACTACACGGGGCTGGAGTGTTTTCGATGGTAGACCTGAAATCTGGGTATCACCAACTTAGTATTAAACAAGAAGATATCCCCAAAACTGCCTTTAGAACCAGGTATGGGCATTATGAATATACGGTGATGCCTTTGGACTTACCAATGCTCCTCGCTCCATTCATGGATCTCATGAACAGAAATTTCAGTGCCTTATCTAGATAAATTTGTGGTGGTATTTATTGATGACATTCTCATATACTCTAAGGATAGGGGAGAACATGCCGAGCATCTAAGGATAGCATTACAAACTTTGAGAGAGCACCGATTGTATGCCAAATTACAAAAATGTGAATTTTGGTTGGAAGAAGTGGCATTTTTAGGGCACGTTGTTTCTAAAGAAGGGATTAAGGTCAATCCTCACAAAGTAAAGGTAGTAATTGATTGGCCTAAGCCAACCAATGTTACGAAGTGAGAAGTTTTCTTGGGTTGGTAGGATATAATAGGAGGTTTGTACAAGATTTTTCAAAGATAGCTGCACGATTAACCAATTTATTGAAGAAAACAACAAAATTTTTGTGGTCGATAAATGTGAAGAGGCCATTCGGGAGCTAAAGAAAAGGCTAACCACAGCCCCTATTCTTACCTTACCAGTCGAAGGAGAAATAGTATACTGTCTATATTGATGCCTCTAAAAACGGGTTAGGATGCGTGTTAATGCAGGATGACAAAGTCACAGCTTATGCATCCCGACAACTCAAACCGTATTAAAAGAACTATCTAACCCATGACTTGGAATTGGCCGCTGTTATATTTGCTCTAAAAATTTGTACGCATTACCTATATTGGGCGACTTGTAAGATTTATACCGATCATCGGACTTTAAAGTACATTTTTACCCAAAAAGAAATCAATTTAAGGCAACGCCGCTGGTTAGAGTTGCTTAAGGATTATGATTTATAAATACAATACCATCCGGGGAAAGAAAATATCGTGGCTGATGCATTGAGTAGGAAGACACAACATAGTTTGAATGCAATGAAAGTAACCCAACCCACTGTTTTACATGACCTTCAGAATATGGGTGTTGAGTTAGTCTCTGGAGGACACATAGAGGGAATTCTGACAGCAATAGAGGTACAACCTACTATAATGAAAGAAATCCAAGTAGGCCAAGACGATGATGTTGAGTTGGAACGAATTAAGCAAAATAATACAAAGGGAAAATCTCCTGGTTTTGAAATACATGAAGATGGAACCTTAAGGTTTCGTAACCGGTTATGTGTACCGAATATAGAAGAATTAAAAAGAAAGATTCTTGAGGAAGTCCACAACACACGATATTCAAGTACACCTGGGAGGAACAAAAATGTACAAGGACTTGAAGCAATATTTTTGGTGGAATAATATAAAGAGGGATATCGCAGAATATGTCGATAAATGTTTAACTTGCTAAATGGTTAAGGCCGAGCATTAACGTCCCGTGGGCGAGTTGAGACCTTTAGAGATACCTACTTGGAAATGTGACTCGATTTCAATGGACTTTATCATGGGATTACCCCTTACGCTTCGAAGAAAAATGCTATTTGGGGTTATTATTGACCGACTTACTAAATCTGTGCATTTCATACCAATACATGACACATGGAACGCAGAGAGGTTGGCGCAGCTTATATGTCAAGGAAGTGCTGAGATTACCTGGAATACCTAAGGATATCATATCTGATAGGACAAAAGGTTCCAAGCACGTTTTTGGCAAGCTTTACAACGAGCTTTTAGAACTAAATTAAATTTCAGCAGCTCATACCGCCCGAAACGAGATGGACAGACCGAAAGGGTGAATCAAATCTTAGAAAATATGTTGAGAGCATGTGTACTTGATTTTCAGGGAAGATGGGAAGATGATTTACCATTGGTGGAATTCTCCTACAATAATGAGCTATCAGTGCCACTATTAAAATGGCTCCATTTGAAGCATTATATGGAAGAAAATGCGTAACCCTATTATGTTGGAGCGAGTTGGATGAAGCATTGATTTTAGGTCCTGAATTGGTCCAAGAAACAATCGAAAAGGTTAGGAAGATTCAGGAACATATCAAGGCAGCCCAAAGCCGACAAAAGAGTTATGTAGATAAAAGAAGGAGACCATTAGAGTTTGAGGTAGGAGATAAAGTGTTACCGAAAGTGTCCCCAGTAAAAGGGGTCGACGGTTCAACGTTAGGGGAAAATTAAGTCCTAGATATATTGGACTCGTACGAAATCATAGAGAAGTTGAATCCAAGTGGCTTCTAAGGTAACCTTACCGTCGAACTCGAGCATGTGCACGATGTCTTCCATGTTTCACAGCTTCGAAAGTATGTGCCCGACCCAAGCCATAATATTGTGACAAAACCTCTTGAAATTGCTGAAAACATAATATATGAGGAGCAACCAAGTGCAAATATTGGATTATAGGGTCAAGAAACTCCGTAATAAAAGCATTCCTTTGGTGAAAGTACTGTGGACTAACCATACATCGTCGGAAGCCACATGGGAAACCGAGGAAGATATGAGAAATAAATACCCTCACTTACTGCAAACCTTATTGTCGAACGCTCAAGTTTCAAGGACGAAACTTATTTTAAGGAGGGAAGACTGTAACAACCCGACCCTAAAGCACATTGTTTATTTTATTAATTCATTAATTACAAGATTTATATGATTGAGCGCGTGCACTTCAATTCGATATTTTATATTTAAATTATTTTTATATATGTGTTATGCTGCTAAGGTGAAGAAGTGGCCCTAATAAGAATCTCATAATAAGGTTATAATTTGTAAACATCATTATTAAAATAAAATTAAAAAGTAAGAATAAGAAAATAATAATAATAATAATAATGATAAATAAATAAATAAATAAATATAAATATAAAAATAAAATAAACAAATCAGATTTTTTTGAGGAAAAATCAACAAAAGGATTTCTCTCGGAATTGTTACAAAAAAAAGGGTTTAAAAATACACAGGTTCGGTTGCTCGGAATTTCATTTTTTTACCTACGTTCCCGTGCTCGCGCTCGACCCTCCCCTGCTCCACCCTCTTCACCGCCGGCACCACCTTCGGCCACCAAGCACGACCAACGCCGGTTGGAAGACCAGCGCCGGCCTTCCTTTTTCTCTCCCTTTCTCTCTCTGTCGCTCTCGCACTTCGCCTCTCGTTCTCGCTTGCTCCCCGGTTCCCGGTTCCTCTGCCGCAACCCACTTAGTAGCCAACCCCACCCGCAGCGGCCGCCGGAGTTATTCGCCGCCCCGCCCGGTGGTCGCCGGTGCGGCCGCCACGCACCACCACCCCTGCTCGTCCTTCTTGACTTCTCCTCTCCGAAATTGAAGGTAAACCGCTAAACCCTAAATTATGAAGTTCCTAATTTATTTAAGCAATTGTAATTGTAAATTGAAGTATACGATTTAGAAGTATGTTGTTAAGTGAATTTGAAGATCGATTTTGAGAAATTCCAATTGGTGTGGATGATTGAGTTGTGGCATTTTGATGGATTGACTATGTATGAATGTGAACGAATGTGGTTTCTTTTGGGAAATTATAATTTAGTGAATGAGATTAGGGATGTTTTGTTATATAATTAAGTAATTTGATGGATTTTGTTATATTGGAAATGGTTATATTGAACAAACGAAGGCGAATGAATATAATCTCTCTTGTAAAATTTTGATTGAGTGAATTGAATTAGGAGTATATTGGTGTGAATGTTGAGCAATTTGATGGGTTAGTCACATTTTGTAACTAGCTAGAATTGAACATAAAGGAAGAGGAAAATATGCAGGGAGATTGAAGTTGGATAATATATATTGTGTGGAAGGCATGTGGGAAATTTGAACACTTGGTATACCTAATTTCGTTGTGAATGGGATTTTGTTGAAAAGAATGCTCATAACCTTAAGGTCATATATGTATGGATTTTGAGCAATTAAGTAAATTATGAAATTTACCTATGGGAAGGACATTTGATGGGTCAGTGTAATTATTTAATCATAGAGCTTGAATATGACGAAATGAGAGTTGAGCTAGCCATAAGGATTGAAAATAGCTCTAAAATGGTTAAACTAATCAAATTAGTTGTAATTAATAATAATAATAATAATAATAATAAAAATAATAAAAATAATAATAATAATAACAACAACAATGACGGTGATAATAACACTAATTACTAAGAACATGCGATTGTTAAATGTGTTATAATAACTACGAAATGTTTAAGTACTTGTATATAGGCATAAACATATATATATATATATATATATATATATATATATATATATATATATATATATATATATTTTTTCCTTGATTCGAATCGATAATGCATTACATCGTGTAAATATCATTGCTTGGTCTAATCAACTACTTTAACGAGTATGTGCATAATTAAGATCTAAACGGAATTAGCGCAATAGAGTTGAGTAATAAAAATCTTAGTTCAATCGATTACATGATAAATAAAGAATATGAACCAAATTGCCAACAATTATACGAATTCAATTATGGAAACTTTAGAGAAGCGTTATTAACAATAAAAATCTATTTGAAACAGAATTCAGGCCACTTTTGTTGCCGACTAGCCGGTAACTTAAATTTTTATTAAAGGGGAGAAACAAATATTATCAGTTCAGGTAAGTTCATTGCATGTACCTTTCGAAAACTCACATGCTTCATTAAATCTCAACATTTCTCATATATACAACTAATAATGAATCATTTGCAAATCAAGTTTTGTCACCTAATTAAGTGATCCCCGATCAATTATCATCAATTATCGGGGCTTATGCCCTTCAATTCCACCCACACGGCTTCAACTCGGGTTCTTGGTCGGCCCGGTAGGTGTGCACCTTATTCAAAGATCGCATCAATTATCAAGGGGTTCCACTTTCGGATAATAACCAGCAAGCAAGTTTTAATCATATTCTCTCCTCTCGATTTTAAATTAAAATGAATTAAAATGCGCGCCCCTAATCAATATGTTTCAAAATTATTTGATTGTGCAGGAATGTTCGTATCGAGGTTTGACTCATTCTTCGAATCATTTTAATGTTTTTGTTTTTAGGAGAAGCATCTCGTGAACAGTCCTTTGCCTAAGAAGCTTGACGTGAGCAAGATTTAGTTGGATATTGCATTATCATTGTTCTATGATGGGTTAGATGCTCATAGTGATGCTCCTCCTCGTTAATTTTGGGTTTGACCTTGGAATTGTAATTAAATATTGAGTTTTTCCTATCGCAGATCGTTGTATTGGCCGTTAATATATGTAAATATGTAGCAGAACCGTACATTGGGTTTGGTTTATTTAAGTTGTCGACATGACACCCTGCAACGTAGCATTCAATGTTTCCCGACTTAGTGAAGCATAACTAATAGACACGAGTTATTATGGTATTCTATTTCAGCCTTGTCCTTTTGTTAGGGCGGGGTAACGCCTTCGACCGTTAACTTCCGCTGCGACCATACCTAATATTCTTGAACTAGGGAATTATTAAGTAATGATGATTTGGGGCGTTACACTATATATAAGGAGAGACATAGGTCACAAATGACCTAGGGTTACTCTCCACCAACCATCCAAGGCTACTAAGAAAAGACTCGACGAGAATACTAAAGATTGAACCGAGATAAGAAAGGATAAAACCAGATAGAATACCAGTCATGGGTGCCGGACACCTGGGCATGACTTGGGTTTTGTGCCCTAACATGCTGCCAAGGAAGTCTCCTACCCAAAACGCTGCATTCCACTTAAAAGTCCAAGTAGGGGTGCCAACCATGTGACATCGTTCAAAAGGGGAAGCTCCTAGACTTTGGGCGTTATGGCTTGCAGCTTAAACACAACACTTTGATACCGATGATCATGGAATGCAACGTCTAATGTCATCTTTGAGGTCTTCAGCTCAGTGTCCGATGGGACAAAAGTCCTCGGTACGCAACATTAGACTTTGCTGCCTCTTGAGGCTTAGCTCGGTCATGGATTGTTTCAAAGAGTTTTTATTTCATTTTCTATTTTGAATTTTCTAGAATGAATTAGGATAGTTATGTAAAATTTAGATTATCGAATAAAATTGCAGAATTTTAGAAGTCTTTCTCGGAATTAAATTTTAGAACTTTAGTAGTTTAATTTGATTTTTTGAGTTTTTACAAAGATAAATAAATAAAATAACTAGAGTAGTAAGTTTAATTGGATTGAAATTTTAATTTTTACATTATCTTTTCTGGTGGATTTGATCCCTACTTTCCTATGCTATATAGTTAATCATAAGCCTAAGCAAGTGGTTTAATTTGCAGCTGTACTCACAAGCTAATAGAGGAATTAACGTTGTAATTCACTTTGCATTGAAATGTGATGTCGAGCTTAGATAAAAAGAGTTAGAGAGATTATTTGAGCATGCAATAGATGGGAGTGCTATGTGAGTGAGTCGAAACACTAATGTAGAAGATATACAAGAATGTGTTTTTTGAGTCGGTTAGAAACGAATGAAAACTTATACAGGAGTTTTTATAACACTTAGAATGACTTGTAATTAAAACTTAGGAGGGATAAGGTTTATACCTGAGTCTTCATGTAGTACTCGGAATGGTTTAGATTTAGAATCCGAGTCTTCAGTATCATTTTCATAAATACTTTAAAAAACAGAGCTTATGGAGCTTATCATCATATTCAAGCACATCATACTCAAGCTAATTATCCAATATAAAACAATATGATGCAATAGCTTACATATCATCAGGTTCATCGAAATAGAATATTCTATCAAGTTAATAGAGGAGATTTCAAAATCATCAAATTTAGCAGATTATCTTTGCAATTTAAAGATATTCAATTAAAGGGTCATATTACCAAAAGACAGCTTTATCATGGCATCTCTATAGTAAATGAGAGCATTTGTAGTAGCTATGAAAGGTCACCCTAGGATAACACATGTATGACTCTTGTGGTGGAGGACGTTTTTAGTTTCAATCACAACAAAGTTCAAAGTGTAAATAAATTCATCCACTTTGATCACTACGTCCTCTATCATACCTAAAGGTAACCTAAGTGATGTGTTAGCCACCTTGATGATTATTTTAGTAGGTTTCAGCTTATCTAACCCTATTTTCCGACACAAATGGTATGAAATTGACACTGGCCCGTAAATCAAGTAAAAATCCATTAATGCGTCGCTCCCCGATAACAATAGAAATGGTAAGGCAATGGGGATCCTTATGCTTCATTGGCATTTATTGGCTGATTTTAGAGCTAGCTCTCGAAGTTAGGAGAGAATTTTTAGGGACATTAGTAGCTCTCTTTATACTACACACCTGAATGAGCTATGGGCCTCGAGCCTAACCCCGACCACCGAACATTACTAGCTTCCCAAAGACCCCGACGTAAGGGTTTGTGAAAAGGGGTGATTAGAAAGGAGATAGTTGGAAAATGATTTTGAATGTGAGGAATGATCTCTTATTTAGAATTCCAAATTTTATTAAACTAAGTTAAAGATAAGTTGAATTAAATGATCGGCAGCTTTGTTTATTATTTAATTTTATAAATCATTTTCGAATTTGCTTGGATATTATTTATTAATTTAATAATAGAAAAATTAGAGATTAGTGTTCTATCATAAGGCTTTAGGGCTAGGTCAATGTCAAGACACTGGTTTGGAACCAAGCTTCAACCACTAACCTCCCACTACAGGTGGCAGCGTGCACTCGGCGGTTAGGGTGCCGGCTAGGAGCCATGGCCGAGACAGCCAGCTCGGCCTCGGCCAGCAGCAGCAGATCCAGCATCTCTTTTTTAACCCTATAATCAGAAAATAACCGAGATGTATTTTCAACCGAAAGAAAATAAAAAGATGAGTCGCTAGTTAGTTTTTACGAGGAAAAACTAATAAAAACATAATAAAAATTTGTTGTTCCAATCTTAGTATGGGGAAACCAAGACTGAAAAGGTCCGAAAGTGACTCCATCGATCTTAGAATCGAGAATCACATACGGGGCAAGGGTACAAAATGTAGGGAAAACCCTTCCGTTCGCTCGTCTCGAAGACGACCATTACTAGTTTGAGTAGTATATTAAAAGAACGTGCTAAACTAAAGCACTTAATATGCTAAATGATATGAAAGCAACCAAAACCTGAACTAAAACAATAAAGGCAAGTAAAGGAAAAGTAAATCCAAAGAAAAGAAAAGCGGCAAACTTTGAAGGTTACATCGGGCGTGGATGAAATAAAAAGTGATACAACTCTTTGATCCATAATACATAAAGCGATAAAAAACCATAAATTAAATAACCGTTCGAAGGCCGAATGGTTTTCCCTCAGGTTGTTTTGAAAAAGCAAGTTTTTTTATCTAATACATAAAGCGATAAAAAACCATCCGGGTCTCCGCACCGAATCTCTTGATGCGATGGGGACAAATCCGAAGAAAAGGGATTCTTTTTATGAGTTTTGCAAAAGTCAGTTTGTAGGGAGTAGGAAATATTAGCTGAATGAATGTGTAGAGATCAAAATAGTTGAATATTCTTTAGCTCTATGTAAAAATTCAGCAGCGATGTATAGAAAAGAAGAGTGTTTGAGGATGATTTTTTGAGAGTGTAACATTAGGGAGAGGTTGTTTGTGGTTAACTTTCCGTAACATAACGCATAGGAGAAAAGTCGTCTCCAAATTGAGAGCCAAGGCTCTCTATATATAGGGAGAGATGTAGGTCACAAATGACCTAGGGTCACTCTCCTCCAGCCATCCAAGGCTGCTAAGACAAGACTCGGCGAGAATCTAATAGATTGAACTGGATAAGAAAGGATAAAACCCGATAGAATACTAGTCGTGGGCGCCGGACACCCGGACATGGCTTGCGTTTTGTGTCCTAACATGCTGCCAAGGAAGTCTCCTACCCGAATGATGCATTATACTTAAACGTCCAGGTAGGGGTGCCGACCATGCGACGCCGTTGAAAGGGGAAGCTCCTAGACTTTGGGCGTTATTTCTTGGAGCATAAATACAAGCACTTTGATACCGATGATCATGGAATTCAGCGTCTAATGTCATCTTGGAGGTCTTCAGCTCGGTGTCTAATTGGACAAAATTTCTCGGTATGTGACATTGGACTTCGCTGTCTTTGAGGCTTAGCTCGGTCTTGGATCGTTTCAAAGTAAAAGGGTATTTTTTATCGACCCAAAGCAAAAGGCTATTTATGTGGTCTTGGGGGTTCTTGATGGTTTACTCGGTCTCCATCACACTAATCGAAAATAGTCTATGATCCAAATCCTCAAACAGGACTCGAGATTTCATCATCGGGCTAACTATAAAATACATAATTAAAAGAGGTAAGGGACGACACTTATTTAGGTGTTTAAAAGACAAAGGGTTAAAGTAGACACTAAAGGATACTTACCTCAATTCTATGCGGCGATTTTGATACTAGTTGCTATCGAATATGTTAAATTGGTTGCTAACAAACCCGAACTCCAAAAAGAGGCCTGGACTTGATTGCGATGCATGCATGCTAAAGTTTGGTAAGAGGGTCCTAAGCTTGGCTTGATTAGAGCTTGAAGCTTGGTACATTTCGATGCTCGGAACTTTGATCGTTTTTTATCTAGAGCTTGGCTGAATAATCGCTTTACTAACATACTTGTTAGTGAATAGTCATATTCAAAAAGTTCAGTGTTTTTCTTGAATAATAAACAGACTGAAAATCTGATATGAAAAATGTCAATTGGTGGGTCCAAGAGCTCCCACTTACATGCATAAGGTGCCAAGAAGTCACATGCCACGGTTGATGGGACTCCACAAGCTAGGCCACCGGATAGGGTTGTAAAGCTCTAGCCAATGGGACACCACGATGCCTCGTTGCCGGCACCGGGTAGCATTTTACGAGCCTGGCATGCGGCGTGCTCTATCGGATTCTCTTGGTCTCTTACTACTTTTTTACTCTTATCTTCTATGCTTGGCTTAACTTTGCCGAATGGGTTTACTAAAGGGTGCTTGATTGTGTTCATTAAACACACTTGCTCCTTGTCTTGCATTATTGCCTCGCTCTTTTGCTTTCTTACTTTGTTCACTTTGAAAACTAGTTGGTTTCCAAAAGCTTCTCTTCATAATGTCTAGGAGAAAGGCTCATCTTACCGGAAGGACAACAGCTTAAGAAGCTTGTCCAAGACAACTTCCTTGGATGGGAAGCCCTTATAACAAATGGAATCCAAACAACCTCTTAGTGGAGGCTGAGAATCATGTTTTTTCACTCATTATTACTCCTTTAGTAAGCT
Organism: Talinum fruticosum; assembly: GCA_021018815.1. NCBI lineage: Eukaryota > Viridiplantae > Streptophyta > Magnoliopsida > Caryophyllales > Talinaceae > Talinum > Talinum fruticosum. The sequence goes on along the minus strand of JAITYX010000088.1, from coordinate 615,375 downwards.
AGTTGGCTTAAATTTCTACTTTTTGTTAATTTGGAGTACTTATTCTTCAAAAATCATGTTGGATTTTTGTCTTGCATATGCGCTCAATTCGTAGTAGCGGAGCTATTCCAAAATTTATGAAGACGTGTAGAAAGATGAACTACCCACTTGTAGACGCATGCACAATGTTGGGTTTGATTAGCTTTTCCTTACTTTGAACCACCTTTGTGATAAAAGGGAGAGGGATCCCATTAGGGCCATTAGTGCGCAAGTTTGGGATACCACCAATAACATCCACCTTCCCTTCGGGGAAATGACTATAACTCCTTTTGATTTTGCCGTGATATCTCATTTATGCTTCTTGGGGAGCCTCGGCTTACGATATAAATTTGTATAAAGATAGTGACTACCTTTGCCATCTTTTTGGTCCCGTAGCTAATAGGTTTCCTCCGGAAAATCTCTTTAAGTACATCATTCTTTTCGAGGCTTCTAAGGATGTTAGGTTTTGGTGTCGACATTCTCCAACAGAAACAGTCCAGATTGTGCTTGCTTTCTTATTGATCATGGTGCTCTTTTTCGACTAGACCTTTAATATTCATGTTCACTATTTGGGGAACTTAACAGACCTTGACAAAATAAAGGAGCTTAAATAGGGTGCTCTTACGTACACTTGTTTCATTAGGGGCCTCCCTACCGGTGTACAAAGCACATAAAACGTGAGATGGACTTGACCAATTCTTGAACTTACTTTGCGGAAGATCATTGAGGTATGCTCTAATTCTTCACTTCCTTTAAAAGTATTTTTCATCTTAAGTGGATAAAAAACCTTACTTTATTTACAATATGTAGCATGGTTGTACCAAGTACTTCCCACATCTTTCACTTGGTTCAACAAATCATCTTGTGTTTTTGACCTCCATGTCATGGGCTAGGATCCAACCTATAATCCATGGTATAGGCTTCTTGAGATTAACCCTTAACCGTGTGACCTCTCGTATGTCTCTTTAAGTTAAAAATTGACCTTAAAAATACTCCCATAAAATTTTTACTTCACCGATTGTTGGCTGCCCCCGCCCACTGCCTATGGTGGACCTTATGAGACGACCTTTGGTGGAGACCAGCCTTGGCTACGCACAGTTTATGCCCATTTTCTTATCGCCTTTCATTCTTGTTTACTTGTTTCTTGATAAATCCTGTCCGTGTTGGCCAATTTCCATCCTCGGGCCCAACTCCAACTCCCTACAAATTTACTCATAGCACGGGAGTTAAGTAAAAGAAGGATCTTGTTTAAAGGTCCTTTTCGCTTCGTTGGTATCCGAATGAGAGAGTAACACCACAAATTCGAGTTAACACATAGCCTCCATTTGTTCTCGGTTGATCCACCACCAACCATGTTCATCCTTCCCTCTCTTCCTCATCAAGACCAACCTGCTACGATCGTCAGGTATCCTTATACCTAATTCTTGAACTTGTACATATCTTATCCACATAATGTCCGGCGAATAATGACTCAACTAGTGAGTTCCCACTTCTTTCCTTTCTTTTGTATAGTTGAATTTCTTATATGAAAATTAACTTCAGTTGTTGGAGCTTACTCAGGATGATATCTACATTCCGAGCCTTGATTTGGATGTTACACAACCCGGGAATCTCCTCATTACATGAGGATTCCTGAAATTCCCGAGCAAGAATGTGTCATGCATCCTTTCCGTAGAAACCGGCGAATGGTAAGAGTTTCATGCTCTTCACTTTTAGTTGTATGCTAAAAGTGTTTGTGCTAATGCCATTGAATAAAAGTTGTGCAAGTATGATCGAGAAAATCCCGAACCATGTTAATTAGGTGTCAATTTGCTCTTCGAGGAATCCAAAATTTTCTTAGTGATAGATCTATCCCAACTTTCCGGGTAAGTCTCTAGTGAGTTGAATGCTAACTTTATTAAGATTTTAGTAGGTGTGCTAATTGCTCGTTCCTTATTATAGAGGCGGTGATCTAGTGCACCTCAATCGAGAAGTTCCTCAACAGACTTGGGGCATGTGCGCGTCAATCCGGCCAACAAGCACCCTCTGGTCACACCACTCGGTATGGTACTTCACAACGGTCTTCATGACGTACACATCATTGAAGTACTTTCGAAGCAAGAGCACTTCCGAGCCTCATTCGTCCGGCATGGAGGCCAATTTTGCCGAAGAAAGCCTAAATATCCTGTCTCTTCAAACCTTTGATAGGCACGACCATCCCATGGAGCATCTTAATCCTAAGACTCGGAGGTAGTTCTTCACAAGCTGGTGGAGATGGTCAATTTTCAACATTCGTCTTGCACGACTACGGGAACTTCATCTTCAACGATGCTTCCGACTGGTGACTATTAGTAAATCCCTTGTAGGGTGCTTTTGTTGTTTTAATGTTTGTAAGATTATGACTCTTTATGCAATGAGATGGAATGCAAACGCTCGTTTCTATAAATGCTTTATTTTATTAAATATGATGTAAAAATTCTTTAGAAAAAATACAAAGACAAATCGAAAAAATGCACTAGCCCCCATTTCCCTAAAATAAAATAATAAAAATAAAAAATAGAATCTTTAGGTGTACAATCCAAAGAATAACAATGCACACATAAACACGGGCTGAGGCAAAAATAGGCAATGGCCCGAGGAGTGGTCGGGCCGGAAAAGACGAAGGCTCGAGCGAGCACTAGTGGTTGCGATTTAGTAAGACTCTAGTGGACTAAAAATCTTACTATAAAATGAACCCGAGCCAGAGGTCGAAAGATGTGTCGTTCACTAATCCTTTTGCCAATAAGAGAGAATTTCCGAGCGTCCTCTACCTCCATCTAAAAAAATTAGCTTCATCAGCGATTTATCTCATTGGATGCATGAGATGACAAATACGGAGAGAGTAGGTTTGTCATCATATGGGATTAATACACTATTTAGTATTTGCCAAGTGAAAGTCTACTAGATTTTCTTAAGGGCTGCTATGTCCTATTGCGATCCTCATTAGCATGTCTTCGAGTTTAAGGATAAGAATTTTATACTATACTAGGCATCCAAAGGCGTGCGAAACTTGTCCTGCCCAAGTCTTCGAAAATCTGTACAAGACTTATATGTATCTTTTGAAAATGAGTAATATGAATCTAGGGTGGATTCTTATAGAAATCGGGTGAATTTGATGAACTTGATCAAGCACTATCATCGGATGTACGTATATTCCGAAGTTATTATTATCCCGAGGTGACGAGCCATTATCACCTTCCTAATAGGTGGGTTTTTATTGGTAGAAGGCCGTGGGGATATGGCATCGCCAGCGTTGCTGAGCTTAGTTGAACAATTAGAGGATTACTTGTTCTTTGACGCCATTGATAGTTGCTGAAATTATTATAGGCTTAGATCGGGTTGAAGCTAACGCCGAGTAAGATTTCGCTAGGAAACCCCTGTTGTTACAGGCAAGCAAAGAATGGTTCATAAGACCAACAAGTGTGGACCAGTCGGTGGCACCAGTCATAGGGCAGCGAGTCCGACGCCACCGAGGCTAAATCGCGTCCGTATCACACTAAAAGTATCTATTTTTCACTCCTTTCGTTGTTTTACGATTTTGTCCTCTTTTTTTTTAATTTTTGATTTTGCTTTGGTTGGGTCTTATAGAAAGGTTAAATCTTGACCATGCAAGACATTATTTTATCTCGTGATATGTAAATTTGGCTAATGGAGCATCTAAAGTTTATTCGGACTCCTATAGCTATCGACATGTACCTAGCGGTACACTTATGTCAACGAAAACGGCAAGTGGTGGTTACCGATCACCTAACTTCCGAGTATGAAGTATACCTTGTAAATCACAGTAATGATGTAGTGTGGTAAATTGTGCACCGCAAACTTTCCCGGCTTACGACACATACCAATCAACATCAATGTTTACGGCTAGTAGGACTAAAAACCAGCACGTACCATTTCCCGACCGTGTGTTGCGATAAATGGGAAGAAAGGAGATGATTCCCTTTCTGGATTGTATCCGGCCTGCTACCTTCGACTTATTTGAAGGATTAGGAAATTCTCGGTGAAAGAAGTCATGGCCGGAATACTCGGATGAACTCCGCCTATGTCGATGACACCTATAGGCAAATCGAATACTGTCATGATCTCGCCTATTATCTAGAGTGGATAATAGAAGTGGATCCCTAACGGTGTAAGGCACCGAGAGCTCCCGAGATGGCTCCACCGTAAGCCGTTTGGTGAGTATGAAGCAAACCCTCGAACAGTTGAACGTGCACGCGTAAGAGAATCTAAAGCCAAGGAAGTTGAGGAGAGGAGGGCCGGAAGAATTGAAGACTTCAAGAAGTACACCCAAGATGATGGGGTTGAGTCTAGTGACCCAAAAGGAAATAAAGTAAATATAGATTAGGGCTTGGATTTTTTATAGAATTTAGGAAGTTAAAAAAGAAGAGGATTAGTTTTGCCTGTTTAGAATAAATTTATTTTCCACAAGTACGTGCTTGTATTTATTTTTCTTTTATTAGTTATGTATTCAAGTATGTAGTAGGCTTACCTTTTATTAAATAAATGTAAGCGTTATGCTATACTTTTAAATATTTTATTTTATCGCTCACTTAGAGGTACAAATAAATAAAATTGGACTACCTAATTGGACCGCCCAAAAGTCAATTGAAATAAATAATTCATAAGTGGGCCGTCTATTTCAAGCATCCAAAATAATTAACTACAGGGATAAAACCCGGGGAATGATTTCGGCCCGGCCACCCCACCGTTGTCCAGGTGGTGGTCGACTGCGACACGGCATGGCCTATTTAGGCCAGGCCGGGCCCGTCGTCTAGGGTTGTGCAAGATATAATACTTCTTCAACTAATCCAAATTCTTGTAATGAAAAATCTCATCTCCATGTACATTAGTTCATTTCACTCGCTCCGCCTGGCAATATCTCGATTTAGCACGAATGGGCCTAGCCATTTAGGCATAAATTGTCCTCGTGGATCCTGAATTGGTGCGTTAATTTCTTTGAGGAGCAACTCTGGAATTTGTAGATTTTGAGGGTTCACTCTTTTCCGGAATGCCCTTGATATACGGCCTCGATATATTTAGATATTGTGCAAGGCGTTGAGGTGCCTCTCATCGAGTAGCACTAACTGTTCGTAGCATGTTTTAGGTCACTCTACTTCGGAATTTGGCTTTCAGCGATGATCCTTAATCATGGAATGACAATCTCTATTCGAAGGACTCGCTTTCATGGCATATACTAGGGAGTAAGGTGTTGCTCACCGTATAGGTTCTAATGGAGGTTCGATAGCCCCATAAAGCGAAAGGAAACTTATCTCGGCCAATCCTTGTAATTGATTGTCATCTTCTCCACTATTTTACGAATGTTCTTATTGGCGGCCTCGAATGCTCCGTATGCTCCGTTGCTTCAAGGACGATAGTGAGAAGACTTATAGAGCTTGATCTTGTATTTATGGAACAAGTCTCCTACCTCCTTCTTGAAATGGGTACCATGGTCGCTGAACAACTCTTGGGCCACCCGATAAAGGCGAGATAATGTTCCGGATAATGAACTTAGACGCTTGTTTCGATGTTAAGGTTGCTTAAGAGGCTACTTCTTCCTATTTAGTGAAGCAATCGATTGCTATTAACAAAAATTTGTGACAACCTATTCCTTTATGAGTCACTTTGCTAATAATGCCTATTCCTCATGCCGATAATGGCCAAGGTGATGCTAGTGTTGTGAGAAATGACGATGGTTGGTGCTGCAAATTTGCATACACCCGACACTTGTGGAATTTCTTCACGAACTCATGACAGTCTATTGCTATGGTCGACCAATAATAACCGAGTCTCTCAATCTTTTGATACAACATATTACCGTTCATATGGGGTGCACATTCCCTGCCATGAATCTCATTCATGATGCCCTTTACTTCATATTGTCGGTTTTGTTGTACAATTGGGCTAGGTTAATGAAGAACCGGGCAGCCCACATCCCGATGGCTTGTTTGGTTTTAGGTGTGGAGTCAAAGGGGTATTCTTTTTGAATATTGATGTCATGATACCAACTAGTTTAGTTAGTATTTGATAATTCCAATGCATAGAAGTGCGCAGGCTGCCTCCATCGCTCTATATGAATAGGCATTGAACGAATGTCATTAGGGATATCGATCATGGATGCTAGTTTGGCTAAGGCATATGCAAACTGGTTGTCATCCTTAGGAAGATAAGAGAAAGACATATTTTCAAAACGTATCGCTAATTTGATTAGATGTGCTTGGTAAGGTACCAAGGCTTCGCTACGTACCTTCTATTTTTGTGAAATCCGATTAATGGTTAAATTGGAGTAACAGAAAACCCCGATGTTCTTGATCCCGATCTATATAGTAGCTTCGAGTACCGTGATGCATGCTTCCTACTTTGCAGCATTGTTGGCTCCCTTTGGTGAGATTAGAAGAATCCCTATTCTAAAGCCCTTCTAATTGAAGGCGCCGTCAAAGTACAAAGTCTAAGTGTCTACCTCTACTTGTAAGATATTTTAATATGGAAAGTCAAGGTGTTCAGGTTGCGATTTAGTTACAGTGCGGATCAGCTTAGGAATTCGGGCACTACTCGCCCTCAATCGCTTTTGAGGGACATACTTGAGTTCAAATTCAAATAGCATGAAAGTCCATCTTGCTATCTTGTTGTTGATGGTTGGTTGCTCAAGTATATACTTAATGGGATCCATAGGTGCTAACACATGTACTCGTGTCGGCTAACATGTAGTGCTCGAGCTTCTTGGTAGCCTAGAATAATGCTAATGAAGTCTTCTCTAATTGCATGTATCTAGTCTTATAATCTAAGAATTTCTTGCTTATAGAATAAATTGCGCCCTTTTCTTTCTCGTGTCGTTAAGCTAGCATAGCTCCCATAGTTGTCTTTGTCTTGGTGAGGTACAAAAGTAATGGTTTCCCTAGTTGAGGCGTAACTAGAACTCGAGGGTTAGCTAGGTATTCCTTAACCTTCTCGAATGCTTGTCGGCACTCGTAATCCCAAATTAGCTCAGATCCCTTCTTCAAGTTCTTGAAAATAGGTTCACAAACCAAAGTTAGTTTTGATATGACATGACTAATATACTCGTAAACATACTAGGAAAGCTCGTATCTAATTCTCTCGTATTAACACATTTAGTGAAGGTTGCTTAAGGGGTCGCTTCTACCCATTTAGTCAAGCAATCGATTGCTATTAACACAAATTCTTGACCACCTATTCTTTTAGGATTCACTTTGCTAATAATGTCTATTCCCTAGGCCGACAATGGCCAAGGTCACGTTAGTGTTTTGTGAAATGACGGTGGTTGGTGTCTGTAAATTTGCATACACTTGACACTTGTGGAATTTCTTAACGAACCGATGGTCAACCAACAATAACCGAGTTTTCGGTGAGTCTCTAAATCTTTTGAACCAACATATTACCGTTTATATAGGGTTCATATTCCCCGCCATAAATCTCATTCATGATGCGGTTTGATTCATAGTGGTTGTCACAAAGTAAGCTAATCCTACTCTAGGTTTTGTTGTACAGCTACCCTAGGTTAATGAAGAGCTGGGCAGCCAACATCCCGATGGCTCATTGGGCTTTAGGTGAGAACTTTCTCATGAAGGCTGCGTTGATGTGGACCATTAATGATTTCCGGCCTATGGTATGTTGTCCGGATGGAGTACGCATGGTGCCATGTCATGCCCGATATGTATGAATAAAAAAAACCTTTTAAACTTAGAAATGGCCGAAAATTTTCATGGTTTGGTTGCCATCGACGGTTTTTGCCCCAAAGTCACGCGTTTCGAAGGAATAGCACATCGTTTACAAAAGGAAAAACCGTACATTCGGGTCCTCCTCGTCGTTATACAGGGGAAGAAATACAACAATGGGTTGAAAACATTCCCAAAGTAACGGAAGAGTAAGAAATTAACATTTCGGGGTTAAAAAGGATCATAATTGGACAAAACAAAGCATATTTTGGGAGCTGCCATATTGGAAAGATCAATTGCTTCACCATAACTTAGATGTGATGCACATTGAGAAGAACTTTTTGAGAATATAATTAACATTGTTATGGATATTCCTGGTAAAACAAAGGATGACATCAAGGCAAGAATGGATTTGGAAGAGTTGTGTGATCGTGTAGAGTTGAATTTAAAGCATGGAGTCAATGGTAAAATTCTCAAACCGAAGGCAAAATATGTGTTAACGTTGGAGCAGAAGAGGGCAATATGTGAATGGGCAAGGGAGTTGAAAATGCCGGATGATTACTCGCTCTAACATTTCATACCTTGTCGACCCAAACTCCACTAAGTTCCATAGCATGAAAAGTCATGATTGTCATGTTTTCATGGAGAGCCTTCTTCCAATAGCATTTAGTGCACTCCTGGACAAGATTTTAGCGCCTCTCATTGAAATTAGTTAGTTCTTCAAGAACCTTTGCTCATCTGTTTTACGGGATGCGGAGTTAGAGCAAATGCATCGAAATATTTCAATAACACTTTGTAAATTGGAAACAATATTTCGTCCCGGGTTCTTCAATGTAATGGAACACTTGCCGGTTCATTTGGCGGAGGAAGCAAAATTGGGCGGTCCGGTACAGATCTGGTGGATGTATCCATTTGAGAGGTTCTTTGGCCGATTGAAGAGATCCATAGGAAACAAATCGAAGCTCGAAGGGAGTATCGCTGAAAAGTACGCTCGATTTGAAGAAACACATTTTGCGTCTTACTATTTCGGCTCTAACGTGCCTTGTATGCGCACTAGAAGTCGACGAAATGAAGACAGCAAAGTTCCAAACCATAATCCTACTGTTTCGGTATTCATACCAGAAGGTGCTCCAATTGGGAAGTGCATTTCGCGTTTCCTTGATGATAAGGAAAAGACAGCCGCATATCTGCATGTTTCTATCGAACCGTGCCGAAGTTAAACCTTACATTGAGTGAGTTTCTCTTGTCGTAATGAACACTCGTTTGAATACTTTTATAGTTTTATTCGAACGATGATGTCATCTTAATAAAATCTTTGAACTCAGCCTCTTCGAACACCAAAAACGAGCTATGTATGGTGATGTTAGTGATGCTGCAATTGATGCAATGGTGGAAAGTGAGTTCGAAGAGTGGTTCAACGGAGCTGTGAGTATCATATGTTATTACTTATTGTCGTGCCTCAACTTTATTAGTATCGGTTGTTCCATTTTAATAAACTAAACAAACACTATGTTATTGACACGGATTCATTGTTATCAAGTATATCATGATGAAAAGCATGTGTACTTGATGCAACTAGCTCAAGGTCCTTTAAGGGAGTGAAAACATGGACAGCATACACGGTGAATGGAATGTTATTTCATACTAAGGCTCGAAATGAAGGGAGAATGACCTTCAATTGTGGTGTCCGTGTGAAAGGAACCGATGGAGGACATGTTCAAAATAATTACTACGGCATCTTGCAAGAGGTTGTTGAAGTTGAATATGTTGGTGAACCAATAAAAAGGTGTGTGCTATTTAAATGCGATTGGTTTGACCCTAGTCGTCCTCGTGGAACTCAGTGCCATAAATTTAGTTCGTATGTCGGAGTACATCGTACAAGGCGTTATCGTAAGTACGATCCTTTCTTATTTGCTAGCACTGCAACTCAGGTGTATTATATGTCATATCCACAAGGGGTCCTTACGGAAAAACTGAATTGGTTCGTCATAGTGGCATCAAAACCAAGGGCCGGAATTGATGACCAATATACTATTCCCCGTGCATTCCAAGAGGATAGTATGGGTACAATCGATCCAATAATAGAAACTTTGCCGAAACATTGGTTGATAACTCAAGCTCAGCAGAAGAATTAGTTGATGATGTTATTTTGAACCGAGAAGATGAGATTGAGGATGTTAGTGAAGAAGAGGAAGGTGAAGAAGATGAAGAAGGTGAATGGGATGATGATAACATCACCGATGACGAAAAAGAACATACCCTATTCAATGATGCCGAAGAGGATAGTGAAGAAGATGATGATAACACCGATCATGAGGATGATGAGTAGTTGATAATGTTCTTTTGTTGGGTTTGTTTTATATTGTACAACTTTCATTTATGTTGTCATCGAATGAATTCTTATTATTGTAATGAAGGTGAAACAATTGAAGCGTAATTTATTCACATGCTTCGATTTATATCCAACGCTTACATGTTTATATGCTTACTATTGTTTATATGTTGTTTTATATGAAATCACTTGAACCGTTGGATGTTTACTAATAGTGTGAATTACTTGTTTATGTACAGGAAAATGGAGAGAGGTAGAGGCGGAACCAAAAGATCGGCTACTCGGGAAGGGCTAGAAACACCACTACCGATGGGGAAGGTAATGATGTCGGCACTTCTACCCCCTCTCAAAACCCTCGGAACCTTCAAACTCCTGCCGGTGGAGCACTATCTCCACATTCCCCTCACAACCAAACTCCATTGGGGGGTTATTTATTCCCAACCCTCCCTTTTTCCAACTCCCAAACTTCCCACACATGCAAAACCCACTTGGGTGGGTCTTTCTTTCTAAACCCTCCAATCAGCAACCCCATATGTAATCAAACCCGTCGAGTACATATGCATATCACCAATATGGTACAAATAATGTACCACGCATCCACGTTGGTTCCGAACAATGGCCACCACAAATGCCTACAAATGAAGGACTAAGCGATACAGGGAACGAGGATCCTTATCTTCAATCAAGTAGAGCTAGCAGTGAGAAAAGATCCGAATTGAGCCAAATGGTGAAGGGTCGAGTGTGATAATAAATAATAAAATAAATTAAGCATATTAGTTATTACTTGAACTAACTATTTTATATGTTTATTGATTAGGTTCTACACCATTGACAAAGTTGTGGGTACGATTTCCCACATCTTCCAAAGCAAGTACGATGGAGCTTGGCCTACATGGGGTAAAGTCCCTCGATCACAACGTGATCGGTGGTTTTCCGAGTTTAAGGTAATGACAAATCATTAGTTTTCTCAATTTCAGATAACATAATCACTTATTGTGCAGGTTCGAATATTATATTATAATTTCATAACTTATAAACTACGTTTTTATTTATATAGAAATTTTTCACTTGGTCTCCAACCGATGAAGTCTAAATCGGAAGAAATTTTGAAAAGAAAGGCGAGTGATCGCTTGAAGGACTTCATGCTCAAGGCGAGGAAAACTAAGAAGAAGCCGAAATGGTTGGGTGACAACTACTGGCGCGAGTTGCTCGAATATTGGGAAACTGCTGAATACAAGAAGTTTTGCGAGGAAGCTCGGAAAAACCGTCATGTTGATAAGGGGGACTTGGTTCATCGCTTCATACTTGTGGCTCAATCCCTATGACAGAGCATAAGCGGCGATTTGTACATACCCTTTTCTTATTGATTACACATGCAACTGTTAACATGTTCATATTGGTGAATTGATTCTCTACTAACTTGTTTTTAATTTTAGATGAAGGAGCTTAAAGGAGTTCAGCCTCTACCGACCCAATTATTTTCACGAACGCACAAAACAAAAAAGGACGAATAGGTGGACAAAAATCCAAGGCCATTTACGTGAGTAACCATATATATGAATTCCACATATTTTTCTATCTATTGTTTTCGTTAACGACTCGTGATATTTACATGCCTCAAATATTTATATTATATTCGGGAGAGGTTTCAAAAAGAGTGGGAAGAGTTGCAAAACACTCAACCAACTCAAACTTCCGATGATGACCCCAACTCTTCGAGGATCATGTCTCCACCCCTTGACAACAAGAGTTGTGGGTCAAAGCCAATGCGAACAAGAAAGGTCGTATTTATGGACTTAGATCCGAGGCTAGAAACTTGAAACCAACAACGCCCTTCAAATCACTCGAAACCGTGTACTGCAGATGACTCGGAATGGAGAGAAAAAGTGCATACTTTAAATTCTGAGGTACAGCAATGGATTGAGCATTGTCGGATGCTTGAGTTGCAAAATAGGCATCTTAAGGCACAGGTCGACGGTTTCGCTGAGCCAATAGCACGTATGAACGAATTTCTGCAGTCTCGGCAAGCATCCGGATCTCACCGTCGACCACCACAACCACAAGAGGAAGAGGATGAGGATGAGGATGAGGATGAGGATGAGGATGAGGATGAGTGAATTCAAATGTGAACTTTTGTATATATTGGTGATCACCACTTTGCGAACTATTTAAATGTGTTTGAGGTTTCTTGTGAGTTATTGTTTGTTTGTTGTGTTGAACTTGTGAATTTGTTTTAAGTATGTTATGGTTGTTGATGATGTTGAACATGTAAGTTGGATTTGTATATCCAACTTTGATGAATTATTTGTGGCCGGCATATGTAAATGCCAAATGTAATTGTCACATATGTGAATGGTGGATTTGTATATCCATTCACAATTTTCTGTACTAGAGTACTGAATAATTAGAAAATACTATTCGAAGTTTTGACGGAACAGCGACGGAACAACGACGGATCGGCGACGGAACAGTACCAATCAGCGACGGAAAGTAGCAACGGCAAAACCCCATATTCCGTCGCTAATTAGCGACGGATTTCAACGACGGAATTGGGGATTGTCCGTCGTTTCGTCGCTGATTTCCATCAGCTATGGAAATGGTATCCGTCGCTAATCCGTCGCTAATTAGCGACGGAATTGAAAAATTCCGTCAGCGATATTTAGCGACGGAAGAGTTCCGTCGCTAATTCCGAAATTCCGTCGCTATTTGCCGACATTCCGTCGCTATTTCCGTCGCAAATTTGCAGTTTTCTAGTAGTGAATAACCTTTCTTATATTTGTGTTTTTGTTGCTTTTCGGGTTCTAATTATTTTGTTCCGTACTCTCTCATCAAGGTCATGGAGGCTATAGAGTCTTAGTTCTCCTCCTCGGGTCTTTAGAAGGAGGTATCTTGTCTCAGAGCTCCTTGAAGAAAATCTCCAAGGAGAAGAAGGATAAAGGAGACCATTTTCGAGGGAAATGAGCAAGCTGATGGCTCAGCCGGGGGCTTCCCGGGGCGAGAGCGAGACTTGAAGGCTCAGCCGGAGGCCGCTCAAAGGAAAAGCGAGATCTCGAGACTCGTGCCGGAGCCGCTCGCGAGAAGGCGCGTAGGCTGGAGGCTGCACTTCGAGTCCGCACGGGAGATAGATGCCGCAGCGAGGGACACGTCTCCTAGGAAGCTTCTAGTGTTGGTCTCCCCGGCTTTGGGTGAGGAAGCGGAGGGGCTAGAGCAATGGGCTGGCTTACGCCTCTATCCTTTACTTGTGAGGCATTTGCCTCCCGATAAGATTCTCTGGCCGAGAGCACCCCGAGGACGGTGAGATTCCCATCGAGGACGGCGAGGTTCCCACCGAGGGTAGAGGCTGATGGCTAGGTCGGGGACGACCTTGAGGACTAGGCTCCGTTTTCCTTCCCTCTTCTTAACCCTTAGGATTGATTTTGATGGCTTGCATGCCATGTATTTTTGAATGGCTTGCATGCCGTATAACTTGATACTTCACTACTTTGGATTCATTTTGCCTTGAACTTTTATCTTTGACTATTCCTTGCTTGATGCTTGTTTGGATGCCTACTCGGTGCTTATTTGATGCTCGCTTGGATGCCTATTCAATGCTTATTTCATTCTTGCTTCGTTGTTTCTTTTGATTGTTGCTTGATTTTCCTTGTTGTTTTTGTGTATATGATCATCTTTTGACTTGGCAATCTTAGGGGATTGCATTAGCCCTGGTATTGCCCCCAAAATCAGTACAAGCAAAACATACAATAGTAGCACTTAACAATGTAGTTGCCGTATGGGTTGACGAGTAGCCCCTACTCTTTGTTCTATTTTGAGAAAATACAACAAGAGGGACCGAGAGGTTGGGAAGCTGTAGGGGTTTGTATTAGCCCCTATCCATGCCCCCAACTTCGGCAAAGGTAAAATATACAACGAAAGAGATTCGGAATTTGGTTGTTCTAGTGGATCGGATTAGCTCCTATTTATATTCCAAAAACGGACTTAAGATAAGACACGAGGCATAAATTTACAAAAAAATTTGCTCATTGTATGAACATAAAAGATCGAATTATATTACAAAAGAGAGGAATGTGTGCCCCCGTTGAGCGCTTTTGGAAAAGTCACGTCAATCATGGCTGATTCCTTTACAACATTTTCGGGACGGGGTGGGTGGGTCTTTAAAGAAAGGCCCCTACTCCAGTCGATGAGCTTGTGTTATTTGCAAAATTTGCTTCCTAGTACTTAGATGAAGTACTTCTTTAAGTTGCTTGCTATGCCATGCTCGGGAATGTCTATTCCTTCGAGGGTAGCCAACCTGTAGGTCCATGGACGGACTACCCCATGAATGATGTATGGCCCTTCCCAATTAACCGTGAGCTTGCCGTGCTCCACCGCCTTTCGTATAGCTTCGGTTTTCCTTAGAACCAAGTAAACAACTTTAAAATCTCTTCCCTGCACCTCGCTGTTGTAGGCTCTTGCCATTTTCGGTTTAGTTATGGCCTCACGGAGATAGCTATCTCCTCGAACCATCGAGAGTAAGTTAAGGGCTTCTGGAGGGCCCTGTTGTTAGACTCCTCCCGAAAGGTTGTGAGGCGGGGGTTACGAAGGGCCACTTCGACTGGGAGCATGGCTTCGGACTCGTATACTAGCATGAAGGGCGTTTCTCCGGTGGTTGGCTTCCCTGTGGTCCTTATTGACCATAAGACGACCGACAACTCATCTGCCCATTTTCGACATGTTTAATGTGAAAAGAGAGAGAGAGAGATGAACTTTTGAAAGAGAGATAGAGGGAGAGAAAGCTCTACGAGAGTGAGCGAAAGAAAATAAAATGAAAGATTAGAAGGAGAAAGAGCTGAAGCCGACAAAGCTTACTTGAGAAGAACTTCACTTAGCTTGAGAGCGACGAGAGTTTCTTTGATCGCAAAGAGCTTGCTTCGAATTGGAGTACGTGCGAGAGTGAGAGTAAGTAGAGAGTAAAGTAACGAAATGAAGGAAAATTGAAGCTATTTATAGAGGAATAATAGTCCTTCAACATTCATTCCGACTCGGCTTCTTCAATGGTCACCTCGGACCGATGTGACTGTTACTGCTCTCCAAGGGTTAGAATTCCGAGCAATTGTCTCTCAACGGCTAGTTAATGTCCAGGTTTCTCAAAGTCCGAGTCCGACTCGGTTAAGTTTACGAGTGACTCGAAACCGCAAACAACTAATAACTATCAGCTCAGTATCACTAGTTCAAGCTGAACTAAGGGCTATTAAGGAAAGTAAGCACACAGCACATAATCATGCAAAGTAATTTTAAAAAAATATAGTTATGCATTAATCATGCCAAGCTCATTCCTAATAAAACAAAACTTATCCTCACTAAGGGGCTTAGTAAAGATATCAGCTAATTGAAGATTAGCAAGAATGAATTCAAGTTCAATATCACCCTTTTCAGAATCATATCTCGGAAAATGATACCGACTTCAATATGTTTAGTCTTTGAGTGCTGAACTAGATTCTTGGCGATGCTGATTGCACTTTGATTATCACACTTGATTGGAACAGATTTGAATGAAAGTCCAAGATTTGTTAAGTTTTGCTTTATCACTAAGATCCGAGCACAGACACGCTCCAGCTGCAATATACTCAACTTCAGCGAGTTGATAGAGCTACTGAGTTTTGCTTCTTTGAGTGCCAAGATATAAGGGATTGACCCGAAACTAGCGAGGCTCTGAAGTGCTCTTTTCGTCAACTTTGTATCCAGCATAGTCAGCATCCGAGTATCCAGGTGAGAGTTAGTTCTAAGTCTCTAGAGTACCATAGACCCAAATTCTCACTCCCTGCAAGATATCTAAATATTCTCTTCACCGCAATGAGATATAATTCTTTTGGATTAGCTTAAAATCTTGCACACGAGACAAACACTAAACATGATGTCCGCCTCTACTGAATGTAAGATAGAGCAAAGATCCAATCATACCTCGGTAGAGTTTACGGTCTACTTGCTTTACCTTTCTCTTCGAGTTCGGTTTTATGCTACTCGCTCATAGCTGTTGCTTGCATGTTTCGCATCTTAGAGTTTATACTTCTTCAGCAGCTCCTTCGTATTCTTTGATTGATGGACATAGATGCCATCTTTGTCTTGCTTGATTTGTAGACCAAGGAAGAAATTGAGTTCTCCCATCATACTCATTTGAAATTCCTGTCTCATTAACTCGGAAAAATCTCGACATAAAATTTCATTGGTAGCTCCAAAAATTATGTCATCAACATTGGGTCCGATGAGGCATCTCTTCAATGTGTAGTTGGCTGTGTTGACAGCCTCAGCCCATAAATAGTAGGGTAGATTATGTTCAATCATCATTGTCCTAGCTATTTCTTCAAGAGTTTGGTTCTTCTTCTCCACCACTCCATTTTGTTGAGGAGTTCTTGGCACTGAGAAGTTATGGGAGATGTCATTCTTGTCATAGAACTCTGCATATTCTAAGTAGTCGAACTCCCTTCCATGGTCAACTTGGATTTTCCCACGAGCCTCGCTAAACTCTTTGACTGCTTCATTTTTGTGCTTAAGAAAACACACCCGGATCGTGAGTAGTCATCAACAATAAAAAGCACATATGATTTACCTCCGAGACTCTTGACGGGGATTTCACCACATAAATCCTTATGCAACATTTCAAGCGCCTTGGATGTAGAAATAGTTTTCGAGAGATTTCAAAGATGACCGACTTGTTTCCCTTTTGTGCATGCTTCACAAATTTTATCTTTCTTAAATGGACGAGTTAGCCAAACCTTTGACTAAATCATAAGATGCAAGTTTTTAATGGTATGCATGCTAACATGATCTAGTGTATGATGCCATGTCTATGAATCATCATGTAGAGATGCTTTTAAACAAGATAAATTTTGACTCGGGTGAGAAAGAGGAATAGTATAAGTGTTACCCGATCTCTTACCCGAGAGCTTGACTTCCTTGGTAACATCATCCGAGATATAACAATTAGTCCGAGTGAATCTTACCTCTTGACCTTTGTCACATAGTTGAGAGATGCTTGAGCAAATTGTATTTTAACCCTTTGACAATGTATATTGGCCTAACCAAATTGCTTCCTTTTCCAATCTTACCTATCCCAATTTTCTTGCCTTTCGTTGTCATCTGCAAATGTGATTTTTCCTCCCTTGTACTCTTTTAACTCGGAAAACAATCTCGAATTTCCTAACATGTGGCGTGAGCATCCACCGTCCACATACCAATGCCCTTTTGTTCTTTTCTGAGCTACTTGCAAGTTAGAAACAAATTAACCTTTCTCACTTCCTCTAACGAACCCAAGTAACTCCCTTTACTTTGGTCCTTTTCGAGGAAGTAGACTCTTGGGAACCCAGATTTGAATAACATTGGGTTTGGTCCGATTCTAAGTCTTTCTTTTAAAGAATTGAGTCCGTGCCTCTTTCTTTTAAGAAACTTTTCTTTTATACACTGGTGGAGAAGGTTTTCTCTTATAAGCTGGTCCGAGCTCAGTCCTCCTTTCATTCTTATGAATGGGATCGTGCTCGGCCTTCTTCAACATCACGGTTACGGAATCCTTTTTGAAAATTTACGAGTAGGAATGGGATTCCTCCTCTTTGTTAAAACCAAGACCTTCTTTTCGAAGCGAGACACATTGCAATCCTAAGAGCATATCAAGGTTTTTCGACCTTGAGTAAATTTTTAAACAAGCTCTTGAGACTCGTTGAGCTTTTGCTTCGGTTGCTCGTTTTCTCTTCGAGTGACTCGGACTCGGTCTCATTGGATTGAGCACTAGTCTTGAGTTCTCTTAGAGCAAGTCTCAGTTTTTCTAATTCATTTTTCAATGAGATGCTCTTAGAAGTAATCGACTCAATTTGTTCTTTAAAGCGAGAAGAATCGAATTGGACTTTTCTTCCAAAGTAAAAATGTATTTGGCTAAATCAATTTTGGAGAATTTGAGGAAGTATTCAATTACCTCCCGAGGATTTGTTTCCTCACTGTCTCGAATGATTTGTGTCCGACTCGATTCGACTTATGAGTTTGACTACGATGCGACTCATTTATGAGTCCGAGAGTGCCATTAGACATTTTGAATCATCCGAGCCCTCATCATCTTCCGATGACTCTTCATCACTCTAAGTTGCCATCATCGCCTTTTTCTTTCTGTCTCTTTTTCTTACGGGATAATCTTTGACTATGTGTTCCTTGCTGCCACATTAAAAACAGTGAGAGTTCTTAGTTAAAGATAACTTTGAAGGAGAAGAATGTTTACCTTTTCTATCCTTCTTGTCTTTCTTGTAGAATTCTTCTCTTGGCTTCTTATCCCATCTTTTGTACTTTATCATTCTTTTGCAGCTTACGGCGATAAGTGCCATGGGATCTTCTTCGAGTCCGATGAACTCATATTTGCTTCTCTGTTTTATGAGGCCTTTAGTGCAATGTTCCTTTTAGTGCTGACCTCTACATCCCCCTCTTCCAGGTGGATCTCATGGGTGAGTATCTTCCCAATGAGTTCGTCTGGTTTCAATAAGGACAGGTTACGAGCCTCTTCAATGGTTGTCACCTTGGGACCCCATCTTCTATTGGGTAGGCTTCTAAGTATCTTTTTGCACATTTCCTCATGGGAAATCTTTATACCTAGAGATTTGAGATTGTTGGTAATCGCAGTGAAACGAATGAACATCCGAGTGATGTTCTCTTCGGCTCCGTCTTAATAGCTCATACTTGTGACGATATTTCTTATCTTTGCTTGTCGACCTGGCTTGTGCCTTCATAAGTGTTGACAACCATGTCCCACACTTCTTTGGCTATGTCACGAGTGCAGACACTAGGTTGTATTCCTGTGAGCCGAGGCCGCACATGAGAATGTTCATCGCCTTGAAGTTCTTTCTAAACTTCTCTGCTTCATTAGTGGTCTACTCGGACTTTGTTTTGAGCATGAGCCTTGTTTCTTCCATCTTCATACAAAAGTACTTTCCTTCTTGTATGATGTTCCAAACATCTTTGTCATGGTCAACCGAGAAAGCATTCCATGAGCTTCTTCCAAGGTGCACGAAATTTGATCCTTTGAACTTTGCTTGGTCTACTTGGAAGATCTTCCCTCATCGAATTCTCCATTATTCCGAGCCATTTTGATCTTTAAACCTTTGGATGGTTAGATCCTTTCCGAAAGGATAGGCTCGATACCACATGAAGGTTTTCTCTTGGAGAGACTAAGTCACCCTAGAGGGGGTGAATAGGGTGATGGAAAAATTTAAACCGAGTAATTGATTAATAAAACTAGAGATGACTCTATAGAGAGTGAGAATCTAGATTGGACTAAGAAATGTGCTAACTCAAAAAGTTACGGAGAAACCATCCTAGGGCAGAAAACCACGGTCAGTGCTAATCCAAGCACCAAATCAAATCCACTATTTTGAATCCACAAAATACACTAGAAAGACTCAACCAGAATTGCTCCCTTAGACAATTCCTTACAAGATTTTCTTAGACTCATAAATTACCTTATCTCGATCTAGTACTTCCTAACCGAGGTAACCTTTACGAGTTAGGGACAACCGAGCTGAGTTAACCATTACAGTTCAATCAAGGGACCTTACTCATAAAGTAAGAATGAGTGTTTCTAAACCGACTACAAGACCTTACAACTCGGAATGATATTAAGTACGAGTTTGAGCTGTAAGTAGAAGATTGAGTATGAATACAATGACTTTTGCTTAAGTGCGTGTATTGACGGTTGATTCAACAATCTTCAAGTCTTGAGAGTTGGCTTCTATTTATAAATAACGAAGTAGATTAGCCGTTGTGACTATCTTCGACTCGGAAGTCCTTTGTGATCGTTGCAATGGATTTTCTAAGTCACTCGGAAAATATCCGTTGAGGTGTGAACGTTGGGCAACGACTCTTGACTCCATTGGAAGTCCCAATCCACCGGTGGTGTCCGAAAAGTAGGGTGGAAACCACCATTGAGCTTAGCATTGCAGATTTCAAGTTTTGGAAACAAACACCCCGACATAGTGTCTCGGTCTTCGATCGAAGGTAGAAAAAGCCTTGTCTACTGGTGATTTGACATCTTGAAGCCGGTTACTTTTGTATTTCAAAAATAAGATAGCGTTGTTTGAATAGCCTACAAAAGTTAATTAATTTGGTTTTCAAAGTATAAAATACTTTGGTCCAAGATTAGACACGAGATAATAATTTAATTAAGATAAATACGTGCATAATTATCCGAGTCATAACATAGTGGAATTTTCTGAGTCTAATATCCATTATACTCAAATTCCATCCGAGTCGATCTAGAAGTAAAGCAAGTCAAATAAATACCATCAAAGTGGAAAGACTTGATCTAGACTACCAAGGTTCAAACCAAGTATGCTTGACATAGAAAGATGAAGTAACACAAGTAATTTAATCAAACTTAGATCATGAAGTTAGAACTCGGTTTATGCATAATAGAACAAGTGCTTGAACATGCAATATATCCGAGTGTTGTCCGAGTGACTCCGAACTATGTGTGAAATGATAAACAAGAATATGCCTTCCGAGTCGGTCGGAATCAAAAGAGAACATATGCGATAGTTTCGTAACACTAAAAAAGATGCTATGTCACTCGGAAAAGCTTATAAAACAGATAGAATGACTTTTTATCAAAACCTTATAAGAGATGAAGTCATATACTTGATTCCTTGATGAAACTCGGAATGATGTATATGACAGTCCGAGTCTTCACCCGGACCTATCTCTAGTGAAATACCTGGAAGGCTCCGCTTTCCTTGTCAGGAAATAAACAGCCTCTCTTGTTGATGGGCATCCCGATACGCAAGGACCCCGTGGCCTGATATGCATGATCACCTCCTTCCTTTAGTCTAAACAATCATTAGCCCAAAATCTGTCCAAAACTGAAGTTATCACAATCACTTATCAAACTTGGTTGTAAACCACAATCTCAAATCAGTTTAATATCATAGAAGGCATGGCACCACATGGAACCCTTTTAAATTCGGTTTGTCAACTCCGTTTCACTTCTTTAGAACACATTTCAAGTTCGAAAAGAATTTCTCGATAATCATACTTAAGTAGCGTTTTGCATAAACATTTGAACTCTTTTCAAAACTTATTTTTGAGTAATATTTTAGAATCAAGTCACTTAATGAGTCAAGCATCTCTATACTAAGACTTAGCATCCTAAACTAACATATTAACACAAGGATACTCCCAAGTGCCTAGCATCTACTCATATTCATCCATATTATATTCAAGCATAAGTCTTCTATTCCCATATATGTAATTCTCGTCTTACTTTGTTTTCAAAGCCACAAATCAATCCACCTAAATACACACTCCCTTGATACTCTAATTTCCCGTTCCTCTTCTATACTCCCAAGTCCATTTCCCTTAACTTATTCACTTTCAAGCCTAATGAGTTTAGGAACTAAAACTTCTCTAAGCCACAATAACCGAAGTAATCACCATTTATCTTTAACGCCCCCAACTTCTCATAAATTGCCTTCTTTACCTCAAACTCTCTTCTTATGTTTCTACCTTATTAATCAACTCTTTCTTGCCCATACTTAACTGTATAACTCTTAATCTCCTTTCATCACCCAAATTCTGCTAGCTCTGCTTATCTTCAAGTTTAGTTCAACCTCAACGATTTAAATATACTTTGAACTTATTCAACCTAGCAATCACCCACTTCTCACTCTCGTGCCCCAATTGTGCATCAATCATTATGAATTCATACTCCCTTTTATACTTCGAGTCATCATTTCCCAATATTAGCAATTGTCTCTCAATGCCGCAAATTCAAGAAATCTCTAAGGCTCAATTATCTCATAATTTGTACCCAAATCACAACTCCTTCATCGTTAATTTCTAACCAAAACTTCAATACTACTCATTTGACCTATGCCACCTAACTCCATCATAATCTACAGTTTCCCATTTCAACCTTAAGTAACTACTAAATTTCTTCAAAGTTCCCAATTCAACTCTAACTATTTAACCCAAATAAATCCTCTCATGTCCCGATTCAACCCTATCAACTCCCTAAATTCATTCTAAATTCTTCATTCAATCTTGAACAACTACTATGTCCGCTCTACAATATGGATACTCAATATTCACAACAAATTCAATTGAATTTTGAAATTACTATTAATTTAGAGAATAGGGATGAAGGTTTGCTTGAATTTCGGGTCAGCCTAGGTCGGTTTCTTTGTTTCCTTCCTCTTCCACTATTGCCAGCCCCGATCTCGGTTCTACCTTGCCGCCTACTTACGCCCGTCGGTCGCAGTCTTCCGGTTCGCCGGCTGCCTCTCTCCGACCCTCGCGCTCGCTTCCTCTCTTTCAATCTCAATTTCCCCTCCTTCGTGCTCTTGCTCCTTTCTCCACATTCGTCGGTCGCCTCTCCTCTCGCTATCTGTTCGGTGCGCCGGCCTCTAGCCTCTTTTTGGCTCTCACACTCGTGCTCTCACTCGGTTTTCCCTCGCTCGACCTCCCTTGTCTCGCTCCCCGCTTCCGGTTCTCGCTCATTGTTCTTCCCTTTATTGTTTTTCCTAGGCTTCCTTCCTTTTCCCTCCAACTCCTTTCTTTTTTTTTTTCCCTTTTGCGGTGGCTTTACCAGCTAATGCCACCACAACGTCACTTTCCACTAATCTTCCTCTTAGCCGATCCACTTTAAGTAAACACAATTTAATCATCTTCCATTTTCCCTTTCTTTTTTTTGGGCTAGGATAATCTCAAGATAAAGGTACAAATAGCTAGCGTAAATTATCTCGGGTTTTATTTACTCGGCCGGGGTGGGAGTCGGGAGTAAATAATATAATCCGCTAATTATTTATAAAAGCATGTATGATTAAGAACTCGTACTAAATAAAATAATTTACGCGTCAATTACTTAATTTAATTCAATCCTATAATCGACCTACTTAAAATCTCGGGTCTCACATTTACATAAAAGCCTTAATTAGAAAATTAAAATAAAAAGAACAAGAAAACAATAGGGGCAATGGTTTGCTCGCTAGTAAATAACATCAAGGTGGGTGGTCTTATTCTCTAAATTAATAGTAATTTCGAAATTCAATTGAATTTGTTGTGAATATTGAGTATCTATATTGCGGAACGGACATAGTAGTTGTTTAAGATTGAAGGAAGAATTTAGAATGAATTTAGGGAGTTGATAGGGTTGAATCGGGACATGAGTGATGACTTGCCTTTAGTGAATTTGTTGGCAAAGGAAAGAGGAGGAGTTGGAATTCGAGAGAAGGAGGCTGGCGATGAACTAAACAAAGAAGGAAATGGGTCCAATTACACTAAACCATAAAACCCCTTATGTGGAAGTAGGAAAAACAAATATGAAGAAGCAAAGGAAAACAAAGAAGAAAGAGAATGCGAAACAGAGAGCGAGAGAGGGAGTTGGGTCTGCAAAGGGAGGCGAAAGCAAGACAACGAGGGGAACGAAAGAAGCGGAACCAGAGCAAAGGGAAAGAGAGCAAAGATCGAGAGGTTAGGGACCGAAAATGAGCAAGGAGAGCTTGGCTATAACGGACGAGAACCAACGAGAGAGCCCGAGAGGAATTGGGAAGCGGAATAGACCGAGAGGGAGACGAGAGCCGGAGCGGAATCGAAGAGGAAGAAGGATAGGGACAGGGACAAGTGGTAAGCTTGCGAAAGAGGCGGTGGCCGGTGAGTAAGCGTTCAGCGATCGACGAGTGAAGAAAACGACAGCCGGCGAGCGAGAGGAAGGAAACGGTAAGACCGAGACGGAATCGAGACCAGGGGTAAGGAGAAAGAGGGAAAGAGTAAGAGGAACAGAATCGAGACCACGGGATTCCTAATGCTATCTAGGTTGATGGTCTAGTACTAACAGGGAGCTCGTTCGATGCGTTCCTACCATAGAACTTCCGATGCGGTCCGGGTTTCCTTGTTACTTGATGCGGTCGAGGATAACAATTATCGTAACGAGGGTAATAGAGTTCCTCCTTCACTTTAGTAGTTCTTGGGATTCGAGAAGGTTAAATTTGGGTTCCGGTGACCCAAAAGGAAAAGGGTACTAGTGTCTACAAGGGGATCCAATGCTCGGGGAACGTCATCTATTCAATTAGGGAATTGAATAAAGATTTGACGTGTGAATGTACTTTTATTCAATTAGGGAATTCAATAATGGTTAAGCTGTTTGAAAATGCATTTATTCAATTAGAGAATTGAATAACTATTTGATGTTTCAAAATACCTTTATTCAATTAGTGAATTGAATAATGGTTTACAAAATGAGTTTGATTGAATTGCGTTGGTGACAATGCGACTTTAAAAATACAAAAGTTGAAAGACAACTAAGGCCGTGTGTTGGTGTGGTTCGTTTGATTTAGTCGATTATTTAGGAATATGATAAATAGTTATTTGAGATATATATGAAGCGAGATGAGGTTTTTGAACTGAAGTTGAAAGCAAGGATTAGAAAATCCAATACGATTGAGGGATTACGCTATTAAACTGCTAATACTCTATGGTTTGTATATATATGCATATAAAGCATAAATGTTGTGATTTTTGGGATATGATTACCCACAAAGCTTGTGGTTTGCCCACCCATTATTGTTTTGGAGTTGCACGTACTCCTTAAGGTGAATGACCTTGTATCTTTAGCTACAGGACTTATGTGCGTGATGCTCGTTGCCGAATAACACAAGTTGCTGAAATGTATTCTATTTGTTTCTATTGGTTGAAAGTTTTAATTTAGTTCATGTAGTTGTGTTGGCATGTCCTAGGCCAATGAGATTGTTTTACGTTTTAAATGCATATTGGTTGGACTCCGATGTCCTATTGTTGAGTTGCATACTCCGAGCGTATTATGGTTTCTATATAGGGTGTGAAGGCTTTAAGCTAATGGAATAGGCCATATTATAGACAAAACTCGTCGAACGTTTTTGAACAATTTTCATGTAGGTATAAAATGACCACTATTACTTGTAAGTTGGAATTAGAAAGTCGAACCGACACGTTAATTAGCCTTGGGCGTTCGTTTGAAGGAACTTTAGCGATCTAATACTCCTAGGGTGGCATTCGGGGTGTTACAAAGCCCTTGCCGAACTTCGTAACGCACGCATCGTGATCAAGTGGAGGCCCTTGTCTCGGAGTTTAGGTTCGACGAGCAACCAATTACATGAACTACGAATCGATCAGGCATTAGAAACAATGCCTAAAAGCAAGATGAGTTTTCTTTAAGATCTACATAGACCGTTCATCTTTCGGACTTGGTCAAAGTAAGGGCAAACTTTTAACACCAAAAATGTGTCACTCTTATCTCTTTTATTTTTGTATTTTATTTTGTTAGCTCGGTGATTAAATCTAGATCCTGTTTGCATATTCGGATCATGGTCGGAGTCCGATTGGCATGATTGAAGCTAGTAAACCACAAAAAGTCCTTTAGCGTTAAAAAACAACCTTATTTACTTTAGGTCGACCCAAGCCATTTTTTTCGATCGATCCAACCTCGGGTTAATGGTCAAGGTCAAACCTTCGCCGGCGTCGCGCATCATCTCATACTGCTCGCTAAACATTGCATTTCATTTTTCAACATCCAATTGAGACATAGAGCTCAACTTGTCCATGCGACATTGCATTGGTCGACACCACATTTGAAGGCTATTTTTGCCCTAGTATTGCGTTTTGCTCCAAGCGTCCAACCATGACATGGAAACCAACTAAACAAAACCACATAGTATTTGACCGACGCCGCGCTTTAAGTATTTTCTAATCAAAGCGCTACGTTTTTCTCTAGAGACCAGCTGCTGCACGGAAGGATGGTTTGGCCAAATGACATCGTTACTTGGTCGGCGCCGCGATTCTCGGCCTTGTCCATGGGATTTTCAATTCAAGGAGATTTGGTCCCCATTTTTCGAATTTTTGCCAGTTCACTTGTTCCATTTTGGACGATCTGTTTAGGTACTCCTTAGGTCATTTTGTGACCTATTATCTTCTCTATAAATACAGACCTCAACCTTTCATTTCATATATGGCCATTTCCTGTTCCTGAAGCCGATGAAATCGAACTAAGAGCTACTTAATTTTTCACGATATTCTAATCTCTAGGCGTCCTTTCAGCTAACCCTCACTACAATACTGCTATTCTATTCAATCCCCTAACCTTCATCATTCACATACATTACTCTACCTTCACCATAATACACAAAAAGCTGCATTCAGTATTCATTCACTTACCATCACACTCCCAAATCTAGTTCGAGATCAAGATTTAATTGCTTCCAATTACTCCCCGTGCATTGTAATTTATTTTTTATTGCTTTCCTTTACCACTTTCTTTATCGCTTTCGTTTATTACTTTCTTATTAGTTTTTATTGCTTTATTCACATGCCTTAGATGATTTAAATTCCAGTATTTGTACGTTGTATGCTTGCTTCAAATACACTTTTGAACGGACATCTCAAATTACTAAAGGTCGTCTGTTGATCGGCGGAATGGAAGGGCTTATCGAGTATGTCTCTTACCTCCGTCCCCAAATCTAGGTTCTTGATTTTTGACAGATGGAGTTAAATTTTAAGCCTCTTTCAAGCTTAGTTTTTCCATACTAAGATTGGAAGAGTCTTTTATTTATTTTTGTTAGTTTTCTATTTCATAAAGTTGATTGGAGACTCTTATTTTCCACTTTATTTATCCTTAAACTACTCCTCGGCAATTATGATTGAAATTTGCAAAACCTGAATTTTATTTCGACGGTTTCAGCAGTGGACCTAGTCCGAGTTCCTCGGTCACAGCCCATGGCCAGCGTCGGTGACGAGTACAATTGCTGGCACGGAGAGTCATCGTTTAAGGCTTTGGTCCAAGCTAGTGATTTCACACTATTTTGGCCCATAAGCCTTGTGGTAGAAGTACAATTAATCTTTTGTTATTCTCTTAAATCATGAAATAATATCCCGAGATTTATGATAATAATTTCTAAAATAAGATTAGTAAAACCGCCTATCAGCGTTTCATTAATTTATATCAAATTAAATTACAAAAATCGAAAATCCTAATATGCGGTGCATCCCCATTTCTAATAAACTTTCAAAATCATCTCTTAAAAAAGAGATCCGGCAATCATGGGGAAGCTCATCCCCAGCTCCCTCTACGAAGAGGACGGTGGTTCCTACATGTAGTTATTTTTTTATTTTAGTTTCAGTTAGTTTTTGCTTTGAAATTAAGTCTCGGTTTCAGTTTCTTGTTTGGGCTTTATATTGGTTAGTAACGTACCATCTAGAAATGAAGTGAATAGTTTTTCCATTTAACATTAGTTTAGTTTAATTTTTTATTTTATTTTAGATGTTTGTTGTTGTCCATAAATGAAAAAAAACATTTGTTACTGAATTTTTGTTTAGTGCGGAAAAACAAAGGAAAGATTCTCCAAAAATTTTCACGTGCGGTTTTTTTTTTTTTTTGATTTTCTATTTTGAATTTTTTGGAGCCAATTTCGTTTTAGTTTTGTGTTTTGAGTTTTTCTGCATGTGTTTCGGGCTGTTTATAGTATAGGGTAATTTTCATGGATTTTTGTTGGAATTTCAAGAATTTTCTACAATTTTTAGAAGTTAATTAGATATAGTTCTTATTTTTTAGCATTTCTCTATTTTAATTTTCTGTAGTAATTAGGTCAGAAAAATTGGAAAAAAAACTATGCTCATAGTCCTCGGGCTTTTCCTAAATTTTTGGCTTATATTTTTCTAAATTTCGTTATTGTTTATGTTTTTAGTTTGTTTTTCTTTTCTTATTATTATGTCATATTTTCGTTTTTGTTTTTCTATTTTCTATTTTCTTGTTTTGATAAAAAAGAGAAAAAATCAAAAAAATCAAAAAGACCAAAGACACATTTGATAGGTTATTTAGTGCATGAGTTGTGGAATTAGGAGACTTAAACAATAGAAAAATGACAGAATTTGGACCACATGAGAGAAGCCTTAATGATTTCTTTTATCCTCTTAGGAGGCTTATCTCTTCATATTTTAACTTACTTGAATTAGGACATGATGTGACTCTTTTGATTGGACCTCACTATATCTGATGCTCCTAAAATTCCATGGTTCAAAATCCTTATATTTTTCTTATGGAATTGGATGAAGTGATTAGTATGATGCATTTTCTTAATGTCTCTAATGATGAAATAAAAATGAGATTAATTCCTTTTGGGTTAAAAGATGTTGCTATAAGATGGATGTATAGCTTAAGTACTAACTCTATTGTACATGGGATGATTTTTTTAATATGTTTTTAAGAAAATATTTCCCTAATAGTAAAATTCTAAGCTAAGGAATACAAGCAATCAATTTATTCAGATGGATAATGAACCATTTTGGAATTATTTTGAATGATTTAAGAACTTGTTGGCCCAATGTCCCCACCAGGATTTAGAACAGATCTTGTCTTTGGCAAATAGTGTATGGAGGAGTTGACCAACGAGACAAGAACCATGTTAGAGCCCATGTGTCAAGGTGGTTTTCTTTATAAGAGTGTTGCGAGTTGCTTCTAAATTTTTAGAGGACTTAGCGGAAAAGACCATGCAATGGGAAAGCATTAGAAATGAGAGTTTGAGTTCTAGGATCGGTGGTGAAAATGCGGGTATTCACATTGTATCTAAAGTTTTTGTTCTTGAAAACATGTCAAGGGGGTTAGCTGTTCAACCCCAATATTCGTAGACTTCTTTGTTGTCATGTTCTCATTTTTAAGGCTTACATCACCTTTTCAGTACTTGTCCTTACGTGGCCATGGGCTAACAACAAGCGAAGTGAATGCTGCATTTCAAAGACGTAAGTTTGAACCTTACTCTCCTAACTTTAATGAAGGGTGGAAACATCACCCTAATTTTTCTTGGAGTAGTGGACCTAAAGTTGTAGTTAAAAACACCCCTAACCCGCTCTGTTTTCTTCTAGCTCCTACCGGAGGCCAACATATGCAGTTGCGCCCAATGCACCTAGACCATCACCTCCTATTGCTCAGATCCAACCTCCTCTTGGATACGTAAATATTGGCAAAAGAGTTATCACCCTTAAAAGCTCACATAATAATATGGAGGAAATGCTTAATACTATGACTGAGCAACTAATTTGACTTGTTACCTCTAAAGGAAATTCTTTTAGTCAATTGGATGTAAAATCTAAGAGCATTGCCCCTTCTTCTTTTGGTGAGTCGTCTATGAATGATAATTTCAGTGACCAAGGATTATATCCTCACAATTTGGTCCAAAATTAATTCTCCCAGTTTCTCCTCGAGAGACCGATTCATACATCACTTTTAAGGACACTATTATGATGTTCTCCCAAGGACTACTACTATTCCTTTTTCTCAAATAGAGGAAACTAAGGAGAAAGATACTATTGATAAAGTACAACCTTGACCACCTATATATTCTTCATCTCCTATTGTTATACGGGGTTCATGATCTTCAAATGCATTGTGAGAATGAGCATGACATACTTGCTGAATCAAAAATCTCAGTAGAAAACGATGTGTTTTTTAGCACATTAGCCATGAAATTTCTTAGTTCATTCTAAGTCCTTTTTCCATTATGACTAACAATCAATTCGAACCCTCTCGAGTCCATACTGTATAAGTATAAAACTTTTGTACCCAATGAAGTTGGTTCAAAATTTGACAAGTTGAAACGCATCCTTAATGGTGTTGCATTGATGCTATGCATATACTCCTTTAGGCACCAACTCTCGAGTTTTTGTTACCTTCATTCAGCTAAGAGCTCTTCCTACAGGTTTGACGAATTGCTACGTGCTTTCATAAGATTTAATTTGAGATTGTACCTTGAGTTGATATAGAGTGGCTAATACTCAATGAGTCTTCATTTGAACTTATTTTAGGGGACTTTAACTTACGTGTACCCAATACCTAACTGGGTATAATCATTCCCTCTCGTAGTCTCCTTTTATTTTATTTTATGTTATACATATTTGATGCTTGATTTTCTTTTTCTCTTCGAGTCATGACGTTTTCTTCATTTATTTTCTAGTCTTCTTTTTGTTTTATTTTTCTTTGAGGTTCTTCTCACTTCTAATGAGGATATTGTCAAGTTCAGGTGTAAGGGTGGGAAATCTTTCTTTTTCAAAAACATATCCAAAAAGATTTGTTTTATTTTGGGAGACTTGTATATATTCTGATTTATTTTTGAACCATTGTGACTTATAGTTATTAGGTTGTAAAAAGAGAAATATACATGGTGATACTCATGTCTTAGTATGACAACTGTACGATCATTTTTTTCTAACCTTGGCATACTATGAGAATTTTTAAAATATGCACCTACTTTTATGAAAGCCATTTGCTTTAAAGTCCGAAGCTATCATTGATTGATTGACCCACTCATCTTTTGTACGAAAATAAACTTCATGTTGTTATATTACGTAAAAAAAAAAAAGAAAAACAAAAGGAAAAATAAAGTCGGGATTGACAAGAACGCTTTGAGGCATACGCTACGAGGTGCTACCACTTTTAGGCAATAGTTGCTACTAGGGGTGAAGGGGACCAGGTACCGGTCATTTTGGCCGGACCCAGTCCCGATACCGGTTGGAACCGGGTCCAAATTTCTTGACCTGGACTCGGTTATGACCGGGTCCAAAATATAGACCCGGTCTCGGCCTCGGTGGGAACCGGCTACCCCATTACCCTTTTATTTATTTATTTTTATATAGTTTTTCAGATACCAATTGTAATATATAAAATGTAAACTATAATGGCACGAAAAATTCAACAAAACCCTGTAATTGTTCGTTTTTTTAACATATAAAATCAAGAAAAACTAAATACTCAAAGCTTGGGTGCCCGGAAAATAGCCGGAGGAAAAGAGCGAGGGTAGGGCAAGAAGCGTCGGTGAGCGAGTGAGAAAGCAGCGCAAGCGAGTGAGTGAGAGAGCGAGAGCGAGCATGGACGGAGAAGAGTAATTGATGTCAATGGTAAGAAGCACCAGCGAACACTCGAGAAAACGCCGGTGAGAGAGTAGAGAAGAGAGAGATATATCACGAGCACGACGGGAGGCGGACACGGGAGAGGAGAGAGCGAGAAATGAGAACGAGCAAGCATAGAATAAACCAAAATTAGGGTTTGCTTGGAGTTTAAAAAAATGTATATATATATATATATATATATATATATATATATATATATATATATACATATATATATATATAATATAAAACTGGGTAAACATGTCCGGGTCTAGGTCCGGCCCGGATCCATGATTTCACTACCCGATCCTGGACCCGGTTATAATCGGGTCCTAAAATTTGGACTGGTCTCGGTCTCGGTCCGGACCCGCCGGGTCAAGACCAGGTTCAAGTTCGGAACCGGTGCACCGAAATTTTTGCTCAGCCGTACTTGTTACTAGGCAACACTCGCTTCCTAAATGAACTGGAAATAAGTACTAGTCAAGTGGGTTGAGTTAGTTGTGTAAGCCTAAAGTAAGGGAGAAATGGTACACTTGCACATCACGAACTAGGTCGAGTTCCTAATGGAATAAAGAGGTGGAAACATTGATGTATGGTTCTCATCAAAAAGTATGAGAGATTTAATATGTATATTAGACCTTGATACAAGTTGATCACTGAGTACCAAAGGTGATATGATTGACCGGGATATGTATATCTTCTCCCTATTGTAAATATTTTGTAAAAATCTTTTCAGTTTTTCTTTTTACATTCTCATTTCTTTTCTTCTCTAGATTTTATAGGTCTATATGCTATAAACCCTCACGAGCACTTACTCGTCCACTTGGGCTATCAAGGGGTTTAAAGGGCTTGTCGCATACGCTAAATGTAGCCATGATTCCCACGAAAGTGAGTTCGTATTTCTTATTTTCTCTCTTTAATTTTATTTTCCTTAAGGATGGCAAAAATCTAGGTGTAGGGGTATTTGTTGAGTCAAAAATTATGATATTTTAAATTCTTTTTACATCTTATTTCATTCTCGTATAATTATTAAATTAGGAATTTTAATTTAATTTGTTTTTAGGAAATATCGAGAAACTCGAAAAATAGTAAAATGAGCTGAAACTCGGAAGAAATAGCTCTATTATTCGCACTTGGCCCAATTCGAGCCCAAAAATGCTTTCCCCGCACCGGTGACTACCCACCAACCCATTTCCCCTCCTTTAAACTCCTTTCACCAGACTTTAAGACTTTCCTTTCCCCTTCATCTCTCTTCCTTGGCCCACAAACCCGAAACCTTAACTCTCTCTGCCTCTTTCATCTCCCTGCCTGAAAACCCTAGCCTCACCATCTTTAGTTCTCTCTCTCTCTCTCTCTCTTCTCGTTGTGCTTCCTCAGCGGAACCCATCTCGATCTCTTCTTCCTCTACATACGAAGCCCTAGCTTCATCTCTTTCCTCTACTTGCCTCGAAGAGTACATCGCTCACTAACTCTCTTCCTTACTTTCACTAAAGGTTTGTTGTCTAAGAATCACAATCACCCTAGAGAACGGGTTAATAGGGTGTAAAGGAAATTTTACCAAATTATGAAATTTTATGCACAAGTCAAAACTCGAAATGAGGAGTTGAGCCTACATTGGACTCGAAACAAGAACATGATATTTTATATGAAAACCCTCCTGCGGCAGAAACCACGAACAATGTCAAATCTAGACACCAAGTCAAAGCCACAAAATACAAAGGACTTACTCTCAAAATTGGTCCCTTAGATAATTCAATACAAATTTTTCCCTGGCACAAAAGATCATCAAAATAGTCTCAGTTTTGTTTGGTGCTACCCTTAGATTCTTCTTCCTCTAGATATAACTCATGGGTGAGTAGTTTCCTAATGAGCTCATCTAGTTTCAAGCTGAGTGAGGGCCTCGAGCTTCTTCAATATCATTCACCTTTAGTCCCCATCTCTTCTTTTGAAGACTTCTTAGAATCTTTCCGACTATCTCCTCTTGGTACATCTTTATTCCAAGCGATTTGAGATTATTAACAATCTTAGTAAACTGGATGTACATCTGCGTTATATTCTCATTAGCCTCCATCTTTAACATCTCGTATTTGTGGAGGAAGTAACTTATCTTTCTTTTTAAAAAATATGAAATAAAACTTTGGGAACCCTGCTGTTAGGGTTCTCTCTAGATGGAAAGAATGAGAATATTGTTCTCATTAGAAAGAAACACGAAGTTTGGCCTCGGACTTCGATCAACTAGCAGAAAAGTTTTTGTGAGCCTTAAGAGGGGCTCGAGCATACTTAGCAAAGAATTCCTCTGTTAGTTCAATAAAAGGAATGGGATTGTTCTTAAGAAATAAACACGAAAACTCAAAGAGTTTGTGAACGAGTGGAAGATTAATAGTGATTCTTTTGCCATAAACTGTTGAGTAAATCACATTGTCCTTAAAGCATATGTTCAAATATCATTATGTGACTAATGTAGGGTAAATGTAGTCACGAAACAAAGATAATTGAAAATACCTGTCTTAGTGAGAGGCTTGATCCAAGACAACCTGGTGGAAAGGAAGAACTTGTCTTCCAGGAAGAAATGTTGGGCAAATATCCAAGTGTTTAGGATCGTCAAAAGCTAGGGCTTTACCCTTTCAAGAATCCTTTTGAGGCTCATCAAATTGAGCGACTTGAGTTCTTATCTTAGTGGAAGAGCCTCTTTCGAAACATTCCCTCTTTTCGGCATGTTGTGAGAAATGAAAGAAACAAACGAAGAAAGATAAAGGTTTAAACAAGTGAGAGAGATAGAGAGTAAGAGTTTAAGTCCGAAAGTGTTTGGGAAAGAGAGAGAGGATTCTGAGTTAAAGCATGTGAGTGAGAGAGAGAATATCACGAGTGAAATAATGATGGTGAAGAAGAGCTATTTATAGACATAGGCTCTAATCGAAGCAAATCCTATATTGACGCAGTTTGCGGGGTAATGGCTAATTGAACCATTTAGCGTTACAGCATCCTTCCAACTGTCATCTTCGAAATAGCTTTTCCAACGTAATTGACCGGAGGAAGCCTCTTCGATTATGTACTCAGCACTTTGATTATCACACTTGATAAGAATGGTTGTGAATGTTAGTCCCTATTTCTTTAGGTGTTGCTTGATCCAAAGTAATTGACTAGAGGAAGCCTCTTCGATTATGTACTCAGCCTCGGCTATCGATAAAGAAATATAATTTTGCTACATGCTCCTAAGGTACTCTTCCTATCAACTTTGTATCAAGCATAATCAACATCCGAGTAGCCATGGAGGGTCGGACTTGAGTCTTTCAAGTTTTATAGTCCAAGTGTCCGAGTTCCTACAAGATATCTTAATATTCTCTTCACCGTAATGAGATATGATTCCTTTGGATTAGCTTGAAATCTTGCACACGAGATAGTGAAGACTCGGGTATAACTCTCTATCTCTATTAGGTTTTTATTCTAAGTCATTCCACACTTTATGGAATTCTTTATCTATCTTTTCATTTGATTCTTACCCACATAGAAAACACATCATTGCATATCCGTAATCTATGCTTCGACCCACTCGGGCATAACTTAGAAGAATCGTATGAACAAATAATTTCTTTATCACACTTATTCCGGTTATCGACTTCTTGCTTCAAGTTAAAATGAATTACAACGTTAATTTTTTATCTTGAAGTCGGTTTATTCCTGGAGAATTATTTGTTAGATTAAGTTTATGTATCCCGATTTTTTACATTCTCTAACTTGATCATTAACGAATTGAGTCAAGATGGAATTTTAACCAAAAGGATATTAGACTAGGAAAATTCCACTCTTCTAGGCCAAAGATAATTAAGCACTTAATTACTCTAATTTAATTATTATCTGTCCCTAATCTTGGACCAAAGTATTTTCATACTTTGAGTATCAAAATGATTGGCTTTTGTAGGTTGTTGATACAAGACTAATCTATGTTTTGAAATATAAAAGCCATCGGTTTTTAGCCGTTAAACACCAGCAGACGTAAAATAGCTACTTCGGACATGGCTCAAACACCGTGTCGGGGTTGTTTGTTACCAAAACTTAAAAACTCTAACTTTGGGTCTAACGGTTGTTTCCACCTCATTTTTCAATCACCACCAGATGATTGGACCATCTTTCGGAACCAAAAACTGTTGTGTAATGTTCATATCCCAATGGATCTCTTCCGAGTGACTCAAAATAGTAGTTACAAAGGCTAGCGAAGATCACAAGTCTAGAATCAGTCTAAATGATCATTCCGCCTAGGTGTTTATAAATAGAAGCTGCATTGCAAGACTTGAAGGTTGCCAAATTTATTGTTGAACCTATTATTAGGTTCATTCTTAATCAATCTTCTACTTAAAACTCAAAATCTATAATTCTTAATCTGTGAGGAGTAAAGAAAGTCTTGTATTCACTTACATTCTTTTCTTACTTTCTTTGTAAGTCCCTTGACTGAGTTGTAAAGGTTAAATGAACTCAATTGTCCCCGATTGTAAAGGTTACCTTAGTCGGAAGTACTCGGATCGGTAAGGGAATTTCTAAGTCCAGGAAAACATTGTAAAGGTATTGTATAAGGGAGTAGTTCTGGTTAGAGTTAGTACTTTGTAATTGAGGATTCAATTAGTGGATTTGACTTGGTGCTTGGATTAGCATTGTCCGTGGTTTTCTACCACAGGAGGGTTACCATGTATTTATGTTTGTCAACCTTTCGATTCCAATCTAGACTCAAAATTTGCTCTCGCTTAGTTTTGTGTAAAAAGAATTTGATTTTTAGCTCAAATCTTTCATCACCCTATTCACCCCCTTTAGGGTGACTTAGTCTCTCCAAGAGAAAATTTCAATTGGTATAAAAGCCTAGCCTTTCAAAAGGATCTCATAATCAAAAGGTATAAATATCAAATGGCTAAGAACAATGGTGTGTTCGATGAAGGAAGATCATCAACTAGACCACCCAAGTTCGAAGGGTCAAACGTCACACATTAGAAGTAGATGATGGGATGCTTTCTAATGGATAATGATGAAGATATCTGGAACATCATCCCAAATAGGAACTACATCCCAATGAAGATGGAAGGTGTAAGATCCGTACGTAAAGAGAAATCTCGAGTACACCATCGAAGTAACTCGAAGTTTAGCAAGAACTTCAAAGCTATGAAGACACTAATGTGCCATCGCGCGGAAGAGTACAATATGGTCTCTCGCCTATGACACGGCTAAAGAGGTGTGAGACACTCTTATCAACACCTATGAATGAACAAGTCAAGTGAGATAGGAAAAGATAAGCCAATCTCTTCGCAAGTATGAGCTGTTTAAGATGGAGCCAAAAGAGAACATCTCACTAATGTATGCTCGGTTCACTCGAGATCACCAACAATCCGAAGTCGGTTGGTAGAAAGATCTCTCATGAAGAAATGGCCAGAAAAATTATGAGAAATCTATCAAAGTGAAGATGGGGTCCGGGGTGATAGCCATTTAAGAGGCTCGTAACCTCTCTCAAATAAAGCCGGATGAGCTTATTCGAAGTTGTTCACTCATAAGATTCATCAGGAAGAAGAGGATGTTGAGGTCAGCAGCAAAAGGAATGTAACTTCAAGGCCTCGTAAAGTAGACGTCAAAGTCCGAGCTCCTCATAATCGAAGAGGATCCCATGGCACTCAATGCCCGAGGCTTCAAAAAGATGATGAAGTATAAGAAGTGGGAAAAGACGCCAATAGGAAGAGTTCTACAAGAAAGATAAGAAGGACAGGAAAGGTAACTACTCATCCCCTTCAAAGTCATCTTTAACTAAGAACTCGCTTGTTTTTAATGTGGCAGTAAGGAGCACATAGTCAAAGACTATCAAAAGAGAAAGAAGGACAAAAAGAAGAAAAAGGCTACGATAGCTACCCGGAGTGATGATGACTCATTTAAAGAAGATGATTCTCATGACTCGAAAGTGTCTTATGGCTACAATAGACTTAGAAGCTGAATCCGAGTCGACAATTATAACTCAAATATTGAGGAAACAAGTCCTCGGGAGGCAATTGAATACTTCCGTAAGTTCTCCGAAGTTGATTTAGCTAGATATATTTTACCTTTTAAAGAAAAGTTGAAGTTTGACACTTCAAATTTGAAAGAATAACTTGAGTCCGTGACTATTGAGAGCCATGTTTTGAAAAATGAGTTAAAAAATCTGAGACAAAGTCCGAAAGTACTTGGGACCACCTGCTCAGGACAATGAGACTAAATCTAAGTCAGTCGAAGAGAAACCGAGCAACCGAAAAGGAAGCTTAATGTGTCTCAAGAGCTTGATTTAAAACTCACTCAAGGTAAAAAACCTTGATCTTTTACTAGGCTCTCGGTGTGTCTCATTCGAAAAGAAAGACTTGGTTACAATGCTAAAGAGGAATCTAATTTCTACTCTAGTACTTTCAAAACTAATTCCGGAACTCGTAAAGTTCAGCAATGCTGAGCATGGTCCCAT
Organism: Talinum fruticosum; assembly: GCA_021018815.1. Classification (NCBI taxonomy): domain Eukaryota; kingdom Viridiplantae; phylum Streptophyta; class Magnoliopsida; order Caryophyllales; family Talinaceae; genus Talinum; species Talinum fruticosum. The sequence continues at coordinate 577,976 of JAITYX010000088.1, read as the reverse complement.
TCATAAAAATAGAAAGAGGACTGAGCCCGGACCGGTTTATAGGAAAAAGCCTTCTCCACCTGTTTACAAAAGAAAATTTTTGTAAAGAAAAGAGACTTAGACTCAGTATTCTAGAAAGAAGACTTAGAATCCGACCACACCTAAGATCATTCAAATATGGTTCCCAAGAGTGCTCTTCCTTAGAAAAGGACCAAAGTAAAGGGATTTACTAGGTTCGTTAGAGGTAGTGAGAAGGGTTAGTGTGTTTGTCACTTACGGTTAACTCGAGAGAAAGAAAAGTCACCGGTACTTAGATAGTGGGTGCTCATGCCACATGGCTGGAGATTCAAGACTCTTCTCTCGAGCTAGATGATCTAAAAGGAGTCAAAGTCACATTTGGATACAATAGCAAAGGAAAGATAGTAGGGATTGCTAGGATTGGTGAAGGAAACAACTCAATCAGTCCAGTTCACCTTGTCAAAGAGCTTAAATACAATCTCCTTAGTATTTCTCAGCTATGTGACAAAGGCCAAGAGGTAAGGTTTACTCGCACCAACTTCTACATTTATGTTGTAGTCACCAAAGAGACAAAGCTCTAAGGTCTCGAGGTCAGGTAACATATATACTATCCCTCTTTTAGATTCTAGTAAGAATTTATCTTACTTTAAAGCATGTTTGAGTGATGATTCACGGACTTGGAATCGTAGACTAGGTCATATTAACATGCACACCATCAAGAAACTTACATCTCATGGATTGGTAGGGGCTTACCAAACTATGCATTCAAGAAAGATAAAACGTGTGAAGCACGCACTAAAATAAAGCAAGTCAAATCATCATTCAAAGCACTCAAAACTATATCTACATCTAAAGTGTTTGAATTTGTTCATATGGATTTGTGTGGGGAAATTCCTGTGAAAAGCTAAGGAGGTAAATCTTATGTGCTTGTTATTGTTGATGATTTCTTCGATTTACCTGGGTGTGTTTTCTCGAAGAACAAGAATGAAGCATTTAAAAAATTCACTAAGACGTGTAGGATAATTTAAGTGGATTCTCATACTTAGATAAAAAGGATTCGAACCGACCATAGAAGGGAATTCGACTACTCGGAATTTGCAGATTTTTGTGACAAGAATGGCATCTCCCACAATGTTTTCGCACCAAGAACTCCTCAACAAAATGGAGTAGTGGAGAGAAAGAACAGAACTCTTAAAGAAATAGGAAGGACCATGATGATTGAAAATGATCTACCTTACTATTTCGGGTTGAGGCGATTAACACCGCAAACTTCACACTCAACAGATGCCTCACTAGACCCATTCTAAATAAAACACCCTATGAGTTTTACAAAGGAAAGAAGGCCAACATTTCTTACTTCGGACCGTTTGGTTGTAAATGCTTCGTGCACAACAATGGTAAGGAGCATCCGACTAAGTTTGGTGCTAGGTTAGATAGAGGTATATTTATGGGTTACTCATCTCATAGTAAAGCTTATCGAATTTTTCACAGAAAGACTAACAACGTGGAAGAAAGTATCCACGTTGTCTTTCATGAGATTGTTCATGTCAGGATAAGTGAATCCACATTCTCGGATCATAGGCTTAACAAAGATGATGATGACCTTGCGGAAGTTGAGCTGAAAAAGAGTCAAAACGAAGAACCGAGCCAACTCACGCAAAGGCAGCTCATAATGAGCCGACTTAGAATGCTGTGACTCGTAATCAACAAACTCAAGAGCCAGCTCATAATGCTAAAGAACAAGCGAATACAGAGACTCAACAAGGTCAACAAACCGAAGATCAGTCTATTCAACCAACAAATTTGGTGAATCGGAGGACAGGTAAAGCTTTTAAATATGCATCTAGTTACCCACCTGAGAACATACTTTCTAATATCAATAGTAGGCTAAGAATGCGTTCTTCTTTACAAAATCTATGTTTATTCTTTGCATTTATATCATTAACTCGAACCCATAAATGCACTAAAGGCTCTGATTGAACCTCAATGGGTAAAGGCCATGCAAGAATAGCTTAATCAATTTGAAAAAACTAAGGATTTCCAAATCATGTTTTCAACGTGTAAAAAGCTTTGTATGGTCTTAAACAAGCTCCAGAGCTTGGTCCGAAAGATTAAGTAGTTTCTTTGTTGAAAATGATTTCAAAAGAGATCAGATTAACAAAACTCTTTTCATAAAAACCAAGGGGAACGATTTTCTTATCATTCGGATATATTTTAATGATTTCATTTTTTGAGCTAATAATTAAACTTTATGCCAAGAGTTTTCTGAGTTAATGAGACAAAAGATCCGAATGAGTATGATGGGAGAACTCGATTTATTTCTTGGTCTATAAATCAAATAAGACAAGGATGGCATCTATGTCCTTCAATCTATGTACACCAACGAGTTATTGAGGAAACACAAGCTACAAGATGTGAACCATGCAGCAACACCTATAAGTAGCAGTTGAAACTGGACTCGGACGAGAAGGGTAAAGCAGTAGATCAAAAACTCTATAGAGGTATGATTGGATCCTTAATTTATCTCACATCTAGTAGGCTAGATATCATGTTCTCGTGTCTCGCCTTTGTGAAAGATTTCAAACTAATCCAAAAATATCACATCTCACCGTAGTGAAGAGAATTTATAGATATCTTGTAGGGACTCAAAATCTTGGTCTATGGTTTTTAAAAGACTCGTAACTAACTCTCACCTGGACACTCGGATGCTGACTATACATGATACAAGGTTGATAGAAATAGCACTTCAGGAGCATGTTAATTTTTGGGTCAATCCCTCATGTCCTCACATTAAAGGAAACATAATTAAGTTACTCTATCAACTACTTAAGCTGAATACATTGCAGTTGGACCTTGTTGCTCTCGGATTCTTTGGATCCAGAGATCACTTGAAGGATCTTAGACTATCATTCACATCTATCACAATAAAGTGTGACAATTAGAGTGCAATCAGCATCACTAATAATCTAGTTCAACACTCAAAGACTAAGCATATTGAAGTCGGTATCTTTTCTCGAGAGACCGTTTTGAGAAAGGAGATATTGTGATTGAATTTATTCCTACTAAATTTCAGTTAGATGACAGTTTCACTAAGCCTCTTAGTAAGGATCAATTTTGCTTTATTAGGTATGAGCTTGGCATGATTAATACATGATTATGTGATCCATTGCACGAATTATTCTTTTATGATTATATGTTATGTGTTTTGATTGAATAATAAGTAGATCAATTAAATCGGAATCAAAATTGAGCCATGAGTTGATTAGTTTTTTACTATTATTAGTCACTCATAAACTCTACTAAGTCGACTCGGTTTATGAGAAAAATGGACATCAAAATTCCGAGTTCATTTGTAATTAATGTGGAATCTTAGAATTGTTTTCGAAAAGACTTCCTTCTCTTTCTTTGTCACACGCTTCGATCAGTACAAACTAGTCGTTGGAAAAATAAGCTGTTATAGTGTACAACGACACAATGGTCTCGAGAACTGTTGCTTAGGTTTTGGGTCGAAAGAAAGTACCCCTTCACTTTACCTTCTTTTTGCTATAAATAGGACCCGTTCACTTTCTTTTCTTCACTTTACGTACTATTTACTTGGTCTCTTTGCTCTCAATACTCTCTTACGCACTCGCACTCATTCTCTTACTCGTTCGAATTCTAGCCCTCTCGCTCTATACTAAATCTCTCTTTACTTTCTCTCTCGCTCTCAATCTCTCCGTAACTATGCCTAAGAGAGGAATTTCTTAAGAAGAAGCGCCAGCCACCAAGAAGGTCGAACCAAATCCAAGATTGAGGCCATACAAGAAGGTGCCTCGGATTCAAAATGTTTTGTGACACAACACATCACCTTGGATGACAAATTCTTTCCTTCTACTTCTTTCTCGTGTTTGCAACAAATCAAAAACATAGGTATGTTCAACTATCTATGCTTTTGCGAGTACATCTATCCACACCTCATGTCTGAATTTTATTCCCATATGATCGCTAATGAACGCCTCATATCTTATATTGTTCGGGGTAAGACTGTTAGGATGAACCTTTCCCTTCTTCACAAGCTTTTCGATATGAAGACTCTTTTTCTCAATTCTAACCTTGTACCTTTCGCTGAAATCACCGACGATTTCTTTGATAAGTATGCTAAAGAGCTTCCTAAGTCAAGGAAAATTTTCTCTCGTGACTCGGATGAAGTCCAAAGTAAGACTTTTTGCTTAATTATGATGAGGACCTTCTTTTTCCCATCAGTCTTATAAGGAGAACCCCAATTCCAAGGTTCTCAAAGTTCTCTTTGATATTCTCAAGGGCTACTAAGTAGACCTGTTTTCCTCTATCCTCTAGCAGATGTCAACTTTGCTCGCTCACTCTAAGAAGTCTGCCCTTTTTCCTTTTGGGGCAATTCTTACCCCTGTTTTTAAATAGTTTCAGATCCCTCTTCCCTCGGACCCTAAACATTGCTTAGAACCTACTCGTTTATTTGGGCAGGAATGAGCTCTTGGGTCTTGCATACCTGGAGGTCAAGCCCGGTGTCCGGAGTCATACTTCGAGTTACCTCCTCCTCCTCGTCCTCATCGGACCTAGACTCGGACACCACCCGAGGTCCTACTTCCGACCATTGCACCGTCTACTTCTCAATCTTTTCCTTCTTTTGAGCTATTTACTCGCTATGGTAAACAAATTTTCTTCTTTGATTGAGGATTTTCAAGCTACTATGAAAATCTTCATAACCTTTATTCCAACCTTGGTTCTTCTCCAAAAGCAAGCTCAATCTCAGCTCCGGAGAACCAATGATTAATTTCCGAGCTTAAGGGATTTTTAAGGAACAACATGAGCATATCGGACTCCCCAAGAGCGCAAATCAAAAGCAGCTTGAGGACTCGGAATCTAATGGCACTTGCTACTATACTTGCTTGATCTTTCCTCCCTCTTTTTGATATTTTTCCTGAAATGTGTAGGGGAAGAGAAATAGATAAAAATTTGGATGTTTGGTTTAGGGGAGCCTTATCCCCAATTTTTTAGTTTAGTTATTTTGTTTTTCCTATATATATATTTATCTCTAGAAGTGAATAAAACTTTTTTTGAGCATATTTGTTTCGAGCTACATGTTTTTCAACAACTCTAACACATGACTCTTTAACACATATGCTCGATCAAAGTTATTGTTATGGTTAATCTCAAGAAACATGTTCTGAGTTATGTTATGATCTCGAGCTGGACTTATAAGTATCTTAAGTTGCATTTAAGAGTACATTTTCTTTTGCTGTGACCAATTCGCTATGAAAACTTAATTAATTAAACTGGATACTTTATGATACTAATAGCACTTTGATTATCACACTTGGTAAGAATGGTTGTGAATGTTAGTCCCAAATTCTTTAGGTGTTGCTTGATCCAAAGTAATTGACCACAGCAAGCCTCTTCGCCTATGTACTCAGCCTCAACTCGTTGATAAAGTAAAAAATTTTGCAACATACTCCTCAAGTACTCTTCCTAGAGAATTTGTATGGAGCATAATCAACATCTAAGTAGCTACTAAGAATCAAACTAGAGTCTTTCAAATACTATAGGCCAAGTGTCCGAGTTCCTACAAGATATTCGAATATTATCTTCACCGTAGCGAGATCTCGATTCCTTTGGATTAGCTTGAAATCTTTCACACGGATAGTGGAGATTGAGGTATAACTCTATCTCTCTAAGGTTTTTATTCTAAGTCATTTTGCACTTTTATAGAATTCTTTATCTAAGTTTTCACCGAATTCGACCCACTCGTAAAGAAGTTCATTGCATATCCGTAATCTATGCTTTTAACCCACTCAAATATCACTCGAACCATCGCATGAACAAATAATTTCTTTATCACACTTAATCTAAGTACTCGACTTCTTGCTTCAAGTTAAAATGAATTACAACGTTATTTCATTATCTTTAAGTCAGTTTATTCTTTGAGAATTATTTGTTAGATCAAGTTTATATATCCTTATTTTTTACATTCTCTAACTTGATAATTTATGGAATAACTCAAGATGGAATTTGAACCTAGAGGATATTAGACTCGGAAAATTCCACACTTCTAGGCCAAAGATAATTAGACTCAAGATGGTATAACTCATATTTAATTATTATCTCGTGCCTAATCTTGGACCAAAGTATTTTAATACTTTGAGTACCAAAGTGATTGGCTTTTGTAGGTTGTTGATACAAGCCTTATCTATTTTTAAAATACAAAGCAACCGGTTTCTAGCCGTTAACCAAGACAGACACAAAAATACCTACTTTTGGACATAGCTCGGACACCGTGTCGTGGCTATTTGTTTCGAAAATGAAAAACTCCAACTTTAGATCTAATGGTTGTTTCCACCTCAATTTTCAATAACTACCCGATAATTGGACCTTCTATTGGAGCGAAGAGCTATTATAGAACGTTCAAATCCCAACGGATCTCTTCCGAGTAAGTCGAATAGCAGCTTATAATGACTAGTGAAGATCACAAGTCGAAAACTAGTCTCAACGGTCATTCTCGCCCGGGTGCTTATAAATAGAAGCCGGTTTGCAAGACCTAAAGGTGGCTGAATTTATTGTTGAACCTATTATTGGATTCATTCTTAATCAATCTTCTACTTACAAGTCCAAATCTGTAATTATTATTCTCTCGCTTTTAAAGAAAGTCTTGTAATCACTTACATACTTTATACGTCCCTTGACCGAGCTGTAGGGGTTAACTCCACCGAGTTGTCCCCGATTGTAAAGGTTACCTTAGTTAGGAAGTACTTGATTGTAACGCCCAAACCCATAATCACCGGTTTTAGACTAAGCAAGCCGCTAGCCGATGATTAGCGCAGCGGAAAGTAGGTCGTGGGCATTACCGCTGCCCTTACCGAGAGGAAAAGGCAAGGCTATAACAATAGATACATTTCTAACCCCGGTTACACTTGTTTTTGCCGCTAACAACAAGTGTCTCATGATAAGGCATAAATTATAACTTGTACGAAGATTAAGCATAGGCATAGACTACAGTCCGATAAACTACGACAACGACACATAACCCTTGATACCCCAACTAGGTTGTCGTTGCGAGCCTCTAAGTCCTTAACGGACCTTTGCTTCAAATCTTCCACATCTTTACCTAAAACAAAACAAGAAAACATTTTCGAAATGAGAGCCGAAGCTCAATATGGTCACTATCATGCAAACTTCTATGTCTAGGAAAACATTGTAAAGGAATTGTTTAAGGAAGCATTTCCGGTTAGAGTCGGTCTTTTGTAATTGAGGATTCACTTAGTGGATTTGACTTAGTGCGTACCTTAGCACCGTCCGTGGTTTTCTCGCGCCGGGAGGGTTACCACGTATTTCGTTTGTTAACCTTTCTAAGTCCAATCTAAACTCGAATTTGCTTCGCTTAGTTTTGTGCAAAAAGAGTTTGATTTTTATCTAAAATCTTTTATCGTCCTATTCACCCTTCTCTAGGGTGACTTAGTCTCTCCAAGAGCAAACTTTCATATAGATACTAAACATGATATCTCGCTCTGCTAGATATAAGGTAGTGTAGAGATCCAATCATACCTCTATAGAGTTTCGATCTACTCGCTTTACCTTTCTCATCTTAGTCCAGGTTGGTACTACTTCCTATTCGAGTTGTTACACATTTGACATCGTGTAGCTTATACTTCTTGACCAACTCCTTTATGTAGTTGGACTGATGGACAAAGATTCCATTCTTTTCTTGCTTGATTTGCAATCTAAGAAAGAAGTTGCGTTCTCCCCGTCCTACTCATTTGAAACTCCTCTCTCATAAGCTCAAAAGACTCTTAACATAGAATTTCATTAGTAGCTCCAAAAATTATATAAACAACATAAATTTGAATTATAAGAAAGTCATTCCCCTTAGTTTTTATAAAGAGTTTTGTCAATCGGACCTCTCTTTAAACCATTTTCAACCAAGAAGCTACTTAATGTTTATGTTTCATACCATATAAAGCTTTCAAATCTAGAGGGTTGTTAAACTTAGACTTCCTATTGAATATAAATATTAAGAAATGCACATTTAACATCCATTTGATATAATTTAATGTTCACGCTAGATGCAATTGCTAAGAGAATTCTCGATTGCCTCAATCCTAGCAATGGGTGTAAAGGTTTCCGCATAATTAATTCCTTCTTCTTGATTATATCCCCGAGCAACAAGTCTGGCCTTATTTCCGACTAGCCAACCTCCCTTATCCAATTTGTTCTTAAACACCCATTTAGTTCTTATAACCGAGTGGTCACAAGGTCGTTTAGTCAAGGTCCAAACTTGGTTTTTTCAAATTGTGATAGTTCTTCTTGCATGACCTTTACCCATTCAAGTTCAAGTTCATCATCAAACACATTTTTAGGTTCAATTAGTGAAATGACTGCAGAAAATGTGCATAAATTATGCAAAGAAGAATGAGTTCCGACCCATTTGTTGATGTTTGAGAGGATATTCTCCGGCTTATAACTTGATGCTTCGAAGCTTTACATGTTCTCTAGTTTACTAATTTAGGAGGATTAATTTTAATTTTGTTAATTTATGTCAATGTTTTTTTTTTATTTTGTCCATCTTAACCTCGCTTCCTCTTTTTTTCTTTTTGTCCAATATTATTCTTTCTCTCAATGCTTTTGATGAAATGCATTGGGGGTGAAGAATCTTAGTTGTTTTTGGTGAACTTTAGGAGAGTTCACTAGTTTAAAGGGAGTAATTTTAATTTTTCTTTATTCCGTGTATCATTTCCTACAACCAATGGAATTATTTTTTCCATTCCGATACACTACTATTTTAGTTGTACCATATTTGATCTAATACTTAGCATTTTTCTCTAATGTAATTCTTTTTGAGTTGTTCTTTCTATGTTTCACAATAACGTATACATGTGTAGGAACCACGGCCTCGTCCCCACTAGACCGAACCGAGCTTTCCCACGAGTGATGAGGTTTTTGAAAATTCTCTTTAAAGATGATTTTAACAGTTAAATTTAGAAAATGGGGTTGTGTCTCTTATTGAGATTTTTGAATTTTGTAACTCAATTTAAAATAATTTAAGCAGAATACTGATGGCGATTTTATTAATCTTTTATGTTTAGAAATGAATTTTAGAATGTCTCATGGTGATATTTATTAAATTAAAAAATAACCGTAACATGGCTTATATTCTCCCGTAAGGCTTTTGGGCCAAAAAGGTGTGAAAACGCCGGTTTGGACCGAGAGTTTTTCTCGATGAATGGTCGGCGCCGACAAGAGTCGGTACCTTCGGATACCGGCACCGGCTATGAGCCGTGACTCGAAGGGTCGATCTCTGTCCATGGCTCTGGATATCATAATACAAATTTTTTGGTCCATTTTTTGAAACTAGAAATGTGGAGATGCAAACTTAGAGAAATAAAACAAGAATAGGAGACTCGCTAGTCGGCTTTAAGAATAAAAACTAACAAAAATGAAAGAAATCTCTTTTAAACATAGTATGGGAAAATTTCGAATCCGAGAATCAAGAGTTCGAGGGTGAAGGTACGAGTGAACTCTTTAATTTCGCCTATCAATAGATGACCTCTACTAATTTAAATTGTGAGTTAAAGTAACATGTTTTCAATTAACCATACAACATACGAATACGAAAATTAAATCAACCAAACGTGCGAAGAAAACGATAAAAGCAATTAAGAAAGCGATAAATAGCGGAAAACAAAGTAAAAAGGAAAACGGAAAAATAAAATTGCAGTAGGCAGAGAGGAATTAAAGACGATTACATCTTAATCCACAATACAAAAAGCAGTAAATAACATTAACTTAAATAAACCATTAGAGATTGGGAATGAATTGAGTGCCCTCGGGTTGACCCACCTGCCGATCTTGCATCACAAATCGAATCAAGACACGTGACGAGAGGTGAAGGAGACTGAAGTAGGCTTTTGTGGTATTTGTAGGAATAACATGGTGTAGGGAAATTATGAGGATGCTTGGTGGAGTAATGGTTAGCTGAAAAATAAGCCAAGAGATTAGATTATTGATGAGCATTCAATAGCTGTTAGCCTGAATTTAATAATATGTAACTAGGGTTTAGTAGAAAGGATTGGTTTGTTGAGAATGGAGCAGCTTAGAGGTCAAAAATAAAGTTTCATTCAGAAATTTTAGTTGCCTAAAATGAGGAAGAAACTGCCCTATTTATAGGCTCGGGATTGCGCCACATAAATACCTAAAAAGTAAGCATCCAGGCATCAACTTGCTAAACCGAACATGCCGTAATTAAGAAAAAGCGGATAAAATTAGCCTTGGACTAGAAATGTCGAAAGGGTTCTGACAGTGCATAGCGTCGACCACAAAATAACATCATACGTGAAACCGACCTTCCATATTGTAGTTAAGCACCGTAACAAAATGCATCGCTTTTGTAAAATAAGACTTAAAGCACGGCACGGACCCTATATGGTGTTGTTTACTCGAAGTTGACTTTCGTGTCTCAATTAGATGCTTGGAGCATGAAGACTCGAGTTTAACTCTCTATCTCTCTATGGTTTTGATTTCAAGTCATTCTAATCATTTATGAACAATGGCATGAGTAAATAATTTCACAAACACTTTATATTCCGAGCACCGACTTGATCATTTAAAGGTTTGACTCAAGATGGAATTTGCCCGTAATGAATATTACACTTAGAAAGTTTAACATATTTAGGCTGAAGATAATTAAGTGCTTAATTACTTTGGATTAATTATTATCTTTTCCTAATCTTGGACCAAAGTATTTTTCATACTTTGAGCACCACTTGGATTTATATTTATAGGTTGATTAAAGTATTTTAATCTAATTTTGACAAGAAAAAGCAACTGGTTTCTAGCCGTTAGCACAAGCAAAAAGATAAGCTACATTTCTATACATGGCTCAAACACCGTGTGACTGGTTGTTTGTTTCCAAATCTGGTAAACTTGATCTTTTAGTCCGATGATTGTTTCTACCCAAGTTTTCAGTCCCAACCAGCGGGATGGACATTTTTTGAGCCAAGGACCACCACACAATGTTCATATTACAACATATTCTTTTATGAGTAACTCGAGTGCCTCGTTATAATGGCTATTTAAGCTCACTAGTCCGTAACAAGCCTCAACGGCTAAACCGCCCTACTTGTATAAATAAAAGCCTCTCTACAAGACATGAAGATTGTTGCTGAACAATGAAAAACACTTAGTCGGTGCATACTCAACCAATCTTCGATTAAAACTCCAATTCTTAAGTTTCTACTTTTTGAGTTGTAAAGAGAAAGTCTTGTAATCACATCAACACTTTCTATTTTCTCGTTAGTCCCTTGACCGAGCCGTAAAAGTTAACTTAGCTCAATTGTCCCTAACTGCAAAGGTTACTTCAGTTAGGAAGTACTAGATCGGATAAGGGAATTGATGAGTCTAGGAAAACATGTAATTGAATTGTATAAGTGAGTAATTTTGTTAAGAGTCAGTCCTTGTATTTTGGGGATTCAAAATAGTGGATTTTACTTGGTGCTTAGATTAGCCCTATCCGTGGTTTTCTACCCTATGAGGGTTTGCCTTAACCTCTCCAGGAGCTAACCGTCAATTGGTATCGAGCCTAGCCTTTCAAGAGGATTTCACAATCCAAAGGTCTAAATATGAGATTGCTCAAAACAATGCAGGGTTCGACCCAAGTTTAAAGGTTAAAACTTTGCACACTCGGAAGAAGATTATGGAATGCTTCATGCAGGACTATGATAAGGATGTATGTAACATTATCAAACATAGGAATTACATGAAGGTTTGCTCTTGGAGAGGCTAAGTCACCCTAGAGGGGGTGTATAGGTTGTGAACACTCAGCTTTTAACTCTAAGTCATTCCGAGTATTACATGTGGACTCGTGTATAAATCCTATCTCTCTTAAATTTTGATTTCAAGTGAGTCTCGAGTACTATAGAAACTCATGTGTAATTTTTCATTCTATTATGAGTGACTCGTAAAGCACCTTATTGCATATCTTCTACACTAATATTTCGACTCACTCGGACATCACTCCGAACTATCGCACGCTCAAATAATTTCTCTAACAGTCTTATTCTAAGTACTAACCGCATAATTCAATGTAAAGAGAATTACAGTGTTAATTCCTTATTTTAAGTGAACAATCAGATATTTTACTCTCGTACTTGACCATCCTTAGTATTGACTCGGATGGAATTTGAGTATATTGTATATTAGACTCAGAAAATTCCACTCTTCTAGGCCAAAGATAATTAAGTAATTAATTGCGCTAATTTAATTATTATATGTACCTAATCTTGGACCAAAGTATTTATACTTTGAGAACAAATGTTGTCTCCTTTTTTTGAAATACAAAAGCAATTGGCTTCTAGTCGTCAATAACCAAGTAGACAGTGTTCTATTTGCTTCTAAACAAGGCTCGGACATCGTGTCGTGGTTGTCTGTTTCCAAAACTGGAAAACTCCAACTCTAGGCTTAACGGTTGTTTCCACCATAACTTTTAGTCACCACCAAGTGATTGGACTACCTTTTGGAGCCAAAAGCCGTTGCACAACGTTCACATCTCCACGGATCATTTCGAGTGACTCGGAAGAGCCGTTACAATGACTAGTGAAGACTTATGTCCAGAGCTAAGACTCAACAGTCATTCTCGCCTGGTTGTGTATGAATAGAAGCCACATCACAAGACTAGAAGATGGCTAAACATTATTTCTAAACAAATTACTTGAGCCAAAGTTGTTGTTCTCATTCTTTATTTAATCTTCTATTTACAACTCCAAGTATGTATTTAATATTTTTTAAGTTGTAAAGAAAGTCTTGTAATCAATCACATTCTTTTCTTAGTTTCTCAGTAAGATCCCTTGACTAAGCTATAAAGGTTAACTCAGCTCCGTTGTCCCCGATTGTAAAGGTTACCTCGTTCAGGATGTATTAGATCGGATAAGGTAACTTCGAGTCTAGGAATAAATTGTTAAGGGAGCAATTCTGGTAGATTCAGTCCTTGTATTTTGTGCATTCAAAATAGTGGATTTGATTTGGTGCTTGGATTAGCACTGGCCGTGGTTTTCTACCCCATGAGGGTTTCCACATAAATCTATGTTATCACTTTTCTAAGTCCAATCTAGACTCGAATCTGCTGTTTAGCTGATCTATTGCAAAAATCATTTCATTTTCTTCATCATCATATTCAGCGCCGTTCTAGGGTGACTCGGACTCTTCACGAGCAAACCTTCAATTGGTATAAGAGCCTAGCCTTTGAAGAGGATCTCACCATCCAAAGGTATAAAGATCGGATAGCTTAGAATAATGGAGAGTTCGGTGAAGGGAGATCATCTACCGGATCACCGAAGTTCAAACGGTCAAACTTTGCCCATGGGAAGAAGATGATGGAATGTTTCCTGATGGACAACAATAAAGAAGTTTGGAACATCATCCAAGCAAACAACTACATTCCAATGAAGACGGAGCATGCAACTCTTGTACCTAAAGAAAAATTTTAATTCGGATTCAAAAAGAATTTCAAAGCTATGAACACACCGATGTGTGCCATTAGCATATATGAATACACAGATACTCTTGTCAACAACTATGAAGGAACAAGCCAAGTGAAACAGGCAAAGAGATGTCAATATCTTAACAAATATGAGCTATTCAAGATAGAGCCGAAGAAAACATCACTCGGATGTACATTCGATTCACATAGATTACCAATAATCTCAAATCTTTGGGTAGAATGATCTCCAACGAAGAAATATCCGTAAAGATTATGAGATGTGTACCAAAGAAGAGATGGGGTCCTAAGGTGACAAGTCATTAAGGAAGCTCGTAACATTTCTCAACTAAGGCCAAACGAGCTTATTAGCAAGCTAGTGACCCACGAGATTCATCTTGAAAAAAAGGATGTAGAGGTCAGCACCAAAAAGAATATCGTGCTAAACGCCTCGTAAAGCGTACGTGAAAGTCTAAGCTCCTCGGAATCGAACAGGATCCCATGGCATTCATAGCCCGCGGCTTCAAGAAAATGATGAAATACAAAAAGTGGGAAAAGAGGCAAAATGATGAGTTCTATAAGAAAGATAAGAAGGACAGAAAAGGTAAATTTTCTTCCCCTTTAAAGTTATCTTTATCTAAGAACTCCGGTTGCTTTAAACGTGGCAGCAAGGAGCACATAGTCAAAGACAATCCCAAGAGAAAGAAGGAAAGAAAGAAGAAGGCTATGATGGTTACCTGGATGATGCCGACTCATCCGAAGAAGATGACTTAGATGGCTCAAAGTGTCTTATGCCACTAATGGATTGAGAAGTTAAATCGAGTCGGACAATGAGGACTCGGATATTGACGAGGTAGTTGAATACTTTCTCAAATTTTATAAAGTTGATCTAAAACGATATATTTTCACTTTGGAAGAAAATTATAATTCTTACTCTTTCCAGTTCAAAGAACAAATTGAGTCTCTTACTAATGAGAGTAATGTTTTGAAAAATAATTCGAGAAATTGAGACAAAATCTAAAAGAACTTAAGACGAGTACTCATGCAAATGAGACCGTGTCCGAGTCACTCGTGAATAAGAATGAGCAAATAAAATGAAAGCTCAATGAGTCTCAAGAGCTTATTTTAAAATTCACTCAAGGTCAGCAAAACCTTCATATGCTTTTAGGCTCTTAATGTGTCTCCTTCAAGAAAGAAGCACTTGGTTTTAATGAACAAAATGAACTAAATTCCTATTCTAATATTTTGATAAAGGATTCCAAAACTGTAAAGTTGAGGAAGGATGAGCATGGTCCCATTCATACAAATGAAGAGAGGACTAAGCCCACACCATCTTACAAGAAAAAGCCTTCTCCTCCAGTTTACAAAAGGAAATATTTTCAAAAGAAAGAGGCGTAGACTCTGTTCTCTAGAAGGAAGACCTAGAATCGGACTGCACTCCAAAATTATTCAAATCTGGGTTCCCAAAAGTGCTATTCCTCATAAAAGGACCACACAGGAAATGGAGTTCTTGGGTTCGTAAGAGGAAGTTAGAAGGGTTAGTTTGTTTCTGTCTTGCAAGTAACTCATAAGGAAAAGAAGAAAGGTCATTGGTACTTAGATAGTGATTACTCACACCACATGTCAGGAGATTCAAGACTTGTCTCCGAGCTTGAACATCTTAAAGGAGGAAAAGTCACATTTGGAGACAATAGTAATCGTAGGATGGTAGGGATTGGCAAAATTGGTGAAGGAAACAACACTATCAATCCAGCCTACCTTATTAAAGGACTTAAATACAATCCCCTTAGCATTTCTTAGCTATATGACAAAGGTCAAGAGGTAATGTTCACTCATACCAACTGTTACATCTCTAACGCAGTCACCAAAGAGGCTAAGCTCTCGTGTCCGAGGTTAGGTAACACTTACATTATTCCTCTCTCATATTCAAGTTAGAAATTATCTTATTTGAAAGCATCTATGAATGACAATTCATGAACTTGGCATCATAGACTAGGCCATATTAGCACGCATAATATAAAAAAAAACTTAATCTCATGAGTTCGTTAGGGGTTTACCTAACTGTGCCTTCAAGAAAGATAAAATTTGTGAGGCATGCACAAAAGGTAAGCAAGTCGGATCATCTTTAAGGCACTGAAAACTGTTTCTACATCCAAAGTGTTTGAATTGCTTCATTTGGATTTGTGCGGTCAAATTCTTGTGAAAAGTCTTGGACGTAAATCGTATGTACTTGTTTTTGTTAATAATTTCTCACTATTTACTTGGGTCTCTGAAGAGAACCTTCAAAGAATTCAGAAAGCTCTACAGAAAAATTCAACTGGAGTCTTAAACTCAAATCGAAGGATTCGAACTAACCGTGGAAGGGAGTTCGATTACTCATAATTTACAGACTTCTATGATAAGAATGGCATATCTCATAACTTCATCTGCAGCAAGAACTCCTCAACAGAATGGAGTAGTGGAGAGAAGGAACAGAACACTTGAAGAAATAGGAGGGACTATGATGATTAAAAATGATCCACCTTACTATTTCTGGGTTGAGGCAGATCAACACGAGCAAATTACATACTCAATAGATGCCTCATCGGACGCATCTTGAACAAAACACCTTACAAGCTTTACAAACGGAAGAAACCCAACATCTCCTACTTAAGACCATTCGAGTGTAAGTGTTTTTTCCATAACAATGGTAAGGAGCATCCGACTAAGTTTGATACTCGGGTTAGATGAAGGTATATTTCCGGGTTATTCATCTCATGGCAAAGCTTATCAAGTTTTTAACAAAAGAACTAGCAAAGTGGAAGAAATTTTTCATGTTGTCTTTGATGAAATTGATGTTGGTAGGATAAGTGAGTCCACATTCTCATATCTCGGACTTAACAGAGATGAAGACGACCTTGCATAATCTGTGGGCATTTTCCGATATGAACAAGTGGAGTAAGGACTCGATCTTCTTTGCATAATCTGTGGGCATTTTCTCCATTCATATCATTAACTGAACCCAAAAATGCACTAGAACCCTTAAATGAACCTGAATGGGTGGAGGCCATGCAAGAAGAGCTCAATCAATTTAAAAGAAACCAAGTCTCGACTTTGACAAAACGACCATCTAACCACCCAGTCATAGGAACTAAATGGGTTTTCAAGAACAAACTGGATAAAGAAGGGTTGGTAGTCTGAAATTAGGCTAGACTTGTTGCCTAAGATTATATTAAAGAAGAAGCAATTGGTTGTTGGGAAACCTTTGCACTGTTGCTATGATTAAGGAATTCAGAATCTCTTTGGCATTTGCATCTAACATAAATATTAAGCTTTATCAAATGGATGTCAAGTGTGCTTTTCTGAATGGTTTCATTCAAGAAGAAGTTTATGTTGAGCAACCCCTTGATTTAAAAACTCAAAATTTCTAAATCATGTTTTCAAATTGCAAAAGTTTTATATGGTCTTAAACAAGCTTCGAGTGCTTGGTATGAAAGACTTAGTAGTTTTTTTGGTGGAAAATGATTTCAAAAGAGGTTAGATTGACAAAACTCTTTTCATAAAAACCAAGTGGAAAGATTTTCTTATTGCTTAGATCTATGTTGATGATATCATTTATGGAGCTACTAATGAAACTTTGTGTCAAAAGTTTTCCGAGTTGATGAGATAGGAGTTCCAAATGAGTATGATGGGAGAACTCAACTTCTTTCTTGGTCTACAAATCAAACAGGACAAGGATATCAATCCAAGTATACCAACGAGCTTTTGAAGAAATACAAACTAAAAGATGTGAAGCATGCAACAACACCTATGAATAGCAGTTTGAAACTGGACTCGGATAAGAAAGGTAAAGCTATAGATCGAAACTCTACAGAGGTATGATCGGATCCGTATTTTATCTCACATCTAGTAGGCCGGATATCATGTTTAGTGTTTGCATGTGGGCAGGACTTCAGAGCTAATCCAAAACAATCACATCTCACTATGGTGAAGAGAATTTTTAGATATCTTGCAAGGAATCAGAATCTTGGTTTATGGTTTTCAAAAGACTCGAACCGACTCTCAATGGTTACTCGGATGCTGATTATGCTTGGATACAAAGTTGATAGAAAGAGCACATCAAGAGCATTTCAATTTCGGGTCAATCCCTCATCTCCCGGCACTCAAAGAAATAAAATTTTATTGCTCTATCAACTGCAGAAGTTGAGTACATTGCAGCTAAAGCTTGTTCTACTCGGATTCTATGGATCAAGCAAGTACTTGAAAGATTTAGGACTATCGTTCAAATCTATCCCAATCAAGTGAGACAATCGAGTGCAATAAGCATTACTAAGAATCCGGTTTAGCACTAAAAAATAAGGCATATTGAGGTCAAATATCATTTTCTAAGAGACCATTTTGAGAAAGGTGATATTAACGTTGAATTCATTCCTACAAAATTTCGGTTAGTTGATATTTTCACTAAGCCACTTAGTGAGGATCGGTTTTGTTTTATTAGAAATGAGCATGGCATGATTATGTGTTTTTAAGTGAACATTCCTTGCATAATTATGTGTTATGTGTTGTCCTTTGTTCTAATAACAAATGGATCGGTTAACCGAGTGAAAGTAAGCTATGAGTTATTAGGTCTATGATTGTTCCGAGTCACTCGAAACCATACCGAGTCGGACTTAGTCTTAGAGCAAAATGGACATCAAACTTCGGAATTATCTTTAGATAAATGGAGAATTTTAGAAATATTTTCGAAAAATCTTTCTTCTCTCTCTCTCTCTTTTACACGTCTTTCGACCAGAGAAAACTAGTCGTTGAAAGAAAGCCGCTGGAATGGTAATCGTTGGAGAGCATAACATCACACCGGTCGAGAGTACCGTTGGGTATTCTGGTCGAACGAAGGTCGAAGGCACTTTTTTCGCTATAAATAGCATTCCTTTACTCGCATTTCTTGACTCTACTTACTCGCCTTCTTACTTTCTAAGCATTCTTGCTCACTCACATTCTCTCTCTCTCTTTCTTTGATTTCTAAGCGCCATTTCTTTACTATCTCTCTCGTGTCCTCTCTATTCCTTGAAAAATCTCACCATGCTTAAAAGAGGTTCAACGGCTAATTTGTTGGGGTTTACTACCAAAAAGCCCCTCACCAAAACTCCTCAAGAGGGTACCTCTACTCCTTCTAGGATCTTTATCACTAAACATCTCACGTTGGATGATAAATTCTTTCCAACCACTTCCTTTTTGTGGTTGCCGCACATAAAAAGCACTCGAGTATACAATTTCTTGTGCTTTAGTGAATTTATTTATCCTAAACTAGTTGCCAAGTTCTAGTCTAATATGTCCTACTCGAGGGAATCATTACCTCACGAGTTCAAGAGAAGGTTGTTCGTGTCACACTCTCTCTTCTTCACGGAATTTTCAAAGTCTTCTCTTTTCTTAACTCGTAATCCCATCCCATTTATGGAGATTGCTGATGAATTCTTAGAGAAGTATGCCAAGGAGATCCCCGAGTCACGCAAAACTTCTCGGTGACTTAGATGAAGACTAAGGCCGACTACTCTGTTTCCTTTTGATGAGAACATTCTTCTCTCATCATTCAAGCAAAGAGAATCCCAACTCCATGATTCTCAAAGCTTAATTTGAAATTTTAGAGGGCTACGACGTAGACCTCTTCCCCTCTATTATTAAGCGGATGGCCGCCATGCTAGCTCGGTTCAAAAATATGCTCCATTTCCCTTCGAGCCCTTCCGACATCTCGGTGTGGTTGGTAGAAAAGAGCTTCTCGGCTACGAGTAACAGGAAGTCAAGCCTAGTGTCCGGGTTGATGGGTCTATGTTCAAACCTCGCTTCACCCCATTCCACTCGGACTCAAACTCTTCTACCACTTCCTCCACCCTTTGTTGGTCCCTCCACCTCTCAACCCCTCCTACAGACCTCGATCGTTATGTTTAGCATGTTAGTAGACAAAATTTTCTCTATGTCCGAAGAACTTCGCAACACCCTCCGCTCTCTAAAAATTGTCCTTGAAGGCCTAGTTATCAACCATAAGACTCGGACAGTCTCGGATCCGGAGAACCACAATCTATTGATCAAGCTCAAGTGCATCATCAATAAGCAGCATGAGTAGGTCTAACTTCTTCAAGAACGCAGATCCAAGGCCGCCCGTGGCCCGGAAAGTTCGGATACTTCGAGGAGTCCTCTAGTGCAGCCAAGTCTATCTCGACTGAGGTCGAAGAAGAAGAAGTTGCAAGCAACTCCGAGTCCTCTAGGAATTTGATCATCCTTAAGATTGACTGAGATGGAATTTATACCTTATCTTTTAGACTTAGAAAATAATACTCAAATATACTCAAGGAATTAACACTATAATTCCGAGAATTATTTCCTTCGAATTATTTGACAAATATGATAAAGTAAAAGATGGAATTTATTTCCTTGAGAATTATTCTCAAGGAATTAACAACTCGAGTCTTCTAGAAATTATTTAGTAGCTCAAATAATTTATTTCCTTGAGAATTGTTTGACTCGATCAAGTTCTTAAACTCGATCTTTTACTCTCTGTACTTGATCACCCTTAGGATTAACTCAAATGGAATTTGAGTATATTGAATATTAGACTCGGAAAATTCAACTCTTCTAGGCTAAAGATAATGAAGCATTTAATTATGCTGATTTAATTATTATCTATACCTAATCTTGGACCTTAGTACTTATACTTTGAGAACTAATGTGCTTTGCTTTTTGTACGTTATTCAAACAAGCCTAAATCATTTTTGAAATACAAAAGCAATCGGCTTCTAGTCTGTCAATCACCGATGAGACGAGTTCTATCTACTTCTTAACATGGCTCAAACACCGTGTCGTGGTTGTCTATTTTCAAAATTGGAAAACTCCAACTCTAGGCTTAATGGTTGTTTCCACCACAACTTTTAGTTACCATCAAGTGATTGGACCATCTTTTGGAGCCAAGAGCCGTTGCACAATGTTCACATCCCAACGAATCTTTTCGAGTGACCCGGAAGAACCGTTACAACGGCTAGTAAAGAGTTATGTCCAAAACCAAGACTCAACAGATCATTCTTCCTGGTTATGTATATTTGAATAAGCTCTACTCAGAAAGTGCACACATATTAAAAAAGAAGATCGAGTTATTACCCTACTGTTGATATTAGAAAGAATGTTCTCAAGTGGGATGACTAGATGCATATTTGAAAGCTCTACTTGTCCTCTCGATTTACTAGGGAGGTTGGTTAAACAGGTTGTTCTTTAGTTAGTTGATCTTGCAGAGCTTCTGCATTTGTTTGTTGTTAAGCATTCGGAGTTGGCTCTTGAACTTGTTTATTCCGAGTCACAGCATTCCGAGTTGACTCGTTATGAGTTACCTTAGTTCTTCTATTTTGACCCTTTCGAGCTCAACGTCAGTAATATCATCTTCATCTCTCGCTAAGCTTCGGATCTGAGAATGTTGAATCACTTATCCTACCATGATCAATTTCATCAAAGACAACATGGACATTTTCTTCCACTTTGTTAGTCCTTTTGTTAAAAATTCGATAAGCTTTACTATGAGATGAGCAACCCGTAAATATACCTTCATCTAATCTAGCATCAAACTTAGTCGGATGTTCCTTATCATTGTTATGCATAAAGGTTTACATCCAAATGGTCTAAAGTAAGAGATGTTGCGTGTCTTACCTTATATAGCTCATAGGGTGTCTTCTTCAGAATGGGTCTAATGAGGCATCTTTCGAGTGTATAGTTTCTTGTGTTGATCGCCTCAGCCTGTAAATAGTAAGGTAGATTATTTTCAATCATCATGGTCCTTCCTATTTCTTAAAGAGTTCTATTCTTTATCTCCACTACTCCATTCCGTTGATGAGTTCTTGGTGTACGTAAGTTGTAAGCGATGTCATTCTTATCACGTAAATCTGCAAATTCGAGTAGTCGAACTCCTTTCCATGGTCGGTTCGTATCCTTTTGATCTCTCGTCTAAGACTCCACTTGAATTTTCCTGCAAAATCTTAGTGAGCTCTTGAAGGCTTCATTCTTGTTGTTCGAAAACATACCCAAGTAAATCGTGAATAATCATAAACAATGACAAGCACATATGATTTACCAACCACACAAATCCATATGAGTACTTTGGATGAGAAAGATCTCACACGAGGAAATGGTAAGAAAAATTATGAGAAGTTTACCAAAGAGAAGATGGGGGTCCCAAGGCGGAATGACCGTTGAGACTTGTTCTAGACTAGTGAGTTTTAGTAGCCGTTATAACGGCTAGTCTAAGTCACTCGTAAAAGATCTGTTGAGATGTGAATGTTGCGTAACGGTTCTTGGCTCAAAAAGATGGTCCAATAATTTGCTCGTTGATTGAAATCGATGTGCAAACAAGTATTAGACTCAAAGTAGCAGTTTTCCGGTTTCGGAAATAAACAACCATACACTCGTGTCCGAGCCAACTCCGTAAATGCTTAATCTTTGTCTCCCGATGTTTAACGGTTAGAAATCGATTGCTTTTGTATTTCAACAAGTAGATTAGGCTTATTTGAACAGCGAACAAAAGCAAATCACAAGTGGTACTCAAAGTATAAAAATACTTTGGTCTAAGATTAGACACATATAATAATTAAATCAAAGCAATTAAGCACTTAATTATCTTCGACCTAAAAGAGTGAAATTTTCTCGAGTGTAATATCCATTAGGTTCAGATTCCATTTTGAGTCAAATCTCAAAATGAACAAGTTAGAGAGAATAAAATATCAGGATACATGAACTAGATCAAGCAAATAATTCTCCATAAATAAACTGATTTACAAATTAGAATTAACACAAGTAATTCAATTTTCACTTGAAACACAAAGTCGGTGCTCGGAATAAAAGTCTTAGAGAAGTTATTTACTCATGCGATAGTTCTGAGTTGTGTTTGAGTGGGTCAAGAAACAGCTTCATAGTGATATGCAAATTAACTAGTTTATAAGTGGATCAAAATAGGATGAAACTTAGATATAAGTTTCTATAAGGCTCAGAATGACTTAGAATCAAAACCCAAGAGATATAGAAAGTAATACCCGACTCTTCACTACACTCGTATGAAGATGGAAAGATCAAGAGCTTTACCCAAGGAGAAGTCGAGTACACCACTAAATATAATGAAAAATACACGAAGAACTTCACAGCCATGAAATATCTGATATGCACAATCAACTCGAAGAATACAACAGAGTGTTTGTATATGACATAGCTAAAGAGGTATGGGATACCTTAATTAACACCCATGCAGGAACCAGCCAAGTGAAGTAAGCAAAGATAAGTTAGTTTCTTCATAAATACAAGGGGTTCAAAATGGAGCCCGAGGAGAACATCACTCAAATGTACATTCGTTTTACTGAGATTTCCGACAATCTCAAATCTCTGGGTAGAAAGATCTCTCACGAAGTACTTATCGAATAATTATGAGAAGTCTACCGTAGAGAAGATGGTTTCCCAAGGTGATAACAATCAAAGAAGCTCAACATCTTTCCAAGCTAAAACCAGATGAGCTTATTGGGAAGCTGCTCACTCATGAGCTTTACCTAGAAGAGAAGGAAGTTGAGGTCAGCACCCAAAGAAACATTACACTCAAAGCCTCAAAAGACAGAGGACAAAGTCCGAGCTCCTCGGACTCGAAGAGGATCCCATGGCACTCATTGTCCGAGGATTCAAGAAGATGATGAAATAAAAAATGACAAAAGAGGCTAAAGCAGGAGTTCTATAAGAAAAGACAAGAAAGGAAAATACTCATCGTCGTCCAATTATTCTTTAACTAAGAACTCGGTCTGTTTCGAGTATGGTAGCAAGGACCATATAGTCAAAGATTGTCTAAAGAGAAAGAAGGACAGAAAGAAGAAAAAGGCTATGGTGGCTACCTAGTGTGATGATGGTTCCTCTAAAGATGATGATTCCGATAACCTAAATTGTTTAATGGCACTAACAAATTCGAAACTGGATCCGAGTTAGATAGTGATGATTCGGATGCTAAGGAAACCAATCCTCGAACGTAATTAATTATTTAGTCAAGTTTTCCGAACTTCATGTTGCAAGATATATCTTTACTTAGCAAGAAAAGTCTAATTTTGATTCTTTTTAATTCAAAGAGCAACTACATTCTCTTACTACTAAGAGTATCACTCTAAAAAGGAATTAGAAAAACTTAGATAGAAGCTCAATCGGCCTCAATAGTTGGTGTTAAAACTTACTCAAGGTCTCAAAAACCTTGATCTTTTACTTGGCTCTCAGTGTGTCTAATTTAGAAACGAAGGTCCTCGTTACAATGCCGATGAGAAAAACAATTCTTATAACAATCATATCAAAACCGATCCTAGAACCGTTAAGTTGAGGAAGGCTGAGCATGGTCCCATTAACGCACGAGAGAGAAGGGATCGAGCCTATACCACTTTTCATGAAAAAGCCTTCTCAACTTATTTACAAAAGAAAAGAAAAGTGATAAAAGAATGAAAAACGAGAAATAAAAGATTACATCGGTCGGGAGGAAATTAAAGTGATTACATCCCTTAAACCACAATACAGAAAGCAAATAAAACTGACATAAATATAATCGTTCGAAGGCTGAATTATGGCCATCAAGTTGTCCCAGCTTGTTGGTCCGGATCTCTACGCCGGATTTTTGGATGCAATGGTGACAATCCGAAGAAAGGGCTAGTTTTGTGAATTGTTTCTAGGCTATGGTAGTGATCAGTTGAATGGGTGCCCACAAATTAGAATAATCGATTATTTTTAGCTCTTCGCATGGATTCAACGGTAAAAGATGAATGTTTGTAGAAAATTTGGCGAGTAATGGTTAGATGAGAACATTTAAGTTGGTTTTTAGCGACGATGATGCTAAGGCAGGAAGCCATATGGGAATAAGAGCCAAGGCTCTCTACTTATAGGAGAGGACCTAGGTCACAAATATGGTTTGCCTCTTATCGCCCGTCCAATCACCTGAAATAAACTGGGCCATTTCTTAAGAGATACAATTGAATCGGAGGATGATAAAACTAGATAGAACCTAGGTTAAAATGAAGGAGACGGGCGCCAGCCAACCGGATCCTCCTAGGGTTTTGTACCCTAGTTGTGTCTCCAAGGACTCTCCAAGCTCAAAACGCAGCGTTCCACCATGCTTCTAGAAGGCGGGCGTCGGCCACGACGTCATTTAGAGGGGAAAGCTTCTAGCCTCGTGTGGGCTATCTCGTGAAGCTCAAAATGCAAGCACTTTGATGCTCCCGATCATTAAATGCAACACTTTAACGTCGTCTTCGGGTTTTCAGCTCCTTGTCTAACTTCGACAAAAGTAGAATGTAATATTCCGTACTTGGAATTTCCCAACACATATCATGGGACTCCACATTCTCTAAAGGCTCGGCCCAGCTATTTGACGATCCGAAAGAAAACAGGATTTATAGACGGACCCAAGGCAAAAGGCTATTGAAGTGGTGCTTGGGGTTCATTGTGGTTTAATGGTTTACATTACACCGATCGATCACGCTCGGAATCCAAATCCACGAACAGGACAAGAAAAACAAGATAAAGGATGACACTTTTAGGTATCTACACTCATACTCCTGAATTTTGTCCTCCATGGGGTGCACGGCAAGAAAAAGCATGAATGCTTGGTGCCTCATGGTAAACCAAATGAGTGTGCTATGAGTGGAGAGTAACCACCTTCCCAATAATTAAGGCTAGTTGGGCCCACGAGGTTGGTAGTTTGATCACTTGTAAAAGATGTTCTTGAGGGTAAACCCGAATGGTTAAAATTAAAAGCAACTATGTCTAAGGTTGCCTAAATGCAACATGCCTACTGCAAAAACACATTAAGAAAACTCACAACTCAAAATTTCATGTTTCACCCTCTTAATAAGTGACACTTCTCCAATGGAGTTGGCACTTTAGGAACAATGACCCCGTCCTTACCGGATCGGGCCAAGGTTCCCCAATATTGTCGTGGTTTTTAACGATTCTTTTTGAAGATGATTTTGAAAGTTAAATTTAGAGAATAGGGTTGTGTCTCTTTTTAATATTTCTAATTTTTTATAATTCAATATAAAACACTTTAAGCAAAATAGTGATTGACGATTTTATTAATCTTTTATTTATAGAAATTAATTTCGAAGTCTCGGGATGACATTTGATAATACAAAAAATAACAAGAACATAGCTTACATTCTACCGCAAGGCTTTTGTGCCAAAAGGTGTGCAAACATCGGTTTAGACCTAGAGCCTTGCTCGGTGACTCGTTGTAGACACCTAAAAAGTGTCATCCCTTTTCTTTTTATTTATTTGTTTGCATAGTGAAAAAATCACGAGTTCTATTTATGGATTTGGACCACAGAATAAATTTGATTAGTGGGACGGAAGCTAGTAAACCACAAAGAACGCTTAGCACCAAAAATATCATTTCACCTTGGGTTTGTCAAAATACCCCTATTCTTTAAGACGATCCAAGCCCAGGCCAAGCCTCTAGAGACATAAGAGTCCAAGTCGTTGCGTACCAAGAAATTCCAAGCTTAGAATTTTGCAATTCACTTTTGTCCAATCAGCACACGATTTGAAAACCTCTAGACGTTAGGCGTTGCATTTCATGATAACAAGTACCAAAGTGTTGCGAATACACTTCAAGACAGCTTGCCGGATACTAGGGGCTTCCTCTCGCCAAACGACGTCACTTCGTGGTCGGCACCGCTTACCACTTTTTCTCACCTTGAAATGTTGTGTTTTGGGCTAAGGAATCCTATTGCAGCGTTGAACGCTCGAAACCCTAAGCGAGCACCTTGGTGGCTGGCGGCCCAACTTCGGTTCTATCCCATTTTATCTTATTCTATCCGGTCTTGTTAATTTAGTTTTGGCCCGATTTTTCTACTTAATTTTGGATGGCTGGCCGAGTGTAACCCTAGGTCATTTATGACCTACTCTCCTCCCTATAAATAGAGAGCTTAGACTCTCGTTCCAGCGACGACTTTTATACTTAGCGCTACGCTGTCGAACCATAACCTCAAACAACTCATCCCTTAGCGTCACGCAATCGAAACATTATTAAGAGCGATTAGATGCTCCTGTTTTCGATCACTTAGTGTCTTTTCAGCCCCTTCCTATTTTACTCTTCACCCTAACCACATCTAAACCTGGAAACTTCATCATTCATCTTTACACCAACTCATCTCCACAAATACACACAAAAATCCCTCTTATTCACCACTGTCGCATTACCGGATCCGGATCCGAGATCTAGATCAGCAAGTCGCACAACCCGAGGGCACTAAATCATTATTCAAATCAGGTGTACTTATTTATTTTATTTATCGTTTTTAGTATTGTGGAGAAACATGTATAGCTTTTAATTCCTCACTCCTTGATGTAATCCTTTTAGTTTCTTTTCGCTTTCATTTTCTTTCTTTACTACTTTCTTTACTCGCTTTCCTTATATGATATGGTTGCTTCAATTTCCAAATTGCAGGTTGTGTGCTTGTGTTTGATATATTATTTTAATGCATTACTCGAACTAGTAATGGCCGTCATTTGACGGGCGAAACGGAAGGGCTTATCCTTACATTTCATACCCTCACCCTCACCCCGAATCCGATTCTCAATTTTGAGATGGATGGAGTCATTTGTTTTCTTTTTTAGTCTTAGCTTTTCCGGTACTAAGAATGGAAGAGTAAATTTTACTTTTGTTTTGTTAGTTTTTCTTTCATAGTAATCGATCGGCGTCTCCCTTTGATTTATTTCTTTTAGATCCGCTTCACGACTATTTTCCGATTGAACAAAAGAAAAACAGGTGATGGATTTGTCAAGCCAAGCTAGAAGCCGAGGTTGACTCTCTCAAACTTGGGCCCTGGCCGGCGCCAGCCACTCTTGGGTGTAGAAGGCAAGGTCGGTAGACGGGGCTCGGGTGCAAACCGGTGTTTTCACACCAATTTGTCCTAGAGCCTTACAAAGACAAACAAAACCCCTAATTTTATTTATTGTTTGATTAGGAAAAATATCATGGGCTTTTGAAAATAATTTCTAAAATAAAATAATTAATAAAACCGTCATTCAAACTTTACTTAATTCATTTTAAATTAGATTTAATAACATTTGAAAATCCAATAAAAGTATCATCCCCACATTTTAAAACCATCTTCAAAACCCTAAAACATTCGTGGGGAAGCTAAGTAGGCCCCGCTGGCCATGGTTCCTAAAGTGATGACTCACTGGGGATGAATCACTTATTAAAAGGGTGAAACATAAAAATTTGAGTATTGAGTTTTAATAATGTATTCGTATTAGTCATCCTACATTTTAGCAAGCTTTGAACATAGTTTATTACTCGTTGTTGGAATATTAGGTTTTTTGACCCCTTGTCAAACACTTCAAATAAGAAGGCTTTTACTCGTATCCCGGTAGGCCTAATTAGGCTTGATTGCAAAATGAAGGCAGTACCTCTTCCCTCATGGCATGCGCTATTGGTTTACTCGGAGGCACTAAGGATTGTAGCATTTTTTTCTTGTCGTGCCCCACATGGAAGATTAAATCATTAAACTATGAGTCAGCATGTGTCCTACCTAGTCTTGACGTCTTTTGACAATAGACCTTTTTAACTATTAGGTGGTACCTTGTCTTCATTTGCATGATTGGATGAGTGTGATTGTTTTTAGATTTAATCATCTACCCGTGAGCCTTTAAGGATAGGTGAGGAGCGCTGAATAATCCTTGCATGGGTTCAAAAATAAAATTCAAAATAAACCTTTTGAGTTGGTTCAATTTGTGCATTCTAACCAAAAGCCCAAATTTAGTTTCGATTCTTAAGTTGGTCCAATAAACCTTTTTGATTTGGTCAAAAAAATTTCGAGTAGCCATAAATAAATTCATCTCGCAACTAGGTGTGTCTTTCTTTGCATTGAGCCAATCAAATTCATCTCAATCTAAGAAACTCCATTTGCATCATTGAATTTCACTTTGGTCCATTGCATTCTTTATCTCGCATCCAAATAAAAGAGCATATCATTTTCTTTTTCTCTTAGGATCGAGTCGTTCCTCGGGTCTAGCACTTAAGCCCCTTCTCCTCAAAAATATTTTCCCACAAGCCAATCCCGAATACCTACTGTTTTGGGAAGCGGAATAAGGAAACCAACTCGGATAGAAAATCCTTGCCCGAAGCAGCTAGGGAATAAGAAGTATACCATGACATCAGTAAAGTCAACACCAACACGTCCTACATTAGCACGCACCACATCAGTACGTCCCTCACCTTTACGTGTGACACTAGTGTGCCACCCGCGTACAAAGCATAACTTTCCTCTAAAAATGGCTAACCAGCCACAATAAACTCCCATTATAACCTTTATCAACAACTCTGTTGCTAAGATCAAGGCTCACGATAAGAGGATCAAGTCTATATATAAAACCCTTAGTATCATACTGAAAGAACTAGGGAAGGAATCAAAAGCAGGAGGATCGCGCCCAAAACCTCAACCCAAGCCTCGGCTCCGATCCACAAATCGACCGGATAGAGAAGCCGCTACAGGAGTCTACAATGTTCAATAACTACTATCCGGCCAAGGGATTTTCTTCAATCCCAAAAGGGAAGCTACCCCCAAAATTCACCATGCCTAATATCAAGTTCGACGGGACCAAAAACCCTCTCCACCACGTGAGTATCTTTGTGGGGGCAATGACTTTGAAGAATGTACTTGGAGGACACATACCGCATAATCTTCCCATGCACGTTTGACACGGGTGTCATGAAGTGGTATAATGTTGTTGACCCATACAAGGTCACAAATAAGTTATTTGTACACATGGCTCGATACACCGTTTAGGGTTGTTTGTTTCCAAATCTAGTAAACTTCAACTTTGTGTCCAACGGATGTTTCCACCCCAAATTTCAATTACAACCAGAGGGATGGACTACTTTTTAAGCCAAGGATCACCACACAATGTTCACATTTCAACGGATCCTTTTCCGAGTGACTCGGATAGCCGTTACAACGGTTATTGAAGCTCACTAGTCTAGAACAAGCCACAATGGTCATTATACCCTGCAGTGTATAAAAAGGAGCAATTTCATAAGACTTGAAGATTGCTTAACACATTGCTTAACACTTAGCGCATTCTTACTCAATCTTCGACTTACAACTCTAATTTTGTATTTTCTTACTTTCTAAGTTGTAAAGAAAGCCTTATAATCACTTCTACTCTTTCTAATTTCTTTCTAAGTTCCTTGACTGAGCTGTAAGGGTTAAATCAGGTCGGTTATCTCTTAGTGTAAAGGTTATCTCATTTAGGAAGTACTAGATGAGATAAGAGAGCTTCTAGGCCTAGGAAAATTTGTAAGGGAATTGTCTAAGGGAGCAATTATGTAAAGAGTCAGTCCTTGTAATTTGTTATATGTTTATTTCCTTTTCCTATTTTCCATAAAAAAAAAATACCAACCCCAATTGTACTTCCTTTTGAACTACGAAGGCCTCGATTTCCAATTTCGTAGATACGTAGGAAGCCCATGAGGTTCGGCCCCAAAACTAATCTTTTTCCCAATTTCCATTTCCCATTTTCCAATACCAAAGCCACTTTGCCATACCAAAGGGAGTAGAAGTCAATAGGGAACCATGTTGTTTTTCATCTAAACCGTCGGGATCACGGTTCATCGCCAGCAGTAGTACATCATAGTTCGAGCGACCTACCCTTTTTAGACTTCACTTTAGGGAGTGGGGGCTAAAATACAAATTTGGTTTTTATCTTAGAGTAAAGTGTTGCGTACATCTCTGTTGTATGAGTCAAAATCCTCAAAATATAAAAATTAATAACCAAGCACCCTACAAGGAATATTCAAACAAGTAGCATCAAGCATCAAATCGCCGTCCGGAAGGTCACTAGCATCACCACCTTCAAAGAGATTCCATCAAAGCCCGCCAACTCTCAAACATTCAAGAAGAGTTGGACACAACCACCCAAGAAGAACGTGAGGGCTCATGATTGAAAAGATCATACAATAACCTCAAGAATACTCACCGCAACACACCAATCTTCTACCATACCAACACAAGGAGCTATTAGAACACAAAATAAAAGCTAAAAATATAGTGTATTTTATATTGTCATCCCTTACCTCCTTTAATTTGGTATTTTATATTGTGGCCTGATGATGTAATCTCGAGTCCTTTTTAGGGATGTAGATCACGGACTGAAGTTGATTGGTTCAACGGAAGCCAATAAACCACAAAGAAACCCCAAGACCACATAAATAGCCTTCTTCTTTGGATCGATAAAAATCCCTTTTTCCTATGAACGATCCAAGTCCGAGTCATGCCTCTAGAGACAACAGGGTCCAAGTGCTGCATACTGGGAAATTCTAGGCTCGGAATTCAACATTTCACGTTTGTCCAATCGCACAAGAAGTGGAAGACTTGAAGATGGCGTTAGAAGTTGTATTCCTTGATCACAAGCATCAAAGTGCTGCATTTAAGCTCCAAGACAATCCATTCGAGACTAGGAGCTTCCTCCCTCAAAACTAAGTCATATGGCAAGTGCCCCCTACCTGGACATTTAAAGTGAAATGCCGTGTTTTGGCTAGGAGACTCCCTTTGCAGGACGGAAAGTCACAAAACCCTTGGTTTCCTCGGGTGGCCGACGCTCCCGACTAGGATTCTATCTCGGTTCTATCAGGTCTTATCCCTTCATTTTGGCCCGATTTTTTTTACCATTTATGCTCAGCTTTGGACGGCTCACCAAGGGCATGCCCTAGGTCATTTGTGATCTAGACCTCTACCTACAAATAGAGCGCCTTGGCTCTCATTTCGCATTTGTTTTTGCCTTTGCGCTACGCTCCTCCATATTACCTTGAACGACTTTCCCTAAGCATCACTCTACTCGAAAAGTAACTTTAAACATTACTTTTACTAAACATCGCCACAAAATCCTCGCTAAGAACTAACGAATATTCAGTTATTTTGATCTCGTTGGCATTCATTCAACTCATCCTTCCTATTCTCTACTAACTTACCTTCATAAAATTCACAAAAAGCCCTTTCCCTGACTCACGACCATTACATCACCGGATCCAGTGCGAAGATTTAGATCTGTAGGTGGGACAACTTGAGGGCACCGATCCGGCCTTCAAACGATTATTTATTTTATGCTTTTTATTGGTTTCCATGTTAAGGAGAAGAAATGTATCGCTTTTATTTCCTCCCCGTTCGATGTAATATTTAATGTTTCTTGCTTTCTTTTCTTTCTCGGTTTTTCCTTTCTTTTGCTTTTATTTTCTTCACCGCTTTCCTTCAATTCGCTTTTTATTACATTTTTGGTTGCTTTGTTTTCCTTTAGCATGTTGTTTGCTTGTGTTTACTACGTTATTTTAATTCACTACTTAAACTAGTAATGGCTGTCTTCGGAGGGCGGAACGGAAGGATTTTCCCTACATTCCGTATGCTCACCCCGAATCCGATTCTCGGCTTTAAGACCGGTGGAGTAACTTTTTAGCCTCTTTTGGTCTTAGTTTTCTTATACCAAGATTGGAAGAGAAAATTTTATTGATTTTCTTTTTATTAGTTTTTCTCTCCTAAAAACGTACTCGTAGAGTCCTTATTTTGTCTGTATTTCTATTCAAATCACATCTCGGTTATTTTATGATCTGCAGTACAAAATTTAGGGATTCTAAACCCGCCTGCCTGGCCAAAGACTTAGGCTGATCTGTTCAGCCATGGCCCGTGGCCGTTGCCCCCGACCACCAAGTGTTGGACTCGGCCAAGACCGAGTGGTCGATGGATGTGGCTTAAGTCCAAACCGGTGTTTTCACACCGGTTTGGCCCTAAAGCCTCATGGCGGATTTGAAACCCTAACTTTTTTATTTTGTTCAATTGAGAAATAACATCCCGAGATTTAAGAAAATAATTTCTAAAATAAAATAATTTAATTCAGGTTTAACTTGATTTAAAAAAATTCGAAATCTAAATAAGAGATCAATCCCAACTTTCAAAAACCATCATCAAAATCATTAATCATCCGTTAAAACATTCTAGAACCCTAACGTAAAGCGATTCGTGGGGATACTCGGTCGACCGGCCTGACCCGGCTCAAAGGGGAAGGCTGTGGTTCCTACAAGTGGTGACTCGACTAGGGATTAATCACTTATTGAGAGGGCGAAACATGAAAATTTTAGTAGTGTGTTTTAATAATGTATTTGCGTTAGGCATCCCGTATTTTAGCAACCCTTTGAACGTAGTTTATTTCAAGTGTTGGACCATACGACAAATTTATTTTACCCCTTGTTAACATTTCTAGTAAGAGGCTCCTACTACGTCCCACGCAGGCCCAACTAGGTTTGATTGCTAACGGAGGCGGTATCTCTTCCTTCATAGCACGCACTTTTAGTTTACCGAGAGGCACCGAGGATTCTAACATTTTTTTCTTGTCGTGCACCACAAAGAACACTAAATCATCGGACTATGAGTCACCATGTATCCTACCCAGTCTAAACCTTTTTGACCATAGATCGTTTTTACTATTAGGTGGCACCTTGCCTTCATTTACGTGCTTGAATGAGTGTGATTGTTTTAAATTTAATCTTTTGCTTTTGAGCCTTTTGGGTTAGGTTAGGAGTGCTGATTAGCCCATGCATGGGTGCAAATAAAATACCATAGTGATTTTTCTTAGGTCGGTCCATTATGTGCATATAGCCAAAAGTCAAATAACTTTTTCCCTTTTAGGTCCACCGATTACATGCATTTCCGAGTCATATTAAAACTTTCTCTAAGCGGTCTAAGTAGTCACCACCAGTCCATCCAAAAAGGTCATACAAAGGTCTCCTTTATCTTTTGGTTAGTCGATCCGTCTTGTTGACCTTCTTTTCTTTTATTTTTATTTTCATTTTGCAATCCCATTTTTTCACATTCAATTTAGCCAAAATAAATTCATCTCAAATTAGGTGAGTTTGTTTTACATCTTCGCATTTCATTTAGCCACACTAAATTCATCTAAAATTAGGTGAGTCTCGTTTTGTATTTTCACATTTCATTTAGCCAAAATAAATTCATGTCAAATTAGGTCGATCTGTTTTACATCTCTACATTTCATTTAGCAAAAATAAATTTAACTTAAATTAGGTGAGTCCGTTTTGTATTTTTTACATTTCACTCAGTCGATCTGTTTTACATCTCTACATTTCATTTAGCGAAAATAAATTTAACTTAAATTAGGTGAGTCCGTTTTGTATTTTTTACATTTCACTTAGTCAAAATAAATTCATCTCAAATTAAACAAGTATGTTTCTCATTTTCACATGTAATTTAGCCAAAATAAATTCATCTCAAATTAGGTGTGTCTATTTTGCATCTTTATATTTCATTTAGTCGAAATAAATTCATCTCAATTAGGTGAGTCTGTTTTGCATTTCATTTAGCCAAAATAAATCATCTCAAATTAGGTGAGTCCGTTTTGCATTTGCATTTTATTTAGGCAAAATAAATTCATCTCAATCATCTCTAGTTAGGTCAGTCTATTTTGTATTTTTATTTTATTTAGCCAAACTAAATTCATCTCAAATTTGGTGAGTCTATTCTACATTTCATTTAGTCAAAATAAATTCATCTCAAATTTGATGAGTCTATTTTGCATCTTTATATTTCATTTAGCCAAAATAATTCATCTCACATTAGATGAGTCCGTTTTGCATTTACATTCATTTAGCCAAAATAAATTCATCTCAAATTAGGTGAGCCCATTTTGCATTTCATATTGCATTTTAGCCAAAACAAATTCATTCCAAATATTGGGAATTGCATTATCATATTTCATCTAGCCAAAATAAAAGCATATTCCAATAAGGATCAATCATTCATGGATTACGCATTAGCTAAATCATAAAATCATCCCTATGTAAGTCATAAGTCATCGTATGCACTCCATCTTTCTATTGTATAGTTTATGTGCATCCAAATAAAAGCATTCATAGTCTCTTCTGGTCTTGCACTGAAGTTTGTTCCTCCGAAGTGTGGTATTCTTTCACATGATCCTAAGCTTCATCCTTTGGGCTACGAAAAGGGAAATATACCGCAATTGAGTATCGTCGGAATCTAAGCTCCAAAAGGTTAAAATGCCTCAATAAGGAGTCTAACACATATTATCCCCACTTTGCATTATGTTCTACTCGCGGTCCACACCGTTGTGTCATATTTCGGTGCACATGACACCGATTCAAGTATATTTCTTGTCGTAAGACAAGCACCGACCAAGAATTCCCTTCCAATGGACGAAACCCTAGAACAATCTTCTATTCTCGCTTTGCTTAATGAGAACTCAGCCAGGGTAGAAGCTAGGATAGATGCTCAAGACGAGAAGATAACATCTATATCAAGTGATCCGAAGGCTATCCCGAAAGCTATTGAGGACAAGTAATAGAGATCGGAAGCGTAATGATTAAGACAAGGAGGGAGAGTAGGTCCTCCGCCTTCACCTAGTTTATCTCCTCCAAACAGTCCTCAAATAAGAATCCCCTAACCATCAATCCAAACCTCAGCCCCATCCACGCATAAATCAAATAGAAACAAATGTTAAGGAGCCATCCATGTTCAATAATCACTATTTTGATCATAAGGGATTCACTTCAATCCTTAAAGGGAAACTACCCCTAATTTTATCCTCGCTCGAAATCAAGTTTAGAGGTTTCGAGAATCCTCTTGATCATGTTCGTAACTTCTTAGGAGCAATGACTCTTAAGAACATTTCAGAAGACACTTACCACATTATTTTCCTATGGACTTCGATACTAATGTAATGAAGTGGTATAACGCGGTTGACCCACGCAAGGTCGCCAACGAGGTTGATTTGTGCAATGAGTTCCTACATCAATAGTCCTATAACAATAATTTACCAGTTACTCTCGGAGACTTGGAGTTGATTAAGCAATGTGAGAAAGAAAACCGTACAGCACTTCCTCATTAAATGGAGAGCAAAGGCTACCTACATGGTAGACTAACCCTCGAAGAAGGACCAAGTTAGGATTATCGTAAATGAAGACTCGGACACTCGCTCAATACTTTTCCGAGTCGTATAAAAGGAATCGAGTATAGCAATCTCGTACTCATAAAGTTTTGATTCCAAGGCATTCTCCGTATCTCGAAACTTCTTTGAGTAAAATGGTATCTTCTCTAAGTGATACAGACTTTTACTTCTTATATTTCTTACTTATCCGTAAGTGACTCGAAAACCGATTCTTTGTTATGAGTCTAGCATCACTCAGATTTATCGCAGATTTAGTGGACTAGTGTTTCACCTTCTCTCACTCATAATCGACTTCCGGTTATAAGTTCTATTTTGTTATAATCAGTATTACTGGTCTGTTTCATACTTAGTCTATATCAAGTTACTTCACTCGATATTCTTTACTCGAACTTGATTCTTCGCTTAGACTAAGTCGGATGGAATTCGAGTATCATGGATATTAGACTCGGAAAATTCCATTTCGTTTCTGACTCGGATAATCAGTTGTTTAATTATCTTAATAATTTTATTATCTCGTGTCTAATCTTGGACCAATGTATTTTATACTTTGAGAACCAAAATTGATTTACTTTTGTAGGTTATTCAAATGAGGATACACCTTTTTCAAACCACAAAAGTAACCGGCTTCGAATGTTAAATCACCAGCAGACATGGCTTTTCACCTTCTCTCGCTCCAGTCCCAATAGACTGTGTCGTGGCTGTCTGTTTCCAAATCTGGAAAACTGGAACGTCAAGCTTAACGGTGGTTTCCACCTTATCTTTCAAGACACCGCCAATGGTTTTGGGACTTCCAAGAGAGTTAAACTGTTGTCCAACATTCACATTACAACGGATACTTTCTGAGTGACTCAGGAAGCTTCTATCAATGGTCACAGAGGACTCTCGGTCAGTAGATGAAGATAACGGCTACTTTGCTTGGTTATCTATTAATAGAAGCCACCTTACAAGACTTGAAGATTGGCCGAACATATTGTTAATACACATACTTGCTCAAAGTCATTGTATTTACTTTCAATCTTCTACTTACAACTCCCACTCGTAATTCATTACTTTCGAGTTGTAAGGTCTTGTACTCAGTTACACACTCTCTCTTACATTCTTTGTATGGTCCCTTGACTAAGCTGTAAGGGTTAACTCAGCTTAGTTGTCCCTAACTGTAAGGGTTATCTCAGCTTGGAAGTACTAGATCGGATAAGGGAATTTTTGAGTCTAGGAAAACTTGTATAGAGTTGTCTAAGGGAGCAACTCGGCTTCGACCGATTCACGGTGTTTTGTGGACTCAAAATAGTGAATTTGACTTCGTGTCCGGATTGACACGGTCCGTGGTTTTCTCGCCCCGGGAGGGTTTGCACGTAATCTCTAAGTGTTATATTTCCGAGTTCATTCTAGACTCGGACAGCTTTACAGCCTCTTGCTTATCTTGCTTACCCATTCGTAATAGCATTTCTAAGTCCACACTTTTCTGACCCCGTTGATAGACTCGGAATCTGTCTCTGTCTTGTTTTTGACAGAAGAGCTTTAGTTTCCACAAAAACTTCCATCACCCTATTCACCCCCTCTAGGGTGACTCGGACTCTCCCCGAGCAAACCTTCAGTAAAGAACCTTCAACTCCGCCTACAAACAACATCTCAAATTCTTATCGATGATGAACTTTTCAACCTTTTGAGATGCTAGCATGCTAATAGAAGAAGAACTATGCACCATGACCACAAAAGTCATGACAGGGTATAGAGGTAATTATCAATCCAAAGATAGGAAAACCTACAATATAGGCTATACTAGCAGGGGTGCATATGTCAATGCCCTTAACAGGTGTACTAACTACACTCCTATTGATACCACCTATAATCAATCCCCGATCTTCTATTAGCTAAGGGTAAGATAGAATTGCCACCAATAAGAGCAAAATCCGAAACCGTAAAACAGTCCAAAAACTAGGACACGAGAAAATTTTGCAAATACCATCGTGCACGAGGACACGACACCGAGTAATGTTAGAAGTTTAAGAACAAGTTAGAGAGCATGTTCCGCAACGGTTAATTCCCTCTACCTAAGGCTGCCCAAAAACAAAGTAACAACAAAAATTCTTTTACCGAGCACCTTCACTATTTTTACCGAACCCATTCCAAGTCGGTTGGACCCTTCTATCTTCATTCAAGACATTTATGAGTCCAAGCCAGTTCTTAGCTTGCCTCCTTTAGATCCCGCAATCCGTGGGCTATGGGTATAGGATGAGGAAGATGTTTACAAAATAAGAAACAATAGTGACAACAATGACGACGACTTCGAGGCACACCACCCTTAAAAGAAGAAGAATTTTGAGGAGAACCTAAAGGTCTAGAAATCCAATTTCATACTAGATCTGGACAACATAATGCACCCCTAGGTCCATAACAAACTGCGAAGCCCCAAAAGAACCTTAAACCGCAAAAGAAGAAGACCCAATCCTTACACAACTTCAAAAGTTAAAAGTTGACATTTTAATTTGGCAACTTGTATCCGCTTCAAAAACATAGGCAGGCATTTATTGACGCACTTACCAAGATCAAGGTCTCTCTTGAAACAATGCGTGTCAAAGTAGTAGGATTGGTTAACAGTGGGGATGGAACCATTACTTTTGATCAAACGGATCACCCCGAAGAAGGTGTTGAACACAACAATGCCCTTTATTTAACTATAAGTTGCATCGACAAGTTCATTTCCTTAACCTTGGTAGATAACAAATCGGCTATGAATGTCTGTCTTGAGAAGACCGCAAAAGGGTTAGAAATTAGGGAGCAACAACTCTCTAAACAGATTGTCCATCTACGAGCTTATGACAATTTTAAGTAAACTGTCTTGGGAACACCGATCATACCTATTAATATATAGCCAGTAGAAATGAAAAATTGAATTCCAAGTCCTAGATGTCCCAGCTACATTCAACCTACTCCTAGGATGCCCTTGGTTACATGATCATCAAGCAATGCCCTTTACACATCATCGAAAGTTAAGATGATCATAAATGGTCAGGTTGTAACTCGTCAACAAGGATAATCTTTATGCTACTATCACCTCCACAGAATCCGTGGTTGAGATCAACCACGATGTCAATGATGAGGAATTATATAGATTTGAAACTATCGTTGTCTTCAACAAAGATGATGAAGACCGAGGTATAAATCTCCATCTCTCCTAGGTTCCGATTCTAAGTCATTATGTATTGTTTAGCAACTCATATCTAAGCTTTCACTATGTTCCGACCGACTTAGAAAGCGCCTTACTACATATCTTTGTCACTGGTGTTTCGACTCACTCGGACATCACACATAACCATCACATGATCAAATAATTCCTCCGAGCACCGACATTGTATTTCAATGCAAAAAGAATTACAACATTAATTCTTTATTTTGAGTTAGTTTATTTCCTTGAGAATTATTTGACCGGATCAAGTTATTATACTCTAATATTTTACTCTCTCTACTTGATCGACTTAGGATTGACTCATGATGGAATTTGAGCATATTGAATATTAAACTCGGAAAATTCCATTATTTTGAGCCAAAGTTAATTAAGAATTTAATTACTTAGATTTAATTATCATATGTGCCTAATCTTGCACCAAAGTATTATTATACTTTGAGAACCTATGTGGTTTGCGTTTTAGGCTATTCAAACGAGGCTAATTTATTTCGAATTACAAAAGCAACTAGTTTCTAGCCGCTAACCACCAAGTAGACAAGTTTTGGGTACTTCGGACATGGCTTAGACACCGTATTATGGTTGTTTATTTCCAAAACTGGAAAACTCCAACTCTAGGCCTAACGGTTGCTTCCACCATAGTTTTCAGTCACCACCAAGTGATTAGACTATCTTTTGGAGCCAAGAGTCTGTTCCACAACGTTCACATCCCAACAGATCTTTACCGATGGGAGAAATAAACTTCTTTCTTGGTCTACAAATCAAACAAGACAAAGATGACATCTATGTCCATCAATCCAAGTATAAGAAGGAACTTTTGAAGAAGTTTGAAACTGGACTAAGATGAGAAAGGTAAAGCTATATATCGAAACTCTATAAAGGTATGATCGGATCTCTACTTTATCTTACATTAGTAGGCTAGATATCATGTTCAGTGTCTACCTTTGTGAAAGATTTCAAGCTAATCTAAAAGAATCACATCTCATTACGGTGAAGAGAATTTTCGGATATCTTGCAGGGACTCGGAATCTTGGTCTATGGTTTTCAAAAGACTCGGAACCGACACTTAAAGGATGCTCAAATGCTGATTATGCTCGATACAAAGTTGATAGAAAGGCCACATCAAGAGCATGCCAATTTCTAGGTCAATCCCTCATCTCCTAACATTCAAAGAAACAAAAGTCGGTTGCTCACAGCAACCGCCGAGGCTGATTACATTCAAGCTAGAGCTTGCTGTGCTCGCATTCTATAGATCAAGTAGCACTTAATGGATCTAAGGTTATCATTCACATCAATCCCAATCAAGTGTGACAACAAGAGTGCAATCAACATTACCCATAATCTATTCCAGCACTCAAGGACAAAGCATATTAAGGTCATGTATCATTTTCGAGAGACCACTCTAGAAAAGGTAATATTGAACTAAATTTGGTTCGTACGAAATTTCAGTTAGTCGATATTTTCACTAAGCCACTTAGTGAGGATTAGTTTTGTTTTATCCGGAATTAGCTATGTATGATTAATACTTGAATGTGTGAATTATTAAGTGAATTATCCTTGCATAATTATGTGTTATGTGATTTTACTAACGAATGGATCGGTTGACAGAGTGAGACTAAGGTGTGAGTAATTAGTTTTCGAGTGTTCTCGATCACTCGAAATAATACCGAGTTAGACTCGGTTGTTGAGCAAAATGGACATCAAGCTTCGAGATCATCTCTAGATAAATGCAGAAGTTCATAAACTTTTTAAAAACGCCTTCTTCTCGCTCTCTTTGCCACATGTTTTAATTAGAGAATTCTCGCCGTTGGAAGAAAGTCGCTGGAATACTAGCCATTGGATTGCAAAATTCTCTCTCGGAATCCAAACCGTTCTCTCTCTCTCGCTCTAGTATTCTCTCTGTTTCGTTCAATCACCATGCCCAAGCAAAAATCAAGACTAGAGTTGGGGTCGGCTACTAGGAAACCCCGCACTATAAATTCTCAAGAGGGTACCTCCAACCCCTCCAAACTCTTCGTTGTCCAACACTTTACGCTGGATGATAAACTACTGGTGCTTCAGTGATTTCATCTACCCGAACTTTGTCGACGAGTTCTATGCTAACATGTCCCACTTTAAGGGTGTCATCACCTCAAAGGTTTAAGGGAAGGTAGTTCGTATCAACCTCCCTCTTCTTCACATACTCGTTTAAATTCTCTCCTCTTTTCGCAACTCCAATCTCATACCTTTGATGGAGATTGCAAATGATTTCTTTGAGAAGTTTGCCAAGGAAATTCGTAAGTCACGTAAAACATTCCGAGTAACTCGGATGAAGACCGAGGTAAGATTACTTTGTTTCATCTTGATGAGGAACTTTTCGCTCATCATTCCAAGCAAAGAGAATCCAAACTCCAAGATTCTCAAAGTTTTGTTTGATATCTTAGTAGCCTATAAAGTAGACCTCTTCGCTTTTATCATCTAGTAGATGGGCATCGTGCCAACTCACTACAAAAAGTCTGCTCCTTCTCCTTTTGGAGCTCTCTTGATGTTTGTCTTCAAATAGTTCAAGATTTCCCTTCCTTCGGAACCAACAGTTGTTTCCGAGGTTGCCATCAATCCGAGATAGCCATCATAGCCCCTTTTTCTTCATGTACTTCTTTCTCTTTGGACAGTCCTTGACTATGTGCTCCTTGCTACCACATTCAAATCAAGTACAATTCTTAGTTAAAGATAACTTTAAAGGGGAAGAGTATTTACCTTTCTTATCCTTCTTATCTTTCTTCTAGAACTCTTCATTTGGCCGCTTTTGCCACTTCTTGTACTTCATCATTGTTTTGAAGCCTCGGGCAATGAGTGCCATGGGATCCTCTTATTATTATGAGGAGCTCACACTTTGATGATCGCTTTTGAGGCCTTTAGCGCAATGTTCTTTTTGGTGCAAACCTCGGCATCCTCTTCTTCAAGATAAATCCCAGGAGTAAATAGCTACCCAATGAGCTCGTCCGGCTTCGGTTGAGAGAGGTTCTCAGCCTCTTCAATGGCTATCATCTTAGGACCCCATTTTCTCTTTGCGGACTTCTCGAAATTTTTTGACCATTTCCTCGTGTGAGATCTTTCTACCCCGATACTTGAGATTATTAGTAATCTATGTGAATCGAGCATACACATGAGAGATGTTCCCTTCTAGCTCCATTCCGAACAACTCATACTCATGAAGGTATTTACTTATCTTCGCCTGCTTCACTTGACTTGTTCCTTCATAGGCATTGAAAAGTGTGTCCCATACCTCTTTGGTTATGTCATAGCCTAACACTCTATTGCGTTTATCTCGAGTTGATAACACACATAAGTGTGTTCATAGCTTTGAAGTTCTTTCCGAACTTCCGAACCTCTTTAGTGGTGTACTCGGATTTCTCTTTAGGAACAGATCTTACACCTTCCATCTTCGTTGGGATGAAGTACCCATCCTTGATGATGTTCTAGACTTCTTTATCATTATCCATTAGAAAGCATTCCATCATCTTCTTCCAATGTACAAACTTCGACCCCTTGAACTTAGGTGGTCTAGTAGATGATCTTCCTTCACCAAACTCTCCATTGTTCCGAGCCATTTGATCTTTATACCTTTGGATTATGAGATCCACTTTAAACACTAGACTCCGATACCAATTGAAGGTTTGCTCTTGGAGAGGTTAAATCACCCTAGGGGGTTGAATAGGGTGATGTAAGATTTTCAATAAAGTCAATCTCTTTTTGCACGTAATGTAACGTAAAAAGATTATGAGTCTATATTGGTCTCAAAAAGTTAAACACTTAGAAATACGTGGAAACCCTCCCGGGGCAAAAACCACAGATAGTATTAATCCAAGCACCAAGTCTGAAGGTTTCCTCTTGGAGAGTCTAAGTCACCTTAGAGGGGGTGAATAGCGCGATGAGGAAATTTGAACAAAGACTTGAAGATTAAATTCAAAACCGACTTTGAAACAGATCCGAGCCTAGATTGGACTCGGAAAAGTGTTAACTCGGAAAATACGTGGAAACCCTCGTAGGGCGGAAAACCACGGTCGGTGCTAATCCAAGCACCAAGTTATATCCACTATTTTGAATCCACAAGACACAGTAGATAAACTCAACCAGAATTGCTCCCTTAGACAATTCCTTACAAGATTTTCCTAGACTCAAAAGTTCCCTTATCCGATCTAGTACTTCCTAATTGAGGTAACCTTTACAGTTAGGGACAACCGAGCTGAGTTAACCCTTATAGCTCAGTCAAGGGACCTTACTCGTAAAATAAGAATAAGTGTTTGTGACTGATTACAAGACCTTACAACTCGGAAAGATCTTAAGTACGAGTTGAAGTTGTAAGTAGAAGATTGAATGAGAATTATACAGAGAGAGATAATTTCAACAATAGATTCAGCAACGTTTTCGTCTTGTGAAGTGGCTTCTCTTTATAGATGACCAGGCGGATTAACCGTTGTGACTATCTTCCGATTAGAAGTCCTTAGTGACCGTTGCAATGGTTTTTCCGAGTGACTCGGAAAATATGCGTTGAGGTGTGAACATTGGAAAAGGCGCTTGACTCCTTTAGATGTCCCAATCCACCGGTGGTGTCTAAAAAGTAGGGTGGAAACCACCATTGAGCTAGGCGTTACAGATTTCCGCTTTAGAAAGCAGACAACCCCGACAAAGTGTCCGGGCCTTGGTCGAAGTAGAAACGCCTTGTCTGCTGGTCATTGACGACTTGAAGCCGGTTACTTTTGCATTTCAAAAATAGGATAACCTCATTTAGATAACCTACAAACATAAATCAATTTGGTTCTCAAAGTATAAAATACTTTGGTCGAAGATTAGACTCGGATAATAATTTAATTAAGATAATTAAGTGCCTAATTATCCGAGTTATTAAAGAGTGGAATTTTCTGAGTCTAATATCCATTATACTC
Organism: Talinum fruticosum; assembly: GCA_021018815.1. Classification (NCBI taxonomy): domain Eukaryota; kingdom Viridiplantae; phylum Streptophyta; class Magnoliopsida; order Caryophyllales; family Talinaceae; genus Talinum; species Talinum fruticosum. The sequence continues at coordinate 534,406 of JAITYX010000088.1, read as the reverse complement.
AAATTCCATCTAAGTTAGTGTAGAAGTAAAACAAGTCTGATAAAGAATATCACGAGTAATGAAACTTGATCTCGGACAGCACAGTTCAAACGAAACATGCTAACATACAAGGATAAATTAACATTGTAATTCAATCAAACTTAGAATACAAAGTCGGACCGAAGTTCATCCACGTTAGAGAAAATGTTTGAACATGCGATAACTCGAGTGTTGTCTGCGTGACTTAGAACTATGTGTGAAAAGATAAGCAAGAGTATGCTTTCCGAGTCAGTCAAAATCAAGTGAGAACATATGCAATACTTTCTATAACACTCAAAAAGATTCTATATCACTCGTAAAAGTTTCTAAAGCACTTAGAATGACTTGTAATCAAAACTTACAAGAGATGAAGTCCGGACCTGATTCCTTCATGGTACTCATAATGATATACCTGCAATGTCCGAGTCTTCAATCTCCCTTTTTGATGAAAGGAATTCCATACTTAGATAGAAACTTTGTTAGTGATATAGATCTAATTTTTCATTCTTTCTCAAGAAATGAGTCAAATAAACGGGTGTAAATAAGCTTAGTAATATAGACTGAGTTGAAGTGATATAAGTGATTGAAACTTAGATTCTATCGGAGCAAGTAAGCTTAGATTGCATTAGGGCTAAAAGCCGAAGTATCGGAGCAATGATAGACCGAGTTGTTGAATCGGAGCACAAAAATTACCGATCAAGAAATTGAAATGTAGAAATAATTAAAACTCGTAAAGTAATAAGCATGAAACTGAAACTTCATTAACATTCATAATAAGTATATACACAAAAGATGGTGAGAGAAACTCGCTCTAAACAAGACAACAAATTTCTAAATATTCTCCCCTTGCCTTTCAACAAAAAACAAAAGGAAGAAGAATGTATCAAGAGGATACAAATTTGTATGTCCGGACAAAAAAACTTTAAAACAAAAACAGAAAATTTCTAAGATGGAGGGAGGGAGCAGTCCGAGTCGAGGATGGTGGATCGGCGGTGCGCCTTCGCCGATAAGATCGTGAAGATGTAGACGAACGAGGTGGGGGCAGCACTGGTATCTCCGAGTGGCTAGACTCGATGATTCTTCGATGTATCCGAGTCGACCGGATCTCGAGCCGCCTTGGATCGCCTTTCTTAAAGGAGCTCAATCATCTCCCTTTGCTCCTTGACTAGTGCTTTCACTCGAGAAGCACGTCTTGCTACTCTCGATTTGGGATTGAACAGTTTTCTAATTGATGGTCATAGATTGAAGAACAATCTTGAATGACCGAAGGGTGCCCTTGAATTTGGTGGACACCAAGGAGAGCTTGTCCATCACTGCGGTGGACAAAGCGGAAGAAAGGATTTGAGAAATACCCGAAGTGGAGGCGCCACCGGGGAGGGGGTAGAGAAAGAGGGGATTGTGTCCGAGTCCGAGGGGAGAAGGGGGCCTCGAGTTATGAGCTATGGATCCAGACACTCGGTTGGGTCTCTTAGTATCCATACTCAAGAAGTTCCTTTTTCCAACAACAATAGCAGCCTCGAAACTGCGTTAGGATCCGAGGGAAGAGGAACTTTGAATTGTTTGAAGATTAGGATAAGAAGAGCCCCGAAAGGAAGTGGGTCGACTCGCTTGGTCCGAGTCCGAGCAGGCATGGCTGCCATTTGCTCGACAATAGCAGGAAAGAGGCCTACGTCATAGCCCTTAAGAATGTCATACAAGGCTTTGAGATGCTTGGAGTTGGGGTTGTCCTTGTTTGAATGCCGAGGAAGGTCCTCATCACCGAGAGAGCACGTAAGACGAGCTTCGATTTGAGTTGAGTCACGGAGAAGTTTTTACGTGACCCGGAAACTCTTTGCCATATTTTTCGAAGAAATCATCAGCAACCTCGTTGAAAGGTATGGGGTTGCTGTTCAAGAAGAGAGAGGATACTTTGAAGAGACGGTGAAGAAGAGAGGTGTTGATGCGAACTGTGATGTTTTGAAATCTGGAGGTGCTGATACCCCGAGAGCTAAAGAGATTTGTGTAAAACTCGAAACAAGTTCTGGGTATATGAACTAGATGAAACAAAGGAAATTGTAAATCCATGTTAATTGATGTGAGCCAACCACAAAAACTTTATGGTCGGGAAGAATTTATCATCCAACGTTAGATGTTAGGTGACAATGATTTTTAGGGATTGGAAGGGCCTTCCTGTCTTTTAGTTCGAGGTTTCTTTGTTGCGAGAACAAAGAAAATCAGGGTGGGAACCTCTTTTCGGCATGTTTGTATGAAAAGAGAGAGATGAACTTTTGAGAGAGGGAAAGAGAGAGAGAGAGTTAGCTCGATGAAAGTGAGCAAGAGAAAAAAATGAAAGAGTAGAAAGAGAGAGCCGAGAATGACAAGTGCTTACTTTAGATTACTTTAACTTATCTTGACAGCGATTAAATCTTCTTCGAACATAGGAGCTTGCTCGAGTTGAAGTAAGTGAGAGAGAGAGAGAGTGGGTCAAGGGTAAAGTAGAGAAATGAAGGAAAACGGATGCTATTTATAGAGAAAGAAATATCCTTTAGTGTTCATTCCGATCTAGCTCTTCAACGGTCGCCTTAGACCAGTGTGACTGTTCTACTCTCCAACGGTTAGAATTCCATCGATTGTCTCCCAACAACTAGTTGTCTAATCGATGCGAGAGAGAGAGAGACAGAGAGAAAGAGAAATTTTAAAAGATATTTCTGAAATTCTCCACTCATCTAGAGATGATTTCGAAGTTTGATGTCCAATTTTCTCAAAATCCGAGTCCGACTAAGTGAAGTTTCGAGTAACTCGAAATAGCAAGCAAATAATAATTCATAGCTTAGTATCACGGTTCAACTGAACTAATTGGCTATTAAAGAGAGAAAGCATATAACATATAATCATGCAAAGTAATTCAACTCATAAAAGCACATAATCATGCATTAATCATGTCAAGCTCATTCCTAATAAAGCAAAACTGATCCTCACTAAGTAGCTTAGTAAAGATATCAGCTAATTGAAGTTTGGTAGGAATGAATTCAAGTTCAATATTACCTTTCTCAGAATGGTCTCTTAGAAAATGATGCCTAACCTAAATGTGTTTTGTCTTTGAGTGCTCGAATGGATTCTTGGTGATGCTGATTGCACGTTGATTGTCACACTTGATAGGAATTGATTTGAATAAAAGTCCAAGATCTCTCAAGTGTTGCTTGATCCATAAAATCTGAGCACAACATGCTCCGGCTGCAATATACTCAGCTTCAGCAGTTGATAGAGCTTTTAACGCCCCAAACCCTTAATCACCGGTTTTAGTGTAAATAAACCTCTAGCCGATGATTAGCGCAGCGGAAAGGAGGTCGGGGGCATTACCGCTGCTCTCACCAGAGGAAAGGGCAAGGCTCTATATGTATTTTACCAAAGGTTATACCTTGCTAGGAAACTATAACCTATGCGACAAGTACATGTTAAACCCGATACGAAATCAACGACACTTGACTACTAATACCCCAACTTGCCACTCGCGAGCCTCTAAGTCTTGAAAGACCTTTGCTTCATACCTTCAACATCTTTACCTAAAACAAAACAAGAAAATATTTTCGAAATGTAAGTGAAGCTCAATACATCCATTATCATGTCTGTAAAATAAAGTTTATGAAATAGTTGAGTTGAGCGCATGCATTTGAATTCATTTGTAAATGAGGGGGAGTGAATAATGTAAAACTGTTGCTAATTAATTATCCGTGTGGTTACCCTTGCGATCATCGGGTTTCCCAAAATGTGTACCCACCCAAACCGATCGGGAAGTCCAGTTGGTGCGGCGCGATTACGGTGTGCCGACTTTAAACAATGGTGAAGTATTGATGGGTGGGTCCACTTTTATGTTGCAAATACTGTTTGCAAATGATTCTTTGTTGTTGTTGTTGTCGGCCATATGCAGCCTTGATTTGTAAATAAAACGTTGGAGGGCACGATCAATGAACATACCCGATGAACTGAAATTGGTTGATGATTTGAACTTGATTCCTTTCCTTGTGACATTGAGCAAGACCCTTGAACGTACGTCGACTGATGGCCTTAAATAAGAGTTAATAGAATGAGAATTTGTTTTTAGGACTTATATTCCTTGATTAATAATAACCTATCCTATACCTTTAGTTATTATGATTTATTTTTAACATGATTTATGCCTTATATTTAGTTGTTCATGGTTTACTTTATTATGTTTAATTAAATTACCTTATTCATGGATGTATATAATTATTTACTATGAATTGTTATAGTCTAAACATGAATTATAACACTAACAATTTTATAAATTAAATGTTGATTTAACTTATCATGCATTATTTGGTATGTTTTTGCTATTTGACTAATTCATTTACTTGTATTTAGAAATTAATTAGTCATTTAAGTTAAACCTATGTTAATATTTGTTTGTTATTAAGCATGCACATAATCAACTAATTAACTTTATTATGCTTATTTTTATTCCTTCTAAAATCATTTAACCATAAATTCTACTAAGATTATCTAAACTACAATATTATATGAATTATCTTATAATGAACTATTTTAAATTTATTATGCTATTTTTATCTAAAATAATTTAGTTATAACTCTAATAAGATTAATCCAAATTTTTGCCTTAACTAAACCATGCATGTATAACTTTGATTTCATTTTCTTGGCTAAGTTAATTCCTTGTTATTTATAAAAATGATTAACTTAAATATTGAAAACTTTAAATTATCAAAACTTAGGGTTTAGGGTTTTTACCTAGAAAAAAAGTAGATGAGGATAAAGGTTGTAGTAGTGGAGCTTAGTGGTGGCTAGCAGGGCGGCGTCCAGGCTAGCAGGGCGGCGTCCAGGCAGCAGAGGTGGTACTCGGCGGCAGTGATGGTGGTTGATGGTGGCTAGGTTTTTAAGGAAGGTGGGTTTTAGGGCTTAAAATAGGAGAGAGAAAGTGTGTGCTTGGTGGCTATTTTTGGTGGTCCAGGGCAGCGTTAGGGGCAGTGATGGGTGGCCTGTAGGTCTAGCCGGTGACGGGAGTCAGGTCGTCCCCGTGGTGGTTGTGGTCGTGGCTGGAAGTGAGGGTGAGGATACAAAAGATAAGGTGGAAAGTTGGTGATTAGGGTGGTTTTGGCTTGGGTTTTCCGGCGATGTTGTGGTCGGTGGGTCAGCCTGAAGGTGGCTATGGACTCACCGCAAGGTGGCTATGGACTCAGTGCAAGGTGGTTAAGGGTCCTGGTTGGAGGTGGCCAACTAGGCGGGCCGATGGGCGGCTGTGGAGGTAGCTGAAGTGGTGGTGCTGGGCAGGTGAAGGAGGAGAGAGAAAATGGAGTAGAATCAGATTTTTAGGTTGGATTTTTCTGATTTAATCAAGCCTATTTATACTAATTGTGGTACTTATCTACATGGATTAGCTGGCTATTTATATTAATCCTTGCTTCACACTTAGCTCATGACTCATGCTTAATTGGGGTGATTTGGCTAGCATAAAATTAGGGTTGGTGTAATTTGATGGCAATTTCCTATTAGACCTACAAATTCATTATTATCCAAAATTATTATTAATTATTATTTTTATTATCATAATTATCTTCAGCATTGTCATTGTACTTGTCTATTATTTTTATTTTTATTTTATTTTATTTTATAATTATAATTATTATTATTTTTGCTATTGTAGTTTTATTATTACTTTTGTTAATATTATAGCTTTATTGCTATAACCTAATGTGTTTTAACATATATGATTGCCTATACTTAGATTAGGTTAGTTTCATTAGCAAGTTATTCCTTAAGATTTGATATTTGGATATTTGATTATTTATGTACAAGTTGTGCCAATTTGTCACTAGTTATTTATGTGTGTGTGTGTGTGTGTGTGTGTGTGTGTGTATATATAAAGTTTAAACTTATATGAAAATATTTATGATTTAAGTTAGGAATTTAAATATGGCTTATGTGAATATAAGTATTAGATAATATGTTGAAATTTTACAAAAAGGTCGGCCATCGGTTGTCGTTTTTCATATCTCGGGTCCTGGAATAAAAATTTTGATACCCATATATATGATATGAAAATATTTTGGAATTGAAATGTACGCCCTCGTTATAATTTTGAACGTATTAAGGATAATACATTTTCTTAAAGTTTGGGTTGTTACAGAGCTATTGAGTTTTGCTTCTTTGAGTGCTAAGATATCGTGGATTGACTCAAACCGGTAGGCTCCCGAGGTGCTATTTCTATCAACTTTGTATCCAGCATAGTCAACGTCCGAGTATTTAGTGAGAGTCAGTTATGAGTCTCTAGAGTACCATAAACCGAGATTCCGAGTCCACTTCTCGTTTGAATCCAGCTTTATGATGCTCGCTCATAGGTGTTGCTTGCATGTTTTGTGTCTTGAAGTTTGTACTTCTTCAGCAGTTCCTTAGTATACTTTGATTGATGGACATAGATTCCATCTTTGTCTTGCTTGATTTGTAGACCAAGGAAGAAATTGAGTTCTCCCATCATACTCATTTGAAATTCCTGTCTCATTAACTCGAAAAATCTCGACAAAGAATTTCATTAGTAGCTCCAAAGATTACGTCATTAACATAGATCCGAGTAATAACAAAGTCTTTCCCCTTGGTTTTAATAAAAAGGGTCTTGTCAATCTAACCTCTTCTAAAATCATTTTCAACCAAGCTCGAGTCTTTCATACCAAGCTCTTGGAGCTTGTTTAAGACCATAGAGAGCTTTTTGCAATTTGAAAACATGATTTGGAAATTCCGAGTTTTCAAATCCAGGGGCTGTTCAACATATACTTCCTCTTCAATGAATCCATTAAGAAAGGAACATTTAATATCCATTTGATATAGTTTGATATTCATGCTAGATGCAAATGCTAAAAAGATTGTAATAGCTTCAATTCTAGCAATAGGTGTAAAGCTTTCCCCACAATCAATCCCTTCTTCTTGATTGTAACCTTGAGCCACATGTCTAGCCTTATTTCTAACTACCAACCAACCTTCATCTAGTTTATTCTTGAAAACGCATTTGGTTCCTGTGAATCGGGTGGTCGAAGGTCGTTTGGTCGGAGACCGGACTTGGTTTCTTTCAAATTGATTGAGTTCCTCTTGCATGGCCTTTACCCATTCAGGTTCATTTAGGGCCTCTAGTGCATTTCTAGGTTCAATTAATGAGATGAATACAGTGAATGCACATAGATTTTGTAGAGAGGAATGAGTTCTTACCCAACTGTTAATATCGGACAAGATGTTTTCTAGTGGCTGGCTCGAAGCATACTTGAATGCTCTACCTGTTCTCTCGGTTCACCAGATTTGGAGGTTGAATTGGTTGATCTTCGAAGTCTATTCCGAGTGAGCTATTTCATCTTATTGACCCTCAACATTCTAAGGTGGTTAATGAGTCATTTCATTCTAAGTCAGGTTATTCCGAGTCACTTCGTTCCGAGTGACTTTGATTTGATTCTTGATGAGCTCATTTTCATCAAGATCATCATCTCTCGCTGAGCTTCAGTGTCCGAGAATGTTGACTCACTTGGTTTTCCTTTTTAATCTTATAAAAACAACGTGGATGCTTTCTTGCACTTTGTCAGTTCTTTTATTGATGCGGTAAGCTTTACTATGAGATGAATAACCAAGAAAAATACCTTCATCCAACCGAGCATAACACTTGGTCGGTGATCCGTACCATTGGTATGAACATAACACTTATATCCAAAAAGCCGGATAAATTTTGACTTGGGTTGGAAAGTGGAATAATATAGGTGTTACCCGATCTCTTACCTAAGAGCTTGGTCTCCTTGGTAGTATCATCGAAATATAACAGTTGGTCCGAGTGAATCTCACCTCTTGACCTTTGTCACACAGATTGAGAGATGCTAAGTAGATTGTACTTTAATCCTTGACAAGGTATACTGGGCTGACTAGATTGTTTCCTTTTCCAATCTTGCCTATCCCAATTATCTTGCCTTTCCTGTTATCTTAACCGTGACTTTTCCTCCTTGTCATCTTCTAACTCGGAAAATAGTCTTGGATTTCCCGACATGTGACGTGAGCATCCACTGTCCACGTACTAGTGCCCTTTTGTTCTTTTCGAGCCACCTGCATGTCGAAACAAACTAACCTTTCTCACTTCCTCTAACGAACCCAATAACTCCTTTTACTGTGGTCCTTTTCTCGAGGAAGAAGACTCTTGGGAACCCAGATTTGAATAACTTTGTGTTTGGTCCGATTCCGAGTCTTTCTTTTAGAAAACTAAGTGCGTGTCTCTTTCTTTTGAAACTATTTTCTTTTATAAACAGGAGGAGAAGGTTTTCTCCTGTAAGCTGGTCCGGGCTCGGTCGTCCTTTCATTCTTATTAATGGGACCGTGCTCAGCCTTCTTGAACTTCACAGTTCTAGAATCCTTTTGAAAAGCTCCGAGTAGGAATTAGATTCCTCCTCTTTGCTAAAACCAAGTCCTTCTTTTCGAAGGAGACACATTGAGACCCTAAGAGCATGTCAAGGTTTTTCCGACCTTGAGTAAATTTTAAAACAAGCTCTTCGGACTTATTGAGCTCTTGCTTCGGATGCTCATTTTCTCTTCTACCCGGAGATTTGAGATTGTTAGTAATCTCAGTGAACCTGGATGAACATCTAAGTGTTGTTCTCTTCCGGCTCCATCTTGAACCGCTCGTACTTGGGAAGATATTGGCTTATCTTTACTTGTCCGACTTGGCTTGTGCCTCCATAAGTGTTGACAAGCGTGTCCGACACTTGTTTGGCTCGTCACGGCCGACACTCGATTGTATTCTTCCGAGCCGATCGCACACTTCGAATGTTCATCGCCATGAAGTTCTTTCTTAACTTCTTTGCTTCTTCGTAGTTTACTCAGGCTTTGTTTTTGGGCACGAGTCTTGTTTCTTCCATCTTGGAATGTAGTTGCCTACTTGTCCGATGTTCTAGACATCTTCATCGTGATCCAGCAGAAAACATTCCATGAGCTTCTTCCAAGTGCACGAAGTTAGATCCTTTGAACTTTGGTGGTCTCGCTGGAAGATCTTACTTCATCGAACTCTCCATTGTTCGGAGCCATTTGATCTTTAAACCTTTGGATAGTTAGATCCTTTCGAAATGCTAGGCTCGATACCAATTGAAGGTTTGCTCTTAGAGAGTTTAAGTCACCCTAGAATGGGGTGAATAGGGTGATGAAGAAATTTGAACAAACATTGGAAGATTAAATTCAAAAGCTGACTTTGAAACAGTCTAAGTCTAGATTGGACTCAAAAAAGTGTTAACTCGGAAAATACGTGGAAACCCTCCCGGGGTAGAAAACCACGGTCAGTGCTAATCCAAGCACCAAGTCAAATCCACTATTTTGTATCCACAAAATACGAGTGGAATGACTCAACCGAATTGCTCCCTTAGACAATTCTTTACAAGATTTTCCAAGACTCGAAGTTCCCTTATCTCGATTTAGTACATCCTAACCGAGGTAACCTTTATAGTTAGGGACAACCGAGCTGAGTTAACCCTTACAGCTCGGTCAACGGACCTTACTCGTAAAGTAAGAATAAGTGTATGTGACTCGATTACAAGACCTTACAACTCGGAAAGATGTTAAGTATAGAGTTGGAGTTGTAAGTAGAAGATTGAATGAGAATTATACATAGAGAGATAATTTCAGCAATAGATTCAAGCAACATTCTCGTCTTGTGAAGTGGCTTCTATTTATAGATGACCAGGAAGATTAGCCGTTGTGACTATCTTATGATTAGAAGTCCTTAATGACAGTTGCAATGGTTTTTCCGAGTGACTCGGAAAATATCGGTTGAGGTATGAACGTTGGGCAATGGCTCTGGACTCTTTTGGATGTCCCAATCCACTTATTATGTCTAAAAAGTAGGGTGGAAACCACCGTTGAGCTAGGCGTTGTAGATTTTCAGCTTTGGAAACAGAGAACCCTAACAAACTGTCCGGGCCTTGGTCGAAGTAGAAAAGCCTTGTCTGCTATTGATTGATAGCTTGGAAGCCGGTTACTTTTGTATTTCAAAAATAGGATAACCTTGTTTAGATTACCTACAAAAATAAATCAATTTGGTTCTCAAAGTATAAAATACTTTGGTCCAAGATTAGATTCAAATAATAATTTAATGAAAATAATTAAGTTCCTAATTCTCTCGAGTCCTGAAAGAGTGGAATTTTCCGAGTCTAATATCCATTATACTCAAATTCCATCTGAGTCGATCTAAAAGTAAAACAAGTCCGATAAAGAATATCACAAGTAATGAAACTTGATCTAGACAGGCACATTTCAAATGAAACATGCTGACTTAGATGGATGAATTATCACCGTAATTCAATCAAACTTAGAATACAAAGTCGGACCTGAGTTTATGCATGTTAGAGCAAATGTTTTAACATGCAATAAGTCCAAGTGTTGTCCGAGTGACTCGGAACTATGTGTGACAGATAAGCAAGAGTATGCTTTATGAGTTAATCGGAATCAAGTGAAAACATATGCAATAGTTTCGTAACACTCAAAAAAGATTCTATATCATTAAGAAAAGTTTCTAAAGCACTTAGAATGACTTGTAATCAAAACTTACAAGAGATGAAGTCTCGTACTCGATTCCTTCATGGTACTCGAATGATATACCTGCAAAGTCCGAGTCTTCAAAGTCAAATCCACTAATTGAATCCTTAATTAAAAAGGATTGACTCTAACTAGAATTGCTCCGTTAGACAATTTTTTTACAAGTTTTCCTAGACTCGGAAGTTCCCTTATCCGATCTAGTACTTCTTAACTAAGTTAACCCTCAAAGTCGGGGGCAACCGAGATGAGTTAGCCTTTTCACCTCAGTCAAGGGACTAAGAAAGAAAGTAATGAGTAGAAACGATTACAAGACTTTCTTTGCAACTCATAAAGTAAGAGACTAAAATAAGGAGTTGTAAGTTGAATATTGAGTAAGAATGCACTAAGCAAGTGTTTAGAAATATGTTCAGCGGGTAATCTTCTAGTCTTGTGGAGTGGCTTCTATTTATAAGCACCAAGGCAGTAATAACCGTTGAGACTTGTTTTGGACAGGTGAGCTCCATTACTCCTAAAAGCTCACTAGCAACTCCCGTTTTTGTGCTTTATTCTTATTAAAACGCATCTCGGTTATTTTTTAGTTGCAGGAAAAAAATATAGATTTGGATCCATCTCGCCGGATAGAGGCAGAGGCTAAATGTTTCGGTCTAAGCCCCTAGCCGGCGCCAGTGATCGCCAAGTGCGGTCGCTCCGCCTTCACTAGGTGGTAAGCGGCCGAGGCTTGGGTCCGGACCGTTATTTTTACACTGGTCTGTCCCTAAAGCCTCATGGCGGAACCCTAATTTCTCGGTTTTATTTGTTCTTCAATTAGGAAATAATATCCCAGGAATTCTGAAAATAATTTATAAAAATAAAATGATTAATAAAATGATAATCAACTCAATCACATTTAACTTGTAAACTTGAGTTAATAAAATTTAGGACTCTTAATAAACGGTTCATCCTCACTTTCTAAAAGGCATCTTCGAAAACCCTAAAATCATTCTTTCCCACTTTCTAAACACCCGTACGCTGAGAGAGGCATATGGGGAAGCGCGGTTCCGTGGGTCCGCCTAAGCCGTGGTTCATATAGTGGCGACTCCACTGGGGATAAATTATTTATTAAGAGGGTGAAACTTGAAAATTTGAGTAGTGTATTTTTATAATGTGTTTGCATTAGTCATCCCACATTTACCAACCTTTAAACACCGAGAATTCTGGCCTTTACTCTTAACGTGCCCCACACGGAGGACCAAATTCTCGGACTATGAGTCACCATGTATCCTACCGTGTCTAAACCTGTGGTGACCATAGAACATTTTATACTATTAGGTGGTCTCTTTGACTTCATGTATGTGCTTGAATGAGAATGTGTGTTTTAGATTTAATCTTCTGCTGATGAGCCTTTTGGAATAGGTGAGGAATGCTCGATTAGCCCTTGCATGGGTGAAAATAAAACACTTTAATAAATTTTTTGAGTGGGTCCATTAAGTGCATGTAGCCAAAAGTCAAAATTCCCTTTTCTTACAAGGGTTAGTCCATTATTGCACCTTTAAGTCATACTGAAATTTTCTTTAGGCGATCTAAGTAGTCACCGCTTGTCAATCCAAAAGGGATCTTACCGGATATCCCGTTTGTCTTTTGTGAGTTAATTTTTCTTGTCTTTCTCCTTTCTCTTTTCTTATTTGCCATTCCCATTTTATATTTGCATTAGCCCAATCAAATTCATCTCATATTAGGTGAGTCCATTTACATTAGCCAAATCAAATTCATCTCATATTAGGCGAGTCCATTTGCATTAGCCTAATGAAATTCATCTTATATTATGAGAGTCCATTTACATTAGCCGAATCAAATGCATCTCATATTAGGTGAGTCCATTTGCATTAGCTAAATAAAATCCATCATAGATTAAGGAAGTTCATTTTTTCATTAGCCAAAGGAAATTCATTTCAAATACGAGGAAATGCATTATCATTTAGCTATAATAGAAAGCATCTTTTCTTTAAGGATTAGTCATTCATTAGCTAGATCATCATCTCAACTAAGTCATAGATCATCATTTCTTACATTCTTTATGTGCATCCAAATAAAAGCATTGTTAGTCTCTTCGGGTCTCGCGTTTAAATCCCTTCCTCCCAAAAGCGGTCTTTTCTCACATGGTCCTACACCTCATCCTTTCGGTTGCAAAGTAGGGAAGTCTACGACAAGTGAGTATAATTGGAATCCGAGCTCTACGAGATTAGAATGCCTCGCCAAGGAGTCCGGCACATCTTCTTTCCTTTCCACTTCGCGGTTTACACTCGGTGCGACAAGCTTTGGTGCACATCACACCGGCCCAATCTATTCCTTCCCATAAGACAAGTACCTAGAAATAGTTCCCTTCCAATGGATATAAACCCGGAGCAGTCTCTTAACATCAACTTACTTAATGAGAACATAGCCAGGGTGGAAACTATGATGAATGATCAAGAGGAGAAGATCTCATCTATATCGAGGGATATTAAGGTTATTATAAGGACTATTGAGGATAGTAAGAGAGATGACGAAGATGAACGCTGAGAAGAGGAAAGGGATCAGGTCTGCCACCTCCACCTATCTTGTCTCTTCCGGATAGTCCCAAACACGAATCCCCTAAACGTGAATCCAAGCCTCAGCCCTAATCCATGCGTAGGTAAGATAGAACAAATGTTAAGGGAATCATCCATGTTTAGGAATCACTACATTAATCATAAGGGATTCACTTCAATTCCTAAGGGTAAACTACCTCCTAAGTTTACCATGCCCGATATTAAGTTCAAAAGGTTCCGAGAATCCGCATCATCACGTACGCAACTTCTTAGTAGCAATGACTCTTAAGAACATTACTAAAGACACTTACCACATAATCTTCTCTTGGACTTTCGATGCTAATGTAATCAAGTGGTATAGTGCAGTTGACCCACGTAAGGTCGCCAATTGGACTAATTTGTGCATCGAGTTACTCCATCAATAATCCTATATCACTAATCCGCCTATTACCCTTAGAGATTTGGAATTAATTAAACAAGGTGAGAAGCAGAGCTTCACATATTATCTTGCCGGATGGAGAGCAAAGGCCGCCCATATGGTTGGATCGACTCTTCGAGAAGGACAAGGTCGGGATCATTGTGAAAAACCTTCCGCCAAATTACAATCAAGCACCTCAAATTCGTAACCATGATGAATTTTTCAACCCTCGGAGATTCTGGCTTACTCGATAGAAGAAGAGTTGTCTACAATGACCACAAAAGTCGCAACTCGGGTATAGAGGTAATTATCATTCCAAAGATAAGAAAACTCCAATACAAGCAATACTAGCAGGGTGCAGTCAATGCCCTCAACAGTATACTAAATATACTCCTATTGATACTACCTACACTAAAGCGCTTGACCGTCTTCTCGCAAAATGGAAAGATATAATCGCCTCTCGTTAGAGCAGTAATCAGGAACCGCAAAACAATCGAGAAATTGGGACGTAGGAAAATTTTACAAATACCATCTTGTGCAAGACACGATACCGAACAATGTCATACATTCCATAACAAACTAGAAAACATGTTTCGAAATGGTCAATTCCCTTTGCCTAAGTGTTATGTCGTATTTTGTACGTATTTTTAGTAGTTATTTAGTTTATATTATATAGTTTATTTTATCTAAATTATTCTATTTTGTTTAATTTGAGGTAATTATCGAATAAAGTGGGCAATAGAATAAAAGACATTAAAAGTAGATTTTTAGTTACAGTATAAGCATTGAAGAAAACATATGAAGTTGGTCCAAAATAATGACTCATAAAATATTTATTTCATGAGGATGTATTTTATGAAGTTTTATTTGAAGAGGAGATTGAAATAATCATGCTCTTACTCCTAAACCTGCTACGGTTCCTCTTAGAAGTTACATACAAAGAGGAGACTTGGAAGGCTTGATAAAGGGACCTCACGGCTGCCCTACACGCGGCGCTCACACTCCACAACTCAATCTTCATCACGGGCATATAATCATCTCGCATCAACCCATCATGGCAGCCGCTCATCACCCTCATCATCCCCTCATCACCATTATTAACGCATATCATCCTCTCCCCTTTCCACCTATGGAGCCCACCTAACTCCTATCTTCATCATAACAAGATCTCTATCCCAAACCTCATCCCACACCTCTCATCATCACAATCATGTTGATCATCATAATCAACCATCCTCTGTATCACACACAATCCCTCGCCCTTCCTTATCTCTCACGCTGCTCTCGTTGCTTCACAAATGCCTCATCACCCATCATCATGAACACCCTTTCATCATCATATAGTCTTTGTGGCTAGCCTCAGCTCATCATCAATGTCTAGTCCGTCATCACTGTTCGTCATCATTTGAAGAAACCTATATCAATAGTAATTAGTATCATAATTTTTAGTAGTAAAGATTGAAATTTTTTTGTTAGTTTAATGTTGAAGACGTTGGTTTTTATTTATTTTATCTGTCCTAAATTATATTATGTATGAGTAGTTTTTATACTTAGTATAATCTACTTGAAACCATGTTAAATTATTTATTTTGAAAGAATTTTCGATCTTTAATGTCTTATTGATTTTATCATGATTCTATAATAAATTGTTCTTAATGTTTATGATTTTATGTCTAATTAATTAAAGTGAACACAAATTAGTTTTATATAAATTCATATGATAGCTTAAACGGTTTAAGTACGTTATCGCTTGGTCTTTAAGACATAAGTATCACCCTAGTTAATCATGGATGACTCATACTCATTTCTTTTAATTAGGAAATTATCATAGATCCTTTTTATATCAATTTGCTAGTAGATTGGTTAATAGGTGCTACATGATATTTTTCTAATACTTAATACTCTAATTTGACTAAATTAGTGCTAGTGCTAGGGTTATCAATATTAGTAGCATTTATATTAGGGCTAGGCCTAAGTAAACTAATAAGTAAGGAAAATCGGGAAGATACGCTAGTGATTATCTTCTTCAGTTTAGCTCATGGGTAGATCAATTTGTGTGTGAATAATAAATAATAATTTTCATGGTGGATATAGATTATACTAAGTATTTTTATAAAATTAATATCTTGGATAATTATTTATTTGCTTTTTTTGTAGTTTTCTTTAGTTTGTCAATTTGTATTTATTAATTTAGTCTTTTATTATTAATTTTGTTATCTTCCCCCATCCTAAATATCAGCAATTTAAATTTTATTTAATTTTATTTCTTTATATATTTTAATTTTCAGGTTATTTTTCTGTGAGCTTTAGTTATTTTTGAGTAAGTCCGTTACAAATTAGGTTAAAAATAATTTCTTGGATTATTTTTTGTATTTTATATGTTTTTAGGGTTTAGATAGAGTACTAGTTTGCTGTGATTAAAGTTTAGCATTTTTAAAAGTGATTTGATAATTTTTCATATTTAATTCTAGAGGTTAATTACTGCATGTTTTTAGTTAAATAAATTCATATTTTCGCTTTTTAATTTTTGTTTTATATTTTAACGGTTTGTTTAGGTCTAAAAAATTAGTGTTAATATTCTTGATAATTTTAGTATTTATTTTGGTAATTATTTTAGTGCAGAATTTACTAATTAAATTTTCTAATTTAGAATCTGTTTATTTTCTGCCTTATTTTCAGTTTTAATTATTCTAAAGAATATTAAAAAAATTATTTCTGAGTTATTAGAATTTTTATATTCTATATAAAATATTTATTTAGTATTTCAAAATTTTCTATTATTTTCATAATTAATTTATATTTTCTATTTTATTTTAAAGAGTAGTAAATTTAATTAGATTAAAGCTTGCATATTATTATATCTTTTTTCGTGTATTTGATCCCTACTTCCCTATGCTATATTATTTATTATAAACCTAATTAGTGGTTTAATTTGAAACTATACGAAAAGCTAACAAATTTTGGCGCCGTTGTCTGGGGAAAGAAAATAATAGCTATTAGTTTTAATTTAATTTACATTGACTACTTTTATTACTTCTTTGTGACTTTAATAGTTTATTTTCGTAGTTTTTTTAGAGTTTTTTTTGAATTTTGACAAGAAGCATACATTTGACGAAGTTGAATCCAAGTAAGTGTTTCGATTTTGTTTCGTAAGTTCTAAAATTATTGAGATGACTATTTTACGTGAACTTGTTGTACCTAACTTGGATACACAACTTCTACCTATCTTATATCGTGTATTAGACCGACCACTAAAACTCGAACTCAGAATTTTTAAATATATTACCTAAATTTCATGGATTGCCCGATGAGGACCCATATCGTCATATCAATGAGTTTATTACTACATGTTCCACCATGCAACTTGAGGGAATCACCCAAGACCAAATTAATTTGAGAGCATTTTCCTTTTCGCTCAGGATAAGGCTAAAGATTAGTTCTATTACTTACCCCCAAGAACATTCACTACATGGACCAAAATTCATAAAGCATTTTTAAAGAAATTTTTTCCTGCATCTAGGATTGGGTCCATTACAAAGGAAATTTGTGCAATAAACAAATGATCTGTGAAGACTTTTTATGAATATTGGGAGCGTTCTAATAAATTATGTGCTAGTTGTCCCCAATAAATAAAAATATGGTAGATGTTACTAGTAGAGGGGCCCTGTTTAATAAGACTGCAGCTCAAGCTAGAGAACTTTTTAATATTACGGCCCAAAATACTCAACGATTCAGAATTAGAGATACCCAGTTTAGGAGACTTAATGAGTTCGGTTTAGGTCCATCTATAAAGATCCAGTTGTCCCAAATTACTATTATGCTTAACAAACTGGTCAATGAAAGAGCAACAAGTAGTTTGCAATATTTGATATTTAGAGGGTCATGTTGCTAATGCATGTCCTCCACAACAATGGGGGCATGTGAATGCTATTTTTTCCAACCAAGGTCAAATGAACTATAACCCATTCTCCAACCCTTATGAAGAATGGAGGGACTATGATAACCTTAGGTATGGATTTGAAGAAAACCCCCAAAATTTGATCAATATGTTGCTCAGGATATAACTAATTATCTTTTACAGACAAATCATTAAAAACGTGGATGAACAGAAAAAGGAGAGTGATTTTAGGTTCCAAAGCTTAGAGATGACCCTTAAGCAAGTTCAAGAGAGACAAATTGTCAATAATACAATAATTAGCAACCTACAACCCAAATGCAATCCCAACGTTTCCACGATCCAAAAGAAAATGTAACTCGTCAAAACACTTAATAGTGGGAAAGAATTAGAGGAGCCTAGGAGAAACATAGAGGTAGAGTAATAATTAGAGGTTAAGGAATCGAACTCGACCAAAACAAAGATAACGCTTCTAATGTTAAGGAAATAAGTTATGAAAAAGATCTTGACAAGCCTATCCAACCTTTTCCTAGTAAATTGATAAGAACAACTCCTAAGATAGACGAGGCAATTGAAGATATCATAGAAATATTTAGGAAGGCAGAAACAAACATTTCAAAAGAACTTCTTAGATACCATGAAACGGGAACATCGTTATGCTAAGTTCCTTAAAGATCTATTCACGAACAAATTAAAATTGAAAAGGAATAAAAAGATAAGTGTGGGGGAGAATACATCTCGTTGTTTTCAAAAAGAAATCTCCCGATAAATTTCAAGTATGCAGGAGACCAGCATCTATTTAGTGTGGGAAATGCAACCGAATGATCCTTGAGTTCCGGAGGTGTTGAGCCAAAGATAGTAAACAAAGGCGCTGGTTAGAAGGCAACCCAACATTTTTCACGGAAGTTTCTATAATTTTTCTTTTTATTTTATTTTGTATGCATAAGGGACAATGCATGAATTAAGTGTGGCGGAGTGCATCCTGCATTTTAATTTTATGCATTTATCTTTTTATTTTATTTTTTTGTAGTGTCTTTCTTGTGAAGAAATGCATGAACATGAATATATGCTAGGTTAACTAGCTTAAATTTTTCTATTTTATAATTTTTTTCCCTTTGTAAGTGAGAAATTTGAGCATGTTAATTGTCATTTAGTGTTGTTTAAATTGATCCTCATATATTTCATCTATTATTTACGATCATAATTTTTCATTTTTATTTGATCGTATTATATGATTGTGACAAAGGCAATAAATTGACTTAAGTCGTTCATCTATACTAAATTTAGCAGAATAACTTATTAAAGTTTTGATTTTTCTTGTCTTGCCTATTAAAGTTTAGAATATGTTGGTTCACCAATACAGGTTGGTTGAGGTGGTACGACACTTATTCTCCTTAAGTCTGCTTGTGAATGGAAAAGACCTGTGTTGAGAGAGTCCACCCTGTTAAGGGCTGTTTACAACTCGAAAAATGCCAACAAATTAAGAAAAAAAATGTTAGTCTACCAACATGGGTCGGAGTTGGAGGCTCGGCACCATTTCCCTTAAGTTTAGGTCTCTAGCTGAGCCTTCCTTTATGAATGGAGTAAGCCATGCTGGGAGAGTCATGCCCCTTTGGGCCGATCAATGGCTCGAACCATACTAACGAGAAAAATAAATAAATAAATAAATTGTTAATTGGAGCAGCTCTATTTGGGTGAGTGTGAGACAGGGAGTGTTATATTTTTAAGACCCTATACAGGCCTCGAATATGTGCTTGAATGGAGTTAAAAAAATTTTAAAAATAAAGACTGAAGGATAAATCTCTATCTCTCTTAAGTTGTGATTCTAAGTCATTCCGTGTATTATAAAACTTTTATCTAAGTTTTCATTATGTTATGAGTGCCACAGAAAGCACTTTTTGCATATCACCCGCACCGATGTTTCGACTCATTCGGACATCACTCAGAACTATCGCATGCTCAAAAAGTTCACTAACACTTTTATTCTCGAGCATTGACTTTGTATTTCAATGCAAAGTGAAATGCCACGTTAGTTCTTTATTTTAAATCAGTTTATTCTAATATTTCTAACTTGATTATTTTATTATTGACTCAAGATGAAATTTGAACATATTGAATATTAGACTCGGAAAATTCCATTCTTTTAGGCCAAAGATAATTAAGGATTTAATTACTTTGTTTTTAATTATTATATGTGGCTAATCTTGGACTAAAGTATTTTATACTTTCGGAACCAATGTGGTTTGCTTTTCTAGGTTATTCAAACAAGGCTAATCTATTTTTTTACTTTTAAAAGAAACCGGCTTCTAGCCGTTAAACACGAGCAGACAAGTTTAAGCTACTTTTGGACAAGGCTCGGACACCGTGTGAGGGTTGTTTATTTCCAAAACTGAAAAAGTCCAACTCTAGGCCTAACGGTTGTTTCCACTTTAGTTTTAAGTCAAAACGAAATTATTGGACCATCTTTTGGAGCCAAGAGTCGTTACACAACGTTCACATCCCAATGAATCTTTTATGAGTGGCTTAGAATAGTCGTTACAATGGCTAGTGAAGATTTCAGTTAAGAACCAAGACTCAATGGTCACTCGCTCGGTTGTCTATAAATAGAAGCCACTTCAAAAGACTTAGAGATTGCTAGTGTTGTTCTTATTATTGAACTATTTACTGTTCTCATTCTTACTTAAACTTCTACTTACAACTCATACTCGTATTTAATATTCTCCGAGTTGTAAAGAAAGTCTTGTAATTAATTACATATTTCTCCTACTTTCTTAGTATGTCCCTTGATTGAGCTGTAAGGGTTAACTCAGTTCAATTGTCCCACCTCATCTCTATCACACACAATCTCTCGCCGCTCCTCATCGCTCACGCTGCTCTTATTGCTTCACAAACGCCTTATCACACATCATCATCAACGCTCCTTGATCATAATATATTCCTTGCGGCCAGCCTCATCTCATCATCAACGTCTTGTCCGTCATCATTGTTTGTCATCATCCGAAGAAACCTATATCGGTAGTAATTAGTATCATAATTTTTAGTAGTGAAGATTGAATTTTTATTGTTAGTTGAATGTTGCAGACGTTGTTTTTATTTAGTTTATGTGTCCTAAATTATATTATGTGTGAGTTGTTTTTATAATTAGTATAATCTACTTGAAACCATGTTAAATTATTTATTTTTTAAGAATTTTCGATCTTTAATGTCTTATTGATTTTATCATGATTCTATAATAAATTGTTCTTAACGTTTATGATTTTATGTCTAATTAATTAAAGTGCACGCAAATTAGTTTTATATAAATTCATATGATAGCTTAAACGGTTTAAGTACGTAGTCGCTTGGTCTTTTAGACATAAGTATCACTCTATTTAATCATGGATGGCTCATAACCATCACTTTAAATTACGAAATTAAGATCCTTTTTAAAACAAGTTTGCCAGTAGATTAGTTACTAGGTGCTAGATGATATTTTTCTAATACTTAATGCTTTAATTTGATTAAATTCTAGTGCTAGTGTTAGGGTTATCAATATTAGTAGTGTTTACATTAGGGTTAGGCCTAAGTAAACTAATAACTAAGGAAAAACGGAGAAGATCCGCTAGTGGTTGTCTTCTTCAATTTAACTCATGAATAGATCAATTTGTGTATTAATGATAAATAATAATTTTCATGGTGCATATAGATTATACTAAGTATTTTTATAAAATTGATATCTTGGATAATTATTTAATTGCTTTTTAGTAGTTTTCTTTAGTTTGTCAACTTTTATTTATTAATTTAGTCTTTTATTTATTAATTTTGTTATATCCCCCTCCTAAATATCAGTATTTAAAGTTAGTTTTAGTAATTTTATTTTAATTTAATTTTGAGTCTTTATATATTTTAATTTTTAGGTTATTTTTTTGTCAATTTTTGTTATTTTTAGTTAGTCCGTTAGAAATTAGGTTAAAAACAATTTCTTTTATTATTTTTCATATTTTATATGTTTTTGGGTTTAGATGGAGTCCTAGTTTGCTGTGATTAAAATTATAATTTTTGGAAGTGATTTGATATTTTTTCAGATTTAATTATGGAATTTAATTACTGTAGATTTTTAGTTAAATAAATTCGTATTTTTGTTTTTTAATTTTAGTTGTATATTATCAAGGTTTGTTTAGGCCTAAAAATTAGCATTAATAGTTTGGATAATTTTAGTATTTATTTTCATAATTATTTTAGTGGAGAATTTTACTAATGAAATTTTCTATTTTAGAATATGTTTATTTTCTGCCTTATTTTTTTTATTTTAATTATTCTAAAAGGTATTTAAAAAAATATTTTCGAGTTATTAGAATTTTTATGTTCTATATAAAATATTTATTTAGTATTTCAAAATTTCTATTATTTTAGTAATTAATCTATATTTTCTATTTTATTTTAAAGAGTAGTAAATTTAGTTAGATTAAAGCTTGCATATTATAATATCTTTCCTCGTGAATTTGATCCATACTTTCCTATGTTATATTGTTTATTATAAACCTAATTAGTGGTTTAATTTGTAATCGTAGGACAAGCTAACACTAAGGCTACCCCGAAACCAAACAACAATAAAAATCCTTTTAGCGTCACCTTAGCCATTTTCAATGAACCTCCTCCAAGTTAGTGGGACCCATCTATTTTTATCCACGATGTTGACAAGTCTAAACCATTTCTTAGCTTATCTCCATTAGATCCGGAAGTCCAGGGCTGTGGGTAAGTGATGAAGAAGATGTCTACCAAACGAAAAGCAATGATGACGACAATAGTGATAACTTATGGGGCACACCACCTTTAAAAGAAGAAGACTTTTGGGAAGAAACTAAAAGTCCTACAGTGCAATTCCTTAGTACAACTGGACGGCACAATGCACCCCCGGGTCCATAACGGACTCGAGAAGCCCCAAAAGAACCCGAAGTTACAAAAGAAGTAGACCCAATCCTTAAGCGACTATAGAAATTAAAAGGTGATATCTCAATCGGCAATTAATATTTGCTTCCCACAAACATAGACAAGGCTTTGATTGATGCACTCAGTAAGATTGAGGTCTCTCCTAAAACTACGCCGAAGAAATGGTGGGATTGGTTAACAAGTGAGGATGGAACTACTACCTTTGATCGAAGGATCTGCCAGGAGAAGGCGTTGCACTACAACAATGCCCTCTACTTAACCATAACTTACATTAACAAGTTAGTTCCCCTAACCTTGATAGACAATGGATCAAGAGTAAACGTATGTCCCCTGGAGAACTGCTAGAAGGTTAGGAATTAGGGAGCAACAACTCTCTAAACAGACTATCCATCTTCGAGCTTACGACAATTCCAAAAGAATAGTCTTGGGAACAAGTGACCTTGCCAATTAATATAGGGATAGTAGAAAGGAACATCGAATTCCAACTCTTATATATCCCAGCTATCTTCAATTTACTTCTAGGACGCCCTTGGTTACATGATCATCGGGTGGTGCCCTCTACACTACATCAAAAAGTTAATATGATCATCAAAGGTCAAGTTATAACTCGTCAACGGGGATAGTCTTTGTACAACTATTACTTCTAAAGAAAACTGTGGTTGAGATTGAGCACGATGCCAATGATGAGGAACTTTATGGAGTCAAGATTGTTGCACCTCTTAACTTCAATCCTTATGGAAACCCTAGTGTCCATTCGATGCTTAGTAAGAAGGGGTACTTTCCGGGTCTTGCGGTAGTTCGAAGGGCATACCACCCTACTTTTCCACACCTTGAACCCACTAACAACTACAACTTTATGCTAGGTTATCAATCGATCGCTAAGGAAATAGCCCAAGCTATGTGGGATGTTCAAACCAAGACGATTGCAGTGCACACGGTTCGCTCTATCAAGCCCTTTCCTTGTACTCTAAACGGACAGTTCCTAAAAGAAGGAGATAGCTTCCCGGTTATCCTAAGCCTTATTATATCAAGGAAAACGGCATCCTGGTACCTGGTTTGTAGATTTCCAAGTGACTGCTATATTCTAAAGAAGGAGGTCCTCTACCTCCTAGAAGAGGGACAGATCTACACCATATTGGACAAATCTTGTTGGGAATAATCTTTTCGCTCTTCCGTTCGGACAAGAGAGTATCCGAGAAGGGAATTTGGTCTCGATACTCGTCACGAGCTATGTCACACTCGTAGTTCGATCCATCCAGATTTATCACAACCGTTGATATTGAAGGGTCCAAGCATGCCACTTGGATTGACGACAAGTAGGGCTAGGAATTTACTTTCAGTTTAGGAGCACATCCTCCTTCTAAGTCTAATACTAGGCCTTTTATTTCTCTTTCTGTTATTTCTAATTCTTTCCCTAATTTTGTCACTTCCAGTTCCGTGTCTTCGCTTCGAGTCCGATGTACTCATTGTGTCATTCAATAAAATGAATCTTTCTGTTTACTCTTTGCCTCCTCTTGCTTTCAATTGTTTTGCCTCTAATGATGAACATGAAATCCCTAAAGAATTAATAGAAGCTATGGAAGATCATGAAAATTGCTCACTAATAATAAAGGAAACAATAACAATTAATCTGGGGTTAGTTAGTCAACCCCAAGAAGTTAAGATCGGCAGAACATTAGATCCGTAAGAGTAGAAGAAATTTACCTTACTCCTTACAGAACTTATAAATGTCATTGCATGATCCTACAAAGACATGTTCGGTATAGATCCGAGTACAGGGGAACATAAGATTCCACTTTATGAAGATGCTTGAGCCGATTAAGCGTAAGTTGAGGAGGATGAAATCTAAGTGGGCTTTGAAGATTAAGGAAGAGGTTTAGAAATAGTTATAGGCTTGGTTCATTTAGGTGGTTCACTATCCTCAGTGGGTAGTACATATTGTAGGTTTTCTTTTGGAGAGACTTAGTCACCCTAGTGGGGAGGGGGTGAATACGGTGATGAGGAAATTTTAACAATAAATGGAAGATTAAAGTTTAAAACAAACTTTAAGACTGTCCGAGTCTAGATTGGAATCAGAAAAGTATGCACTAAGAGTTTACGTAGAAACCCTCCTTGGCCGAGAAAACCACAGCCAGTGCTAATCCAGGCACCAAGTCAAATCCACTTTTTTAATCCACAAAATACGGAAGACAAACTCAACCAGAATTGCTCCATTAGAGAATTCCTTACAAGGTTTTCCTATACTAAAAAGTTCCCTTATCCGATCTAATACTTCCTAATTGAGGTAACCTTTACAGCTAGGGACAACTAAACCGAGTTAACCCTTACAGCTCAGTCAAGGGACCTTACTCGGAAAGTAAGAAGAAAAGTTGTGACTCGATTACAAGACCTTACAACTCGGAAAGATGTTCACTACAAAGTTGGAGTTGTAAGTAGAAGATTGAATATGAATACAATGACTTTTGCTTAAGTATGTGTATTGACAATGGTTCCAGCAATCTTCAAGTCTCGAGAGTTGGCTTCTATTTATAGATGACCACGCAACTTAGCCATTGTGACTAGCTTCGATTAGAAGTCCTCTGTGACCATTGTAACGGTTCTTCCGAGTCACTTAGAAAAGATCTGTTGAGATTTGAACGTTATGCAACGACTCTTGACTCCTTAGGATGTCCCAATCCACTGGTGGTGTCCGAAGAGTAAGGTGGAAACCACCGTTGAGCTTAGTGTTGAAGATTTCCAGTTTTGGAAACGGACAACCCCGACATAGTGTCCGGGCCTTGATTAGAAGTAGAAAAAGCCTTGTCTCGCTGGCAATTTGACATCTTGAAGCCGATTACTTTTGTAATTCAAAAGTAGGATAACCTCGTTTAAATAACCTACAAAAGTAAATTAATTTTGGTTCTGAAAGTATAAAATACTTTGGTCCAAGATTAGACACGGATAATAATTTAATTAAGATAATTAAGTGCATAATTATCCGAGTCGGAAAAGAATGGAATTTTTCGAGTCTAATATTCATTATACTCAAATTCCATCTAAGGTAGTCCGGAGAAAGATCAAGTTAGCTAAAGAATATCAAAATAAGAGCACTTGATATAGACAAATATAGTTCAAACAAAACAAGCTTACTAGAAGAGATGAATTAACGCTGTAATTCACTCGAACTTGGAATACAAAGTCGAACCGAGTTTAAACGTGTTGGAGCAAGTGTTTGAACATGCGATGAATCCGAGAGTTGTCTAAGTGACTCGGAACTACGAATTTGAAATGATGAGCAAAGGTACGCTTTCGAGTCGGTCTTCAAACACATGAAAACCTATGCAATAGTTTACGTAACACTCGAGAGAAGGTTCCGTGTCACTCAAAAACATTTCTATAGCATTTAGAATGACTTGAAATCAAAACTTACAAGAGATGCAGTTTGTACCTGATTCCTTGATAGTACTCGGAATGTTATACATGCAAAGTCCGAGTCTTCAAATATAGTACCGATTATGAAGAAAGATGACAAGGTTTGTATGTGGGTCGACTTCGGAGATTTCAATAAGGCTAGTCCAAAAGAGAATGTTTCTATCTCTCTTAAGTATTTGATAGATCAAGTTCACTTACTCCGATGTTTATCCTTTAACTTGATCTATTTAGGTATTATTCTGAGCTGACTTTAAACCTATTAGATATTAGACTCAGAATATTCCACTCTTTTAGGCCTAAGATAATTAGAGCTCTTAATTACTAAGATTTAATTATTATCTTTGCCTAATCTTGGACCAAAGTATTTTATACTTCGAGAACCAATGTTTTTTACTTTAGCAGTTCATTCAAACAAGGCTAATCTACTTTTTGAATCTTAAAAGCAACCGACTTCTAGCCCCGTTAAATGCCAGCAGACACTTTTAGCCAATTCGGACAGGACTTAGACACTCGTGTCGGGGTTGTCTATTTTCAAAACTTAAAAACTTCAACGCTAAGTTCAATGGTGATTTCCACCTTGCTTTTCGGACAACGATTGATTGGAACACCTTTTGGAGTGAAAAGCCATTACCCAACGTTCACACTCCAATGCATCCGTTCCGAGTGACTCGGAAAAGCCTTTACAATGGCTAGTAAAGACTTCGATCCAAAAATCAAACTCAACGGGTACTCGCTTGGTCGTCTATAAATAGAAGCCGCTTCACAAGACGTGAGGATTGCTGAAATTATTGATGAATGCATTGCCTAATTCTCTTAGTACATTACTGACTCAATCTTCTATTTACTACTCCAAGTCCGTATCTAATATTTTCTAAGTTGTAAAGAAAGTCTTGTAATCAATTACATTCTTCAATTAGATTATATGTAAGTCCCTTGACCGAGCTGTAAGGGTTATCTCAGCTCAGTTGCCCCTTATTGCAAAGGTAACCTCGATCAAGAGGGTTTCCATGTATTTTTAAGCATTTGCATTTCTAAGTCCAATGTAGACTCGGACTCAATTGTTGATTTCTTTCTTAGCAATAATTGTCTAAGTTCTTTGAAATTTCCTCATAACCCTATTCACCCTCTCTAGGGTGACTTAGACTCTCCAAGAGGAAACCTTCAATTGGTATCAAAGCCTAGCCATTCAAGAAGGATCTATGAATCCAAAGGTCTAAGGATGAGATGACTCGGAACATTGGAGAGTTCGATGAATGAAGGTCATCCACCGGACCACTAAAGTTGAAAGGGTCAAACTTTGTGCATTGGAAGAAACCGATGGAGTGCTTTCTGCTGGACAATGATGAAGATGTCCGGAACATCATCCAAGTAGGCAATTACATACCAATGAAGATGGAAGGAACAAGATTTGTGCCTAAAGAAAATTCGAGTCCACCAATGAAGAAGTAGAAAAGTTCGGAAAGAACTTCAAAGCAATGACCATACTGATGTGTGTTATCAGCTCGGAAGAGTACAACAGATTATCAGCTTGTGACACGGCCCAAGCTGTGTGGGACACTCTTGTTGACACATATAAAGGAACAAGTCAAGTGAGACAAGCTAAAATAAGCCAATATCTTCACAAATATGAGCTGCTTAAGATGGAGTCGAAGGAAAACATCACTCGGATGTTTATTCGCTTAACTAAGATTACAAACAATCTCAAATCTCTAGGTAGAAAAATCTCTAATGACGAAATGTGCTGAAAAATTGTGAGAAGTCTACCAAAGAAGTGATGGGGTCCCAAGGTGACAACCATCAAGGAAGCTTAGTACCTCTCACAACTAAAGCCGGATGAACCGATTAGGAAGCCGCTTATGAGATGAGGAAATGTCGGCACCCAAAAGAGCATTGCGCCGAGGGCCTTAGAAAGTAGAAGGAAATGTCGAGCTCCTCGGACTCGAAGAGGATCCGATGGCACTCATTACCGGAGGCTTCAAAAGAATGATGAACTATAAGAAGTGGGAAAAGAGGCCAAAGGAATAGTTCCATATGAAAGATCGGAAGGATAGAAAAGGTAAATATTCTTCTCCTTCAAAGTTATCCTTAACTAAGAACCCTAGCTATTTTGAATGTGGTAGCAAAGATCACATAGTCAAATACTATCCGAAGAGAGAGAATGACATAAAGAAGTAAAACGTTATGATGGCCACATAGAGCGATGACGACTTATTTGAAGATGAAGATGATTCTGATGACTTAAAGTGTCTAATGGCACTAACAAACTCGGAAGCTGAATATGAGTCGACGCTGACAACTTAGACACCGAGGAGACAAGTCCTCAAGAGGTAATTGAATACTTTCTCAAATTCTCTAAAGCTAATTTGGCAAGATATATTTACACTTTGGAAGAAAAGTCTAATTCCGATTCTTCTCAATTCAAATAACAACTTGAGTCTCTCACTTCGAGAGCAATGGTTTGAAAAAGGAATTGGAAAAGCTGAGACTAACTCGAAAGAACTCAAGACCGAGTACTTATGCTAATGAAACCGAGTCCGAGACACTCGGAAAAGAAAATGATCATCTAAAAAGAAAGCTCAATGAGTCTCAAAAGCTTGTTTTAAAATTCACTCAAGGTTAGAAAAAACCTTGACATGCATTTAGGCTCTCAGTGTATCTCCTTCAGGAAGGAAGGACTTGGTTTTAATGAAAAGAGAAATCTAACTCCTACTCTAATCTTTTCGAAAAGGATTCCGGAACTCGTGAAGTTGAGAAAGATTGAGCATGGTCCCATTCATAAGAATGAAAGGAGGACTGAGCCCATACCAGTTTACAGGAAAGAACCTTCTCTAGCTGTTTACAAAAGAAAAGATTTTCAAAAGAAAGAGACATAGACTCGGTTTTCTAGAAAGAAGACTCAAAATCAGACCAAATCTAAAGTCATTCAAATATGGGTTCCCAAGAGTGTTCTTCCTCCGAAAAGGACCACGAGTAAAAGGAGTTATTGGGTTCATTAGAGGAAGTTAGAAGGGTTAGTGTGTTTCTAACTTGGAGGTAACTCAGAAAAAGATGAAAGGTCATTGGTACTTAGACAGTGGATGTTCACACCACAAGTGAAGAGACTCAAGACTCTTTTCTGAGTTAGAAGATCTAAAAGGAGCCAAACTCACATTTGGAGATGACAAGTAAGGGCAAGATAGTTGGGATTGGTAAGATTGGTGAAGGACACAACCTAGTGAGTTCAGTTTATCTTGTCAAGGTATTAAAATACAATCTTCTTAGCATCTCTCGGTTGTGTGACAAAGGTCAAGAGGTAAAATTCACTGAGACCAACTGCTACATTTCTGATGTAGCTACCAAAGACACTAAGCTCTTAGGTAAGAGGTCGGGTAACACCTATACCATGCCTCTTTCTCGATCCAAGTCAGAATTTATCTTGCTTAAAAGCATCGTTGCATGATGAATCTTCGACATGGCATCGTGAACTAGGTCATGTTAGCATACACACTATCACAAAGCTTGCATCTCATGGTGTAGTAAGGCGTTTACCTAACTGTGCATTTAAGAAAGATAAAATCTATGAAGCATGCACAAAAAGGAAACAAGTCAGATTATCCTTCAAACCACTCAAAATTGTTTCCATATCCAAAGTGTTTGAATTTCTTCACATGGATTTGTGTGGTGAAATTTATGTGAAAAGCCTTGGAGGTAAATTGTGTGTACTTGTGGTTGTTGATGATTTCTCACGATTTACCTAGGTTTGTTTTCTTAAGAACAAGAATGAAGCTTTCAAAGAGTTCAGTAAGCTCTGCAGGAAAATTCAAGTGGAGTCTCATACTCAAATTAGAAGAATTCAAACCGACCTAGAATGGAGTTTGACTACTCGGAATTTCTAGAATTCGAGTGAGAAGAACGGTATCTCTCATAACTTCTCAAGCACTAAGAACTCATCAACAAAACAGAGTTGTGGAGAGAAAGAACTGAACTCTTGAAGAAATAGGAAGGACAATGATGATTGAAAATAATCTACCTTACTATTTTTGGGTTGAGGCGATCAACACAGACAAATTACACACTCAATAGATGCCTCATCGGACCCATCTTGAAGAAAACTCGTACGAGCTTTAAAAGGGAAAGAAACCCAACATCTCATACATCAAGCCATTTGGATGTAAGTGCTTTGTTCACAATAACGGTAAGGATCACCTGACCAAGTTTGATGCTAGGTTAGATGAACATATATTTCTGCGTTACTCATCTCGCATTAAAGCTTATCGTGTTTTTAACAAAAAACTAACAAAGTTGAAGAAAGTATCCATGCTGTGTTTTATGAGATAGATCATGGAAGAACAAGTGAATCGACCTTCTTTGATCTCGAAACTCTATCGAGATGAAAATGACCTTGCTTGAAGTTGAGCTCGAAAGAGCCAACAGAAAGGAACTGAAGCAACTCAAAATGAGGCAACGAGAGAACATTGAGGGTTTGCTCTTGGAGAGACTAAGTCATCCTAGAGGGGATGAATAGGTTGATGAGGAAATTTGAACAAAGACTGGAACATTAAATTCTAAAACCGACTTCAAAATAGTCCGAGTCTAGATTGGACTTAGAAAAGTGTTAATTGAGAAAATACGTGGAAACCCTCCTGGAGCAGAAAACCACGGTCGGTGTTAATCGAAGCACGAAGTCAAATCCATTATTTTGAATCCATAAAATACAGTAGAAAGACTCAACCAGAATTACTCCCTTAGACAATTCCTTACAAGATTTTCCTAGACTAAGAAGTTCCCTTATCTGATTTAGTACTTCATAACCGAGGAAACCTTTACGGTTAGGGAGAACCGAGCTGAGCTAACCCTTATAGCTCAATCAAGGGACCTTACTCAGAAAGTAAGAATAAGTGTTTGTGACTTATTACAAGACGTTACAACTCGGAAAGATGTTAAGTACGAGTTGGAGTTATAAGTAGAAGATTGAATGAGAATTATACAGAGAGAGATAATTTCAGCAATAGGTTCAACAATCTACTCGTCCTGTGAAGTGGCTTATATTTATAGATGACCAGGCAGATTAGCTGTTGTGACTATCTTCCGATTAGAAGGCCTTTGTGACCGTTGCAATGGTTTTTTGAGTGACTTAGAAAATATTCGTTGAGGTGTGAACGTTGGGCAATGGCTTTTGACTCCTTTGGATGTCCTAATCCACTGGTGGTGTCCGAAAAGTAGGTGGAAACCACCGTTGAGCTAGGTGTTGCAGATTTCCAGCTTTGGAAACAGCACAACCCCGACATAATGTCCGGGCCTTGGTCGAAGTAGAAAAAGCCTTGTGTCGTTGGTGATTTGACATCTTGAAGCCGGTTACTTTTGTAATTCAAAAGTAGGATAACCTCGTTTCGATAACCTACAAAAGTAAATGAATTTGGTTCTAAAAGTATAAAATACTTTGGTCCAAGATTAGCCATAGATAATAATTTAATTAAGATAATTAAGTGCCTAATTATCTAAGTCTCGAAGGAGTGGAATTTTCTAAGTCTAATATCCATTATACTCAAATTCCATATGAGTCGGTTTAGAAGTAAAACAAGTCTGATAGAGAATATCGGAGTAAAGAAACTTGATCTAGACAAGCACAGTTCAAATGAGATAAGCTGACTTAGAAGGATGAATTAACACTTTAATTCACTCCAACTTAGAATATAAAGTCGAGACCTGTATTTATGCACATTAGAGCAAATATTTGAACATGCAATAAGTCCGAGTGTTGTCTGAGTAACTCAAAACTATGTGTAAAAAGATAAGCAATAGTATGCTTTCCGAGTAAGTCGAATAAAGTGAAAACATATGAAATAGTTTACGTAACACTCGGAAAAGTTTCTAAAACACTTGGAATGGCTTGTAATCAAAACTTACAAGAGATGAAGTCTGTACTGATTCCTTGATGGTACTCGGAATGATATACCTACAAAGTCTAAGTCTTCAAACATTGTGACTCAAACTAAACAAACTCAAGAGCCAGCTCATAATGTCTGAAGGACAAGTAGATGTAGAGACTCAGCAAGCTTAAACAACTAAAGATCAGCTTGTTCAACCAACAAATTTGGTGAACTAGAGGACAGGTAAAGCATTTAAATATACATCCAGCCACCCACTCGAGAACATTCTATCCGACATTAACAGAGGGGTAAGAACTCATTCTTCTTTGCAAAATCTGGGTGCATTCACTGCATTCATATCATTAACGGAACCCGGAAATGCACTAGAGGCCCTAAATGACCCAAATGGGTAGAGGCCATGCAAGAAGAGCTCAATCAATTTGAAAAAAACCAAGTCCGGACTCGACCAAATGACCATTTGACCACCCAGTCATAGGAACCAAATGGGCTTTCAAAAACAAACTAGATGAGGATGGGTTGGTAGTAAAAAAAGGCTAGACTTGTGGCTCAGGATTACAATCATGAAGAAGGAATTGATTGTGGGGAAACCTTTGCACCTATTTCTAGGATCGAAGCAATCGGAATCGTGTTGGCATTTGCATCTAGTATAAATATTAAGTTGTATCAAATGGATGTTAAATGTGCTTTTCTGAATGGTTTCATTCAAGAGAAATTCTATGTTAAGCAACCCCCTGGTTTTGAAAACTAAGAATTTCCAAATCACGTTTTCAAATTGCAAAAGGTCGTATATGGTCTTAAACAAGCTCCCGGAGCTTGGTATGAAAGACTCGAGTAGTTTCTTGGTTGGAAATGATTTCAAAAGAGGTCAGGTTGACATAAATCTTTTCATAAAAACCAACGACAAAGATTTCCTTCTAGCTCGATTTATGTTGATGATATTATTTTTGAGCCACCAACGAAACTCTAAGTCGAGAGTTTATTCGATTGATGAGACATGAGTTCCAATTGAGCATGATGGGAGAACTTGTTTCTTTCTTAGTCTACAAATTAGACAGGACAAAGATAAAATCTGTGTCCATCAATCTCGATATACCAAGGAGTTGTTGAAAAAGTACAAACTTTAAAATGTGAAACATGCAGCGTCACCTATGAGTAAGCAGTATGAAACTGGAGTCGGACGAAAAGGTAAAGTCGTAGATTAGAAACTCTATAGAGATAGGCTTGGAAATCTGCTCTATCTCACATCTAGTAGGCCATAAATTATGTTTAGTGTTTGTCTCGTGTGTAAGATTTCAAGCTAATCCAAAAGAATCACATCTCATTACGGTGAAGAGGATTTTCGGATATCTTGCAGGGACTCGGAATCTTGTTCTATGGTTTTCAAGAGACTCGAACCGACCCTCACTAGATACTCGAAGCCGACTATGCTCGTTACAAAGTTCATAGAAAAAGCATATCAGGAGCATGCCAATATCCGGGTCAATCCCTCATATCTTGGGACTCAAAGAAACAGAACTCGGTTGCTCTATCAACCGCTGAAGCCGAGTACATTGCAGGTGGAGCTTGCTGTGCTCGGATTCGGTGGATTAAGCAGACACTTGATGAATCTTGGACTCTCATTCAAATCTATCCCAACTAAGTGCGACAACGAAAGTGCAATCAACATCACTAAGAATCTAGTTCAGCACTCGAAGACAAAGTATGTTCAAGTCATGTATCATTTTCTGAGAAACCATTCCGAGAAAGGATATATTTTGATTGAATTTATTCCTACTAAGCTTTAATTAGATAATATTTTCACTAAGCCTCTTAGTGAGGATAAGTTTCCTTTCACTAGTAATGAGCTTGGTATGATTACATGTTTACTTAATTATTCTTGCATGATCATGGCATATACTAATTTTTAACGAATGGATCAGTTGACTCAAAAATAAGACTAAGTCTGTGGGTTAATTAGTTTCCGAGTCACTCGAAACAATATGGAGTTACACTCAGAATTTGAGCAAAATGGACATCAAACTTTTAAGATCATCTCTAGATAAATAGAGAATCTCATAAAGATTTCTTTGAAAACTTTCTTTTCTCTCGCTGACACGCGTCTCTATCGAAGAATTTAAACCATTAGATGGAAACCACTTGGAATTGTAGCTTTTAGACTAGTGTACGTCATGTCTGTCTAAGAGTGTCGTTTGAACGTTAAGTAAGAAAGAAGGTTGAAGGACATTTCTGTTTTCTCTATTTATAGCATATGTTCGCCTTCATTTCATTACTTTGCCCCTTACTATTCCAGCCCGAAATATTCTCGCGCTCTCATACTCTCTCATTGCATTAAATGGTCTCTCTCTCTCTCTCTCTTCTCCAGTAACCTCTCGTTTCTCTCTTCTAACCATGCCTAAAAGAGGTTTTGCATCCGAATTCATGGGGTTTGCAACTAAGAAGACCCGAAAGAATGCTCAAGATGGGACGTTTGACCCTCCAAAAGTGTTTGTCGTCCAAGCACTTCACATTGGATGATGAGTTCTTCAAAACAACTTCGTTCTCGTGGCTCAAATACATTCAAGAAACTGGAGTATACAATTAATTATGCTTCAACGACTTTATTTATCCGTAACTCGTTGTTGAGTTCTCGCCAACATATCTTTCTTTGGAGGTGTCATCACTTCAAAAGTTCAAGGTACGGTTGTTAGGATCAACCTCCCTCTTCTCCATAAGCTTTTCAACATCGCCTCTCTTTTCTCAATCCCAATAATATTCCATTTCTGAAATTTTCAATGACTTTTTCGACAAATTTGCTAATGAAGTACCTTAGTAGCGAACGAACTTTTTCGTAACTCGGATGAAGAGCGAAGTAAGATCACTTTGCTATATTCTCGATGAAGACTTTCTTTGCTTACTACTCGAGCAAGGAGAACCGAAACTCAAAGGTTCTCAAAGTTCTTTTTGATATCATAGAGGGTTATGACGTATGCCTCTTTCCATTCATCATTAAGCAAATGGCTCAAGTGCCTACTCAATCGAAAAAATCCGCTCCTTTTACATTTGGAGCTCTTATGACTTTTGTTTTCAAACAATTCAAGATCACCCCTCACTCGGATCCTACTACCGTTTCTAAGTCTCGCCATAGTTCTTGGTAGAAAAGAATTTATGGGTTATGGATACCACGAGGTAAAAGCCGGTGTCCGGGTTCACTTTTCTAAGTTAGAACCCGCATCTCCTCCTCCCACCCGGACTTAGATTCAACCAGCACATCCATCTACCTCTATTGGTTTCTCGACCTCCGAACCTCCTCTCTCTGTTGGACCTTTCGCTGCCTTGGTCGAAACGCTCGCTTCTACTGGCTGAACAACTTCGGTCGGTTGTTCGCTCCTTCAAGCCCATTTATCGTGGCATGGTCATTAACCAAAAGCTGGCCAAACTCAAATTCAAGAGTGTCAATCTCTTATGCTTGAGTTCAAGGGCATTCTCGGCGAGCAGCGTGAATAGCTTCAACTCCTTCGGGAACAAAGGACAAAAGCTGCGTAGGACCCGGAATCCTCCGACACATCTACGGAGTCATCTAGCCCGGCCAAGTCTACTTCGGATGAGGTAGAAGAAGAAGAAGAAGAAGCCGAGGCTGCAGTGAAGGCGATTGAGGCTCAGCTGAAGAGAAGAATGAGGAAGAAGAAGGAGCAAAAGACGAGGCCACTTCTCGACATCCCCGTGCTACTGCACGGCATGCTCTACCACCTCCTCCTAGACATATCGGCGCAATCACACTACTCATTTGTCCTCTTTCGACCAACCAGCTCCACCCTCCTAATATATTTACATTATTTTTTTGTCCAACATTATGTTTATTTACTTCCAAATTTTCTTCCCTCCTTTTTGATGAAATGTTAGGGGTAAAAATATATAAACCTTGATGTTGTGTCTAGGGGAGTTCCTCCCTTTTGTTGTATATATTTTTATGAATGATGACTGAATGTTATCATTTCGAGTTTCTTTTAACGTTTATCTTATCTACTCGAAATCTGCGTTGGTTCTCATATCCGCTATTTACTTTTAAGTTATGCTTTGATCCGGAACTTTTTAACTTTATTTTCTACATGATCCGATAGATAAGAAAACACATATCATTGGCACTATGACACTGAAAACTTCGTTTTGTTCTAACAAGTTTCTATCTTAAGAATGGAATGCATTTCATCAAAAGGGGGAGATTGAAGAGTCGGATCTTAACTCTAAGTATTTTATGAAAGACTTAGGTGTAAATTTCTATCTCTCTTAAGTTTTTATTGCAAGTCATTCTAAGCTACATTGAAACTCCTATCTAAGTTTTCATCACGGTTCGGAATGACTCGGATAGAACTTTGGTTGATATCTTCTCTACTGAGGTATTCCGACCTACTCAAAATCTCATCGGAACCGTTGCATGATCAAATAATTCCTTCAATGCACTTTTTCCGAGTATTGACTGTGCTTGCTATTGTAAAATGAATTACAGCGTTAATTCGGT
The DNA here is from genome assembly GCA_021018815.1 of Talinum fruticosum. Taxonomy (NCBI): domain Eukaryota; kingdom Viridiplantae; phylum Streptophyta; class Magnoliopsida; order Caryophyllales; family Talinaceae; genus Talinum; species Talinum fruticosum. Next base: position 498,267 of record JAITYX010000088.1, on the reverse strand, counting down.
TTTCTAAGTCAGTTTATTTTCTTAAAGAATTATTTGGTAGATCAAGTTCACTCACTCTGATGTTTATCCTTTAACTTGATATTTTTAGGATTTATTCCGAGCTGACTTTGAACCTATTAGATATTAGACTCGGAATATTCCACTCATTTAGGCCTAATCTTGGCCTAAAGTATTTTATACTTTGAGAAGTAATGTGGTTTGCTTTTGTAGGTTATTAAACAAGATTAATCTACTTTTTAATCTAAAAAGCAATCAGGTTCTAGCTGTTAAACACCAGTGAGACAGCTTTAACCAATTCTGGACAAGACTCGGACACCGTGTTAGGGTTGTCTGTTTCCAAAACTGGAAAACTTTAACGCTAGGCTCAATTGTGGTTTCCACCTTGCTTTTCAGCCAAAACCAGTTGATTTGAACACCTTTTGGAGTGAATAGCCATTACCCAATGTTCAAACTCCAACGGATCTTTTCGGAGTGACTCGGAAAAGCCTTTACAACTCGCTAGTAAAGACTTTTTGTAAAGGCTTTTGTCTAGAAATCGGACTTAATGGGTACTCGGCTTGGTCATCTATAAATAGAAGCCACTTCACAAGACTTGAAGATTACTAAAATTATTGATGAGTACATTGCCCAATTCTCTTAGTACATTACTTACTCAATCTTCTACTTACAACTCCAAGACTCGTATTTAATATTACAAAGGTTACTTCGGTTAGGAAGTACTAACTTAGATAAGGGATCTTCGAGTCTAGGAAAACATTATAAGGAATTATGTAAGGGAGCAATTCTGGTAGAGTCGAGTCCTTTGTATTTTGAGGATTCAAGATATTGGATTTGACTTGGTGCTTGGATTCGCAGGTGTCCGTGACTTTCTACTCCGGAAGGGTTTCTACGTATTTCGTGTATTTGTATTTCGAGTCCAATCTAGACTCAAAGTCAATTGTTGATTTCTTTCTTAGCAAAAATTGTCTAAGTTGTTTTAAATTTTCTCATCACCCTATTCGCCCTCCTCTAGGGTGATTTAGACTCTCCAAGAGCAAACCTTCAAGTTTGTTCGGAGAAAATAAAATATTCATTCATTGATTACACAAAGAAAGAGAGGGTGAGCTCCCCTAAACACAACATCAAGTTTTCTATATTCTCTCCCCTAGCGTTTCTTAAAAAAGAGCGAAGAAAATATTGAGTCCAATTCATGTTGGACAAACAAAAAATAAATAAAGAGAAAAAAATAGGCTAAAAGGAGGGTTGGTTGTCCAAAGGAAAATGGACGGGCAGTTCGCCAGCGGTGATAAGCTTATGAGAAGGCGGATAATCGTACCATTGGTAACACAAGAATATCCGAAAGTTATTCTATTATAGTTGTCCGAGCCGGGGCTTGTCTTCCTCGGGCTCATCTTCCTGAAACACGACATAGGGTGGTGCTTCGACTTAGCAGCTATGGACTCGACCAACGTCCTAAGATTCTTCCGACCCACACGGATCCTTATCTCGAAGAGATCGGCTTCTAGTTCGAGAGCCGCTGCACCTCGGCCCTCGGGTTGAGCGACCTCCACTTTATCTTTCTCCTCTTCCTTCTCCTCCTCGAGCCGAGCGGCTCTTGCTGCAGCTTCTTCTTCTTCGACATCGGCTTAGGTAGACTTGGTCAGGCTGGAGGACTCCTAAGAAGTATCTAAAAATTTTGGGTCTTGGGCAGCCTTGGATCCGTGTTCTTGAAGAACTTGGAGTTGCTCGCGCTACTTATTGATGATGCCCTTCGGTTCGATCAACAGGGTAACCAGACCTTGAAGGACATTTTTAGAGAGTGGAGGGTGTGTCGAAGTTCTTTGGACACGGAAGAAATTTTGACTAACAACATGGTAAAAAAGCAACAGAGGCTATACGAGGTGGTTGAGTGGGACGGGCCGAACGAGTTTTCAATTCGAACCATGGACCTAGACACTAGGCTTGACTTCTTGGTACCCGTAACCCAAAAGCTCCTTTCTACCAACCACAATGGCAGCCTCGAAACTGCATTTGGATATAGGGGAGAGGAACTTTGAACCGTTTCAAAATAATAGTCAAAAGCGCTCGAAGAGAAATGGAGCAGATTTATTGGACGAAGCTGGCATGGAGGCCATCTCGCTGAATAATATAGGGGAAAAGGTGTACGATGTAGCCCTCTAAAATGTCAAATAAAGCTTTGAGAATCTTGGAGTCGGGATTCTCTTTGCTAGAATGATGAGAGAAGAATGTTCCCATCAAAAGGAAACATAGTCTAGCCTCAGTCTTCATCTCGAGTCACTAAGAAATTTTTGCGTGATCGAAGTACTTCCTTGGCGTACTTCTCAAAGAATTCATCAGCAATCTCCATAAACGGGATGGGATTCCAGTTAAAAAAAGAGAAGAGACTTTGAAAAGTTTGTGAAGAACAGAGACACGAACAACCTTCTCTTGAACTCGTGAGGTAATGGTTCCCTCCGAGTAAGACATATAAGAAGAGAACTTAGCACCGAGTTCGGGATAAATAAATTCAAGTAAAGCATAAAAAATTGTACACTCCATTGCTTTTATGTGGTGCAACCACGAAAAAGAAGTGGTTGGGAAGAATTTATCTTCCCACGAGAGATGTTGGTTGACAAGGATTTTATAGGGATTAGAGCTACCCTCTTGTGGAGTTTTGGTGCTACACCTTTTTGATAGCAGACACCAACAAATCAGGTGCTAAACCTCTTTTCGGCATGGTGAGTTTTTTGAGAAACAGAGAGGAGACAAGAGAGAGAAAGAGAGAGAGAAAGAGCAAAGAAAGTAAGAGGGCTTAGAATTCAAAGAGATAGATAGAATGCGAGTGAACAAGAATGCTTAGAAAGGAAGATGGCAGTGAGTAAAGTAAAGAAATCAAGGTAAAGGGATACTATTCATAGCAAAAGAAATAACCTTCGGCCTTCGTTCCGAGCAGATTACCCAACGGTGTCACGTTACGCTCTACAATGGTTAGAATTCCAGCAGCTTTCTTCTAACCGCTAGTTTTCTCTAATTGAAATGCACGACAGAGAAAGAGAAAGAGAGAAGAAAGACTTCTTGAAAAAATTTCTGAAATTCTCCATTTATCCAGAGATAATTCTAGATGTTTGATGTCCATTTTGCTCAAAATTGAGTCCGACTCGATATGGTTTCTCGGTGACCCAAAACACTAGGAGACCTAATAACTCATAACTCGGCTTCATTCGCTCAACTGATCCATTTGTTATTAACACAAAAGAAAACATATAACACATAATCATACAAGGAAAGTTCACTTAGAAAACACATAATTATGCATTAATCATGCCAAGCTCATTCCTAATAAAACAAAAATGATCCTCCCTTAGTGGCTTAATGAAAATATCAGCCAACCGAAATTTCACAGGAATGAATTCAAGTTCAATATCACCTTTCACATAATGGTCTCTCAAAAAATGATACCCGAACTCAATATGCTTTGTTTTTTAGTGCTCGAACCGGATTCTTGGTAATGCCGATTCCACTTTAATTGTCACATTTGATTGGGATAGATTTCAACGATTGTCCTACATCCTTCTAGTGCTACTTGATTCACGAATCTGAGCACAAGCAAGCTCCAACTACAATGTACTCAGCATCGGTAGTTGATAGAGCAATAGAATTTTGTTTCTTTGAGTGCTAGAAGACGAGGGATTGACTAAGAAATTGGCATGCTCCTCATGTGCTCTTTCTATCAACTTTGTGTCTAGCATAATCAGCATCGTAGTCGGTTCCGAGTCTTTTGACAACCATAAACAAAGATTCCGAGTCATTGCAAGATATCTAAAAATTCTCTTTACCGCAAGTAAGATGTGATTCTTTTTTATTAGCCTCAAATCTTGCACATAGGAAAACACGGAACATGATTTCTAGCCTACTAGATGTGAGATAAAGTAGATATCCGATCATACCTCTATAGAGTTTCTGATCTACAACTTTACCTTTCTCATTTAAGTCCAGTTTCAAACTGCTACTCATAGGTGTTACTTGCATGCTTCACATCTTGTAGTTTGTACTTCTTCGAAAGGTCCTTGGTATACTTGGATTGATGCACATAAATGCCATCCTTGTATTGGTTGATTTGTAGACCAAGAAAAGAAGTTGAGTTCTCCCATCATACGCATTTGGAACTCGGAAAACTCCTCACATAGAGTTTCATTAGTAGCTCTAAAAATGATATCATCAACATAGATTTGAGCAATAAGAAAATCTTTCCCCTTGCTTTTTATGAAAAGAGTTTTGTCAATCTGACCTTTTTGAAATCATTTTCAACCAAGAAACTTCTAAGTCTTTCATACCAAGCTCTAAGAGCTTGTTTAAGACCATATAAAGCTTTCTGCAATTTGAAAACATGATTTGAAAATTCTATGTTTTCAAATCCAGGTGGTTCCTCAACATAGACTTCTTCTTGAATGAAACTATTCGAAAAGAACATTTCACATCCATTTGATAAAGCTTAATATTCATGCTAGATGCAAATGCTAACAGGATTCTAATTGCCTCAATCCTAGCAACAGGTGTAAAGGTTTCCCCACAATCAATTCCTTCTTCTTGATTATAACCTTGGGCAACAAGTCTAGCACTTTTCCGACTACCAACCCTTCCTCATCCAGTTTGTTCTTCAAAACCCATTTGGTTCCTATGATCGGGTGGTTAGATGGTCGTTTGGTCGGTGTCCGGACTTGGTTTCTTTCAAATTGATTGACCTCTTCTTGCATGGTCTCTACCCATTCAGGTTCATTTAGGGCTTTTAGTGCATTTTTAGGTTCACTTAATGATATAGAATGCGGAAAATGCACACAGATTATGCGAACCCCATCATTGATATCAAAAGTATGTTTTCGGTGGGTGGATGTATGCATATTTGAAAGCTTTACCTGTCCTTTGATTGATTAAGAATGAGAACAAGTAATTAGTTCAACAATAAGAACAGTTCCAAGCAATCTCCAAGTGTTGCGAACTGGCTTTTATCTATAGCCAACCAGGCAGAGTGACTGCTGAGTCTTGGTTCGGACAGAAATACTAGTCGTTGTAACGGCTATTTTGAGCCACTCAGAAAAGATCCATTGGGATGTGAACATTGTGTAATGGCTCTTGGGTCCAAAAGATGGTCCAATCAGTTGGTGGTGATTGAAAAACTGTGCTGGAAACAACCGTTAGGCCTAGAGTTGGAGTTTTCCAACTTCGGAAAGAAACAACCACGACACAATGTCCGAGCCATGTCCGAAGTAGCTAAAACTTGTCTACTAGTGTTTAATGGCTAGAAGCCGGTTGCTTTTGAAATTTGAAAAATTAGTTAGCCTCGTTTGAATAACCTATAGAAGCAAACCACATTGGTTCTCAAAGTATAAAATACTTTAGTCGAAGATTAGGCATAGATAATAATTAAATCCGAGTAATTAAGTACTTAATTATCTTTGGCCTAGAAGAATGGAATTTTCCGAGTCTAATATTCAATATACTCAAATTCCATCTTGAGTCAATCCTAAAAATGACCAAGTTCGAAATAGTAAAATATCGCAAGTATATGAACTTGATCTCGGTCAAATAATTCTCAAAAAGATAAACTAACTTAGAATAAATAATTAACGTTGTAATTCACTTTGTGTTGAAATACAAAGTCGAGTGCTCGAAAAAAGTGTTAGCGAAATTATTTGAGCATGCGGTGGTTCCGAGTGATGTTTGATGTGTAAGAAACACTAGTGTGGGAGATATGCAATAAAACAATTTACGAGTCCGTCAAAACAAAATGAAAACATAGATAGGAATTTCTATAAGACATAGAATTACTTAGAATCAAAACCTAAGAGAGAGACGTTTATATCCGAGTCTTCAATCTCCCCTTTTTGATGGAAGGCATTCTATACGTAAGATAGAAACTTATTAGTTCGAAACATGAAATTTTCATTGTCCATGATCGGAATAGGAAATAATGTTCTCTTAAGTATCACAGCAGGGAGTGATTGGAGATACTTATAAAGTTGTAGTTAAGATCATATGATAACTCGTAACAGTTGTGCGAGATAATAAATCAAAGCAAAGAAAGAAAAAAATAAACAGATTGAATCCTGAGCGACTAAGTTACAAAGTTAAATATAAGCGCATAAGGGCAAACAAAAAAATATATAACTCGGAACCAAGTACGCTCAATAAAATAATAATCATTCATTACTTAGAAAAGGGAGGAACTCCTCCTAAAGTAAACATCAAGTTTTCTATATTTTCTCCCCTAACATTTCATCAAAAAGTGGGAAGAAAATAGCAAATAAGTACAACCAATGTTGGACAAAATAAAGTAGAAACAAAAGCAATAACAAAGAAAAGAAATAAACGAAGAAGAGTGGGCTTGATGTCTAGAGGAGAAGGGACAATCGGTGCGCTGTGCCTATATGCTTGTGTAGAGGTAGATGAACTGGGCAGCTGCAAGCACTAGAATGTTCGAAATCTACTCTGTCCCGGTTCTATGAACCAAGGGCATATCATCCTCAAGGTCATCTTCCTCGATGACACCAATGGGCTGTGCTTTTGGGACAACTTCATTGGACTAACCAACTTCACCAGACCTCTTCTAAACCACTTAAAGCATGATTTGAGGAGATCAGCTCTGGTTCTAGTTCTTTTGCACGTTGGCCCTCGAGGTTGAGTCACCTCTTCTTTTTCTTTTTCCTCTTCTTCCTTCTTCTCAGCTTCTCCTTCCTCAACTCGCGTTGTTGCTTGATAATGTCCTTGAGCTTGATCATCGGATCGTGGTTCTCCCGGATTTGAGACTGCGCGGTCTTCTAGTTAATGACCAGTGTTTTGAAGGACATACTTTAGAGAGGGAAGAGTGGATTAAAATTATTTAGACATAGAAGAAATTTTGTTTACTAACTTGACAAACACAGGAGCGAGAGGGAGGAGGAGGTGGTAAAGAAGACGAGAGACCAACGAGAGGGAGGTGAAAAAGCTGGTGTAGTCCAAGTCCGAGTGGGTGGAGGAGAGGGAGGTGACAACTCGGACACCAGGCTTGACTTCCTTATACCCAGAACCCAAAATCTCTTTTACGCCAATGACAATGGCAGCTTAGAGACAACAATTGGATCTAAGGCAAAGGGGACTTTGAACTCGTTTGAAAATAACAATAAAAAGAGCTCCGAAGGGAAATAGAGTGGACTTCTTGGAGTCAATTGGCACGAGTAACCATCCGCTCAATGATAGAAGGGAAGAGGTCTACGTTGTAGCCCTTTAAGATATCAAACAAAACTTTGAGAATCATGGAGTTCAAATTCTCATTGCTTGGAATGATGAGCGAAAAAGGTCCTCATCAAGTCGAAATAAAGTAATCTTGCCTCAGTCTTCATCCGTGTCGGTGAGAAATTCTTTCGTGACTCAGGAACTTCCTTGGCATACTTGTTCAAAAGAGACCAGTCTTTTTGATATGGGGCAACCATGAAAAATAAGTGGTTGGGAAGAATTTATCATCCAACATGAGGTGTTGAGTGACAAAGATTTTAGAACGATTTGAGGTTCTTGAGCGTTTTTGGTGCGGGGCATTTTGGTTGCCGACCCCAACTCTTGACCTGTTCCACTTTTGGGCATATTAACCAACAAGAAACAAAGAGAAAGAGAGTGTGTGCTTAGAATTTAGAGAGAGAGAATACAAGTGGGCAGAGATGCGGAGAGTAGAAAGCAAGTAAGCATTGAGCAAAGTAAAGAAAAGAAGGTAAAGGGGTGCTATTTATAGAGAAAAGAAATGACCGTCAACCTTCGTTCGACCCAAAAACCAAGCAAGTACTCTTTAGCTCTTTGCATTAATTGGCCATGATTAATTGAATGAGTTCCCAAGGATCGGAAGAATCGAATATTCTTTAGCTCTTTGCACGGATTCAACGGTGAAAGATGAATGTATATAGAGTAATGGCTAGATGAGAGTATTCGAGTTGGCTTTCAGCAGCGTGATGCTAAGGCGGGAAGTCGTGTGGGAATGAGAGCCAAGGCTTTCTATTTATAGGAGAGGACCTAGGTCACAAATGACCTAGTGTTTGCCTCCATTCTGCCGTGCAAATAGATGAAGTAAAACCAGGCCATTCCTTAAGAGATAGAACCGGAGCGGAAGATTAGAAAACGGGATAAACCGTCTTACGGTTTCATACCCTAGTTGTGTCTCCGAGGACTCTCCAAGCTCAAAACGCAGCATTCCACCATGCTTCGGAAGGCGGGCGCCGGCCACGACGTCGTTTACGGGGAAAGCTTCTAGCCTCGTGTGGGCTGTCTTGTGAAGCATAAAACACAACAGTTTGATGCCCCTAATCATGAAATTCAATGCTTCGGCATCGTGTTCGAGTCTTCGACTCCTTGTTTGACTTAGACAAAAGTAGAATGCGATATTATGTACTTGAAACTTCCCGGCACACATCATGGGACTCCATAATCTCTAAAGGCTCGACCTAGCCCTTGGACGGTCCAAACGAAAGAAGGATTTGTGGACCGACCAAGGCAAAAGGCTATTTAAGTGGTGCTTGGGGTTCTTTGTGGTTGACTTGCTTTTGTTGCACCGATCGATCACAGTCCAAAATCCAAATCCCCAAACAGGACTCGGGATTATCATCATCGGGCCAAAAAAACAAAATATAGAAATAACGAGATAAGGGATGACACTTTTTAGGTGTCTACAACCTCGAAGAGAAATTTACATTGCGAGCTATGATTTTCATCACAATCAATAACTTCCCGCATACGGAAACTTGTCCGGATACACCGTGAAGGACACAAAGAAAGCCCCATTTGTGTAGAGGGTACTTGCTCCTATCAACTGAAGCATGGAAAAAAGATGGCCTATCTCGGACAACTAAAGCTTTTTCCCTTTTCCCATTAATATCGTAACAAAAAGAAGGCTTTCAATGGTAAAATGGAGATGGATTCTACTCTAACTCCATTACCGGGACATCAAATATATGAGCAAGTGAAGGATCTTGATGTGGAGTTCGACAAGCCATACCGACGTCAATCGAAAACGGTGTGTGGAAAAAGAGATCAATATTTTTGATCTTCTATATTGGAAAGAGTTGTGCGTGAGACATAGTCTTGATGTACTGCATATAGAGAAAAACATCTATGAAAGTCTCATTGGCACTCTTCCGAACATACCGGGAAAACCAAGGATGGAGAGAAAGCATGACTTGATATGTGTGAAACGGGAATAGGGGAGGATTTAGCACCACAACCAAAGCGGAAAAGAACATATTTGCCTCCGGCGTCTTACACATTAAGTAGAAAGGAAAAACAAGATTTGTCCGTGACCTTGAAGAAACTCAAAGTGCCATAGGGATATTCGTTAAACATCGGTAGACTCATTTTGATGTCCGGTTATAGACTAATTGGTCTTAAATCTAACAATTGTCATGCTTTGATGCAACAAGTACTCTCGGTTGCTATCCGAGTCGTGATACCGAAACATGTCGGAGAGGTTATCACAAGACTTTGCTTCTTTTATAATTCCATATGCAGCAAAGTTGTTGATTTGCGAAATTGGATGATTGTTAAGTCGCATTTTATACATATTATTAGTAGCTATTTAGTTTATATTATATAGTTTATTTTATCTAAATTATCCTATTTTGTTTATTTTTAGGTAATTAACAAATAAAGTGGGGAAGAGAAGAAAAGTCGTAAAAAGTGGATTTTTAGCTACCAGCAAGCATCCAAGGAAATATATGAAGTCGGTCCATAAATATAATATGTAATAAAATATTTATCATAGGATATTATATTTTAGGTTTTTAATAAAATAAATTCGTAAATTCGGTTTTAAATTTTATTTTTATATTTTTAGGGTCTCGCTGAGGTTTCGAAAATTAGTATTATTATTTTGGATAATTTTAGTATTTATTTTCGTAATTAATTTAGTGCAGAATATTATTTATTTAATTTTCTGTTTTAGAATTTATTTATTTTCTGCTTTAGTTTTCTGTTTTAATTATTCTCAAAAAATATAAAAAAATATTTCTGGGTTATTATAAACTTTATATTCTGTCTAGGATATTTATTTATATTATTAGATAATTTTCCGTTATTTTTAGTTATTTAATTCTGAATTATTCTACGTTTTGATTTTCTGTTTAAGTTTTTTTATTTTATTTTCTGTTTTGGTTTTTCCAGAATTAATTAGGATAGTTTTGTTAAATTTAGATTATTAGAATAATAGTGCATAATCTCAGAAGTTTTTCTTAGAATTAAAATTAGAAATTTAGTAGTTAATTTGATTTGTTTGAATTTTATAAGGTAAATAACTAGAATAGTTAGTTTAATTAGATTGGAAGTTTGATTTTTTTACAGTATCTTTCCTCATGGATTCGATCCCTACTTGCCCTTGCTATATTGTTTATTATAAGCCTAAGTAGTGGTTTAATTTGTTGTTAGACGACAAGCTTAACAAATTTTAGCGTCGTTGTTGGGGAAAGAAATAAAAAATCTTAGTTTTTTTCCAATCTAATTTAATTAACTATTTATATATTGTTGAACTTATGCATTTTAACCGATTACAGTTTAGTTCATGCAATTACGAAGTGGTCGTATGATTAGAGATTTGGAAGAGCACACGACGGAAGGAGTTGAGAACGACATCGAATCTCTACAATCTGAAACTTCGAAAGCGAAGCCGAGGTTGATTCTATAAACTTTGAAATGGCTACTTTATGTGAGCTTGCTGCACCTAATTTAGAAACACAACGTTTGTCTATATCATATCCTACTTGGACCGACCTCTTAAATTGAATTCTGGATTTTTGAACTTACTGCCTAAGTTTCATGGATTACCCGGTGAGGACCCATATCGTCATATTAATGAATTTATTATTACTTGTTCTACCATGCAACCTCGAGGGAATCACACAAGACCAAACTAAGTTAGGAGCCTTTCCCTTTTCAGCTTCGGATAAGGCTAAAGATTGGTTGTATTACATACCCCTGCAACATTTACTACATGGACCCAAGTTCATAAAGCATTATGAGAAAAATTCTTCCCTACATCTAGGATTGGATCCATTAGAAAAGAAATTTGTAGCATTAAACAAATGACTCGGAGAAACTTTTTATGAATATTGGGAACGTTTTAATAAATTATGTTCTAGTTGTCCCCAACATCAAATTTCTAAACAATTACTGATTCAATATTTTTATGAAGGGCTACTCTCAATTGATAGAAATATGGTAGATGCTTGCAAGTGGTGGGGGGCTTTGGTTAATAAGACTCCGACTCAAGCTAGAGAATTATTTAATAACATGGCCCAAAATACTCAACAGTTTGGAACTAGAGATATCCGATTTAGGAAGGTTAATGAGCTAAATTCAAGTACATCATTAGAAAACCAATTGACTCAAATCACTGCTATGTTGAACAAACTCGTCACTGGAGGAGTTCAAAAGGCGATAGTGTGTGGAATTTGTCATGTCTGGAAGGGCATCCTACCGATTCATGTCATCCATTACAAGGGGGGAGTAAATGCTATTTTTCCTAATCAAGGTCCAAGAAAGTACGATCCATTTTCAAACACCTACAATGAAGGATGGAGGGATCATCCTAACCATAGATATAGACCTAGAAACAAGCCCCCTGGTTTTGACCAAGTCCAGCGTCAACCATCCGCTCAAGATAAAACGAATTTCCTTTTAGAGCAAATGATTAAGAAAATGGATGACCAAAAGAAGGAATCTAACCTTAGGTTCCAAAGTTTAGAAATGAGTATTAAGCAGGTTCAAGAGAGACAAATCGCAATAGATACCATGTTTAGTAATTTGCAAGCCCAATTGCAAAGTAGATTACCATCTCAACCCTTCCAGAATCCCAAAGAAAATGTGAGTGCCATAAGACTAAGAAGTGGAAAGGAACTCAATGAACCTAAAAACAATAGAGAGTTAGAACTTGAACTAGAGGTCAAGGAATCTGAACCTGACTTAAAGAAGGATAACTCCTCTAATGCTGAAAAGATAAGTGACAATAAGAAAAGTCGTTACGAACCTATTCGACCTTTCCCTAGTAGATCGAGAAGCATAACTCCTAAAATAGATGAGGCAAACCAAGAAATTTTAGAAACATTTAGGAAGGTAGAGATCAACATTCCTCTCCTAGATGCCATTAAACAAGTTCCTCGTTATGCTAAATTTCTTAAGGAGCTTTGTACTTCTAAAAGAAAATTAAAAGGAAATGAGAAGATAAGTGTGGGGAGAATGCATCTGCTATTTTTCAAAAGAAGCTCCCTCCTAAATGTAAGGACCCAGGTGTGTTCTCTGTCCCTTGTAAGATTGGAAATCTATACTTTGATAGAGCCATGCTTGATTTAGGTGCTTCCATTAATGTGATGCCTCGGTCTGTTTATGATAAACTGAATTTGGGAGAGTTGAAGAAAAGCTGGGCTAGTAATTCAATTGGCTGATAGAAGTAGTACTTATCCGGATGGAGTCTTAGAGGATGTCTTAGTCCAAGTCAATGAGCTTATTTTTCCTGCTGATTTTTATGTATTGGACATGGGTAATGCATGCCATGACATTCCTATTTTACTTGGTAGACCATTTCTTAAAACATCTAGGACAAAAATAGATGTGCATGGAGGAACATTGACTATGGAATTTGATGGTGATGTTATTAAGTTCAATATTTTTGATGCCTTGAGATTTCCTGCAGATGTGAATTATGTTTGTGCACTTGATACAATTGATGAAATGTCCCAAGATGTTTATGATTTGTCTCAAGAAGATGAATTGTTCACTGTGATTACCAAAGGGTTGGATCATCCTGTATTTCATGCTATACCCTATCATGTTAACTCGGGACTAGTAGATAACATAGTCTTTGTTACAGTTGCAAGTAATGGAAAAACCTAATATGATAAAGTTGCCTGTAAATCATAAAAAGTTGCTACCATCTCTTGTTTCAACCCCTAAATTAGATTTGAAACCATTGCACGAAAATTTGAAATATGCTTATTTAGGAGATAATGAGACTTTACCTGTTATAATTTCTAATGCACTAACACTTGAACAAGAAGATAAGCTTATTAAGGTGCTTAGAGAACATAGTGAAGCATTAGGGTGGACTTTAGCAGACCTGAAAGGGCTGAGCCCAACATTGTGTTCACATAAAATCACTTTAGAGTTAAGAGGTTAAGCCTAAGAGAGACCCTCAATGGAGATTAAACCCACCTATGATGGAGGTAGTGCAAAAAGAAATTCTTAAGTGGATCGATGCTGGAGTGATCTACCCCATAGCTGATTCCGAATGGGTTAGTCCAATTCATGTAGTCCCTAAAAAGGGGGTACAACAGTAGTACAAAACAAGGAAGGTGAACTAGTCCCTACCAGAGTCCAGAGTGGCTAGAGAGTGTGCATTAACTATAGAAAACTGAACAAAGCCACGAAGAAAGATCATTTTCCCTTGCGTTTTATGGACCAAATGTTAGAAAGATTAACTGGAAAGACACATTATTGTTTTCTAGATGGATATTCAGGGTATATTCAAGTCCCTATAGCTCCTGAAGATCAGGAAAAGACCACTTTTACATGTCCCTTTGGCACTTATGCTTTTAGGAGAATGCCTTTTGGTTTATGTAATCCTCCTGCTACATTTCAAAGATGTATGATGAGTATCTTTTCCGAGTTTATCACCAAGATTATGGAAGTTTTCATGGATGATTTTACTCGTGCATGGTGATTCATTCGATGAGTGTTTACATCATCTTACTTTAGTACTCGAGCGTTGCATCGAAACTAATTTGGTACTTAATTTTGAAAAGTGTCATTTCATGGTTGAACAAGGGGTCGTATTAGGGCATGTTGTGTCATCTAAGGGTTTAGAGATTGACAAGGCAAAAGTAGACATCATTCAATCTTTACCCTACCCCAAATGTGTTAAGGATGTAAGATCATTTTTAGGTCATGTTGGATTTTATAGGAGATTTATTAAAGACTTCTCAAAGATTGCCTCTCCTTTATGTGCTTTACTTGCAAAAGATGCTAAATTTGATTTTCATGAGGAATGTGAGAGAGCGTTTGATGAACTGAAGCTAAAATGACCACTACTCCTATTGTTCAACCTCCTAACTGGGCCTTACCTTTTGAGTTGATGTGTGATGCTAGTAATAAGGCTATAGGGGCTGTCTTAGGTCAAAAAGTAGGGAGGGTACCACATGTAATTCATTATGCTTCTAGAACTCTTGACCAAGCACAATGTAACTATACCACAACAGAAAAGGAAATGTATGCTATTGTTTTCGCTCTCGAAAAGTTTCGTCCTTATCTGCTAGGTGTGAAAGTTACTGTTTATACTGATCATGCTTGCTATTAAATATCTATTGAAAAAGAATGACTCTAAACCAAGATTGATTAGATGGGTCTTATTACTACAAGAATTTGAAATAGATTTTAAAGACAAGCGAGGAGCTGAAAACTTAGTCGTGAGACCATCCGAGTAGGCTAGAAAATGGGGAAAGTAGTGACCCTTTCAGTGATTGTTTTCCTGATGAGACTTTATATGTTGTCATTGATAGATTACCTTGGCATGCTGACATAGTAAATTACATAGTTGCCAAAACTTTTCCAAGAGACATGTCTAGAGCCCAAAAAGAAAAGATAAAATCTCGAGGCTAAATATTATGTTTGGGATGACCCGTACTTGTGGAAATTTTGTGGAGATCAAATTATAAGGCATTGTGTAGATGACACTGAGTTTCATTCGATTTTAACTTTCTGTCACTCATCCGAAAGTGGAGGGCATTTTGGCCCAAAAAGAACAACACACAAAGTTTTAGAATGTGGATTCTATTGGCCTACTATTTTTCATAATGCGTATGATTTTTGCAAAAATGTGAAGCATGCCAAAAGACAGGAAATTTATCGGGGAGGAATCAAATGCCCCTATATAATGTGTATGTGTGTCAAATATTTGATGTGTGGGGAGTGGATTTCATGGGACCATTTCCCTTTTCCTTTGGTTTTACTTACATACTCCTGTTTGTTGATTATGTGTCTAAATGGGTTGCAGCGATAGCTACTAAAGGCGATGATGCTAAGACTGTGGTGAAGCATGTTAAATCTCGTATTCTACATAGATATGGAGTACCTAGAGCAATCATTAGTGATAGAGGGACACATTTTTGTAATAAAACTTTAGGTACCCTGCTAGCTAAATACCATGTAATTCATAAGGTATCTACAAGTTATCATCCCCAAACAAATGGCCAAGCTGAAATCTCTAATAAAGAAATCAAAGGAATTCTAGAAAAAGTTGTTAGACCAGATAAGAAGGATTGGAGTCTTAGGTTAGATGAAGCTCTCGGGCTTACGGAACTGCATACAAGACCCCTATAGGTATGTCACCTTACGGACTACTCTTTGGAAAAGCATGTCATCTTCCTGTAGAGTTAGAGCATAAATCATATTGGGCTGTAAAGAAGTGTAATCTAGATTATGACTAAGCGGGAAAGGAGCATAAGCTGCAACTGCAAGAATTAGGAGAGATTCGTATGGAAGCTTATGACAATTCAGTAATTTATGAAGGTAAAGCCAAAGCATTTCATGATGCTAAGCTTGTCAGGAAAGAATTTCAAAAGGGGAGAAAGTGTTATTGTTCAATTCACAACTGAGGCTTTTTCCTGGAAAGTTAAACTCTAGATGGCTAGGACCTTTTGAGGTAGTAAAGACTTATCCACATGGGGTCTGTTGAGATTAAAAGTTATTCTACTAACAAAATTTTTAAGGTGAATGGTCACGAGGTTAAAGAATTTTTATGAAGGAAGCCAAATTTGCTTAGCGAGAGGAGATGCATTTAGAAGATCCATGAGCTACAATGATGTCTAGCCAAAGACGGTAAAGAAAGGCGCTGGTTGGGAGGCAACCCAACATTTTCGAGGAAGGTCCTACAATTTTTACTTTTATTTTACTTTTATTTTTATTTAGCATGCATTAGGGACAATGCATGAATTAAGTGTGGGGAGTGCATCCTGCATTTTAATTTTATGCATTTATCTTTATATTTTTTTATTAAAAAAATAAAAATTTAGTGTCTTTCTTATAAAGAAATGCATGAATATGAATATATGCTAGGTTAACTAGCTTAAAATTTTCTCGTTCATAGTTTTTCTTTCCCATTGAAGTGAGAAATTAGAACATGTTAATTATCATTCGGAGTTGTTTGAGTTGATCCTCATATATTTCTTCAATTAGTGATAATCATAATTTTTTCTGTCCAATTGATCATGTTATATAATCGTGATAGAGGTAATAAATTGACTTAAACCGTTCACCTAGACTACTGAACTTAGCAGATTGACTCATTGAAATTTTGATTTTTCTTGTTTTGCCTACAAAAAAAAAAATGTTAGTTTACCAACATGGGTCGGAGTTGGTGGCTCGGCACCATTTCCCCTTAAGTTTACGTCTCAAGTTGAGCCTTATGAATGGAGTAACCCATGCTTGGGAGAGTCATGCCCCTTTTAGGCCGATCAATGGCTCGAACCATACTAACGAAAAGAAAAAAATATAAATATATAATAGAGTATTACCTCCAAGCACCTCTGTTTGGGTGAGTGGGAGACAGGGAGTGTTCTATTTCTAAGACCCTATATGGGCCTCGAATATGTGCTTCAATGGAGTTATATATATATATATATATATATATATATATATATATATATATATATATATATATATATATGAAAAAAAAAAGTTTGAAAAACAAGTTTATTATCGACTTTTAGTGAGTTATCTCGCTGATTTAGTGTCTCTATAACCATACTGCACCTTAATTTTTCCCATCCTAAAATATTTTAGACCTCTTAACCGGAATGTACATGTTTGAAAAAGATGGATAAATTTTTGATTGTTGCTTAATTAAAAGAGATATTGTGAGGTCGATGAATAAACTCTCCGATGACAATGAAATGTTTAGTTCTTCACTTGCTTGGGAAAGACAAATTTTTCATCAAAGTATTTTTGAAAAGCAAGGCAAACTTAGTGTATACTTTATGTTTTATGTATATCTTTATAAGAAAGCATATTATTAGATCGAGTCTTAGATTTCTTTGCACGAGGACGTCCAAAGTCTAAGTGTGGGGGATTTGTTAAGTCGCATTTTATACGTATTATTAGTAGCTATTTAGTTTATATTATATAGTTTATTTTATCTAAATTATCCTATTTTGTTTATTTTTAGGTAATTAACGAATAAAGTGGGGAAGAGAAGAAAAGTCGTAAAAAGTGGATTTTTAGCTACCGGCAAGCATCCAAGGAAATATACGAAGTCGGTCCATAAATATAATATGTAATAAAATATTTATCTTAGGATATTATATTTTAGGAAATCCTAATTGGAATAGAAAAGGAAACTTAGAAGAGAAGAAAGAGAAATAAACCCTAACTCTTTCACTCTATATATACTACTTATTATCATCATGGAGAAGGAGACCGAGGAAGCCAGCCACACACAATCATCCTTTCTTCCCTTGCTGTCCACGCAGCCAAACACATATCCCAGCCACCTGCTGTTGCTCACGTCCATTGCACCACTAGCCGGCCGCCTGCACCTTGCTGCCGTTGCACTCTGCTGTCTGCCGTTGTTGCTTGTCTTTGTTGCTGCTGCCGCTGCCCGACCAGCCACCATCCATCCATCATCTTCTTCATCTTCCCAGGTCAAAGAAACTAATATCGGTAGTATAATTTAGTTTTGTAATTTTTATTAGAAAAGATTGAATTTTTATTGTTAGATTAATATTAAAGATGCTAGTTTTATTTAGTTTACATGTTTTAAATTACATTATGTGTGAGTAGTTTCTCTTATACTTAGTATAATCTACTTGAAGCCATGTTAAATTATTTATTTTGAAACAAAGTTTTGATATTTATTGACTTATTGATTCGATCCATGATTCTATGATAATTTGTGTTTAATGTTTATGAATTTATGTTTAATTAATTAGAGTGCACGCTACTTAGTTTTATATAAATTCATGTGATAGTTTAAAGGGTTTATGTACGTAATTGCTTGATCTTTTAGACGTTAGTATCACCCTAATTAATCATGGATGGCTCATACCCACCACTTTTAATTAGGAAATTATCATAGATCCTTCTTAAATCAATTTGCTAGTAGATTGGTTATTAGGTGCTAGATGATGTTTTCCTAATTCTTCATACTCTAATTTGGTTAAATTCTAGTGCTAGTGCTAGGGTTATCAATATTAGTAGAGTTTATATTAGAGCTAGGCCTAAGTAAACTAATAACTAAGGAAAAATGAGGAAGATCCGCTAGTGGTTGTCTTCTACAGTTTAGCTCATGGATAGATCAATTTGTGTGTTAATGATAAATAATAATTTGCATGGTGGATATAGATTATACTAAGTGTTTTTATAAATTTGTTATCTTTGATAATTATTTGTTTGCTTTTAGTTATTCTCTTGAGTTTATTGATTTTTACTTATAAAGTTATAGTCTTTTATTATCAATTTCATTTAACCCCGTAAAGATCAGTATTTTAGGTTAGTTTTAGTAATTTTATTTTAATTTAACTTTGAGTCATTATATATTTTAATTTTCGGATTTAATTTTCGGTTAGTTTTTATTATTTTTAAGTCAGTTTGTTAGAAATTAGTTTAAAAATAGTTTCTTTTGTTATTTTTAGTCTTTCATTTTCTTCTAGGGTTTAGATAGAGTCCTAGTTTGCTGTGATTAAATTTTAGAATTTTTGGAATTAATTTGATATTTTATTTAGATTTAATTCTTGAATTTAATTATTGCAGGTTTTTAATAAAATAAATTCGTTAATTTGGTTTTAAATTTTATTTTTATATTTTTAGGGTCTGCTTAGGTTTCGAAAATTAGTATTATTATTTAAGATAATTTTAGTATTCATTTTCGTAATTAATTTAGTGCAGAATATTATTTATTTAATTTTCTGTTTTAGAATTTATTTATTTTCTGCTTTAGTTTTCTGTTTTAATTATTCTAAAAAATTATAAAAAATATTTCTGGGTTATTATAAACTTTATATTCTGTCTGGGATATTTATTTATATTATTAGATAATTTTCTGTTATTTTTAGTTATTTAATTCTGAATTATTCTACGCTTTGATTTTCTGTTTAAGTTTTTTTATTTGATTTTCTGTTTTGGTTTTTCCAGAATTAATTAGGATAGTTTTGTTAAATTTAGATTATTAGAATAATAGTGCATAATCTCAGAAGTTTTTCTTAGAATTAAAATTAGAAATTTAGTAGTTAATTTGATTTGTTTGAATTTTATAAGGTAAGTAACTAGAATAGTTAGTTTAATTAGATTGGAAGTTTGATTTTTTTACAGTATCTTTCCTCATGGATTCGATCCCTACTTGCCCTTGCTATATTGTTTATTACAAGCCTAAGTAGTGGTTTAATTTGTTACTTGTAGGACAAGCTTAACAATGATCTTTAGTGCGACGTGATCATTACGTTGTGCCAATTTGAGATGTACTTCCCACCTTCTTTTTTGATATCATGGTGCACCTCGTTGGGTATTTGGTGTGAGAAGTGTGATTACGTGGCCCGTTTTTACCGATGGATGTACCCTTTTGAATATTTCACGAAAATTTTCAAAGGATATGTTAGAAATCGTTACCGATCGGAAGCGTGCATTGTTGAGGCATACACAGTTGAGGAATTTGTCGAGTTGTGCTTTGAACACAACCCCCAAATAGAAGAAGTATGTATCCTTAAACATCGATTTATGGGGAAGATTAGTGGGTAGGGAAACCGGGGTCGATCTGTTCTAACAATTAGTTGAGATATGAGGGATTAAGCACATCTTTATATTCTACAAAACAGCAGTGAAATGCGATCGTTCATTGATGAGCACGAATCCCTCATAAGGAGACATTACCGAGGAAAAATGAGACGTGGGTACTGACCCATCATAATCGCACATTGGTGAACTAGTTCGGAGATAGAGTAATCAGTAACTAATTGGAAGAATGACCTGAACATATCCGATAAACATTAGTCACCTTGGCTAGAGGGTCGCGAGTTGGAAGTCATATCTTACCATGGATATGACATCAATTGATACTCTTTCTACACAAAGAGCCAGGATAATAGGAGCACCTCGCAAAATAGTGGGGTCACATTGGAGGCTCATGCACTTGAAGTTTCCAGCTCCAAGGACAAAAATTCCGTTGTAGCGTAAATGTCATATTACGAGTGTCATTGAGGAGATATGGGAGTTAGACTATGTTGACTTTCGTGAGCCCATTTTCTGGCGCAAATGGGCTGATAATAACAATGGTGTCCGAGTTGATGACATGGGATTTACGATGGTTGATCTCACAAGAGAAGGGCCTAAAGGGTATCAATTCGTTATGGCATCCTAAGCAAGAAAAGTGTTCTACATTGAGGACCCGACCAATGATAAGTGGTTTATTGTTCTTCAATAAAGAGGCACGTTGTTGGTGGGGATGGTGAAGATGTGTGTTAGTTTGTTGACGAGACCCCACCTTTCTCCTTGGGAATGCCTGTCAAAAATGAGGATCACAATTTTAAAGAATTGTATTTAAGGGTCGACCATCAAGAGGGCATATATATTGAAGATAAGTATAAAGAAGGGGTAAAAAAGGCATAAACCATATAATTATATCAACTCGGTACGAACATTAATTTTATTATGGATGATATCCAATATTGTTGCTTGTTTTAGAAACTACAGACTTGCTTTTCATTATTTTTGACTTGTAGTATTCAAGTAAATAGATGATTTTGTTCGATGATGATCACAATAAGGACTAAGTTGTCTAATTAGAAGGCTAGAAGATCATCTTTTGATGAGGGTCATCATTCGAGTAAAGTTTCTTATGAATAATTGTTATAACACTTTTCTCAGTTTTGGCTGTTAATCTCAACTCCCGCTTAATGTTTTCCACAGCTTTTATATCTTGTAAAACCTCTACCCTTACACGAACTCCAAGAGGAGAAATAAGGACTAAGCTCTCGGATGGAAGGGTAGAAGATCCTCATTCGATGAGTATCAAAAGGACTAAGCCCTTCGAGTAAAGTTTCTTGTGGAAAACTATTGATTAACGCTTTTTTAGTTTTGGTTGCTATTCGCTACTCACGCTTTATGTTTTCAACAGCTATTAAGAGGCTTATTCTCCAGTCTACCCCCTGCATAAACTCTAAGCGAGCAGTACATGAGGAGCATCACTTTAGGACAATGACCGAGGAAATAAACATTGCTTGGTGAGTGTCCTATTTGTGTATTCCTTTTTCAAGAAGAGAGATGAGGTATCATGTTTTTATAATTATATTGCTTGTTTGGAGTTCGTGCGGAGGTAGCGTGGATTGTAAATATGTTGTATTATGTTATCCAGGCTACCTCAACAACAACTCCAAACAAGCAATATCGTCATAAAGATAATCACATCAATTGCAATATATTCTTTGCTTGAATTTAAATGTGAAATATGGAACTGTGTTGCGAACTTGTTAAGATGGAACTTTGTTGTGGTTGTAGTTCGTTGGAAATTCTTATATTATTGAAAATTCTTGTTTTTATGGTGGAAAATTGAGGTCTGTTGGTTTGTTGTTGTATAAGTTGTGGTGTATTTTGTAGTGTATTATGCACAGGGGACGAGAAAAACAAAAAAACTACTAAAAACATATTGACCTATTACGACGGTTCTTACATTAGAACCGTCGTCATAAACTTGAAACAATTTGGCACTTCTGCGCAGGACCTATGACGACAGTTCATCAATCAGAACCGTTGTCATATATATGACAACAGATCTGCCATGGAAGACCGTTGTCATATAGATATCGACGACGGCGGTTTTTACATCAAAACCATCATCATAGGTGATCTTTTACTACAATTGTTGAACCATAGTTAAAAATGCTACATACAACGATGGCCACATACACAACGCCTGTTAACCGTCTTTAAATGTCATTTTTAACCGTAGTTAAAAGTGATTCCTGTAGTAGTGTACATTGGTGCGACAACCTGCTCCCACTTGAACATCAACTACGGAAAATGGGTTGATGTCCCTTATTCCATTAAGGACAAACTTTGGAATGATATTCACGTAAATGAACTACGTCTTAACTTAGTCTTACAACTCATATTGTAAATAGTTAATACATATGTACTAATGTATATCGTTCTTGTATTTTAAAGAACGTTCAACTTGAACGTTAATGAATTTGAGATCCCCTCGGTGAAACACAAACCCTAACGTCGGTGGCAAAAAGTTTAGAGACTTCAAAGATCGCATTGCCGCTATATGGGTTTACAAAACAAGGAAGACAAAACAAGAAGGAAGACCTTGGGATGTTTACAATTGTATCACCAAGGAGGACTAGAGATTGTTTGAATCACATGTCACCTCTCCAGAATACATGGTAATTTCATTACTACATCATCAATGATTGTATAAAAGTTAATGGGTAGCTTTAAGGAGAAAATAGAGGGTTTGAATAGTATGTAACTTCATTCAATATTCAATCTCATATAAAAATTGCGTGATACTTGGTTTAAATGTAAGTGGTGAGATATACTTGAGAAAGGAAAATGTAGAGGACAATGAGAGTGGAGTTGTCTTATGCATTGATATTTTCGTTGTCGAATTGATTTAAAAAGGAGGAAATTGTCGAGTGATATATACAACTATTTTCGATTTAAGTGTTATGCACTAATATTTTCATTGTCTTAATTACTTGCGCAGACAATTAGTGAAGCCAACCGAAAGAGGATTAAGAGTAATGCGTACCCTTATGTGATGTCCCGTGGGGATACACGAAGTTGGAGGAGAGGTTGTATAAGAAAAAGCTTCAACAACTTCAAACCACATCCAGTTAAGGTTCCAACATAGATAATTTGTAGCTCGTTGTCGATAGGGACAAGTTGTGAGTTAAAGAAAGAAAGAACAAAGATGGAACCTTCACTACACCTAATGTAGCAACTATTTCTCATCGACTCGTGAGTTTTTTAATATTCCTTTATTTATTTTAAGAACTTATCGGTTTTAATATTTATGAATCACCAAATGATAATTATTTTTTTTCTTAAAGGAGTCTTTGTCGTTGACATCAACTTCGAAGTCACCGACACCATCTGCGAGGAGGGACAAGCTAGCCTTGGCCCTACAAAGATATGAGCATCCCGATCGTTTTCGAGACATCGTTGTGCAAGTGGGGATAGTTGAGCAATTTGGTGCTAGGAAGAGGCGCCCTTGCAGTTCTAGCTAAGCATATATGAAGACCAAAATGGCCCAAATGAAGTCCCTAATGGAGACCCAACAGTCCATAATTCGGTTCCAATAAACCCATATGTCCCAAATGGCTGCAAAGGTGGCAGAGATGGAGGCCCGGATGAGTTTGTACTTCATCACCAACATGGGTATGCCATTATCACCCCACACATCGGCCAGCGTGAACGCGAGCTCACCCATTAACCAATTCGAAGTTCGGGGAAGTAATTCAGATTTTGCAACCTAATTTCGACTAATTAGTGTATTTACATGCATGTTTTAAATCTTGTTTACTTTTAAGGGGAATTTCTGTCCGTTTATTTTCGGGGTTTTAGGTTATTTAACTTCTATGTCAAAGGTTATCCCATGATTGTAATTGTTATAATTATTGTTATGCAGTCGGCGAATTGCAAGGTAGCTTCTTATCACCCTCCCCGAAGCATATTGTGGCATTGGCTGTTGTTTTCCCATGGAGGGCAGCTATTATCGTTCACGAGACACCCCTTGTAGCTGATGAGGTGAGGGTGAGTATCAAAGAGGTCATGCATAGGAAAGATGAGTATGAGTTGCCGATCCGAGGAGCTGACCTCCACACTGTTTGTTGGCCCAAGAGTTTGGTCATCCTCACTACGATAATTCATTTTTATTAAAAATATTAGATTTAGCTGTTGTTAATATCACATATATATATTTCTTATTTTTGTATTGATTATTCACTAGGATATCGGGGACGGATTCGATAGTGGGATGAAGGGCGCCGATGGCACAAGCAAACGTTCGATGGCGCCCGTTCATCATCCGAAGAAGTCTCCTCTCAAATCCATTGAGGAGTCCCGCATGGATTGGTGTGCTACTATGGAAATTTATGTGAAGATTCTGTCAACACAGGAACCATTCATGTGTAGCGCGCCGAGTCACATGTTTGGGCAACATGAAGGGGATATGCCGATTTATGTGTTCTCGGACGACATACTACGGTTTTGCAAATGGATGATATCGGTGTATCCGCTATTATGCTTGGCATGATGTTAGTTAATATATTCATAATAAGTTCTTTTTTTACTATTAATTTCAATGTCAAACTACATACAATTAATATGTAAGGTGGCTGCACGAGATTGGGAAGGATTTCGTTCGGTTTCGAACACGAATTCTATTATTCAAGGAGCAAGGCTGAATCATGACGAACGAGTCACCTATATCTTTGACGTCATAAAACATACTATGGCAAATAAAGAATTGTACTTGGCAGCATTCAATAAGAGGTAAGTGTACTAATAATGAACTAATTAACTGAAGTTTTTATATGGTGTTATACATATATAAAAATGTGTTATTTGTGGTTATGTAGCCACCATTGGAGCTTGTTGCCCTATATCTAAGGGCTATTATCACCTACTTCTCTGATCCTCTAGGTCATGATGTAAGAGAAGATATCAAGGACGTCATCGAGTCGTGAGTTCATACTTTTAATCATTTTATATTGTTTTGTTAATTAGTAATCGTTTAATTATGTCCAACTTGAATTTTATTTTTCCAATTGAAAAATAGTGCTCTACTTGGGTTATTATTATAGCGGAGGCCTCAAAGAGAAACGAGTGAACAAAGCACAACCACTAATTGTCCCCATTAAGGTGAGGTTCTTTTGGTTATTAGAATCTACTTTAATTGTTTTTCAATTCATATTACTTGCTAGATGCATAAAGTACTTGATGAATTCTCTATGTGTTGGGAATCTATTTTATTATTGTACTGCCATATACAACTAGGGAACATGTAGTGCGGCTTCTACATTCTCAAGTACATGAAAGTGATTGTAACCGAACTCGATTCAACTTCTAGCCCCAAAGAGATATACTTGCACTTGTAAGTGATTATATTATTTTTCAACTTGATTTACACTTGCACTTGACCTAATTAATATTTCTTTTATAGCATTGGTTACAATATTTCCAGGGAAAGAAGCCACCTATTCCCTATACAAATGAAGTGCTCAACAAGTTAAAATAAGATTGGGTAGAGTTTGTATATAACCGTATAAAGAAATAGGTGTATATTTATAGTTATTCTTCAATATTTGATTAGTCAAGTTTGTGATTTTAGTAGTACTTTAGTTATAGGTATATGTGTACATAGGTATATATACTATTACACTTGTCTTATACCATATACAAAATGTGATGAGTATATTCTGGTGAAGAGTGTATTGGATTGTGGTTTGTATATGATTTTTTTGGTACTGTACGGAGGGCAAGCAAACACGAGAAAAATTATTACAAAAACGAAACTTATAACTATGGTTCTTAAGGCGAAACGTAGTTAAAAAAATTTAGGTTTATCTATGACGATTGTTCCTTCATCTAAACCATCATCATAGATGCTCTATAATAATTTTTTCCACTATAGAGGAAGGCCTATGACGACAGTTCAAATGAAGAAACCGTCGTCATAGATAGACATATGACTAAGGCTTTTCCATCCGAATCTTCGTCGAGATAGTGACCTATGACTACAGACTTTGAACCGTAGTCAAAGATGGTACATACAACGATGTCCATGTACACGACGCCTGATTAACCGTAGTTAAATGTTGTTTTGTATCATAGTTAAAAGTGCTTCCTGTAGTAGTGCTCTTGGCATTCATTCAGTTGATCTTTCCTATTCTGTACCAACTTACTTTCATAAAATTCACAAAAAACCCCTTTCCCTTACTCACCACCGTCACATCACTAGATTCAGTATGGAGATCCAAATCAGCAGGTGGGACAAGTTTAGGACACCGATTCGACCTTCAAAAGGTTATTTAGTTTATGCTTTTTATTGCTTTACGTATTGTGGAGAAGAATTGTATTGCTTTTATTTCTTCCCCGTCCGATGTAATCTTTAAAGTTTCTTGCTTTATTTTGTTTCTCGTTTTTCCTTTCTTTCACTTTTATTTTCTTTACCGCTTTCCTTTCATTCGTCTTTTTGTTGCTTTCATTCATGTGTTTGGTTGCTTTGATTTCATTTAGCATGTTTTCAGCTTGTGTTTATGTAACACCCCGAGTCCCACCCTAGGATTATTACATCGTAGAGCTTCTCAAAAGGAACTCTCAAGGCTAACTAAGGTGTCTATTTGACTTTCTAATTTAAAATTAAAGGTAATAGAGGTTATTTTACACCTTATATAAAAATTTTTCTCAAAATTTTGGCGAGTTCTATCCGTAGTATGGCTTATCCCTTTAGCTTCAAGCCTTTAAAACCCTGCATAAAAACCATAATATAATTCAACGAGCCACACGCTCGGAGTACACAACTTGACTCCCACACGCCGTAGTCCAACCAATATTCACTTAGAACTTAAGAAATCTAATTGGCCTAGGACATGCGTATACAACTACATGAACTTAATTACAAATTATAACCAATAGAAACATATAGAATACACATCAACAACTTGTGTTATTCAGCTACAGACATCACGAACATAAGCCCAAGGTAGCTAAAGATACGAGGGCATTCAACTTAAGGAGTACTTGCAACTCCAAAAGGATACGGGATGAGCAAACAAAAGCTCGGTGGATAATCCTATCCTTAAAAATCACAACATTTATACTTTATAGGCATATATAGAAACCATAGAGTATTAGTAGTTTAATAGCACGAGTCTTTCAATCGTATCTGTATCTTCCAATCCTTGTTTTCAACCCCAAGTCAAAAATCTCATGTGCTTCACATATTGCTAGAATAACTATTTCTAATATTTCGAAATAGCTAAGTGAATCAAATCACACCAAAACACAGTTTTAGTCGTCCTTCAACTTTTGGATTTTTAAAGTCTCACCAATGCAATTCAATTGAACTCATTTTGCAAACCATTATTCTATTCTCTAATTGAATAAAGGTATTTTCAAACATTAAAGAATTATTCAATTCTCTAACTCGAATAAAAGAATTTTCAAACAATAAACCATTATTCAATTCCCAAATTGAATAAAGTTTATACTCGAGCATCGAGATCACCTGTCTAGACACTAGTACCCTTTTCATTTGGCCTTTTCGAATCCCGGGAACTACTAAAGTCAAAGAGGAACTCTTGTTAAGAAATATTTTACCGCACGGTATCCAAAGGTCGCACCGCACGACCAAGCACTCGGTTAGTACAAGACTATTCACCTAAACGGCACGAGGTTAATC
Source organism: Talinum fruticosum (assembly GCA_021018815.1). NCBI lineage: Eukaryota > Viridiplantae > Streptophyta > Magnoliopsida > Caryophyllales > Talinaceae > Talinum > Talinum fruticosum. The sequence goes on along the minus strand of JAITYX010000088.1, from coordinate 470,837 downwards.
AGGAGTACCGAACTGCATGGTATCCTATGGTGCTAGAGTACTCCTTCGCTCTCAAAGCAATTCAACATTAATACAATTACTTTAAAGAGGAAATCTCGAAAGACTGCATTTCCAAATTCCCATCACATTTCTCAATAATCAGCTCAATTCAAACTTGTTTCAAGATACAACCTTTCAAAGATTAAAAAATGTCTTAATTTGCCTTTCAAGGCATGGACATCAGAACTAAACCACATAAACCATTAAATCGTGCTATTGTAAATCAAACCCGTTTATTTTCTAAAACCCGCAACTTAAATACAATTCTCAATCATTTTCTAAGATTATTCAAAACATTTAGAATAGATTTCGCATAATCGGACTTGCCTATACATGCGTTTAAACGAAGGTAAAGAGAACATATGTAAATCATATTCAAATCAACATATTGTTCTCAAATCCACAGGACTCATAAATTTAGGTTAAAAAGCATGTATATTCAATTCAAGTACAACTTTTTAGGTTTTCGTTCAATTCAACTCTGTTTTGTTTACTTCAAGATCATATTTCCACTGTATGTTATAGGGTGACTCCCCTTCATCAAATCCACATTTGAGTCCTAGTAATCCTCAATTAAAAGATTACTCTACACCAAACGCGACATTAGTCAATTATCACTTTTAGTGCTTGATTAAACTTCAATTCTCATAAATTCTCATTCCCTTCCACACTTCAGGCCATTATGTTCTCAAACACAAGCTTTCACGAACCTCAACAAAATAATTATTGTTGCCCAAATCACAACTATCCATTCTAACTCATTTCAACGTCTGTCTATTCCTAATTTTATACCACAACTACAATCCCCAAATGTATATTAACAACCAATTTACTATTGGATTTTGTGAACTCATTCATCCTTATAATTCTTGTATCCACTTCATGAATCACTTTTCTACAATTAAGGTAATCCTCCAATTTAAGAATCATACTCGTTATCATTTACGATGAATCGATCCCCAATTAGTAATTACTTACAACTAAACAAAGCCGACATCCGGAACAACCTCTTTATATCTCGATCCGCCTACTACTATCCCCAAGTTAATCTCTACATCCTAATTTAGCACTCTAATTTCATGAATACCAACTCAAGGATATAAATTCATAAATCAATAACAATTAAACATCAAACGTTCAAACCCACCAATCCTCAACCTAACTTATTCTTCGCAATTCATTCCCATGCTATGTATAATTCAATCTAATTTCACAAACTAAACCCGTCAACCAAATCGGATAATTGAAGAACAAATCTATTCAGGCTTTAATTTCCATTAATTGAACAAATTACCCACTTTGAATTCTAGGGTTTGGAATTTACCATTCCTCTTGTTCTATCTACGTGTGTACTGTCTCGGTGTCTCTTGATCCAAGCTGTTATTCGGTCTCCCGTTTTCGGTTGTGGTTCCATCTCTCAATGTTGTTCTTGCTTTCCTTTTGGCCTCCCATCCCCTCTGTCTCATGTCTCGGATGTTGTTCTCCCTCGCTACGTCTCTCGTTCTCTGTGTCTCTTGTTCTCTGTCTAGCTTTCTCGCTCTCGCCACGTCTCCGGTTCTCGTTTTCCCTCTCTACTACGCTCGCTGCTCGCTCTTTCCTCTCACTCCTGTTATCTTCTTCTTCTCCCTTCCTAGTTCATCCTCTATGTCTCCCCAAGTCTCTCTCTCTCTCTTTATGTTATGGTTTACTCCAAGTTTTATTTTTGTCCCTCCTCTACTCTTCTTACACTCACGCTTCTCACCTACCTAAATTAAAATTACGGGTATTACAGTTTAGTCCGTTATTTTAATTCACTACTCAAAATAGTATTGGCCATCTTTGGACGGGTGGAACGGAAGGGTTTTCCCTACGTTTCGACCGTCGCCCTCAAATCGATTCTCGGTTCTAAGACCGACTGAGTCACTTTTTATCCTATTTTAGTCTTAGTTTTCCCATACTACGATTGGAAAAGCAAATTTTATTTATTTTGTTTACGTTATTTTTTCTTTCCTAAAAACTAAATGGGAACTCCTCTTTTACTTGTATTTCTATTTAAATTGCATCCCTTTTTTTCGACTACAGGTACAAAATTTAGGCCTTCTAAACGTGCATGCGTGGCTTAAGGCTGAGGTTGATTTGTTCAAGCGTAGCCCGTGGTTAGCACCCTTGACTGCCAAGCACCGAGTTGTCAATGGTCGTGGCTTGGGTACAAACTAGTGTTTTCACACCAGTTTGGCCCTAAAGCCTCACGGTAAATTTGAAACCCTAATTTTCTTATTTTGTTCGGTTAAGAAATAACATCCCGAGAATTCTAAAAATAATTACTAAAATTACATAATTAATAAAACTGCCAATCAATTTAATTTAAGCCATCTTTAACTTGATTTAATAAAATTCGGAACTCGAATAAGAGATTAATCCCCACGTTTAAAAACCATCTTCAAAATCCTAAATCATTCTTTAAAACTTTTTAAAATATTAATGCCAAGCGATTCGTGGGGAAGCTGGGCTGGCCGACTCAGCCGGTTTAGAGGCGGAAGGTCTGTGGTTCTTACGAGTTCGGACACAAGTTCGGACACAACTCAGTCCAGCTTTAGGCCCAGTACCAGTCAAGGTTCGAGACACAACACAGTCGAGCTTCGGACCAAATAGCGGTCAAGTTTCAAACACAACTCAGTTGAGCTTCGGGCCCAAGACCGGTCCAGGTGTAGACACATCCCAATCGAGCTTCGGACACTACATTGGTCAAGGTTGAGACACCTCGGTCGAGTCTTGGACCCGGGACAGGTCAAGGTTCGGACACATTGTAGTCGAGCTTCGGGCCCAGCATCGGTTAAAGTTTAGACAACCCCCATCGACCTTTAGACCCAACAGGTGGTCAAGGTTTAAACACACTATAGTCGAGTCTCATGCCCAACACCTGTCAAGGGCAAACAAACCTCGTCAAGCTCCGGACCCAACCGTGGTCAAGGTTCAAACGTCCCTCAATTAAACTTCGGGCCCAACAGTGGTCAAGGTTTACATATAATGCCAAGACTTCAAGACCATCTGCATGGCCAAGTCAAGAAACCACATTTAGAACATTTATAACAAATGATCTTCAAGTAACACTTGAAACTATTTACATTTGATTATTAACTAACAAAAGTGTTAGTACGGAAAGTTTCGACCAACCTTTAGACCAAGAACAATCAAGTTCATCCAAGCTTTCGGACGTTCATCAAGCCAAGCTCGGGATACAAACCGAACTCTACTAGTCAAGTCCACGCCTCCTCGTCATAGTGCAAGTGAAAAGATACCTACTTTCGGATGCATCAATTCAATCAAATTCCAAAGCAATGCCAGTACAAGGTAAGTACCTTTTAGTGTCTACTTTGACCTTTGTCTTTCGGAATTGGCCAAAGTGGGGGCTAACTCGTAGACACCTAAAAAGTGTAATCGCTTTTCATTTTATTTATTTGTTGGACCGATGATCAAATCTCGAGTCCTATTTGTGGATTTGGATCACGGATCGAAGTAGATTAGTTCGACGGAAGCCGATAAACCACAAAGAACCCTTAGCACTAAATAAATAGCCTTTTGCCTTGGGTCGAGTCTAAAAATCCCTTTTTCTTTCGGATGCTCCAAGCTCGAGCAAAGCCTCCAAAGACAACGGAGTCTAGTGTAACATACTTGGGAAATTCTAAGCTTAGACTTTTGCATTTCACTTTAGTCCAAGCAGTACACGGAGTCGAAGACCTCAAGATCAATGTTAGGCATTGCATTTCATGATCACAAGTATCAAAGTGCTGCATTTAAGCTTCAAGGCAGTCCACCCGAGACTAAGAACTTCCTGCTATAAATGATGTCACTTGGTGGACCCCACCACCTGCCACCTTTTCTCACCTTGAAACCTTATGTTTTGGGCTAAGGAATCATGTTGTAGCACGGAAAGCTCAAAACCCTAGGCAGTACCTTGGTGGCTGGCGCCCCTACCCGGTTCTATCCAGCTTTATCCTATTCTATCCGGTCTTATCACTTCATTTTTGGTCCGGTTTTCACTCGCTTAATTCTAGATGGCTGGCCAAGAGTAACTCTAGGTCATTGGTGACATACTCTCATCCCTATAAATAGAGAGCTTAGGCTCTAATTCTAGCACGACTTTTTTCCTTAGCGCTACTCTACCTAACTAAGAGCTACCGAATACTCCTCTTTCGTTATGATCTCTTGGTCTCTTTTCAACCTATTCCTATTTTACTCGTCACCCTAACCACATCCGAACCTGGAAATTTCATAATTCATCTTTACACCTACTTATCTTCACAAATACTCATAAAAGCCCCTCTTATTCAACACCACCACATAACCGGATCCGGATCCGAGATTCAGATCGGCAAGTGGAACAACCTCGAGGACACCAAATCGTTATTCAAATCACAATGTATTTATTTATTTTTATTTATCGTTTTCAGTATTGTGGATAGTGTTGCATCGCTTTCGTTTCTTTTCGCTTTCGTTTTCTTTCTTTACCGCTTTCCTCATTATGTTCTTGTTGCTTCACTTTCCGTATCGCATGTTGTGTGCTTGTGTTTGATATATTATTTTAATTCACTACTTGAACTAGTAATGCCCGTCGTTTGACGAGCAGCAGGAAAGGACCTATCCCTACGTTTCGTACCCTTGCCCCAAATTCGATTTTCGGTTCTAAGACCGATTAAGTCGATCTTAGTTTTTCCCGTACAAACAAGTGGAACAGGAAATTTTAATTTTACTTTTGTTACTTTTTCTTTCCTAAAACCGACTGGCGACTCTCTTTGATTTATTTCTTTTAGATCCGGTTCCTGGAGATTTTCTTATCGAACAATAGAAAAACACGTTTTGGATCTCGCCAAGTCAAGCCGGAAACCAAGGCGGATTGTCTCAACCTTAGTCCATGGCCGCGCTAGCCATCCCCGGCTGCAGGCTGCCGTCTCGCTCCATGTAGGTGAGCGAGGCAGGGCCCGGGTCCAAACCTATGTTTTCACCCTTGTTTGGCCCTAGAGCCTCACGACGTAAATAGAAACCCTAATTTTATTTGTCGTGCGGTTAGGAAATAATATCCTGGGGCTTTTGAAAATAATTTCTAAAATAAAATAATTAATAAAATCGCCATTAAAACATTACTTACTTTGTTTTAAATCGGATTTAATAAAATTCAAAAATCTCAATAAAAGGCTTATCCCCACATTTCAACACCATCTTCAAAATCCTAAATCATTCTTTAAAGCTTTCTAAAACTAGACATCCATGGGGAAGCTCGGTCTGTCTCGCTGGCCGTGGTTCCTACAAATGCCAATGCCGGCAAGAGCTAACATCGTCCGGTCATCAGCGCCAGCCATGGACCGTGACTAAAGGATCGAGTCTCGGTCGATGGCTCGACCATCAGAATATAAATATCATTGGTCCATTTTTTAAATTAGAGAAATAAAACAAAAATACGGGCAGTTGCCGGTCGGTTCTAGGAAGAAAAAGTAACAAAAATGAAAGCAATCGCTTCCAATCTTAGTATGGGAAACTAAGCTTGAACGAGATTTAAAAATTGACTCCATCAATCTAGAACTAAGAATCCCGAGTTCAGGGGCACAGTACGAAATTTAGGGATAGGCCATTCCATTCCGCGATCAATAGATGACCTCTACTAATTTGAATTTTGAGTTAAAGTGACATGTTTTCAATCAAGCATATAGCATATGAATATGAAGTTAAATCAACCAAACATGTGAAGAAAGTGATTGAAGTAATTAAGAAAGCGAAAAAGAAAGTCTGTTGAAAGTAAAACATAAAGCGGAAAGGAAAATGCAAAAATAAAATTATAACGGGCGGGGAGGAAACGAAAATGATTACATTGTCATCCACAATAAGAAAAGCGGTAAATAGCATAAATTTCATTAAACTGTTAGAGATTGCAAATGAATTGAGTGCCCTTAGGTTGTCCCACTTGTTGATCTTAACTCAGGAACCAGATCTGGACACGTGACGGTAGGTAAATAAGACCGAAATAGGCTTTTATGGAATTTGTAGGGATAGCGTGGTGTAGGGAAATGATGAGGATGCTTGGTAGAATGGTTAGCTGAAAATGAGCCAAGAGATCGAGTAGCTCTTAGCCTAAATTCAGTAGTGTGTAACTAGGGTTTGGTAAAAGGATTGGTTAGATGAGGATGGAGCAACTTAAAGGTTAAAATGCACCTTCATTCAGCAATTTTTAGCAGCCTAAAATGAGGAATAAACTCCTCTATTTATCGGGATTTGGTCATAAATGACCGAAAAAGTAAGCAACCAGCACTGAAGGTTTGCCCTTGGAGAGTCTTAGTCACCCTATAGGGGTGAATAGGGTGATGAGGAAATTTTAATAAACTTGGAAGATTTAAGCTTGAAAAGAGTAATCAAGACAATCTGAGTCTAGATTGGACTGAGAAAGGTGTAAACACAAATATACGTGGAAACCTTCCCGGGGTAGAAAACCACGAGGCAGTGCTAGTCCAAGCACCAAGTCAAATCCACTATTTTGAATCCACAAAACACAGCAGACTAACTCAACCAGAATTGCTCCCTTAAACAAATCCTTACGGAGTTTTCCTAGACTCGTAAATTCTCTTATCCGATGTACTACTTCCTAACCGAGGTAACGTTTATTGCTAGGGACAACCGAGCTGAGTTAACCCTTACAGCTCAGTCAAGGGACCTTACTCGAAAGTAAGAAGAGTATGTGATTGATTACAAGACTTTACATCCGTAACGCCCCAAACCCGTAATCACCTAGGTTTTAGTCTAAATAAACCGCTAGCCGATGATTAGCGCAGCGGAAAGGAGGTCGGGGACATTACCGCCGCCCTTACCGGAGGAAAGGGCAAGGTTTTATATGTATTTTACCCAAGGTTATACCTTGCTAGGAAATTACAAATTATGCAACAAGTACATGTTAAACCCGATACTTGACCACTAATACTCCAACTTGGTACTGCGAGCCTCTAAGTCCTGAATAGACCTTTGCTTCATACCTTCAACATCTTACCTAAAACAAAACAAGAAAACATTTTCGAAATGTGAGCCGAAGCTCAATACGTCCATTATCATGCTTTGTAAAATAAAGGTTATGAAATAGTTGAGTTGAGCGCATGCATTTTAATTCGTTTGTAAATGAGGGGAGTGAATAATGTAAAACTGTTGGTAATTAATTATCCGTGTGGTGACCCTTGCGATCATCGTGTTTCCCCAAAATGTGTACACACCCGGACCGATCGGGAAGTCCAGTTGGTGCGGCGCGAGTTACGGTGTGCCGACTTTGAACAATGGTGAAGTAATGATGGGCGGGCCCACTTTTATATGACAAATACTGTTTGCAAATGATTCTTTATTGTTGTTGATGTCGGCCATATCCGACCTTGATTTGTAAATAAAATATTGAAGGGCACGATCAATGAACGTACACGATGAATTGAAATTGGTTGATGATTTGAACTTGATTCCTTTCCTTGTGATGTTTGAGCAGGGCCCTTGAACGTACATCGACCGATGGCCTTAAATAAGAGTTAATAGAGTAAGATTTTGTTTAGGACTTATATTCCTTGATTTAGGTTTAATAAGGATCTACCTTATACCCTTGGTTATTATGATTTATCTTTAACATGATTGATACATTATATTTTTAGTTTGTTCAAGGTTTTACCCTTTTTTCTAATTTATGTGTTAAGCTAACTTTACTTATGAATGCACCTAGTTATTTTACTATGAATTTATAGAATCTAAACATGCATAATAACATTATTTATTTATTAAAAATTATTGTTGATATGCATTATTTATTATGTTTTTACTAACTTAATCAATAATTCATTTACTTAATCATGTATTTAGGAAATTAATCATCTAAGTTATAGCTATGTCAATATTTTGTTTATTTATTTAAGCATGCACATAATAAACTAATTATCTTTACTAAACCATTTTTATCTTTTCTAAAATTTATTTAACCATAAACTCAAATCAGATTCATTTAAACTAAGATATGCATGCATAATTAAATTTTTCCTTCCTTACTAACCTGATTATAATTTCTGGAAATTTCAGATTTTATCTAAATTATTTAATTTGAATGCTAAATTAGGTTATTGCAATTTTTAGGGTTAGGGTTTTACCTTAAAATAGTGAGGAGAAGCAAGGGTGGTGGTGATTGATAGGAGGAGCTGGTGGTGTCGGGGTGGCGGCAGGGTGGCGTTCCTGGCAGAGGCGGTGTTTGACGGCAGGTGGCGGCACCCGGTGGTAGTGGCGGTGGCTGCTGGTGGTTGGGTTTTTAGGAAGGTGGGTTTTTAGGGCATAAAAGGGGAGAGAGAAAGTGTGTGCTTGGTGGCTGTTTTTGGTGGTCCGGTGGGCGGCGTTAGGGGCAGTGATGGGTGGCTTGCAGGTCTGGCCGGTGACGAGAGGCAGGTGGTGCCTGTGGTGGTTGTGGTGGTGGCTGGAAGTGAGGGTGAGGATACAAAAGATAAGGTGAAAAGTTGGTGATTAGGGTGGTTTTGGCTTGGGTTTTCCGGCGATGTGGTGGTCCGTGGGTCGTCCCGAAGGTGGCTATGGACTCCTTGCAAGGTGGTAAAGGGTTCTGGTTGGAGGTGGCCGGCTAGAGGGGCCGGTGGGCGGCTGTGGAGGTGGCCGAAATGGTGGTGCTTGGTAGGTGAGGGAGGAGAGAGAAAATGGGGTAACACCATATTTTTGGGTTGGATTTTTCTGATTTAAGCAACCCTATTTATACTAATTGTGGTACTTATCAACATGGATTAGTTGGCTATTTAGATTAATCTTTGCTTGACACTTAGCTCATGACTCATGCTTAATTGGTGGCTTGGCAAAATTCTAAGTATGCTTAGTGTAATTTGGGTGTCAAACCATCATTTGACCCCCAATTTCATTATTATCCAAAATTTTAATTATCATAATTATCTTTCAGCATTGTCATTGTAATTATCTCTTTATTTTATTTTTATTTTTATTTTATTTTATTTTATAATTATAATAATTATTATTATTGCTATTGTAGTTTTATTATTGCTTGTTAATATTATAGCTTTATTGTTATAACTTAATGTGCTTTAACATATGTGATTGCCTATACTTAGATTGGGTTAGTTTTATTAGCAAGTTATTCCTTAAGATATTTGATTATTTGTATATAAGTTGTGCCAATTTGTCATTAGTTATGTGTATATATATATAGAGTTTGAATTTATAAGAATTTATTTGACTTAGTTTAGGAATTAAGTATGGCTTGTGTGCATATAAGTACTAGATAATATATTATAATGAAAAGTATCGGCCATCGATCGTTGTTGTTTGTATTTGGGTCCTGAAAGAAAATACTTTTGATATACATATATATGATATGAAAATATTTTGAAATTGAAATGCACGCGTCGTTATAATTGAACGTATTAGAGATAATACGTTTTAATGTTTTGGGTTGTTACAACATCTTAGAAAGTATGAATTACAAACTGGGAGTTATAAATAGAAGATTGAGTATGAATACAATGACTTTTGCTTAAGTAATGTAATTCAACAATACTTCCAGCAATGTTCTAGTCTTGACAAGTGACTTCTACTTATAGATGACAAAATAGACTAGCCGTTGTGACTAACTTCCGAACATAAGTCCTTTGTGTTCTGTTGTAACGGTTTTTCGAGTCGCTCATAAAAGATCCGTTAAGATGTGAACGTTATGTAACGGCTCTCGGCTCCTCAAGGTGCTCCAATCAACAGGTGATGTCTTAAAAGTAAGGTGGAAACCATCGTTGAGCTTCGTGTTGAAGTTTTCTAGTTTTGAAAACATAGAACCCCGACACGGCGTCCGAGCCTTGTTCGAAGTAGGAAAGCCTCGTCTCGCTAGTGACGGACGGCTTGAACTCGGTTACTTTTGCTAGTGAAAAATAAGATAACCTCATTTGGATAACATACAAATGTAAATCATTTTGGTTTTCAAGGTATAAAATACTTTTGTCCAAGATTAGGCACGGATAATAATTTGGTTAAGATAATTAAGCGCATAATTATTTCGAGGCCTAGAAGAGTGGAATTTTCCGAGTCTAATATTCATTATACTCAAATTCCATCGGAGTTAGTCCTAAGAAAGATCAAGTTATATGAGTGAAAACATTAGAGTATACATACTTGATCCGGACAAATAATTCTCAAACAAACATGCTTGATTTAGAAAGATGAATTAACGTTGTAATTCACTTTACTTCAAGATATTTAGTCGAACTCGGATATGAAGTGTTACAGAGATTATTTGAATAGCGATAAATCTGAGTAGTGTTTTGGTGACTCATAAACATCAATGTTAGAAGATAAACAAGAATGTGTGTTATGACCTGTAATCAAAACTTAGGAGGGATGAGGTTTCTACTTGAGTCTTTGGTAGTACTAAGAATGATTTAGTTTCGAGTTTGAGTCTTCCATCTCCCTTTTTTGATGAAAGGCATTCCATACTTAGATAGAAATGTTGTTAGTAAAATAACCATGAGTTTTCATTCTTACTCGATGGAATATCTCGGAATATAGAGTAATGAGTGAAGTGATTCGTACTTAGAATATTTCTCGCAAATAACTCATATGGCAAAGAATCATGAGTAATTATATCGGAGCAAAACAGAGGAAAAAGACATGCGAGCTCGTATATCGGAGTAAAAATAAGTAATAAGAAATTCAAACATAGAAAGAGTTCACTCGAAATTAGTATGCTCGAAAATAACACTTTATCCATATATATACGTAAAACAAGTAAAATACACATAAAAGAGGGTGAGAAAACCCCCTAAACAAGACAACAATTTTTTTAATATTCAATCCCTTGCCTTTTAGCAAAAACAAAAATAGGGAAGAATGTATCAAGTTGATACAATTGATGTCTGCAAAAAAATATTAAAACAAGAAAAAAAGAAATTAAGACAAGTGGATTTGAGGCGGTCCGAGTTGAGGCGGATGAACGTGCGAGTGCGCCTGCGCTAGTATGCTTGTGATAAAGTTGAAGATCCGGATGGCAGCAGCACTAGTATCTCTCGAAGTGGCTCGGCTCCGAGTGGCCGACCCGAATTAGGTCATCTAGAGGCTCATCCACTTGGAACGTTGCAGAGGGGGTGCTTCTTCTAGCTTGATTGCTGCGTGATCGTCAAACATCCGCGAGGTCTTCCGAATCACTCGGACTACTGTCGGAGCTTATCGGTTCCGGTAGAGGAACCGCAACACCTTGTCGCTCGGCTTTTTCCTTCTTCTCTCCTTCTTCCTCCTTCTCTTGTTCCTTCTCCTCTTCCTCCTTCTCCTCGGGAGGAGCTACTTCAACTGCAGCCTTCCTCTTCTTCTTCTTCTGCTCGCCTTTCCGCAAGGAGACTTGGCAAGGATTGAGGACTCTTCAAATGTGTCCGAGTTGTCTAAGTCCCGAGTGACCTTCGATCGCCTCTCTTGAAAGAGTTAGAATAAGGCAAGTCCCAAAGATGATTTCCTGCCCCCATATCGACATCCTTGTAGATAACATAGTGGGACATGCCTTACTCGTGTTTGTGGATACCTATGTTGGCTACAATCAGGTGAAGATGGCCGAAGAAGACATGGAGAAGACGACCTTCATCACTCATTAGGGGACGTACTTGTTATGTGGTGATGTCATTTGGGCTAAAAAATACAAGCAGCTACATACCGGAGAACGACTACAACACTATTACATGACCGATCCACAAAGAAGCCGAGGTCTACGTGGACAACATGACCATTAAGTCCAACGATAGGGCGGGCGCTTACCCGACCTTAGAAAGTTCTTCGAAAGACTTAGAAAGTACAACATGCTCGGTTAATTCTCAAACGTCTTCCTTTAGAGTAACCTCAAGCAAACTATTAGGCTATGTCGTCGGTCTTTGAGGAATCAAAGTTGATCCATCCAAGATTAAAGCTATCAAGGAGATTTCACCGCCGACGACCAAGAAGGAGATACGGGGTTTCTTTGGACGTTTAAAGTACATGAGTTATTTCATATCAAAACCGACTATTGTCCGTGAACCCATTTTCATGAAGCTAAAGAATGGGTCTAAGCCTATTTGGGATGGTGAGTGCCAAAAATCATTCATGAAAATTAAAAATATCTAGTCAATCCTCCGATGCTAGTTCCACCTTAACCAGGGAAACCTTTACTTTTATACCTCGCTAAAACCGAAACCGTGATGGGAGCCATGCTAGCTCAACGAGATGGATTGGTAGAGTACGCGGTATATTATCTAAGTAAGAAATTCTTAGATTATGAGACTAAATACACATCATTAGAGAAGACATCGTTGGTATTAGCTTGGGCTACTAAGAAGCTCGGGCACCGGATGTTGGCTTATACGGTACATGTGGTAGCACCGATGGATCCCATTAAATACATCCTTGAGCAATCGACCATTGGCAGTAAGATAGCTAGATGGATCGTCATGCTATCCGAATTCGAACTTAAGTATGTCCCTTAGAAAGAGATCATAGGAAAGGTATTCCTAACCTATCTACACCGTAACTAAATCGCAACCGTAACAACTCGACTTTCCAAATGAAAATATCTTAAAAGTAGAGGTGGATATGTGGACCATGTACTTCAACGATGTTTCGAATCAAAAGGCTTTGGAGTAGGGATTCTTCTTGTCTCACCTAAGGGAGAACATACTCCCATTTTAATCAAGCTTGATTTCAAGGTTACCAACAACGTCGTGGAATATGAAGCATGCATCACGAGACTTCAAGTTGCCATAGAGATCGAAGCCAAGAGCATTAGGGTTTTTCGTGACTCGAGTCCGATCATTAATCGGATCTCACGAAGTGGAAGGTATGTAGTGAAGCCCTGGCAACCTACCAAGCACACTTGATTGAATTAGCAAAACATTTTAAAAGCATTTCCTATAACTACCCTCCTTAGGATGGAAACCAATTCACGAATGCTTTAGCCAAATTAGCATCCATGATCAATATCCCTCGCGGCATTCATTTAATGTCCATCTATATAGAGTGACGGAGTCAACCGGTGCACATATACGCACTAGAAGTGTCTAGTACCGACAAAACCAGTTGGTACCATGACATCTATCAATATCTAGACAAACAAGAATATCCGTTGGAGTCCACACCTAGAGCTCAACAAGCCATAAGGATGCTAGTAACTAAATTTTTCATCAACCAAGGACGAGTGCCCAAGAAAACCAACACATGAATCCGTTTACTTGATGTCAACCAACACGAAGTAAAATGCATCATCGATAAAATTCATGGTGGGGAATGTGGACCCCATATGAATGGAAGGATGTTGGTTCGGAAAATTCAAAGGTTAGGATAATATCGATTGACCATGGCAGCAGATCGCCACGAGTTTTTAAGAAATGTCACAAGTGTCGGTATATGCAAATCTACAACACCAACCGCCATCGTTTCTCACAACACTTGCATCACCCTAGCCATTCTCGGTTTAAGGAACCGATATCTTAAGCAAAGTGACCCCTAAAGGAACAGCAGATCACGAATTCATGTTAGTAGCAATTGACTACTTTATTAAGTGGGTAGAAGCAGACTCCTACACAACCTTGACATCCAAGCAGGTAGCCAAGTTCATCATCTCAAAACATTATTTGTCGATATGGGGTACCCCATGAATTGATCAGATGACCATGGTAGTCATTTCAAAAGGAAGTAGCGAGATCTATTACAAAAGTACAAGATCAAGCACTATAAATCTTCTCGCTAATGCCCTCAAACCAACAGACCACTTGAGGCCCCCAACAAAAATATTCACAAAATAGTAGAGAAGATGGCTTTCCGCTATAAAGATTAGCTCGACAAGTTGCCTTTCGCTTTATGGAGCAACGCAAAGAGTGCCGGGAAATGCCCATTCTAGCTGTACCACTAGAGGGCGCTTGTTGGCTAGATGAGTACATTTGAGTCCTCAAGCTACCGAGGAAGCCTCCCGATTAAGACTTTCTAGATCAACGCCTCCTTAACATGGTAAACCAATTAGCACATTCACTAAAAGCTCGAGTAAAAGTTAGCATTTACACTAACTATGACTCACCCGGAAGGTTTGGAAAGTCTTCCTAGAGAATAAGTCCTGGATACCTCTAAGGCGGACTAGAATCCGAGGGGCATGATAGAAATTGCTCCCGGCCATACTACAAGATTTAATGGTGTAAACAAGACACTTTTAACACACAACGAAATGTAAAGAGCACAAAACTCTTACCCCTTGCCAGTTCTTAGGCGAGAGGATGCCCCACACACTCCTCTTCGAGAATCTCTAGAATCCTTATGTAATTTGGGGATTCCCTTGTTGAGAAGACATCCACATTAAGACTTGGAATATGGATATCCTCCAGGAGAAGCTACAAAAAGATGAAGTTATTTTCCATACAAGAAATTCAACTATAAAAAGGCGAAAGAGATAAAGGCTCACCAATTAGGTCATAACCGAGTCCCAATTATGATCACAAGAGGAACACAAGTTTAAGAATTGGGTTTAAGGACACTCGGTAGTTGCTTCCTCTAGCTCCTGTTGGGAAAGGGAGCTGAAGTAAAACATGGTCCGAGGTGGATCACAAGGAACGAACGAAGGCTATGTGTTGTAGTAGATTTGAGGCATAACTAGCTCGCCAAGGTACAAGAAAAACCCGAAAGGACCCTCAAACAAGATCCCCTCTCACTCAATTCCTGTGGGATACCCACACTTGAAGGGAGTTGAAGTTGGGTCCACATATGAAATAAGCATGCATACATAGGACCTATAAGGGGACAAGCAAAAATGGAAAAATTTGGGCACCAACACCCTATCTCGTGGTAGGAGCCGATCACCATGGCCAATCCTACCGGCCCACCATAGGCCGTGGGCTGCGGTAGGAAAGTTGGCTAGTGAATAAAAATTTTCCGTGGTGCAATTTTGGTTCAAATTTAAAAGTGTGGAAATGACATATCGAACCCACACGATTGAGAGCGGACTTCAAGAAGCGAAGGTCATGAGCTTTGTCTTGACGAAGGTGAATTTTTGCCCGTGATGCCCAAAGCCGGAATGCAGGGTTATTTGTTGAACCGGGCGAAAGGTGTGGGAAATTCTCATACAGCCATGACTATAATTTTTACAAAACAAGTGAGATCTTTTATCCATACAAGATTAAAATATTTTGACGATAAAATAAGAAATGGAGTATATCTCAATGATCTTCCACAAGCCACATAGCGGAAGATAGTTTGTCAAGTCCTTCTTATGCTTGGTATGCCTCACAGCGGAGCATAAACCCCTTATGAGGTAAGTATAGGCGGGTGCACCCCGGTTAAGCTCTCTAATCCTATCTAGGTTCGCTATGTTCACTAAGTAATGAACATGTACCTTTAAAGCCCGGTCAAAGAAGATTGATGTGCTTAGCAAGAGAGCAAGTACGACTCGGACTTGTTGAGGTGTGTGTTGAGCCCACAACTCAACATTTTCAAAAGTAATATTGTACTTAAAGAAGTTCTCAGGAGGAAACCCACTAGCCACTCGGACCAAAAAGGTGACGTAGATAGTCATAATTTTTATACAAGTTTCGATCGTAGACTAAAAGCTCCCTCGAGAAGCCCAAACCCGACAAGACGGAAAAATCAAAAGGAGTGATAGTCATCTCCACAAAAGGAAGATGAAAGGTGTTAGTTGTATCCCAAAACGCTCACTAATAGCTCTAATGGGATTCCATTCCTTTTTGTCACACAAATGACTTAAAGCGGTAAAAGGGAACAAAACCTAGCATTATTCATGATTTCTTCCAAAGGGTAGTTCCTTGCTCTACATGTCTCCAAGAACTTCGGAATAGCCCGCTACTCCGAATGAAACCCTTCTACCAAGAGATCGTTTGGGCTCTATTCATGATGGGAAGCCACACTCGCTCTAGGAAGTTTTCATGAACTAACTTCTCAGCCCTAGTTCTTCTAGTTGGATGAACATTTCTTCTAGACATATTTAAAGAGTTGTGTTTTGAAAACTAATTAGTTTTCTTAAACAAGAAAGCAAGAGCACAACAAGAGAAAAGCAAGAAAGGAGTAATTGATGTGTGCAAAATGAGTACAAGTAACTCTCTCCTTTTATAGACACATTCAGCCAAGGCAAGCCAAACACATAAGACAAAAGTCAAAAAAGCAAGAGGAGACCAAAGAGGGAATCCGGCGAACGTTGGGGCAAGGCCCGCCAAAGATTGGCCGGTGCCAGCCACGAGGCCCGGTGACATCCCATTGGCGGCGGCTTTACAGCCCTAGTTGGTGGTCCAGCGTGACGAGTCTCATCAGGCGTGGCAAGTGGATTCTTACCACCATGTGCATGCAAGTGGAGCTTATGGATCCACCATGTCGCCTTTGCGATCAGATTTTCAATTTGTTTTCGAATGAATTATTTAGGTAAAATACTCGAACTTTTGTCAATATGATTATCTACTAACAAGCATTTTGGTATAAACATTATCATCCCAAGATTTAGATCAAAGCAGGATTGAAGTTTTCAAAATAAAAGTTCACCGAGCTTTAGGCTCTTATCAAGCCAAGCTCAAGATGTTCTAACCGGACTTTATAACACATGCATCGTGACCAAGTCTAGGCCTTGTCTTGGAGTTTAGGTTCCGTAACAACCAATTCCAAATATTACACAACATTAAGCGTTTATAACAATGCACGAAAATGAGATAAGTATCCTTTAGTGTCTACTTTGACCCTTCGTCTTTCGGACTAAGTCGAAGTGGGGGCTAACTATAGACACCTAAAACATATCATCCCTTTTTTTCATATTTATTTTGTCGCCCGATGATGAAATCATAAGTCATGTTTGAGGATTTGGATCAAGGACGGTATTTGATTGGTGTGACGGAAGCCGTAAGCTACAAAAACCCTTTAGCACCAAATAAATAGCCTTTTGCCTTTGGTCGGTTTAAAAATCCTCGCCTTTCGGACGATCCAAGCCCGGGTCAAATCTCTAGTGTCAATGGAAGTCCGGCGCTGTGTACAGGGGACATTCAGGACTCAAAACACCGCGTTTCACCACCAACGTCAACCCGGACATGGAGCTGAAGACATCAAAATGATGTCATGGCTGGCGCCACGTTTCATGGTTAGAATCACCAAAACGCTGCGTTTTGCTCCAAACAATTCAATCGAGACACGAAGCTTATCTTCCTCAAAATGATGTCGTTTCTATCTAGCGTCGCGTACTAGGTTCCAGTTCACCTTAAACACCGTGTTTTGCCCGAGTCCTCCTACAATACGAAATAAGATGGAGGACCCCAAACAATGTGGTTCTAGCTAGCGCCGCCCACCCCGGATCCGGTTCTATCGTTTGATTTTTTGTTCGATTGTTTGTGATTTTTCATCTGGTTCATGCCTTGTTTTGGACTCGCTGATGAAATCCAAGCCCTATGTTATTTGTGACCTAACCCTCTCCTATAAATAGAGAGCTTAGACTCTTATTTTACATATGGCTTTCCCTTATGCGTCATCCTCGTTGAAGTTTGATTAAGAGCTAATAAATATTAACATATTCCGATCTCTTAGTCTTATCTCAACTAATCTTTCCCATACTTCCTACATTTGAACCCTAATCCTCCATTAATTGTGTACAATTTTCTCCCTACCTACACTGAAAAGTCACAAAAAGCCCCATTGGATTCACCAACATCGCACTCGTCGGATCTAGATCCAAGATTTTAATCAACGAGTGGGACAACCCGAGGGCACCAATCCCGCCTTCGTGACGGTTTATTTATTTTATGTTTTATTGCTTTACGTATTGTGGAGAAAATTTGTATCGTATTTAATTCTTCCCGCCTTATGTAATCTTTTTATTTCTCGCTTTAGTTGCTTACCGCTTTTCTTTTCTTTCTTTATTGCTTTCCTTTATTGCTTTTCGTATTTCCTTTTATTGCTTTCGTTAGCATGATTTGGTTGCCTTTATTTTGACATCTAATTATGTTGTGTGCTTGTGTTTAATATGTTATTTAAATTCACTACCCAAACTAGTAAAGGTCGTCATTTGATAGGCGAAAGGAGGAGCTTATCTCGTATGTTTCGTAGCTTCGCCCCTAAATTGCATTCTTGGTTCTAAACCCATGGAGTCATTTTTTAACCTCTTTCAAGCTTAATTTTCCCGTATAAGATTGGAAGAATATTTCTTTATTTTATTTTTTTAGTTTTTTATTCTTCAAACTTATTAGTAGCTCATTTTTCTGATTTATTTCTATCAATTTGCTTCTTGACTTTTCTGACTAGCACAAAAAGATTATTGAAAGTTTCGGATCTACGACCCACGCCGGAGGCCAAGGCCGACCACCTCAACTAGGACCCCGGTCGGCACCGCCGGCCACAAGGTGTTGGCTTTCGGCAGCGCCGAGTGGTTAGTTGGTGAGGCTTCAGTCCAAACCGGTGTTTTCACACCGGTTTGATCCTAAAGCCTCATAGCGGAACCAATTAAACTCTAATTTATTTTTAGTTTTAGTTGTAAAATAATATCGTGGGATTTCTGAAAATATTTTCTAAAATAAAGCAATTAATAAAACGGTCAACCCTATTTAATTCATTTGAACTTAGTTTGTAAAATTCTAAAATTCAAATAAGAGGTTCATCCCCACTTTCAAAAATCAATCTTCAAAACCCTAAATTATTTCCATCTTCAAAAAGAAAATTTTAAAAGTTGCCAATTCGTGGGGAAGCTCGACTGGCCCTGGTTGGGGTTGGGTCGTGGTTCCTACAGGCACAAATAAGCATCAAGAAGACCACAAAGAGGGAAGTATTTGGCTTTCAGGATTCTGAAAACAAGGGATTGATCAGTATGACTAAGCCTCCAAACTTGATTTACAAGCTAAGCCAGGTTGGCCAGCAAGGGACCAATCAGCATGAATAAGGTTCGTACGTGATGTTATCAAGATATAAATTGTTAATATTATTTTTAATAAAGATTAAATTCCCAGAGTATTTCCAAGTATTATGTAATTTTACAAAAATTCTTCCAACACTGTGAACCACCTTGTACTTGACTGTGATTATGATCAACCCAATTGTCATTCATATGTACCGACAAAATAAACAACTAAACTATGACGTATGCCACAGTTATTTCCCACTTTAGTATCACAATTTACATTGAACTCTAATCCAAACAGCGGCCATTATAGATGAAGTTTAAATGAAGGCGAAGCATTAACGAGGGTAAGAACAGCAAATCAAAAAAGTTGATCAATTATTTGGTCCCCTTTGCCCCTATTGAAGTCTGCCTATGTCTTTTTCAAACAATAATTTCGACCTTTCCAATGTATCCCGTCAGAAAATTCTTCACCATAAGAAGTTACTTTCAATAATCTTTTTGTGATCTATCCAGCAATTCGAAAAAGCAGTTAGGTGGTGATGCATGAATATGGTATCGTGTACAGGACATTCTACATAGAAAGCTACTATGCTTTTTTGTGCAATCTCTGTCACTTCTTTGACTAAGGTTATGTGAAACCTTTGATTAATGTGACATATGAATGGAGATTTTTAGCAGCAAAGACATGCTGGACAGTTTGCATGATATTCCTTATTATTAAGATATGACAAATGAGTCGTCCAAATCAAATTCGATAAAGTTTTGTTATTTTCAACGTGTTCAAACAATTGACTGACTGAATATATATGTCAAACAATTGGGTTTGGTCAAGTTATTTTTGATTCAGATCATATTAAAATTTACTATTTATTTATGAGAAAAACAGACTAAGAAAGCTCGCTTAATAAAATATTGATTAAGAAAAATTTAAGTAGTTTCCATGAAATTTGGGTCTATTCAAATTCATGTTAATTAATCGTTCATATTTGAACAAAATCACATTATTAAGTGGGGATTTGTTTTACAAGATGTGCTTTTTTTCTTGAGTGGAAGATTAGGTTGCTTTAATTTGCACGATATGGGGTTAGCTCAATAAACACTCATGTTTATTTGACTTGCACGAATACCTCACCAGCCAGCATGGTTTTCCTTACTGGTTCCAAGTCTTTTTAATTGAATTGGAGAAAAATGCAACTTTCTTTGCATTTTTCCGAATATCATCTTTGGCTTCCTCTAATAATGTTACACCTTCTTCGAGACACCCAAGCTTGGATTTCAAAAAGTACAGAAGATAAAATCAAGTAACAATAAGATGCGTTGGTAGTTATATGTATAAAACACATAAAAATTAATTGTCTGTTTTATTTTGTTTCATAAAAATTGAATATGTGATTAAAAAATCAAATTAGCTTTTTAAGGATGATGTTTTTTAGGTGTAAAGAAGGCACAAAGGGCATTACAATATAATAGAGGAACGGAGAATTAAATGTGAGACCTAATGTAGTCGGAACTCAATCTTGACAATTAGGCCAAGACCTCATTAATTTTTAAGGAGGATGTTGCATAAAAGGAATTTTTTTTTACCAAATTGAATACGTTTTTGCACCAAATTGAATACATTGATTTATTACAAAAATTGCCCATTTTAAAGGAAAAGAAAGGGGGACGCTTGAGTTTAAAATTAGTGTTCAATTAATTAGTCAACAAAAAATAACAATTGTAGTTTTATCAAAGTTGTCAAATAAAAAGCCACTTTAAAAGACATATTACTTATATGCATAATCAATCAATAAAATTTTTTATTAATGTTTTTATAAGTATTTGATATTTGAACAGCATTGTTGCATAAGACTTGCACCATATAATATGTGTTTAATTTCCGTGCCGTATTTTGCTAACATTGATAGGTCTCCAAAATGCATGATTATTGATAAAAATTGTAGTTTATAATCAAAGGTACAGGAGCATGGTACACACTATGTGAGGTGAATCCAAAAAACATGGTTCATATATCATTCGGCTACGTTTGTTCAACATTTGTTGATTGGTTTAGATGGTAGGAACTATGAACAGAGGTATAGATACATTAGAGCTCACGACGTCAAATCCTATCAATTACTAACATATTTTTTAAAAAAATTCTCCCCTTTCTATCGTTTTTTTTAAAAAAAGATTGGAGACCCTAAAATTTAATAATGTGTCCTAAAAAAATTTAAACTAATTACTTTTGATGAGCCCATTTAATTAATTTAAAATATTGGGCCTAAATTGACTATTTTGTCGCAACCCAATCGGCTATAAAGTCAATAGTCAAAATCAACTAATAAATTAGATGCCCAAATCAACAACCCAAGTAGGAAATAGGTCACAAACCCAAATACGAGGTATGAGATTATTTCTTTATAAATAGATTAAGTCTCTTAGGCCTTCTCTCAAGAATAAATCAAATCTAATTCAGCAAACGAAGTCAAATCCATCAACTTGATCGAGATTCAAGCCAGCCGGCCCTCACTCAAGTACAAAATGGAGATCGAATCAGTTGAGTTATTATTTGTTCATTTGTAACGAATATAGAGATTGTACCCATTCTTTGAATATAAATACCAAAAATTAAATTGGTTCTATATTTCTTGTCCAAATTTAAGTTGGACTCGAAATTTATGATTATAAATTTTGGCACGCCCAGATGGGACATTTTTACCTCTCATCTCTTTCTCCAAAAGATACCGTATACATCTCGTTGAAGAAGACGTGGTCCCAAAGGCTATCGTCCCTCAATCTTAAAAAATAATTGCCCAATCCACATTCTCAAAGTAGTCACTCTTCTCTCACCTAGAAACCGAGTCTTCAAACAATATTGTTATGCCTGTCATGATGATAGAAGATTTCAATATGGAAGAAGAGATTGCTAATTTGAAGGCTATGCTACAAAAGCTTGCTAAGAAAAGTGAAGAGAAGGATGAAAAAATTAAGTATCAAGGTGAACAAATTGCTAAACTAACAAGAAAATTGGGAAAAGGACCCTCAAAAACTTCCAATGAAGGCTCGATAGTGAAGAGTTTAACGAGGAGTTCAGTCATGGTGAAGGCTTTGATGAGGATCACAGAGCAAAGATAAACTTGACATCGGGATCAATGTCTAGTGAGAAAATTCAAATTTTGATAGCCGATGCAGTGAAGGTTCAACTTGGAGGAGGTTCACATATAATTCAACGTTACAACAAACCTTACACAAAAAGGATTGATTCCCTTTATATGTCTCATGGGTATCAACCTCCAAAATTTCACCAATTCGATGGCAAAGGGAACCTAAAGCAGCACATTGTGCATTTCGTCGCGACTTGTAGCAATGCTGGCACAAATGGTGACTTGTTGGTAAAGCAATTTATATGGTCTCTCAAAGGTATTGCGTTTGACTGGTACACAAACCTTACTTCCGAATCCATCAACAATTAGGGGCAAATGGAAAACGAATTCTTGAATAACTTCTACAGGCACTTGCCACATTGTTAGCATAGCTGAGTTGACCAAAACTAAATAATGGAATGGTGAGTCTGTCATTGATTATGTCAACCGTTGGCGTGTGCTGTCTCTACAATGCGTAGATCACATCTTCGAATATTCTTCTCTTGAGATGTGTGCCCAAGGGATGGATTGGGACATACTTTATGCTTTGCAAGTCAACAAACCCTTCACGAGTTGGCAATGAGAGCATATGAAACTGAAGTCACCATTGCGAACTTTGTTAAGGAACTATACGAAAAATGACTCCATATGTAAGGATTCTAAAGAAAAATAATATCCATTTTCCGACTCCGATGTGCCAAATATGTTTGATAATCATCTTCATAAGGGATTAATAGAACTTGTAGAATCGAAACATACTGAAGAGGCTAAAAGAAATACTCATTCTAAATATTACAACTACCATAAATTTATCAATCATCCAATAGAAAGGTGTAGAGAGTTTAATGAACTTTTCATGGAACTTGCAAGGGAAGGAAATATCATATTAGATGAAGAAGACAACGATGAATCTGATTGAGCAACAACTAAGTTTAAAAAAATCGAAGATCAAGACTCCCAAGTCAACAAAGTCCAAGACTCTCAAGTCAAATCAAAAGACTCCCAAGTCATTAGAGTGCAAGACTCTTAAGTCACTTAAATTCAAGACTCTCAAGTCGTGCAAATTGAAAATTTTTCAAGTCAAATTAAAAGACTTCCAAGTCATCGAATTGCAAGACTCTCAAGTTAGTTGACTCAAGTAAAATTAAAAGACTCCCAAGTAATCAAACCACAAAACTCTCAAGTCACTTAAATTCAAGACTCTCAAGTCGTGTACAAATCCCATACTTCAAAGCCAAAGTAAAAGAGTCCTAAGTCATCAAAGTGTAAGACTCCCAAGTCACAACATAAAACTCCCAAATCACTAAAATTCAAGACTCATAAGTCCATAAAATTCAATACTCTCATGTCACTTTTTCGAGACTTCCAAGCCATCAACTCATAATTTTAAATCGTTCTTTCTAAATTCTCAATTTGTTGAACATCTAGAAGTCAAAGATCAAGTGTTCAAACTTGGATTGCGTAAAGGAGGTTTAACCGATTCATGTACCTCGAGGAGGTAAGACATGCAAGGGGTTAACCAAAAGTTAAACTCTTCAGGGTTGCGTGACGTAAAGGAGATTTAAATCGTTCATCTATGCTCAAGGGGTTAAAACACGCAAGGGGTTAACCAAAAGTAAACTTTTCAAGGTTGCATGACGTAAAGGAGTTTTAACCCGTTCATGTACCTTGAAGGGGGTAAAGCATGCAAGGAGTTAACCAAAAGTAAACTTTTCAAGGTTGTGTGATGTAAAGGAGTTTTAACCTATTCATCTACCCTCAATGGGGTCAAGCATGGAAGGGGTTAACCAAAACTAAACTTTTCAAGGTTGTGTTACGTAGAGGAAGTTTAACCCGTTCATGTACTCTCAAGGGAGTAAAGCATGCAAGGGGTTAACCAAAAGTAAACTCTTCAAGGTTGCGTGACGTAAAGGACGTTTAGCCCGTTCATGTATCCTAAAGAGGATAAAACATGCAAGGAGTTAACCAAAAACGAGTCTTCAAAAATTGGATAATTTAAATAAGGTTTAATCTGTTGATGTACCCAAAAAGGGTGAGACATTCAAAGGTTAACCAATACTGAAGTCAAGTGTGTGTGGTCCAAGTAATTCATTAATGTACGCTTGTTTACCATTTGAAGTACTAGGCCAAACCACTTAGTAAATGCATTTAAAGTGTATTATGAGAGTCTAAATCACCTTAAAGGAGGATGAATAGCGTGATGAAGGAAACTTGCAGAAATTTTGAAGTTGTTTGAATAATATAATGAACTCGAAAGAACAATTGAATCTAGAGTGAGTCGGACAGAGAGAATTGAGTAAGACAAGTATTTTTACATGATAATTCTTATGGCGCATTAAACCACTTCCGAGCTAATCCAATCACTAAGTCAAAATCCACTATTTGGACCCGCAAATGTAATAAATTTATTACCTAAATTACTCTCTTAGACAATTCTAAATACATGTTTTTCCCAGGCATAGAAGTTCCATTATTTGCCCTAGTACTTCCAAACTAAGGAACCATTTACAGTTTGAGACAGTTAAGTTAAGTTCATCCTTACAACTTAATCAAGGGATAAGCATGAAAAGTATTTGAAGTAAGAACATAGATTACAAGACTTTTCTCTATAGGAATTTACAACTCGGAAAGTTGTGATTGAATGAGTCGAGCTAGTAAGCTAGAAGAGAGAATAAGAGTGTTGAATTCTTGTTCCACAATCTTTTAAGTTTTGAATCAAGGATTCAATTTAAAGAATGTAATGAAAAGAGCCATTATGTCTTTGGATGGAGGTATTGGATCAGCTAGCTATTGCAACAGCTTAGTCCGAGGACTAAGCTAAGGTTTCAGCTCTCAAATGTAATTCTACCAACTTGTTCTATCCAAGAAACAAGGTACAAACAACCGTTAGACTCACAAACCAAAAATTTACTAGAAATGGAAACAAATAGGCCTAACAAACTAGTTTGAGTTTGCCCTAGATTGTCGGATTTTTGTGAGCACTCGGGAACGGTAAAGAAGTCGTTTTTCTTTAAATTGAGATAATCAACTTTAATACACCTGCAATAACAAATTAAAAATAATACTGAAGGTATAAAAATACTTTGATCCAAGGTTAGATAGGAATTAGTTTAAAGAAATCATTTAATAACTAAAATTCCTTAATGTATTAGAATAGAATTTTTCAAGTCTAATATTCAATATGATCAAATTCCATATATGTCTTAACTCAAAGAATAAATTAGGTAGAAATGGGTTTAAAGAGTTAGTTATACATATATGAGTGTTTGCCAAAGTATTTAAATTCAACTTAATAAATTTGGCCAAAATAAAATAACACTCGTCATTCCGATTTAACTTATGAACTAAGCCAGTATAAAAGATGAATTTAAACTGTCAAATTATTTAGGCAAACTTATATCTAAGTTATACACAGTTGGGTAGTTTTCAAAACAAAGGGACTCGATCAGTGCTTAGTTTTATTAACTAGGTCGGTGTCTACTTTTTCAAGTAGAACAGAGTCCATAGACTTTAAGAGATAAACTTTAAAGACTCAAGTATAACTCTTTATCTCTCTATGGTTTTGATTTCAACTCATTATAAGAATTTAAGAAGCTCATCTTGAAGTTTTCAACTCTGTCAGGCCCACTTAGAAACCATCTATTGAGTATAACGCATTTAACCGGGCTTCGACCCACTCAAACACAACTTAGGAAGATTAAATGAGTAAATAACTTTACAAACACTTTATATTCTGACCACTCGACTTAATGTTCTAGATGAAAATGAATTACTGTGTTAATTCCTCTTTTTAAGTTTGTTTATTAAATGAAATTATTTACTTGATCGAGTTTATGCATTCCGATTATTCAATCTTAATAATTTTATCATTTAAAGGATTGACTCAAGATAGAATTTGAACTTAATGAATGTTAGACTCGAAATTCTATTCTTTCAAGCTGAAGATAATTTAGCACTTAGTTATTTTGAATTAATTATTATCTTTGCCTAATCTTAAACCAAAGTATTTTTATACTTTAAGTACCACTTTGATTTGCTTTTGCAGATTGATTAAAGTATTTTAATCTTATTTTGACAAGCAAAAGGAACCAACTCTCTACCGTTAAAGACCAGATGACCAGCTTTTCCGGCCAAGGCTTAAACACCGTGTCGGGGTTGTTTGTTATCAAATCCGCTAAACTTCAACTTTGAGTCTAACGGTTGTTTCCACCCTAGATTTCAGTCACAATCGGTGCAATGGACTACTTTTCAAGCCAATGATCAAAGCACAATGTTAACCTTACAATGCCTCTTTTCTCGAGAGACTTAGACTAGCCTTTACAATGGCTAATGAAGCTCACAAGTGCGGAACAAGTCTCAATGGTTACTTTGCCCTGCTGAGTATAAATAAAAGCCTTCCTAAATGATTTAGAGATTGCTGAACATTGATGAGCACATTGCTAATCACATACTCGAGTGCATACTAACTCAATCTTTAGCTTACATCTCTAGTTCTTAAGTTCTTAATTTTTGAGTTGTAAACAGAAAGTCTTCTAACCACTTATATTCTTTCTATTCTCTCGTTAAGTCCCTTGATTGAGCGGTAAGGGTTAACTCAGCTCAGTTAGACCTAACTGTAAATGTTACCTCGCTTAGGAATTACTATATTAGATAAGGGAATTTATGAGTCTAGGAAAAACTTGTATGTGAATTGTTTAAGGGAGCAATTCCGTAAAGAGTCGACCTGTATATTTTGTCGATTCGAAACAGTGGATTTGACTTGGTACTTGGATTAGCACTGTTCGTGGTTTTTTGCCCCAGGAGGGTTTCCACGTATTTTCTATGTCTTGCACTTTTTGAGTCCAATCTAGACTCAAAATTGTTTTCTAAGTCTTTGTTGTGCAAATTGTCTACTAATTTACAAAAATCTTCGATCCCCTATTAGCCCCCTATGGGGTGAGTTAACCTCTTCTAGAGCTAGCCTTCAATTAGTATCAAAGCCTAACCGTTCAAAAGGATCTCACAATCTAAAGATCTAAAGATCGGATGGCTCAAAACAATGGAGAGTTCGATGAATGATGATCATTCACCATACCACCCAAGTTCAAATTGGAACTCGAGAAGAACATCACTCGGATGTACATCCGATTCATTGAGATTGTCAACAATCTCAAATCTCTTAGAAGTAAGATCTCTCACAAAGAAGTCAGAAAAATTCTAAGAAGTTTACCCAAAAGAAGATGAGGTCGCAAGGTGACAGCAATCGAGGAAGCTCAAATTCTCTCTAAGTTGAAGCCGGATGAGCTCATTGGGAAATTACTCACTCATGAGCTGCACGTAGATAAAGAGGAAGCTTAGGTCAGCATCAAAAGGAACATTACACTTAAATCCTCGGAAAACAGATGAAAGAGTCCGAGCTCCTCGGATTTTGAAGAGGATCCCATGGCACTCATTGCTCGAGGTTTTATGAAGAAAATAAAATACAAAAAGTGGCAAAAGAGGCCAAACCAGGAGTTCTACAAGAAAGACAAGAAAGTGAAGAAAGGTAAATATTCAGCCTCTTCAAATTTGTATTTAACTAAGAACTCTTACTTGTTATGAGTATGGCAGCAAGGAGCACACAATCAAGGACTCGTACAAATAGAAAGAAGGACATAAAGAAGAAAAAAGCTATGGTGGCTACTAGGAGTGATGATTATTCGGAAGAATATGACGATTCCGATGACTAAAAGTGTCTAATGGCACTATCGGACTCACAAGCTAGATTTGAGTCGGATAGTGATGGTTCACATGATGAGGAAAAAGATCCTCGGGAGGTAATTAACTATTTCCTCAATTTTTCCAAACTTGATCTTACTAGATACATCTTTCCTTTGGAAGAAAGTCTAATTCCGATTGTTTTGAATTTGAAGAGCGACCGGAGTCTCTTACTACTGAGATCATCCCTTCGAAAAGGAATTAGAAAATTTTAGACAAAATCTAAAAGTGCTTAAGACCAATACTTAAGATAAGGAGACTGAGTCCGAGTGCCTAAGAACAGAGAATAAGCAATTGAAACATAAGCTTAATGAATCTTAAGAGTTGGTTTTAAAACTCACTCAAGGTCGGAAAAACCTCAATTTGTTACTTGGCTCTCAGTGTATCTCATTCCGAAAAGAAGGTCTTGGTTACAATAGTGAAGAGAAAGATAACTCTCTTATTCCGAAAAGAAGGTCTTGGTTACAATACTAAAGAGAGAAAGATAACTCTTACAACAATCTTTTCAAAACCGATTCTAGAACTATTAAGTTGAGGAAGGCTACGTATGGTCCAATTCATTCACAAAGAAAAGGGACCGAGCCCATACCAACTTTCATGAAAAAACCTTCTCAACCTCGCTTACAAAAGGAAAAGTTTTCAAAGAAAAAAGACACAGACTAGTTCTCTAGAAGGAAGACTCAAAATCAGGCCAAACTCAACATTATTCAAATTTGGGTTCCCAAAAGTGCTATTTCTCATAAAAAGACCATAGTAAAAATAGTTACTCGGTTTGTAAGTGGAAGTAAGAAGGGTTAGTTTGTTTCGTTTTGCGGGTAACTCGAAACGAAAGGGTCACCGATACTTAGACAGTGGACACTCACGCATATGATTGAGTACTCAAGACTCTTGTCACAACTAGAAGAAATGAAAGGAGAAAAGGTCACATTTGGAGATAATAGCACACGGAAGATAGTTGGTATTAGAAGGATTGGTTAGGGAGACAATTCGATGAGCGCAGTTTACTTTGTAAAGGGGCATAAGTAGAATCTTTTGAGCATTTCTCAATCATATGACAAAGGTCAAGAGGTAAGATTCGAGTCATACCAACCGCTTCGTTTATGATGCAGTCACCAAGGAAACAAAGCTCTCGGGTCTCAAGTCGAGCAACACTTACACCATTCCTCTTTCGATTCTAGTCAAGATTTACCATGCTTAAAAGCATCTCTTAATGATAATTCATGGACATGGCATCGTAGACTAGGTTATATTAGCCTCGCATATCATTAAGAAGCTTTCATCCGATATATTAGTTAGGGGTTTACCTAACTCGTGCATTTAAGAAAGATAAAATCTGTGAGGCATGTACAAAAGGAAAGCAAGTAAGATGATCATTTAAGCCACTCAAGATAGTGTCTATATCTAAAGTGCTTGAATTAATTCATATGGATTTGTGTGGTGAAATTCATGTGAAAAGCTTAGGAGGTAAATCATATGGCTGGTTATTGTTGATGATTACTCACGATTTACCCGGGTGTGTTTTCCGAAGAATAAGAATGAAGCATTCAAAGAATTCACTAAGATTTGCAGGAAACTCGAGTGGAGTTTGAAATTCAATTCAGGAAAATTTGAACTAACCATGGAAGAGAGTTCGATTACTCACAATTTCCAGACTTACGTGACAAGAGTGACATCTCTCACAATTTCTCAGCACCAAGAAGTCTTCAATAGAATGTAATAGTGGAGAGAAAGAACAAAACAGTTGAAGAAACAAGAAGGACAATGATAATTAAAAATGATCTACCTTACTATTTCGGGCTAAGTCAACACAGACAGATTACACTCTCAATAGATACCTCATCGGACCCATTTTGAAGAACACACCCTGTGAGCAATGCAACGGAAAAAAGCCTAACATTTCCTACTTCAAACCATTCCGATGTAAATGCTATTTGCATAACAATGGTAAGCAACATCACTAAGTTTGATGCACGGTTAGATGAAGGTATATTTACGGGTTATTCATTTCATAGTAAGGCTTATAGAATTTTTAACAAGAGAACTAACAAAGTGGAAGAAAGTATCCATGTTGTCATTGATGAAATTGATTATGGCAGGATAAGTGAATCAAGTTTCTTAGATCTCAAGCTCAACAGATGATGAAGATAATATATAGCTGAAGGTAAGCTCAGAATGAATCAAAACAAACGAAATGAGGCAACTCGGAATGAGACTACTAAGAATGAACCAACTCGGAATGAGCCAGTTCAAGAGCTAGCTCGCACTACTCGAAGGACAAGCTGAAGATGTGCAGCAAACTGTAGAACAAATTTGTTTTCAAGAACAAACTAGATGAGGGAGGGTTGGTAGTTACATAAGGCCATATTAATTGCTTAAGGACATAACTAAGAAGAGGGAATTGATTGTGGGGAAACCTTTGCACCGAGTTACTATGATTGAGGCAATCGGAATTCTCTTAGCATTTGCATCTAGTGTGAACATTAAACATTATCAAATGGATGTTAAGCGTGCATTTCTCAATGGTTATATTCAAAAAAAGTTTATGTTGAGCAACCCCTGGTTTTGAAAACTCTCAATTTCCAAATCATGTTTTCAAATTGTAACAACTTTGTGTAGTCCGAAACAAGCTCCCGGAGCTTGGTATGAAAGACTAAGTAGTTTCTTGCTTGAAAATAACTTCAAGAGAGGTCTTATTGACAAAACTCGTTTCACAAAAACCAAGGGGAATGACTTTTTATCATTCGAGAGATATGTTGATGACATTATATTTGGAGCTACTCATCGAAACTCTATGCCAAGAGTTTTCTAAGTTAATGAGACAAGAGTTCTAAATGAGTATGATGGGAGAACTCAATTTCTTCCATGGACTACAAATGAAGCATGAAAAGGGTGGAATATATGTTCATTAATCAAAATATACCAAAGAGTTATTCAAGAAGTACAGGCTATAAGATGTGAAACATGCACCAACACCTATGAGTAGTAGTACTAAATTGGATCGAGATAAGAAAGGTAAAGCAATAGATTGGAAACTATATAAGAGGTATGATTGGATCTCGTACTTTATATCACATCTAGTAAGCCGAATATCATGTTCCGTGTCCGGCTTTGAGCAACATTTCAAGTTAACCTTAAGGATCACATCTAACTACGAGTGAATAGATTCTTTAGATGTCTTGTAGGGACTCAAACACTTAGTCTCCGGTATTCAAAGGACTTAGATCTGATCCTCACTTGGTTACTCAAATGCTAACTCTACTCGGATACAAAGTTGAGAGAAATAGCACATCAAGATCATGCCAATTTCTAGGTCAATCACTTATCTCTTGGCATTTAAAGATGCAAAACTCAGTTGCTCTATCAATTGCTCAAGCTGAATACATAGCGATTGGAGCTTGTTGTGCTTAGATTCTCTAGATCAAGCAACACTTGAAGGATCTTAGAATATCATTCACATTTGTCCCAATCAAGTGTGATAATCAAAGTGCCATCAACATCACCATGAATCCAGGTCAGGTATCATTTTCGTAGAGACCATTATGAGAAAGGTGATATTGAACTTGAATTTAATCCTATCAAATTTCAATTGGATAATATTCACAAAACAAGTGAGTGAAGATCGGTTTTGCTTTATTACGAATGAACTTGGCATGTTGATTGCATGATTATCTTATTTATTACATGACTTATTGAGAATTTGATTTATTGCTATACTTTCTAAATGAATAACAAATGGATCACTCGAATCAAGATGAGACCGAGGTATGAGTTATTACTTTTCTAAGTATGTTCCGAGTCACTTAGACACATCAATGAGTCGGACTCGGTTTTGAGAAAAATGGACATCAAAATTCTGAAATCATCTATAGATTAATGGACAATCTTGGAAATATTTTCGAAAATTTATTTTTCTCTCTCGGCATACTGAACTGTAACAACCCAACCTTAAATCACATTATTTATCTTATTAATTACGAGATTAATATAATTGAGCGCGTGCACTTCAATTCGGTATTTTATATTTAAATTATTTTTTTATATATGTGTTATATAGTTAAGGCAACGAAGTGGCCCTATTAAAAATTTCATAACAACGATTATAATTTACGCATAGGTTTAAAAGAGTAAATTTAAAAATTTAACTCGAAATGGTATATGATTATAAGTTAGTTGATATCATGTTTCACGCAAACCGTTATAATTATAAGTTGTAAACAATAAAATTAAAAAGTAACAATAAAAGAAAACAAAACAAAAATAAAATAAAATAAAAAAAACAATCCAGTATTTTTGAAGGAAAAATCCGAATGGATTTATCCGGAATTTCACAAAACAAAAAGAGACAAATGAATAAAAATGAAGCAGTATAGCAAATTTCATTTTTCCTCACCTCTGCCTCGCTTGCTCCCATGCTCTGCCCTTCCCCTCCCCTGCTCCTCCTCCCCCTCGCTGTCGTTGCCTTCTCCAGACCATCTACATGACAACGCCCGCCGGAGACCGGCGCCGGGCATCCATCTCTCCTCTTTGTCTCACTCTCTCCCTCACTTGCGGTCTCGCTCTCCTCTCTCTTCTGCGGGGCACTGTTTGTCCTCTGCCGCAGCCCACTCTCCGGCCAGCCACCAGCCGCAGCTCGGTCACCGGGAGTCGACGCCGGTGATTCCCGATAGCCCCGGAGCTCCGCTATTCACCACCATCGCTCGTTCTCCTCGGCTTCCACTCTTGGGTTTGAAGGTAAAACCTTAAACCCTAATTCATCTTCCTTAATTATCCATATATTTATTGTAGTTGTAAATTAAATTATATGATTTAGAAAGATATTTAAGATGTGAATTTAAAGATTGAATTGGGAAAATTTTAAATTGGTGTGAATGGTTGAGGTTTGATATGTTGGCGGATTGATTGTGTATGAGTGTAAATGAATGAGATTCCTTTTGGGGAAATTATGAATTAGTGAATGAGATTGGGGATGTCTTATTATAGAATTGAGTAATTTGATGGATTTGTTATATTTTGGAAATGGTTGTATTGAGAAAATGAAAGGGAATGCGTATGTGGAAATTGAAAATTAGATATCGAGTAATGTGTAGAGGCATGAAAAATAATTGAGCATTAAGCGTACCTAATTGTGGTTGTGAATGTGAATTTTGTTGAGAGAATAATGCTTATGACCTTAAAATGGTGCATGCATGAGTTTTGAGCAATTCGGTAGATTATGGAACCTTCCTAGGGGAAGGCATTTGATGGGTTAATTAATTATTTAACTATGGGTTTTGAATGCAATGAAGGGAGAAGTCGAGAATAAATCGAAATAAGTGATTGTTTATGTATATACATATATATACCATGTTCAATCCAAATTAACTAACAAATTGAATTACATCAAAATCATTGATTATCCAATTAACCGAACCAACTTTTTTTAGTATGCATTGTGTTCAATATTTGAAACGGAATTAATGCGAGTAAAGTTATGTAAGAAAACGTAGTTTAACTAATTACATAATAAATATAGAAAATGAAATAAGTTGTCAACGCTTAGACAAATTCAATTATCGAAACTCAAGAGAAATATTATTAACAACAAAAATCTATTTGAAATAGAATTGTGGCCACTTCCGTTGCCGATTAGCTAGTAACTTGAATTTTTATAAAAGGGGAGAATCAAATATTCTCAATTCAGGTAGGTTCATTGCTTGTACCTTTCGAAAACTCACATGTTTCATCAAATCTCGACATGTCTCATATATACAACTAATAATGAATCATTTGCAAATCAAGTTATGTCACCTAATTAAGTGGTCCCCGCTCAATTATCAATTATCAAGGCCTAGGGCCTTCAATTCCACCGCGCGGCTTCAACTCGGGTTCTCGGTCGGCCGGGTGGTGTGCACCTATTCAAAGATCGTATCAATTATCAAGGGGTTCCACTTTCGGATAATAACCGAGCAAGCATGTTTTACTCATATTCTCTCCCCCGATTTCAAACTAAAATGAATTGAAATACGCACGCTCAATTAAAATGTTTTCAAAGCAATTTGATCTGTGCAGGAATGTTCGTACTGAGTTTCGACTCACTTTTCGAAATATTTTACTATTTTTGTTTTAGGAAAAGCATTGCTGAAAAGTCAATTACCTACCAAGACCGATGAAGGCAAAATATAGCTAGACATGATGCATTTGTGGTTCCGATGGTGTATAGATGCTCACGAGTGATTTCATCTCAATTGAAGATCATTAGAGGTTGTGTAAGTTCTCACGTTAAAGAAGTATACGAGATTGTACTTGAAATATATGCAAGCAAGCCTTTAAGTTATATTTTGGGTCCCGTTTAAACACTATGTGTGCCTTAACCACTTAGGCTGTAAGTAGTTATCATCATAAGGACCCAACCCACATGTAACACTTAGATATGCGAATTGTATTTCATTTTTATTTTATTTACTTAGCACGGTCCTATTCTTAGGACGGCGGTAACGTCTCTTATCGTTATATTCCGCTGTGGCCATACATAATATTCTCTAAGTCAGGGATTATTAGGTAATGGTGTTTGGGGGCGTTACACGAACAGTATGCAAACTAGCCGTTAAAGGGAAGCGAGTTTGAAGCTAGCTATTACTCACTAGAATACTCAACGGTCCGATAATCGCTACTTTGAGGGTTGAGTAAGAAAGACTTTTGTTTAATGAAAGCTCTTGTTCTATAAATAGCACCCCTTTTCTCTCATTTGATCACTTTGCTACTTTTTGCTTTCACTCTTACTCTCTTTCCCCGGTGGTCAGAAAATTTTCGCTTTACACTCTCTCACTCACTCACTCTCTCTCTCTCTCTCTCTCTCTCTCTCTCTCTCGCTCTCGTCTCTTTCTCTCGTTCATCCACTTTCTTCTCTCTTTTCACTCAAGTCCTCTCACTCGCTATCAATCATGCCTAAGAGAGGAAGTGCCATGGAAGGAGGTTCATCTAGAAGGATATAAACAATCCACTCGCTCCGAGAATCCTCGGAAGGATCCATCTAAGGGAAAAGACCTTCCTATCAATGAGAATAAACACATCATAGCCCAACACTACTTTATCAATGAGAAATTCTTCTCCACCACTTGTCTTCTCTTGGATCAAATCCCCTCTCAACACCGATACTTTCAATTATTTGTGTTTCGTGACTACATCTACCCGAACTCGTCCCCGAGTTCTATTCTCACTTGACAATGAGAGATAACATTTTCTCTTTTGTTGTCCAAGGTAAAATCATTTGCATTAATCTTACTCTCTTTCACAATCTCTTCAATGTGAAGCATCTCTTCCTGAACTCCGACCCCATTCCATTCAATGAAATCGCTGATGACTTCACGAGATAAATACGGCAAAGAATTTCCGAAGTCTAGAAAGAATTTTTCACGTGACACGGATGACCTCTTAAGCAAGACTTCTTTGCTTCATCTTGATGCGAACTTTCTTTTACTTCTACCCCTCCAAACAGAACCCTAACAATAAAGTTCTTAACATTCTCTACTATATCCTTAAAGTACAACCTTCAAAGTCCTCAAGTTCTTCCGACTCCGAGTCCAAAGAAGAAGAGAAGAAGAAGCAGAAGGAGAAACAGGAGCAGACCTTAGCCGAGGGTAAAAAGGAAAGAACCCGAGTTGATCTCCCGAGATCACACTCAATCTGCCTTAGAAGAGGCTGGCGATGCGGACCGGTCTAAGGTCCCCTCATTAGTTCAATAACCTCCAGCTAAAGAGGCTGAGGGCTCAAAAGAAGCAAGAGAGGATGTACAACCTCTAACTCACAGGACTCGCAATTCATATCCCTTAATTTCCTCTCGCTTTTGCCTCCTCCCCCAACTGCATCTACTTAGGGCTACAGGCGCATACATGGCCCTCGTTCCGCTACCTCCACTCGAATTGCTCCTCCTCCCTCTTAATTTAAATTTATTTTGTCCAACATCTTTGTACTTCATTATTCATACCTACTTATTCGATTTTTATGAAATGTATAACGGGAGACAAAAGATAGATGTTTGGTTCAGGGGAGTTCTTTATGTAAGTTTTTTATATCTTTGTATAATGTTTTCTGACCTTTAATGAAATTTTCATATTTTTGGGCATATATAAGCTATCTCTCCTATTTACTCTAATTTATTTTATCACTACTCATAATTTTGTGATACGTATGCTCGGATACTTTAATAAGTATGTTACGAGTTGTACATGATCCAAAGCACTCTAATATTGTTGTTTAATATTTTTTTGCTCCGATAAAAATATAATAGAAATGTAACTTTCTGAACTCGTTAACTTATATCTTAAGTATGGAATGCCTTTCATCAAAAAGGGGAGATTGAAGACTCGAGGTATAGCTCTGTATCTTTCTATGGTTGATTTCAAGACATTATAAGTATTTAAGTAGCTCATCTTTGAGTTTTCGACTCAAACACAATTCAGAAAGATGAAATGAGTAAATAATTTCACAAACACTTTATATTATAAGCACTGAGTTAATGTTCTTGATGAAAATGAATTACCGCATTAATTCCTCTTTCTAAGTCAGTTTATTGAATGAAATTATTTACTTGATTGAGTTTATGCATTCCGATTACTCAATCTTAATAACTTTATCATTTATAGGATTGACTCAAGATGGAATTTGAACCTAATGAATATTGGACTCGGAAAATTCCATTCTTTCAGTCGAAGATAATTTAGCACTTAATTATTTTGAATTAATTATTATCTTTACCTTATCTTGAACCAAAGTATTTTTATAGTTTGAGTACCACTATCATTTAATTTTGCAGGTTGATTAAATTATTTTAATCCTATTTTAAAAAGCAAAAGTTTTTACCAAATACGCTATTAAGCACCAACAGACAGAAAAATACCTTTTAGGACAAGGCTCGAGACACCATGTCGGGGTTGTTTGTTACCAAATCCGCTAAACTTCAACTTTGAGTGTAACGGTTGTTTCCACCCTATATTTTAGTCACAACCTGTGGAATGGACTACTTTTCAAGCCAAGGACAAAAGCACAACGTTAACATTGCAGCGACTTCTTTTTCGAGTGACTCAAACAAGCCGTTACAATGGCTAATAAAGCTCACAAGTCCAGAAAAATCTCAACGACTACTCGGCCTCGCTAACTATAAATATAAGCCTTCCTATAAGACTTGGAGATTACTGAACATTGACCAACACACTCGCTAATCACATACTCACTCAATCTTTAGCTTACAATCTAGTCCTTAAGTTCTTACTTTACGAGTTGTAAAGAGTGAATTCTTAGACTTTGAAACTAGATCATTATGAGTATTACCAAAGCCTTAGGTACAAACCTCATCCCTCTTATGTTTTGATTACAAGTCATTCCGAGTACCATAGAAACTTCGTTTAAGTTTTCATTCGATTCCGATCGACTCGGAACACACGCTCTTATCTATCTTCTCACATTGATGCTTCGAGTCACCCGGACACCACTCGCATTTATCGCATGTTCAAATAATCTCTCTAACACTTCTTATCCGAGTTATGACTCGTATATTCTAAAGTAAAGTGAATTACATCATTAATTCATCTTTTAAGTCGAGTATGTTTGTTTGAGAATTATTTGTCCGGATCAAGTATGTATACTTTGATGTTTTCACTCTTATAACTTGATCTTTCTTAGAATCGACTACGATGGAATTTGAGTATAATGAATATTAGACTCGGAAAATTCCACTCTTCTAGGCCAGAGATAATTATACACTTAATTCTCTTAATTAAATTATTATTTGTGCCTAATCTTGGACCAAAGTATTTTATACTTTGAGAACCAAGATTATTTACTTTTCTACGTTATCCAAACGACGTCATCTTATTTTTCAATACAAAAGTAACCGGCTTCAAGCTGTTAATCACTAGTAGACAAGGCTTTTCCACTTCTCAACAAGGCTCGGACGTTGTGTCGGGGTTGTCTGTTTCTAAAGCTGGAAAACTTCAACGCTAAGCTCAACGGTGGTTTCCACCCTACTTTTCGGACAACACCAGTTGATTGGAGCACCCTAAGGAGTCAAGAGCCGTTGCACAACATTCATATCTCTACTGAGATTTTCCGAGCGACTCGAAAAAGCTGTTACGACGGTCACAAAGGACTTCTATACGGAAATTAGTCATAACGGCTAATTTGCTTGGTCATCTATAAATAGAAGCCACCTCTCAAGACTTGAAGATTGCGAGAATTATTATTGAAACACATTACTTAAGAAAAAGTCATTATATTCATACTCAATCTTCTATTTCCGAGTTGTGAAGTCTTGTAATAAGTTACATACTCGCTTACTTTCTAAGTAAGGTCCCTTGACTGAGCTGTAAGGCTTAACTCACCTCGATCATCCCTAGCTGTAAAGGTTACCTTGGTTAGGAAGTACTAGATAAGATAAGGGAATTTCGAGATCCGAGAAAACTCTGTAAGGAATTGATTAAAGGAGCAATTCTGGTTAAGTCGATCTACTTTATTTTATTGATTCAAAATAGTGGATTTGACTTGGTGCTTGGACTAGCACTGTCTGTGGTTTTCCGCCCCAAGAGAGTTTTCACGTATGTATGAGTTTACACTTTTCTTAGTCCAGTCTAGACTCGGATTGTCTTGAGTACTCTTTTCAAGCTTAAATCTTCCAAGATTGTTAAAATTTCCTCATCACCCTATTCACCCCTCCTCTAGGGTGACTAAGACTCTCTAAGAGAAAACCTTCAATTGGTATGAGAGCCCGACCTTTCGGAAAGGATCTAACAATCCAAAGGTCCGAAGATCGGATGGCTCGGAATAACGAGAGAGTTCAATGAAGGAAGATCTTCCAGCACACTACCTAAGTTCAAAGGATCAAATTTCGTGCGTGGGAAGAAGCTAATGGAATGTTTTCCGTTGGACAACGATGAAGATGTTCGAACATCATACCGAAGGCAATTGCCTTCTAATGAATATGAAAGATACAAGCCCTGTGCCTAAAGCAAAGTTCGAGTACACCACCGAAGAGTCGAAAAGTTCATATAGAACTTTAAAGCAATGAACATTTAGAGGTGTGCCATCAGCTAAGAAGAATACAACAGAGTGCCGACTTATGACACAACTAAAGATGTCTGGACACTCTTGTCGACACATATAAAGGAACAAGCCAAGTGAGACAAGCGAAGATAAGTCAATATCTTCGCAAATATGAGCTGTTCAAGATGGAGCCAGAAGAAAACATCACTCGGATGTTTATAGGCTTCACCGAGATTACATACAATCTAAAATCTCTAGCTAGAAAGATTTCCCATGCATAAATGTGCAAAAAAATTTTAAGAAATCTACCCAAGAGAAGATGGGGTCCCAAGGTGATAGCCATTAAGGAAGCTTAGAACCTCTCTCAACTAAAGCCGGACGAATTGATTGGGAAGTTACTTACCCATGAAATCCACCTAGAGGAAGAGGATGTCGAGGTCAGGCACAAAAAGAACATTGCACTCGAAAGCCTCGGAGAGCAAGTGGAGAAAATCTAAGTTCCTCGGATTCGAAGATGATCCCATGGCACTCATTGCTCGAGGCTTCAAAAGAATGATGAAGCACAAGAAATGGGAGAAGAGGGCAAAGGAAGAGTTCTACAAGAAAGATAAGAAGGACAGAAAAGGTAAACATTTCTCCCCTTCAAAGTTATCTTTAACTAAGAACTCAGTCTGTTTTGAATGTGGCAGCAAATATCACATAGTTAAAGACTATCCAAGGAGAAATAGGGACAGAATGAAGAAGAAGGCTATGATGGCCATGTGGAGTGATGAAGACTCATCCGAAGAAGATGAAGATTCTGATGACTCAAAGTGTCCGATGGCACTAACAAACTCGAAGCCGAATCGAGTCGGACTCGATAATTCGAGACATCGAGGAGACAAATCCAAGGAGGTAATTGAATACTTCCTCATGTTCTCCAAAGTTGATTTAGCTTTAATATATTTACACTTTGGAAGAAAAGTCCAATTCGATTCATCTCAATTCAAAGAACAACTTGAATCTCTCATTT
This sequence comes from Talinum fruticosum, assembly GCA_021018815.1. NCBI lineage: Eukaryota > Viridiplantae > Streptophyta > Magnoliopsida > Caryophyllales > Talinaceae > Talinum > Talinum fruticosum. The sequence goes on along the minus strand of JAITYX010000088.1, from coordinate 431,059 downwards.
CTAAGAGCATTGGGTTGAAAAAGGAATTGGAAAAGCGAGACCTACTCTAAGAGAACTCAAGACTAGTACTCAAGCTAATGAGACTGAGTCCGAGACACTCAAAATAGAAAATGAGCATCTAAAACAAAAGCTCAATGAGTCTTAAGAGTTTGTTTTGAAATTTACTCAAGGTTAGAGAAAGCTTAACATGCTTCTAGGCTCTCAATGTGTCTCCTTCGAAAGGAAGTACTTGGTTTTAACAAAGAGGAGGAATCTAATTCCTACTTAGATCTTTTCAAAAGGATTCCGAACTGTGAAGTTCGGGAAAGCTGAGCATGGTCCTATTTATAAAAATGAAAGGAGGAATGGGCCCAAATCAATTTATAGGAGAAAACCTTCTCCAGTCGCTTATAAAAGAAAATATTTTCAAAAGAAAGAGACACACACTCCGTTTTTAAAAGGAAGACTCAGAATTAAACCAAACCCAAAGTAATTCAAATCTGCGTTCCATAGAATCTTCTTCCTCGAGAAAGGATAACGATAACGGTAGTTACTTGTGTTTATTAGAGGAAATGAGAAGGGTTAGTGTCTTTCACGCTTACAGGTAACTCGAGAAAAGGATATAAGGTCATTGGTACATAGACAGGTGGATGTTCATGCAACATGTCGGAGATTTAAGACTCTTTTCGAGTTTGAAGATTACAAAGGAGGGAAAGTCACTATTGGAGATGACATTATAAGCAAGATATAGTTGGAATAAGAAAGATTGGAAAAGGAGACAACTTGGTCATTCCAATCTATCTTGTCAAGGGATTAAAGTACAATCTACTCAAGCATCTGTCAACCAGTGTGACAAAGGTCAAGAGGTAAGATTCACTTAGACAAATTGCTATATGTCTGGTGCAACCACCAAAGAGACTAAGCTCTCGGGTAAAAGATCGGGTAATACCTACACTATTCCTCTTTCTAATCCAAGTCGAATTTATCTTGTTTAAAAGCATCTCGCATGATGATTCTTGGATATAGCATTCTAGACTAGGTCATGTTAGCATGAATACTATCAACAAGCTTGCATCTCATGGTTTAGTCGGAGCTTTACCTAACCGTGCTTTTAAGAAAGATAAAATTTATGAAGCATGCACAAAAGGGAAACAAGTCGGATCATCTTTCAAATGTCTCAAAACTGTTTCCACATCAAAAGTTCTTGAAATGTTGCATATGGATTTATGTGGTGAAATCCCTGCAAAGTGTCTCATAGGTCAATGGTATGTACTTATGATTGTTGATGGCTACTAATGATTTACCCGGGTGTGTTTGCTTAAGCACTAAAATGAAGCTCTCAAAGAGTTCAACAAGCTATGTAAGAAAATTCAAGTACAGTCTCGGACTAAGATAAGAAGAATTCAAGCCGACCATGGAAGGTTGTTCGATTACTATGAATTTGCAGAGTTCTGCGGTAAGAATGGTATCTCCCACAACTTCTCAGCACCCGAACTCGTAAACGAGAATAAGGTAGTGGAGAGAAAGAACATAACTCTTGAAGAAATAGCAAGGACAATGATGATTTGAACACAATCTACGTTACTATTTACGAGGCTGAGTCAATCAACACAGACAAACCACATACTTGAATAAATGCCTTATCGGACCCATTTTGAAGAAAACTACATACGAACTCTACAAGGGAAAGAAACCAAACATCCCATACTTCAAACCCTTTGGATGTAAGTGCTATGTTCACAATAATAGTACTTCACCAAGTTTGATGCTTGAGTCGAGATGAAGGTATCTTTCCGGGTTATTCATCTCATAGTAAAGCTTATCGCATTTTCAATAAAAGAACTAACAAAGTGGAAGAAGGCATCCACGTTGTTTTTGATGAGGTTGATGAGGGAAAACCAAGTGAGTCAACATTCTCAAATCCGAAACTCAATCGAGATGAAGATGATCTTATCGAAGCCGAGCTCGAGACAGAGCCAAAGGAAAGCGGCTCAAAATATCATGACTCGGACCGAGCCAGCTCTTGAGCCAGCCACGAGAATGCTGAAGGCCAAACACATGAGCAAGCTGAAATAGATAAGATCACTAAATATCAACCAGTTCCACCAGCAAATCTGGTGAACCGGAGAACAGTAGAACATTCAAATATGTTTCGAGTCATCCACTCGAGAACATCTTGTCCGACATCAACAGTGGGGTAAGAACTCGCTCTTCTTTGTAAGATCTATGTCCATTCACTGCATTCATATCATTAACTCGAACCCAGAAATGCACTACAGGCCCTAAACGAACTCTGAATGGGTTGAAGCCATGCAAGAGAAACTTAATCAATTTGAGAGAAACCAAGTCCGGAATTTGACCAAACGATCTTTTAACCATCAAATCATAACAACCTAATGGGTTTTCAAAAACAAACTGGATGAGGGTGGGTTGGTAGTCGGAAATAAGGCTATACTTGTAGCTCAAGGTTACAATCAAGAAGAAGGAATTAGGATTGAAGCAATTAGACTCCTATTGGCATTTTCATCATGCATGAATATTAAATTGTATCAAATGGATGTCAAATGTGCTTTTATGAATGGTTTCATTCAAGAGGAAGTCTATGTTGAGCAACCCCTGGATTTGAAAACTCAGAATTTCCAAATCATGTTTTCAAGTTGTAAAAGGCTCTTTATGGTCTTAAACAAGCTCCCGGAGCTTAGTATGAAAGACTAAGTAGTTTCTTGGTTGAAAATGATTTTAAAACATGTTAGATTGATAAAACCCTTTTCATAAAAACAAAGGGGAAAGACTTTCTTATTGTTCGGATATATGTTGATGATATAATTTTTGGAGCTACTAATGAAAATCTCTGTCGAGATTTTTTTGAGCTAATGAGAAACGAATTCCAAATGAGCATGATGGGAGAGCTCAATTTCTTTCTTGGTCTACAAATTAAACAAGAAAAGGATGGCATTTACGTCCATCAATCTAAGTATACCAAGGAATTGCTTAAGAAGTACAAACTTTAAGATGCAAAACATGCAGCAACACCAATGCGTAGCTACATGAAACTGGACTCGGACGAAAAAGGTAAAGTAGTAGATCGAAACTCTATCGAGGTATGTTTGGATCTCTACTATATCTCACATCCAAGTAGGCTAAACATTATATTTAGCGTATGTCCGTGTGCAAGATTCCAAGCTAATCCAAAAGAATCACATCTCACTGCGGTAAAGAGAATTTTTAGATAACTTTCGGGGACTCAAAATTTAGGTCTATGGTTCTCAAGAGACTCGGACCTAACCCTCACTTGGATACTCAAAAGCTGATTATGCTTGGATACAACGTTGATAGAAAGAGCACATAAGGAGCATGCTAGTTTTCGGGTAAATCCCTTATATCGTGGCACTCAAAGAAGGAAAAGTCGGTTGCTTTATTAAGTGCTGAAGCTGAGTACATTACGGTTCGAGCATGTTGTGCTCGGATTCTATGGATCAAGCAACACTTCAAAGACCTTGGACTTTCATTTAAATAAATTCCAATCATGTGTGACAATCGAGTGCAATCAGCATCACTAAGAATCCAGTCCAAGCACTAAAAAACAAAGCATATTGAGGTCAGGTATCATTTTCGAGAGATCATTCTGTGAAAGGTGATATTGAAATTGAATTCATTCCTACGAAATTGAAATTAGCTGATATCTTTACTAAGCCACTTAGTGAGGATTAGTTTTGTTTTATTAGGAATAAACTTGGCATGATAAATGCATGATAATGTTTTTTTAAGTGAAATTATCTCGCATGATTATGTGTTGCATGTTCACTTTCTTTGTCTTAATAACAATTAGTTCGATTGACCGAGTAATACTTGAGCTACGAGTTATTTTTGCATTTTCGAGTCACTCGAAACCATACGAGAGTCAAACTAAGTTTTTGAGAAAATTGAACTTCAAACTTTTGAAATCATCTCTAGATTATTGGAGAATTTTACATATTTCTTATAAAATTTCTCTTTCTCTCTCTCTCTACCGCGCCCATCAATTAGTGAACTAGCTGTTGGGAGACAGACACTCAAATTCTAACCGTTGGAGAGCAAAACAGACACACCGGTCCGAGGCGACCGTTGGAGGTTTGGGTCGGAACGGATACTCGAAGGACATTCCTTTCGCTATAAATAACATCCCTTTTCCTTCATTTCGCTACTTTACTCTCTACTAACCTAAACTCTCGCGCACTTATTTTTATAATCTAAGCTTTCAAGCGTTCTCAACACTCTCGGTACTCTCTTTCTCTGTTTTCTTCAAGTGCACTCTCCTTCACAAACACCTCAACATGCCTAAGAAAGGTTCCGCTCTAGACTTTCTAGAGTCCGCAACAAAGAAGCCTAGAACCAAGAACCAAGAGGGTCCTTCTAACCCCTTCAAAATCCTAGTCACCCAACATCTCACGTTGCATGACAAGTTCTTTCCAACCACAACCTTTTCATGGTTGAAACACATCAAAACCACCGGAGTATATAACTTTCTATGCTTCGGTGAATTCATATACCCGGAACTCGTTGCTTGAGTTCTACTCAAACCTTTCCTACTTTGAGGTGATTTTCACCCCAAGAGTTCGCAACAATGTGGTACGCATAAATTTATTCTCCTCCATCAACTTTTCGTAGTCTCTTCTATCTTTCTCAACAGCAACCCCATCCCCTTCAACGAGGTTACGGATGAGTTCTTCGAAAAATATGCCAAGGAAGTCCCCGAGTCACTCAATTTTTATGTGGCTCGGATAATGACTGAGGTTAGACTTCGTGTTTCTTACGGATGAGAACTTTCTTCTCTCATCATTCCAGCAAAGGGAATCCCAACTCAAAGATTCTTAAAGCTTTGTTCGACATTCTTGAGCGAGATGGCCACCGTGCCGGCTAAGTAAAGTAAATCAACCCCTCTTCCTTTCGGAGACCTTAGTACCCTTATTTTTAAGCAATTCAAGTTCTACTCCCCTCGGACCCAAATGAAGTGTCCGAGGTGGCCGTCATTGTTAGCGAAAACGGCTTCTTGGATATGGGTACCGGGAAACCTAACTCGGTGTCTTAGTCCACGGTTAGAATTGAGGCAACCTTCCCTTCGCCTAAGACTTAAACTCACCTCTCACTCTGTCATCCACCTGGCGGTGCTTCCACCTTAGGTCCCCCTCTCCAAGCAGCTGCTGCTCTGTCTACGGCACTAATAGACAAGATCACTTACGTGTTCGCAAAAATCGAGACACACCCTCCGCTCCTTCAAGTCTGTCCTTTAATCCATGACCATCAACCAAAAAATGGCCCAATGTTAGATTTGAGAGTAATAAGATGTGCTCCTCAAATGAAGAGTCCGGTTAATGAGTAACAGGAGATGCTCGAGCTCCTCCGAGAGAGGCGATCAAAGGCCACTCGGGACCCAAACAACTCGGACACGTCGGAAAAGTCCTTGAGTTCCGCCAAGTCTCCTTCTTGAGAGGCTGGAGAAGAAGAAAAGGAAGGCTGCGGCTGAAGCGACTCTCTCCGAGGAGAAGGAGGAAGAAAAGGAGGAAGAAAAGGAAGGGGAGAAGGAGGAAGAAGGAAGAAGGCGAGGGACAAGGTGATGTTGTTCCTCAACTAGAACTTATAAGCTCGGACGATGAATCCGAGTGAGTCAAATGACCCTGCGGATGTTGGACGGTTCGTAGCGGTCAAGCCAAAAGAAGCACCCCCTCCGCAACGTTCCAAGAGGATGAGCATCTAGACGACCTAGTTCTTGGTCAGCCACTCGGAGCTTAGCCACTTCCGAGAGATACCAGATCTGTCGCCGCCTAGATCTTCAACATCGTCACAAGCATACCGGCGCGAGCGCACTCGCACGCTCATCCGCCTCAACTCGGACCACCCCAAATCCACCATCTTAATTTCTTTTTCTCATATTTTTTTTTTGTCTAGACCTCAATTGTATCAGCTTGATACATTCTTCCCTATTTTTGTTTTTCTTTGAAAGGCAAGGGGAGAATATTAGAAACATTATTGTCTTGTTTAGGGGAGTTTTCTCACCCTCTTTTCGTGTATTTTCCTTGTTTTACGTATATATATGAATGAAGTGTTATTTTCGAGCATACTGATTTTTGAGTTCACTCTTTCCGAGTTTGAATTTCTTATTATTTAGTCTTGCTCCGATATATCGGTTCGCATTATTTTTCTCTCGTATCTCGCTCCGATATACTTACTCATGGTTATTAGCTATATGAGTCCTCTATAGAATTATTCTAAGTACAAATCACTTCACTCATTACTCCATATTACGAGATATTCTACTGAGTAAGAATGAAAACGCATGATTAATTTACTAACAAAGTTTCTATCTAAGTATAAATGCCTTTCATAAAAAGGGGAGTTTGAAGACTCGGACTCGAAACTAGATCATTCTAAGTACTACCAAAGCCTCGATTACAAACCTCATCTCTCCTAAGTTTTGATTAAAAGTCATTCTTAGTACCCTCAAAACTCCTGTTTAAGTTTTCATTCAATTCGACCGACGCAGAAAACACGTTCTTATCTATCTTCTCACATTGATGTTTCGAGTGACTCGGACACCACTTAGATTTATCGCATGTTCAAATAATCTCTCTAACACTTCTTATCTAAGTTCGACTACATATTCTGAAGTAAAGTTAATTACAACATTAATTCATCTTTTTAAGTCGGTATGTTTGTTGGAGAATTATTTGTCCGGATCAAGTACGTGTACTCGATGTTTTCACTCTTATAACTTGATCTTTCTTAGGATCGACTACGATGGAATTTAAGTCTAATGAATATTGGACTCGGAAAATTCCACTCTTATAGGCCGGAGATAATTATGTGCCTAATCTTGGACCAAAGTATTTTATACTTTGAGAACCAAAATTATTTACTTTTGTAGGTTATCCAAACGAGGTCATCTTATTTATGAATTACAAAAGTAACCAGCTTGAAGCTGTTAATCACCAGCAGACAAGGCTTTTCTACTTCGAACAAGGCTGAGACGCTCGTGTTAGGGTTGTCTATTTCCAAAACTGGAAAACTTCAACGCTTAGCTCAACGGCGGTTTCCACCCTACTTTTCAAACAACACCGATTGATTGGAGCACCCTTAGGAGTCAATAGCCGTTGCACAACGTTCACATCTCGAATGAATCTTTTCGAGTCACTCGGAAAACCGTTACAATTGTCACAAAGGACTTCGTTAAGAAATTAGTCACAAAGGCTAATCTACTTGGTCATCTATAAATAGAAGCCACCTCTCAAGAGTCTTGGAGGTAAATCTTACATATTCGTTATTATTGATGATTATTCTCGATTTACTCGGGTGTGTTTTCTTAAGCACAAAAATGAAGCTTTGAAGGAGTTCGAGTAAGCTCTGCAGAAAAATCCAAGTTGAGTCTCGGACTCGGATCCAAAGGATTCGAACCGACCATGGAAGGGAGTTTGACTACTCGGAATTCTCGGAGTTTTGTGACAAATATGGAATCTCTCACAACTTCTCAGCACCTGAACTCCTCAACGGAATGGAGTAGTAGAGAGAAAGAATAGAACCCTCGAAGAAATAGCAAGGACGATGATGATTGAGCATAACTTGCCTTATTATTTCTAGGCAGAGGCGATCAACACAGACCAATTATACTTTGAATAGATGCCTCATCGGACCCATATTGAAGAAAACACCTTACGAGCTCTACAAGGGGAAGAAACCAAATATTTCCTACTTCCGACCATTTGGATGTAAGTGCTACGTTCACAACAATGGTAAGGATCACTTGACCAAGTTTGATGCTCGGTTAGATGAAGGTATTTTTACGGGTTACTCTTCTCACGAGCAAGGCTTATCGTATTTTCAATAAGAGAACTAACAAAGTGGAAGAGAGTATCCACGTTGTGTTTGATGAGCTTGAACAAGAGAAACCAAGCGAGTCTTCATACTTGGAATTGAAGCTCGGTAGAGATGATGATGAAGTTGAACCCGCAAAGACTCGGACTAAACCGAGCTCAAAATGAGGTCACTCGGAACGAAGTGACTCGGAATGAGACAACTCAAGAGTTCGCTCGTAACGAACAAGCCAATGAAGAAGATCACTCGGAACAAGCTTCTAAAGATCAAGTAGTTTAGCCCACAAATCTCGTGAATCGGAGAAGCTGGTAAAGCATTCAAGTTTACTTCTAGTCATCCACTAGAAAATATAATTTCGATATCAACGAGTGGGGTAAGAACTCGTTCCTCTCTTCAAAATCTATGTGCATTCACTGCATTCATCTCATTAACTCGAACCCGAAATGCACTAGAGGCCCTTAATGAACCTGAATGGGTAGAGGCCATGCAAGAGGAACTCAATCAATTCGAAAGAAACCAAGTCGGGACTCGACCAACCGACCTTCCGACCACCCACTTATAGGAACCAAATGGGTTTTCAAAAACAAACTGGATGAGGGCGGAGTGGTAGTCGAAACAAGGCTAGACTTGTGGCTTGAGGTTACAATCAAGAAGAAGGAATTGATTGTGGGGAAACATTTGCACCGGTTGCCGAATCGAAGCTATTAGAATTCTGTTGGCATTTGCATCCGAGCATGCATATTAAATTATATCAAATGGATGTTACGTGTGCGTTTCGAATGGTTTTATTGAAGAGGAAGTCTATGTCAAGCAGCCTCCTGGTTTTGAAAACTCGGAATTTCCAAATCATGTTTTCAAACTTCAAAAGGCTCTCTATGGTCTTAAACAAGCTCCTCGAGCTTGGTATGAAAGACCGAGAAATATCTTGGTTCAAAATGATTTTAAAAGAGGTCGGATCGACAAAACTCTCTTCATAAAGACCAAGGGGAAAGATTTCCTTATTGTTCAAATATATGTTGATGATATTATCTTCGGTGCTACTAATGAATTTATGTGCCGAGAATTTTCCGAGTTGATGAGACAAGAATTTCAAATGAGTATGATGGGAGAACTCAATTTCTTCCTTGGTTTACAAATCAAACAAGAAAAGGATGGGATCTACGTCCATTAATCAAGGTATACTAAGGACCTGCTGAAGAAATACAAACTTCGGGATGCAAAACACGCATCTACACCCATGAGCAACGAGTATAAAACTTGACTCGGACGAAAAAGGTAAAGCAATAGATCGAAACTCTATCGAGGTATGATTGGATCTCTGCTATATCTTACTTCTAGCTGGCTCTGATATAATGTTCGATGTTTGCTTATGCGCAAGATCTCAAGCTAATCCAAAAGAATCACATCTCACTGCGGTGAAGAGAATATTTAGATATCTTGCAGGTACTCGGAACATAGGTCTATGGTATTCCGGAGACTCGGAACCGACTCTTACCTGGATACTCGGACGCGGACTAAGTCTGGATATAAAGTTGATCGAAAGAGCATTTCGGAGCTTGCCAATTTCGGGTCAATCCCTAATATCCTGGCACTCGAAGAAGCAAAACTCAGTAGCTCTATCAATCGCTGAAGCTGAGTATATTGCTGCTTGGAGCCTATTGCGCTCGGATTATATGGATAAAACAACACTTGAAAGATCTTGGACTTACCTTCAAATCATTACCAATCAAGTGTGACAATTAAAGTGCAATCAGCATCACCAAGAATCCAGTCCGAGCATTCAAAAATAAAGCATATCGAGGTCGGATATCACTTCCTACGAGACCACTCGGAAAAAGGTGACATTGAACTTGAGTTCATTCCTACTAATCTTCAATTAGCTGATATTTTTACTAAGCCTCTTGGTGAAGATCGGTTTTGCTTTATTCGAAATGAGCTTGGTATGTTAAATGCTTAACTATGTGCATTTTTTTTCTTCTCGTGTTATGTGTTTTCAAATTATCAATAACCATTAGCTCGAGTTGATTCGGTGATACTTGGGTTAGTAGTTATTTCTTGTTTCGAGTCACTCGGAACCCATTCCGAGTCATACTCGGACGTAGAGAAAATTTTGCCTTCAAATTTTCCGAAATTATCTCTAGAGTTGTGGACAGTTTCGAATATATTTTCAAAATCTTTTCTCTCTCTCTCAAGCGCTGTGATCGGTCGATAGCCGTGGATCTCTAACAGCTGAAATCTTAACCGTTGAAGAGAACCATCACACTGGTCTTCGATGAATGATGGACAAGCCGAGTCATAACGGAGTTACTTAACGGATAATTGACGGGCGCATTTCTTTTCTATAAATAGTGTCTATTCATCTTCATCTCTACTCTACATTTCATCTCTTTCAAACGAAACTTTTCGCAGAAGATTTCTACGTACACAATGATCGTTGAAGTTCTTCAAGCATCGTAAAGGCCATCTCACGTAAGTTTCGATTCGCTCTCATCTGTTTCATCTGCTCCCTTTTCATTTCTTCTTATCTACCTCTTCATCTCTTTTCTTCAAAAGTTTCATCTTTCCTTCCACCTCTCAAAATGCCTAAAAGAGGTAACCATCCCGACTTTCGAGGCTTCCTCCTCCGCCAAAAAGCCTCGCACCAAGAATCCGAAAGCTCAACCCCTTCTAAACCCATTGTCACCCAAGCACCTTGCGGCTGGACGACAAATTCTTTCCTACAACCAAATTTTCTTGGTTGGCTAACATTCAAACCACCGGCGCATATAACTTTATGTGCTTCAGCGAGTTCATCTATCCCAAACTCGTTTCGAGTTCTACACTCACCTCACCTTCTCGGAAAATGTTTTAACTTCCCGAGTTCGAACATCAATGTTCGAATAAACACCTCTCTCCTCCACCGCTTGTTCAAGGTTTCTTGCCTTTTCTTGAACAGCAACCCCATTCCTTTCACTGAAGTCGCCGACGACTTCTTTGAAAGGTACGCTAAAGAGTTCCCCGAGTCCCGGAAGAACTTTTCGATGACTCGATTGAAGTCGAAGCACGCCTTCGTGCTTTCTGCTGATGAGAACTTTTTCTCTCAGCACTCTAGCAAGGAGAACCCCAACTCCAAGCACCTCAAATCTCTTTTTGACATTCTTGAAGGCTACGAAGTAGACCTCTTCCCTGCATCATTGAGCGGATGGCGGCCGTGCCAGCTCAACTTCAATCCAAGAAGAACACCTCCCTCCCTTTCGATGCTCTTCTCACCCTTGTCTTCAAACAATTCCAAGTTCCTCTCCCCTCGGACCCCAACGCCGTGTCCGAGGCCGCCATTGTTGTTGGCAAAAAGGAACTTTAGGGGTACCAATACACGGAACCGAACTTGGTGTCCGGGTCCATAACTCGGAGCCGAGGCCTCCTTCTCCGCCTCGGACTCATAAATCCACCCCTCTCTCTCTCCCTCTCCACCTGTTGGTGCCTCCACCTCAGGTGCCTCCAAATCTCTATCTCGCTCTTTTGTCCCCGTTTTTATGGACAAAATCAGCTCCGAGTCCATTATCTTCCAGGACACGCTCCGGTATTTTAAACTTGTCCTCCAAAATATGAATATCAACCAAAAGATCACCCAATCCCAAATCCGAGAGCAAGCAATCTCTAGTTCTTAAGATGAGGGCTCGGTGCAAGAGCAGAAGGAGCTGGTCGAGCTCCTCGGAGAGAGAAGGTCCAAAGCGGCTCGAGACCATGGTGACTCGGACGTGTCCGAAGCATCTTCGAGCCCGTGTCCGACCTCCTCGGATAGTGGGGAAGAAGAAGAAGAAGCTGCAGATGCATAAGCAGCGAGGCCGAGGAGCCTCGCGACCAAGCGGCTCACTCCGGGCAAGGGGAGGCACACAAGGAAGAAGCAGTGGGAACTGCCGAGGGTCAGCCTGCTCCATACGCTTAGATAGCGATACTTAGCTCAAACAGCGAGTCTGGGTGGGTCGGAAGACCTAGGCTGCACCGGCGGGTTAGCCAGAGCAGCCCCTCCAGACTTCCGAGGTCAAAAGGGAAGAACCCCTCAATCCATTCGTTCTGGATCGGCCACTCGGAGCTGAGCCCCGACGATCATACCTGGTTCTCCTCTACCGTGCTCAAGCACATCGTCAAGATCCTATCGGCGCCGGCGTACCTCCAACCCTTCCGCTTCCACTCGAAATCCCCTCTCCCTCGTAGGCGCCATGCACCGAGTCACAATTCCTCGATCCGCGATTCTTCTTTTTAAGAGATTTTCATTTTCTTTCTTTTGTCCAGGACATCTAAGTTGTACAACTTGTTATTTTCTTCCCTTCCTTCTCTTGTTGTTTTTACTTGAAAGGCAAGGGGGAGAAATAGAGTCGGAAAAACTTGTTGTCTTGTTTAGGGGATTTTTTCCCTCCTTTTGAATATATTTCTTTTTAACTTTAATGGACTAATGCATTTCATTATTAATTTCTGAGTTCATTATTGTTAGCAAGCTTTTCTAAGTTAATATTAATTCCTTAATAAAGCATACTTTACTTTTTGCTCTAACACATTAAGTATGTCTTACTCATCTCATCTCCTGCGCAACCACTCGGAATCGGATCTTTTTCACTAACAAATTTTCTCGTCTAAGTATGGAATACCTTTCATCAAAAAGGGGAGATTGAAGACTCGGACACTCGCACAATACTTTTCTGAGTTGTAAAAGAGGAATCAAGTATAACAATCTTGTACTTATAGAGTTTTGATTCCAAGGCATTCTCTCGTTTGCTAGAAACTTTTCCGAGTAACATGGTATCCTCTCTCGGTGATATACTTTCACTTCATGTATTTCGTGCTTATCCTTGAGTGACTCGTAAACTCGATACTTTGTTCCGAGTCCCTCATCACTCACATTTATCGCATGTTGAATAGACTAGTATTTCGCTCGGATCCGACTTGTGTTTATAAGGTCTATCTTGTTGAAGTCAGTACTCTCGATCTGTTTCATGCTTAGTCTATATCAAGTTATTTCACTCGATATTCTTTACTTAACTTGATTCTTCGCTTAGACTAAGTGAGATGGAATTCGAGTATTATGGATATTAGACTCGGAAAACTCCATTCTCTTTCCGACTCGGATAATCGGTTGCTTAATTATCTTAATTATTTTATTATCTCGTGTCTAATCTTGGACCAAAGTATTTTATACTTTGAGAACCAAAATTTGGTTTACTTTTGTAGGTTATTCAAACGAGGATACACTTCTCAAACTACAAAAGTAACCGAGCTTCAAAACGTCAAATCACCAGCGAGACATGGCTTTTCACCTTCTCTCGCTCCTGTCCCAAAAGATCGTGTCGGAGCCGTCTGTTTCCAAATCTGGAAAACTAGAACGCTAAGCTTAACGGTGGTTTCCACCTTATCTTTCAAGACACCGCCAATGGTTTTGGGACTTCCTAGAGAGTTTAAACCGTTGTCCAACGTTCACATTACAACGGATACTTTCCGAGTGACTCGAAAGCTCCTCGTCAACGTTCACAAAGGACTCTCGGTCAGTAGATGAAGATAACGGCTACTCTGCCTGGTCATCTATAAATAGAAGCCATCTCACAAGACTTGAAGATTGCCGAACTTATTGTTAATACACGTACTTGAGCAAAGTCATTGTATTTATTCTCAATCTTCTACTTACAACTCCTATTCCGTAATTCATTACTTTTTGAGTTCTAAGGTCTTGTACTCGATTACAAACACTTTCTTACTTTCTCTGTAAGGTCCCTTGACTAAGCCGTAAAGGTTAACTCAGCTTAGTTGTCCCTAGCTGTAAGGGTTATCTCAGCTAGGAAGTACTAGATCATATAAAGGAATTTCGAGTCTAGGAAAACTTGTAAAGAGTTGTCTAAGGGAGCAACTCGGGTTCACATAATTCACGGTATTTTGTGGACTCAAAATAGTGGATTTCACTTCGTCCTTGGATTAGCACGGTTCGTGGTTTTCTCGCCTCATGAGGGTTTCCACATAATCTCTAAGTGTTATCTTTCCGAGTTCATTCTAGACTCGGACAGTTTTATTGCTCCTGCTTAACTTGCTTACTTATTCATGATAGCATTTCGAGTCCATACTTTTCTCGACCCTACCGATTGACTCGTAACTTGTCTCTGTCTCTTCTTTGGCAAAAGAGCTAACGTTTTCACGAAAAACTTCCATCACCCTATTCACCCCCTCTAGGGTGACACACACTCTCCCGAGCAAACCTTCGGAGAATATAATAGAGTGTCAACTTGTGACACGACTAAAGATGTGTAGGAAGCTTTTGTCAACGGATATGAAGGAACAAGCCAAGTGAGACAAGCGAAGATAAGTCAATATCTTGACAAATTTGAGTTGTTCATGATGGAGCCAGAAGAAAACATCACTAAGATTTTTATATGCTTCATTAAGATTACAAACAATCTCAAATCTCTAGGTAGAAAAACTTCCGATGAAGAAATGTGCGGAAAAATTATAAGAAGTCTACCTAAGAAAAGATGGGGTCCCAAGGTGACAGCCATTGAGGAAGCTAAGAACCTCTCTCAACTAAAGCCAGACGAACTAATTAGGAAGTTACTTACCTATGAAATCCATCCGGAAGAAGAGGATGCCGAGGTTAGCACCAAAAAGAACATTACACTGGAAGCCTTAGAAAGCGAGAGGATAAAATATGAGTTCCTCGGATTCGGAGGAAGATCCCATGGCGAGTTATTGCTCGAGGCTTCAAAAGAATGATGAAGCACAAGAAATGGGAGAAGAGGGCAAGGGAAGAGTTCTACAAGAAAGATAAGAAGGACAGAAAAGGTAAACATTCCTCCCCTTCAAAGTTATCTATAACTAAGAACTCGGTCTGTTTTGAATGTGGCAGCAAAGATCGCATAATCATAGACTATCCAAGGAGAAAGAGGGACAGAAAGAAGAAGAAGGCTATGATGGGCACGTGGAGTGATGAAGACTCATTTGAAGAAGATGAAGATTCGACGGCTCAAAGTGTCCGATAGCACTAGCAACCGAGAAGTTGAATCCGAGTCAAACTCTCACAATTGAGAAACCGAGGAGGCAAATCATGAGGAGGTAATTGAATACTTCCTCAAGTTCTCCAAAGTTGACTTAGCTAAATATATTTACACTTTGGAAGAAAAGTTCAATTTTGATGCTTCTTAATTCAAAGAACAACTTAAGTCTCTTAATTTTGAGAGCATTAGTTTGAAAAATGAATTTGAAAATCGAGACTTACTCTAAGAGAACTCAAGACTAGTACTCAAGCTAATTAGACTGAGTCCGAGACACTTAGAAGAGTTTGGCATTTGAAATGAATGCTCAATGAGTCCGAAGAGGTTGTTTTGAAACTTACTCAAGGTTAGAAAAACCTTGACACGCTTTTAGGTTCTTAATGTGTCTCATTCAGAAAGGAAGGACTTGGTTTTAACGAAGAGGAGGAATCTAATTCCTAATTAGATCTTTTCAAAAGGATTCCGAACCGTGAAGTTCAGGAAGGTTAAGCATGGTCCTACTCATAAAAATTAAAGGAGGACTGAGCTTGGATCAATTTATAGGAGAAAACCTTCTCCGCTCTGTTTATAAAAGAAAAGATTTTCAAAAGAAAGAGACACGAGACTCAACATTCTAAAAGAAGACTCGGAATCGGACGAAACCCAAAGTAATTAAAATCTGGGCTCCCAAGAGTCTTCTTCCTCATAAAAGGACCACAATACAGGGAGTTACTCGGGTTCATCGGAGGAAGTGAGAAGGGTTAGTGTGTTTCGACTTGCAGGTAACTCGAGAAAAGATAATAGGTCATTGGTACCTAGACGGTGGATGCTCACGCCACATGTAAAGAGATTCAAGTTTCTTTTCTTAGTTAGAACATTACAAAGGAGGCAAAGTCACTTTTGGAGATGACGAGTAAGGGCAAGATAGTTGGAATAGGCAAGATTGGAAAAGGAGACAACCTGGTCGACCCAGTCTATCTTGTCAATGGATTAAAGTACAATCTACTCAGCATCTCTCAACTGTGTGACAAAGGTCAAGAGGTAAGGTTCACTTAGACAAATTGTTATATTTCGATGCAACCACCAAAGAGACTCAGCTCTTACGTAAGAGATCGAGTAATAGCTACACTATTCCTCTTTCTTATCCAAGTCAAAACATATCTTGTTTAAAAGCATCTCTGCATGATGATTCTTGGACATGGCATCATAGATTAGGTCATGTTAGCATGCATACAATCAAAAAGCTGGCATCTCATGATTTAGTAAGTGGTTTACCTAATCGTGCTTTTTAGAGAGATAAAATTTGTGAAGCATGCATAAAAGGGAACTAGGTGAGATCATCATTCAAATCTCTCAAAACTATTTCCACATCCAATGTACTTGAAATGTTGCATATGGATTTATGTGGTGAAATCCATGTAAAGAGTCTTTGAGGTAAATCTTATGTACTTGTGATTCACGATTTACTCGCGTGTGTTTTCTTAAGCGCAAAAATAAAGCTTTCAAAGAGTTCAGCAAGCTCTGCAGGAAAATTAAAGTAGAGTCTCAAACTTAGATCGAAGAACATGATTATCTATAAATAGACGCCAATTCTCAAGACTTGAAGATTGCTGAACCAAGCTGTCAACACACGTGTTAAGTCGTATTTTATACGTATTTTTCGTAGTTATTGAGTTTATATTATATAGTTTATTTTATCTAATTTATTCTATTTTGTCTATTTATAGGTAATTATCGAATAAAGTGGGGAAGAGAAGAAAAGTCGTTAAAAGTGGATTTTTAGCTACCGACAAGCATCCAAGAAAATATATGAAGTCGGTCCATAAATATAATATGTAATAAAATATTAATTTTAGGATATTATATTTTAGGAAATCCTAATTGGAATAGAAAAGGAAACTTAGAAGAGAAGAAAGAGAAATAAACCCTAACTCTTTCACCCTATATATACTACTTATTATCATCATGGAGAGGGGGACCAAGGAAACTAGCCACACGTAATCACCACTGCCGCTTGCTGTCCACGTCCACCTG
Source organism: Talinum fruticosum (assembly GCA_021018815.1). Taxonomy (NCBI): domain Eukaryota; kingdom Viridiplantae; phylum Streptophyta; class Magnoliopsida; order Caryophyllales; family Talinaceae; genus Talinum; species Talinum fruticosum. The sequence goes on along the minus strand of JAITYX010000088.1, from coordinate 414,215 downwards.
CTGCCCAGCCACCACCAGTCTTGCCGCCGCTGCATCACCAGCCAGCTCGCTGCACTCTGCCGCCGATCCTGGCTGCTGCCGCTGCTGCCCCTTGCTGCTGCTCGCTGTCCGCTGCCCAGCCAGCCACCATCCATCATCATCTTCTTCATCTTCCCGGGTCAAAGAAACTAATATCGGTAGTATAATTTAGTTTTGTAATTTTTATTAGAAAAGATTGAGTTTTTATTGATAGATTAATACTAAAGATGCTAGTTTTATTTAGTTTACATGTTTTAAATTACATTATGTGTGAGTAGTTTTTCTTATACTTAGTATAATCTCATTGAAGCCATGTTAAATTATTTATTTTGAAACAAAGTTTTGATTTTTATTGTCTTATTGATTTGATCCATGATTCTATGATAATTTGTGTTTAATGTTTATGAATTTATGTCTAATTAATTAGAGTGCACGCTATTTAGTTTTATATAAATTCATGTGATAGTTTAGAGGGTTTAAGTACGTAATTGCTTGATCTTTTAGACATAAGTATCACCCTAGTTAATCATGGATGGCTCATACCCATCTCTTTTAATTAGGAAATTATCATAGATCCTTCTTAAATCAATTTGCTAGTAGATTGGTTATTAGGTGCTAGATGATGTTTTTCTAATACTTAATGCTCTAATTTGATTAAATTCTAGTGCTAGTGCTAGGGTTATCAATATTAGTAGGGTTTATATTAGGGCTAGGCCTAAGTAAACTAATAACTAAGGAAAAACGGGAAGATCCGCTAGTGGTTGTCTTCTACAGTTTAGCTCATGGGTAGATCAATTTGTGTGTTAATGATAAATAATAATTTGCATGGTGGATATAGATTATACTAAGTGTTTTTATAAATTTGCTATCTTTGATAATTATTTGTTTGCTTTTTAGTTATTTTCTTTAGTTTGTCAATTTTTATTTATAAATATATAGTCTTTTATTATTAATTTCGTTACCCCCCTAAAGATCAGTATTTTAGGTTAGTTTTAGTAATTTTATTTTAATTTAATTTTGAGTCTTTATATATTTTAATTTTCAGAATTAATTTTCTGTTAGTGTTTATTATTTTTGAGTCAGTTTGTTAGAAATTAGTTTTAAAATAGTTTCTTTTGTTATTTTTCTTGTTTTATTTTCTTTTAGGGTTTAGATAGAGTCCTAGTTTGCTGTGATTAAATTTTAGAATTTTTGGAAATAATTTGATATTTTTTCAGATTTAATTCTTGAATTTAATTACTGCAGGTTTTTAATAAAATAAATTCGTAAATTAGATTTTAAATTTTGTTTTTATATTTTTAGGGTCTGGTTAGGTTTAGAAAATTAGTATTATTATTCTGGGTAATTTTAGTATTTATTTTCGTAATTATTTTAGTGCAGAATTTTACTTATTTAATTTTCTGTTTTAGAATTTGTTTATTTTCTGCTTTAGTTTTCTGTTTTAATTATTCTAAAAAATATACAAAAATATTTCTGGGTTATTGTAGTTTTATTATTCTGTATAAATTATTTATTTAGTTATTAGATAATTTTCTATGAATTTTAGCTATTGATTTTAATTTATATTTTCTATTTTGTTTTTAAGAGTAGTAAATTTAATTAGATTAAAACTTGCATGTTATTGTATCTTTCCTCGTGGATTCGATCCCTACTTGCCCTTGCTATATTGTTTATTATAAGTTTAAGTAGTGGTTTAATTTGTTGTCTGTACGACAAGCTTAACAAATTTTGGCGCCGTTGTCGGGGAAAGAAAATAATAGTTGTTAGTTTTATTTATTTTAGATTTACTACTTTTATTACTTCTTTGTAACTTTAATAGTTTGTTTTCATAGTTTTGTTTTTTTAGTGTTTTTTTATTTTGAAAAGGAGTATCCATTTGACGAAGTTGAAAGCCAAGTAAGTGTTTCGATTCTGTTTCGTAAGTTATAAAATTATTGAGATGACTACCTTACGTGAACTTGCTGCACCTAACTTGGATACACAACTTTTACCTATCTCATATCCCGCATTGGACCGACCTCTAAAACCGAACTCCGGATTTTTAAATATGTTACCTAAATTTCATGGATCTGCTGGTGAGGACCCATATCGTCATATGAATGAGTTTATTATTACATGTTCCACTATGCAATTTGAGGGAATCACCCAAGACCAAATTAAGTTGAGAGCCTTTCCCTTTTCACTTCAGGATAAGGCTAAAGATTGGTTTTATTACTTACCACCTGCAACATTCACTACATGGACCCAAGTTCATACAGCATTTTTCGAGAAATTTTTTCCTACATCTAGGATAGGGTCCATTAGAAAGGAAATTTGTGGTATTAAACAGATGATTGGGGAGAGTTTTTCTGAATATTGGGAGCGTTTTAATAAATTATGTGCTAGTTGTCCCCAACATCAAATTCCCGAGCATTTATTGATTCAATATTTTTATGAAGGTTTATTACTAATAGGTAGAAATATGGTAGATGTTGCTAGTGGAGGGGCCTTGTTTAATAAGACTCCAGCTCGAGGCTAGAGAATTGTTAAATATTATGGCCCAAAATACTCAACAATTTGGAATGGGAGATACCCAATTTAGGAATGTTAATGAGTTCAATTTAGGTCCATCAATAGAGACCCAATTGTCCCAAATTACTGTTATGTTGAATAAATTGGTCCATAGAGAAGAAGTAGTAGTTTGTAGTATTTGCTATTTAGAGGGTCATGTTGCTAATTCATGCCCTACACAACAAAGAGGGCATGTGAATGCTATTTTTTCCAACCAAGGTCGAATGAATTATAACATATTCTTGAACACTTATGAAGAATGGAGTGATTACTCTAACCTTAGGTATGGATTTGAAGAAAACTCCCTAGAATTTGATGAATCCATTGCTCGGAACAAAACTAATTATCTTTTAGAGCAAATCATTAAGAAAATGGATGACCAGAAAAAGGAGACTGACCTTAGGTTCCAAAGCTTAGAGATGACCATTAAGCAGGTACAAGAGAAACAGATTGCCAATGATACCATGCTTAGTAACCTGCAAGCCCAAGTGCAATCTCAACCTTTCCAAGATCCAAAAGAAAATGTGAGTGTCTTAACACTTAATAGGGGAAAGAGTTAGAGGAACCTACGAAAAACATAGAGGTAGAGCCAAAATTAGAAGTCATGGAATCTGAACTTGACCAAAATAAAGATAAGGCCTCTAATGCTGAGGAAATAGGTGAAAATAAGAAAGATATTTACAAGCCTATCCCACCTTTTCCTAGTAGATTGATAAGCACAACTCCTGCGATAGACGAGGCAATTGAAGATATTATAGAAGTATCTAGGAAGGTAGAAACAAACATTCCTCTTCTAGATACCATGAAACGGGAACCTCGTTATGCTAAGTTCCTTAAAGATCTATTCACGAACAAATTAAAATTGAAAAGGAACAAAAAGGTAAGTGTGGGGAGAATACATCTGTTCTTTTCCAAAAGAAATCTCCCACTAATTGCAAGTATGCAGGAGACCGGATCAATTTAGTGTGGGAGATGCAACTGAATGATCCTTGAGCTACAAAGGTGTCGAGCCAAAGACGGTAAACAAAGGCGCTGGTTGGGAGGCAACCCAACATTTTCAGGGAAGTTTCTATAATTTTTACTTTAATTTTACTTTAATTTTTATTTAGCATGCATTAGGGACAATGCATGAATTAAGTGTGGGGAGTGCATCCTGCATTTTAATTTTATGCATTTATCTTTGTTGCATTTTAATTTTATGAATTTATCTTTATCTTATTTTTTTGAAAAAAAAATTTCTTGTAAAGAAATGCATGAACATGAATATATGCTAAGTTAACTTGCTTAAATTTTTCTGTTTCTAATTTTTCTTTCCCTTTAAAAGTGAGAATTTTGAACATGTTAATTGTCATTCAAAGTTGTTTGAGTTGATCCTCATATATTTCTTCAATTAGTGACAATCATAATTTTTTCGTCGATTTGATCATGTTATATGATCGTGATAGAGGCAATAAATTGACTTAAACCGTTCACCTAGACTACTGAACTTAGCAGATTGACTCATTAAAATTTTGATTTTTCTTGTTTTGCCTACAAATAAAAAAAAATTTTAAAAAAAAAAAAAAAAATTGTTAGTTTACCAACATGGGTCGGAGTTGGTGGCTCGGCGCCATTTCCCTTAAGTTTAGGTCTCAAGTTGAGCCTTATGAATGGAGTAACCCATGCTGGGAGAGTCATGCCCCTTTTAGGCCGATCAATGGCTCGAACCATACTAACGAAAAGAAAAAAAAAAAAAAAAAAAAAAAAAAGCCATTAAACTCCAAGCACCTCTGTTTGGGTGAGTGGGAGACAGGAGTGTTATATTTCTAAGACCCTATATGGGCCTCGAATATGTGCTTGAATGGAGTTATATATATATATATTTTTAAAAAAAATAAAAAAAAAAAAAGTTTGCAAAACAAGTTTATTATCGATTTTTAGTGAGTTATCTGCTGATTCAGTGTCTTCATAACCATACTACACCTTAATTTTTCCCACCCTAAAAAGTTTTAGACCTCTTGACCGGAATGTACATGTTTGAAAAAGATGGATAAATTTTTGATTGTTGCTTAATTAAAAGAGATATTGCGAGGCTAATGAATAAACTCTCCGATGGCAATGAAATGTTTAGTTCTTCACTTGCTTGGGAAAGACAAAAATTTCATCAAAGTATTTTTGAAAGCAAGGCAAACATAGTGTATATTTTATGTTTTATGTATATCTTTATAAGAAACCATAATATTAGATCGAGTCTTAGATTTCTTTGCACGAGGACGTCCAAAGTCTAAGTGTGGGGGATTTGTTAAGTCGTATTTTATACGTATTTTTCGTAGTTATTGAGTTTATATTATATAGTTTATTTTATCTAATTTATTCTATTTTGTCTATTTATAGGTAATTATCGAATAAAGTGGGGAAGAGAAGAAAAGTCGTTAAAAGTGGATTTTTAGCTACCGACAAGCATCCAAGAAAATATATGAAGTCGGTCCATAAATATAATATGTAATAAAATATTAATTTTAGGATATTATATTTTAGGAAATCCTAATTGGAATAGAAAAGGAAACTTAGAAGAGAAGAAAGAGAAATAAGCCCTAACTCTTTCACCCTATATATACTACTTATTATCATCATGGAGAGGGGGACCAAGGAAGCTAGCCACACACAATCACCACTGCTGCTTGCTGTCCACGTCCACCTGCTGCCCAGCCACCACCAGTGCTGCCGCCGCTGCACCACCAGCCAGCTCGCTGCACTCGCCGCCTGATCCTGGCTGCTGCCGCTGCTGCCCCTTGCTGCTGCTGCTGTCCGCTGCCCAGCCAGCCACCATCCATCATCATCTTCTTCATCTTCCCGGGTCAAAGAAACTAATATCGGTAGTATAATTTAGTTTTGTAATTTTTATTAGAAAAGATTGAGTTTTTATTGATAGATTAATACTAAAGATGCTAGTTTTATTTAGTTTACATGTTTTAAATTACATTATGTGTGAGTAGTTTTTCTTATACTTAGTATAATCTCATTGAAGCCATGTTAAATTATTTATTTTGAAACAAAGTTTTGATTTTTATTGTCTTATTGATTTGATCCATGATTCTATGATAATTTGTGTTTAATGTTTATGAATTTATGTCTAATTAATTAGAGTGCACGCTATTTAGTTTTATATAAATTCATGTGATAGTTTAGAGGGTTTAAGTACATAATTGCTTGATCTTTTAGACATAAGTATCACCCTAGTTAATCATGGATGGCTCATACCCATCTCTTTTAATTAGGAAATTATCATAGATCCTTCTTAAATCAATTTGCTAGTAGATTGGTTATTAGGTGCTAGATGATGTTTTTCTAATACTTAATGCTCTAATTTGATTAAATTCTAGTGCTAGTGCTAGGGTTATCAATATTAGTAGGGTTTATATTAGGGCTAGGCCTAAGTAAACTAATAACTAAGGAAAAACGGGAAGATCCGCTAGTGGTTGTCTTCTACGGTTTAGCTCATGGGTAGATCAATTTGTGTGTTAATGATAAATAATAAATTGCATGGTGGATATAGATTATACTAAGTGTTTTTATAAATTTGCTATCTTTGATAATTATTTGTTTACTTTTTAGTTATTTTCTTTAGTTTGTCAATTTTTATTTATAAATATATAGTCTTTTATTATTAATTTCGTTACCCCCCTAAAGATCAGTATTTTAGGTTAGTTTTAGTAATTTTATTTTAATTTAATTTTGAGTCTTTATATATTTTAATTTTCAGAATTAATTTTCTGTTAGTGTTTATTATTTTTGAGTCAGTTTGTTAGAAATTAGTTTTAAAATAGTTTCTTTTGTTATTTTTCTTGTTTTATTTTCTTTTAGGGTTTAGATAGAGTCCTAGTTTGCTGTGATTAAATTTTAGAATTTTTGGAAATAATTTGATATTTTTTCAGATTTAATTCTTGAATTTAATTACTGCAGGTTTTTAATAAAATAAATTCGTAAATTAGATTTTAAATTTTGTTTTTATATTTTTAGGGTCTGGTTAGGTTTAGAAAATTAGTATTATTATTCTGGGTAATTTTAGTATTTATTTTCGTAATTATTTTAGTGCAGAATTTTACTTATTTAATTTTCTATTTTAGAATTTGTTTATTTTCTGCTTTAGTTTTCTGTTTTAATTATTCTAAAAAATATTTCTGGGTTATTGTAGTTTTATTATTCTGTATAAATTATTTATTTAGTTATTAGATAATTTTCTATGAATTTTAGTTATTGATTTTAATTTATATTTTCTATTTTGTTTTTAAGAGTAGTAAATTTAATTAGATTAAAACTTGCATGTTATTGTATCTTTCCTCGTGGATTCGATCCCTACTTGCCCTTGCTATATTGTTTATTATAAGTTTAAGTAGTGGTTTAATTTGTTGTCTGTACGACAAGCTTAACAACACGCACTTAAGAAAAAGTCATTGTATTCATATTCAATCTTCTACTTAGAACTCAAGCTCGTACTTAATATCTTTCCGAGTTGTAAGGTCTTGTAATCGGTTTACAAACACTTATTCTTACTTTCCGAGTAAGGTCCCTTGATCGAGCTGCAAAGTTAACTCAGCTCAATTATCCCTAACCGTAAAGGTTACCTCGGTTAGGAAGTACTAGATCAAATAAGGTAACTTCCGAGTCTAGGAAAATCTTGTAAGGAATTGTCTAAGGGAGCAATTCGGTTGAGTCTTTCTACTCGTATTTTGTGGATTCAAAATAGTGGATTTGACTTGGTGCTTGGACTAACACTGTCTCGTGGTTTTTGCCCCGGGAGGGTTGCCATGTAATTTACGAGTTGATACTTTTTCCGAGTCCAATCTAGACTCGGACAAACTTAAAGTTTAGTTTAAACTTTAACCCCTTCATTTATTGTATTCTAAGTCGGTGCTTTTCGAGTTCATTCTTGACTCACACTCTCCACAAAGTCATCTCTAATTTTAATCTTCGATTGCTTGCTTAAATTTCGTCATCACCCTATTCACCCCCTCTAGGGTGGCTTAGCCTCTCCAAGGGCAAACCTTCAGGTTGCTCAACATAAAACTTCTTCTTGAATAAAACCATTAACATTTAACATCCATTTTATATAGCTTAATGTTCATACTTGATGTAAATGCTATGAGAATTCTAATTGCATCAATCCTAGCAATTAGTGCAAAGGTAGTTTGGTCGAGTCCGGACTTGGTCTCTTTCAGATTGAGTTAATTCTTCTTGCACGACCTCTATCCATTCAGGTTCAAGAAGGGCTTCTAGTATAGTTTTTGGTTCAATTAATGATATAAATGTTGAAAATGCACATAACTTTTGCAAAGAAGAATGAGTTCTTACCCTACTATTGATGTCACAAATGATATTCTCGGGTGGGTGACTAGATGCATATTTGAAAGCTTTACGTTTCCTCTAGTTTACTAGGCTTTTTGGTTGAATGTTCTAATTTTCAGCTGGGTAAGCTTTTTATTTTCTTCATTAGCTTGTACTTCGAGTATTCTGAGCTTGTTCTTGACCTTGCTCATTCCGAGTTGGTTTAGTTTCTTTGTTCTTGTTCTTTATGAGCTCAACCTCTGCTATGTAGTCTTCATCTCTATTAAATTTGAGATTTGAGAAAGTAGATTCACTTGTCCTGCCATAATCAACTTCATCAAAGACAACGTGGATACTTTCGTCCACTTTGTTAGTTCTCTTGTTAAAGATTCTATAGGCTTTACTTGTATGAAGAATAATAAAGTAAAATACCTTCATCCGACCTTGCGTCAAATTTGGTCAGATGTTCATTACCATTGTTATGAACACAGCATTTACATCTGAATGGTTTGAAGTAGGAAATATTAGGCTTATTTCCTTTGTACACCTCATAGGGTGTCTTGTTCGAGAATGGGTCTAATGAGGCATCTGTTGAGAATGTAATTTGCTTGCGTTCATTGCCTCAAGCAAAGAAATAGTAAGGTAGATCATTTTCAATCATCATTCTGTTGAGGAGTTTTCGGTGCTGAGATGTTGTAGGAGATGCCTTTTTTTTTACACAAGTATACAAATTTTGAGTAATCGAACTCCCTTCCATCGTCGGTTCGAATTCTCCTAATGTGAATCTCATACTCTATTTGTATTTTCCTGCAGATCTTAGTGAACACTTTGAATGCCTTATTTTTTTCTTCCGAAAATACACCTAGGTAAATTGTGAGTAATCATCAACAATAACTAACGCATATGATTTACCTCCTATGCTTTTTATAGGAATTTCACCACAAAAATCCATACGCATTGTATTAATTGAAGCACTTGGATATAGGTACTGTCTTTACTGGCTTAAAACAAAAGAACTAAGGTAACACACAATGAGGTGACTTAGAATGAGGAAGTTCAAGAGCCGACTTAAAATGCTGAAGATGTTCAAGAAACCGAACGAATCGAAGATCAAACCATTCAACCAACAAACACTGGTTAATCGGAGGACGGGTAAAGATTTCAAATATCCATCCAGCACCCACCTTAGAATATACTTTCTAATATTAAAAGTGGGGTAAGAACTCGTTCTTCTTTGCAAAATCTATGTGCATTTTCAGCATTCTTATTATTAATCGAACCTAAAAATGTACTAGAAGCACTACTTGAACCATAATGGGTAGAGGCCATGCAAGAAGAATTAAATCAATTTGAAAGAAACCAAGTCTGGATTTTGACCAAAATATGTTTTGACCACTCAATAATAGGAACCAAATGGGTTTTCAAGAGCAAACTGAATGAGGGAGGGTTGGTAGTTATAAATAAGGCTAGATTATTTACTCGGGGATATAACCGGGAAGAAGGAATTTATTGTAGGGAAACCTTTGCACCTATTGCTAGGATTGAGGCAATTAGAATTCTCTTAGCATTTGCATCTAGAATGAACATCAAGTTTTATCAAATGTATGTTAAGTGTGCATTTCTTAATGGTTATATTCAAGAAGAAGTTTATGTTGAGAAACCCTCTGGATTTGAAAACTCTCAATTTTCAAATAATGTTTTTAAATTGGAAAAGGCTTTATATGGTCCGAAACAAGCTCCTAGAGTTTGGTATCAAAAATTAAGTAGTTTCTTGGTTAAAAATGATTACAAATGATTTCTTATTGACAAAACTCTTTTCACAAAAAAAGAAAAATCATTTTCTTATCATTCATATTTATGTTGATGACATTATATTTAGAGCTACTAATAAAACTCTATGCCGAGAGTTTTTAAGTTAATGAGACAGGAGTTCCAAACGAGTATGATGGGAGAACTCAATTTCTTCCTTGGATTGCAGATCAAGCACGAAAAGGATGGCATCTTTGTTCATCAATCAAAATACACGAAGTAGTTATTCAAGAAGTGCAAGCTACAAGATGTGAAGCATGCAACAACACCTATGAGTAGTAGTACAAAACTAGACTCGGATGAGAAAGGTAAAGCTATAGATCAAAAACTCTACAAAGGTATGATTGGATCACTACATTATCACACATCTAGTGGGCCAGATATTATGTTTAGTGTTTGCCTTTGTGCAAGATTTCAAGCTAATCCTAAGAAATCACATCTCACTACGATGAAGAGAATTTTTAGATATCTTGCAGAGACTAAGACACTCGGTCTCCGATATTAAAAGACTCGAGATCCGAACCTCCTTGGATACTCGGATGTGGACTATGCTGGATACAAAGTTGATAGTAAAAGCACATCAGGAGCATGCTAATATCTAGGTCAACCACTCATCTCCTGGCATTCAAAGAAGCAAAACTCAGTCACTCTATCAACTGCCGACTTGTAGCTCAAGCTTGTTGTGCTCAAATTCTCTGGATCAAGCAACACTTGAAGGATCTAGGTCTATCATTCACATCTATCCCAATCAAGTGTGACAATCAAAGTGCAAACCGCATCACTAAGAATCCAATTTAGTACTAAAAAATGAAACACATTGAGGTCATGTATCATTTTCTAAGAGACCATTCTAAGTAAGGTGATATTGAACTTTAGTTTATTCCTACAAAATTCCAATTAGCCGATATTTGTTTTTACTGCATTCCCAGCTCACCTAGTAGTTATTTTATGTTGTTGTTGGAGTTAGACTTTGATCTATACTATAACGGATAAAAGTGAGCTCTCTAAGAGAAAGAGCCTGGCATCCGATTACTCAACACATTCAAAATCCGACGGCACACTCGAAACAACTCAAGCTAGACCTTTGAGTGAAGATCAGTTTTGCTTTATTAGAAATGAACCTAGCATGTTAATTAAATGATTATTTGAGTTACTGCATAAGTTATTTAACTCCGATTGATTATTATATGCTTTAAATGAATAACAAATGTATTAGTTGACACAAAATGAGACTCAACTACGAGTGATTAATTTTTTCGAGTGTGTTGTGAGCCACTCAAACACATCACCGATTCAGACTCGGTTTATGAGAAAAATGGAGTTTAAAATTCGGGGATCATCTCTATATCAATTGAGAATCACTACTACAAGAACCACTTTTAACGATGGGTCATTAATGATGGTTAAAAGGACAGACCGTCATGAAAAATGGAGCGGGGACATTTTTGTAAATAAGTGGCATTGTATAACATCTATGACTACGATACTTTCAATTGAACCATCGTCATAGGTAAAGTTGTCAACTTTTGACTACGTTTCTATAAAAAAATTATAGTCTAGATAGACCTTTTACTACGGTTCTTTTAATTGAATTGTAGTTAAAAGTCTAGAGTAAATTTGGAGGTACTTTTGACCATGGTTCTTTAATTGAAACGTAGTAAAAAATCCCTCATATGAATTAATTCCCCCTCTCTCTCTCCTCATTTCTTAGATCTGAAACCCCCTTCTCTCTCTCTCACCTCATTTCTCATATCCGAAACCCCCCAACTCTCTTTCTCCTTCCTCACTTCATCTTGCCCCAAATTCTAACCCCTCCATTGCTCTCTCTCTTCTCTACTTTCGGTGAAACCCCACCCTCTTGCGATGCTGACTTCCGCCCCGCTCTCTTTTCTCTCTTCTTCCTCGCTGAAGATCCATTAGCCTCGCCCTCCTGCAATGGCTAACTCACCTCCCCGCTCTCTCTCATCTGTCTTTCCTCATCGAAAATCCACCAGCCTCACCCTCCATGGTGTACACATCGCCGTCCATGCCTAAGATCCGTCGTCGCCGTTGGGAGGAGGAACAGGACGCCTTCTTGCCGAGCCCTAATCGCAGCCTCTAATTTGAACTACAGTAGCTGGTAAGTGTTCTATTGTTTCTCGAATTTCTAATCCTATCGAATTGTAGTTTCAAATCTTATATTCGTTTTCGATTTAGTTCTTGAAAACCTAAATTTTTGCTTAATCGTTGATGCGTTCTTTGTTTAGATAATAGGAGAAACCAGAGAAAACGACGCTTACGAAGAGGAGATCGTTGATTACGAAAACGAGAAGGAGATGGTTCCCGATTCGAAGCCACTAAAGCCAACGGTGAAGCTGGCAAAAATTTCGTTTCCTTTTCTCTTTCTCTTTCCAATGAAATCTATTGGATCTTCGTTGTTTGATGTGTAATTGAAGAGTTGAATGTCTCTTGGATCTCATGGTTCGTTATTAGATTTATAATTTTCCATTGTATTGAATTCGTTGTTAGACTTATTTTAATTCGTTCGTTTTTTTGTCCTCTTCATTTCAGCTTTTAGTTTTAAATCGACTTGTTTTTGTTCATTCATTCTTTTTTCCTCTCCATTTCAACTTTTAGTTTTAGTTCCCAAATTTTCAGATCTGAAAGTGGTCAATTTTTTTTAAAAAAAAAATTCAACTTTTAGTTTTCATTCCCAAATTTTCATATCTAAAAGTAGTCTATTGTTTTTTTAATAAAAAATTCAGCTTTTAGTTTTAGTTCCCAAATTTTCATATCTAAAAGTGGTCAATTTTTTTAAAAAACATTAAGACATATAAAGACGGTTCTTTTAAAAGAACCATCGTTATAAGTCTACCTATGAAGACTGTTCCTTTGAAAGAACCGTCATTATATGTGACCTATGACCACAGTTCGAACCGTAGTCAAAGGTGGTACATAGAACGACGCCCACATACACAACGCCTATTAACCGTCGTTAAAGGTCATTTTTAACTATAGTCAAAATTGATTTCTATTGCAGTAATCTTAGAAATCTTTTCGAAAATCTTTTCTTTCTTTCTCTATCACCCGAACATTGAGAAGAATTAGCCGTTAGAAGAAAACTGCTTTGAAAACTAGCCATTACTCGCTGGAAGAATGAACGATGTCATAACCATTGCTTGGAGAGTTGAGTCGAAAGGCGGTTGTTCAATGAAAGCATTTATTCTATAAATAGCACAGCTTCAATTTCATTCATTCACTTTACCTATTTATTGCTCACACTCTCGCTTTCTTTACTCTCGCACTTAGTCTATCTTGCACTCAAATTCTCTCTCTATTTCTCGGTCATCTATGCCCTTCACTCTCGTTCTCTTTTCACTCAAACTCTCTATATCACATTCACTATGCCTAAGAGAGGTTCAACTATGGTGGGAGGTTTGGCCACAAAGAAGGCCGGAACTAAATCAACTCGTTCGGAGACGGCTCAAGCCAAGGGAAAAGCCCTTCCCTCGGATGATTCATAGGTATTGGTCGCTCAACATTTCTTTCTTCACGACAAATTCTTCAGCAAAACCTCTTTTTCTTAGCTGAAATCCACCATCGGAACTAGTGCTTTCAATTAAGCGTGCTTCGTGAGTATATCTAGCAAGAACTCGTTCATCGAGTTCTATACTCACATGACAACAAGAGATAACGTGATCTCTTTTGTTGTCCAAGGCAAGTTGATTCGTATCAATCTTGCTCTGCTTCATAAGCTCTTTGATGTGATGTGTCTTTTCCTTTATTCTAATCTTATTCCCTTCAATGAAGTCGTGGATTACTTCTTTGACAAGTATGCTAAAGAAATCCCTAAGTTCATTTCTATGACTTAGATGACTTCGAAGCCGGACTTTCGTGCTTCATTCCGATAAGAACAATTTTTCTCCTACTTTCCTCTTAAAGAGAACCCTAATAGCAAAGTTCTTAAGGTTCTCTTCGACATTCTAGAAAGGTATGAGGTTGACCTCTTCCCTTTTATCCTGGAACAGATTGCTTCGTTCTATCTAACCGTAAGAAGACTTCTTGTCCCTTTGGAGTCTGTTCTTTCACCTGTCTTTACTTAATTTGAGGTTGATCTCCCTTCGACCCAAACAAGTGCCTAGAGCTCGCCATTTGTTTTGGCAGAGGCGAACTTATTAGCCTTGGATATTAGGAAATTCAACCTGGTGTCTAGGTTTATTCCTCAAAGCTATCCCCTCTTCCTCCTCCACCTCAATCTCGGATCGGTTCCGAGGTCCCACTTCTACTCGTAGGACCTTCCACTCCTCAACTTGCCTATTCGCTTGTTTTACATCGAAGGTGGCCACTCGGTTTGTCTCTATCACTAAAGAGTTGCAAATAACTCTAGGAGCCTTTTAGGCTTTTATACCACTAATGACTCGGTTCCAAAGCCGGGCTTAGACTTAAATTGAGCATAGTCAAGCCTTGATTGTTGAGCTCAAGGAGGTTATTCAGCAACAACAAAACCAAATCCGTTAAATCAAAGAAAGAAGGTGTAAGGCAGCGACGGACTTAGAATATGAAGAAGCATAACCTTCAAAGTTCTCTAGTTCTTCTAAGTCTAAGTGAGAAGAAGTTGAAGAAGCATAAAAAGGACAAGGAGAAGCTAAGGAAGAAGGAGAAAAGGAGATCGAAGTAGTTCAATATGAGGGTCGTGGCGACAAAAACACCGGGGTGATATCATCACATCACACCGAGTCTGTCTCGGAGGAAGTCGGCGATTTAGGCCGGTCTAAGACCCCTACCTCAAAACGATAGCCTACATTAGCAGTTGGTGAGGCCTCGGAAGAAGAAGAAAAAGCATAAGAAGCTCTTCATGTGTCTCGCATGCTTATAATTCCACTGCGTAACCTACCTCTGTTATTGCCTCTTTGCCAAGTTGTCTCTACTCAAGGCTACGAGCGTATGCACAACCCTTGGTCTTCTACTTCTCGCCAAACTGCTCCTCCTCCCTCTTGATTTCAATTTTATTTTGTTTATCTAACATCTTTGTACTCGAATTGTTATTTCTTCCCTCTTTTTGTTATTTTTGTTGAAATGCATGGGGGAGAGAAACGAGAAAAATAAGATGTTTAGTTTAGGGACTTTTTCTTAGATTGTTGTTTTTATTTGTGTGTTTAAGTTTGTATCTAAATGCGTCGAATATTTCATGAAATTTTCTTATTTATGAGTATATCTCGTTTCCGAGCATATTTCATACTTACTCGATATATTTTTCACTACACTATGACAACTATGCTTTGTTTACATCAAGAAGCATGTTTTGAGTTGTATATAATCTAAGTTGAGTTGTTCAATACTCTTTATTGTTTTTTCTTGCTCCGATCAACATATAATGAAAACTTAACTCATTGAACTGATTAGCTTCTGTCTTAAGTGTGGAATGCCTTTCATAAAAAGGGGGAGATAGAAGACCGAGGTATAACTCTCTATCTCTCTACAGTTTTGATTCCAAGTCATTCTAAGCTTTTAAGAACCTCATATCTAATTTTTCATTATTTTATGACCCTCGGGTTTCGATCGACTCGAAATAACTAAGAACAATGGCATGAGTAAATAATTTCACAAACACATTATATTTTGAGTATTGACTTGATGTTCATACTAAAAACAAATTACAATAGTAATTATGTTTTCTACGTCGACATATTTAGTGAAATTATTTATTTGATCAAGTTTATGATTCCGAGTCGTTATTCTTACTAGCTTAATCATTTAAAGGATTGAATCAAGATGGAATTCAAACCTAATAAATATTAGACTTAGAAAATTCCATTATTTTAGGTCTGAAGATAATTAAGTGATTAATTACTTTGAATTAATTAATATCTTTCCCTAATCTTAGACCAAAGTATTTTTGTACTTTGAGTACCACTTTGATTTGCTTTTATAGGTTGATTAAAATAGTTTAATCTATTTTTGAAAACCAAAAGAAACCAGTTTCTAGCGAGTTAAACACCAGCGAGATAGAAATAAGCAATTTATGGACATGTCTCGAGACGAGTGTCACGATTGTTTGTTTCCAAATCCGGAAAACTCGAACTTTGAGTCCAATGGTTGGTTTCAACCCATAATTTAGTCACAACTAGAGGGATTGACCACTTTTTGAGCCAAGGACCAGCACGGAACGTTCATATTACAAGGGATCCTTTTCGAGTGACTCGGACTAGTCTGTTACAACAACTATTGAAGCTTACCGAGTCCGAACAAGTCTCAACGGCTAATCTGCCCTACTGTGTATAAATAGAAGCCACGATGTAAGACTTGAAGATGGCTAAACACATTGCTTAAAACTTAACTACTTCATACTTAATCTTTAGCTTACAACTCCAATTCTATAATTCTTATATTACGAGTTGTAAAGACAAAATCTTGTAATCACTTCTACTCTTTCTTCTTACTTCTAAGTCCCTTAACTAAGTTGTAAGGGCTAACTCAATTCAGTTGTGCCTAACTATAAAGGCTATCTCATTTAGGAAGTACTAGATCAGATAAGGGAATTTTTGAGTCTAGAACCACTAATAATTGAATCATATAAGGGATCAATTTCATAAAGAGTTAGTCCTTGTATTTTTGGATTCAAAATAGTGGATTTGACTTGGTGCTTAGATTAGCATTGTCCGTGGTTTTATGCCCAAGGAGCTTTATCACGTATTCTTGTGTTTAACTTGTTTCGAGTTCATTCTAGACTCATAATTATTTTCTAAATATGTTGTGTGCAAAATTGTTTGTAATTTCTCAAAAATCTTCAATCACACTATCCCCCCCACTAAGGTGACTTAGCCTCTCGAAGAGCTGACTTATTTTCCTTTGACCAATCTATGAGATGCGAGCTTCTTGATAGTATGCTTGCTATATGGGCTAGTCTACAATTCCATGTGCATGAATGATAATCAAAGAAGCTTTTAAACATGCTAAATCTAGACTAGAATCGAAAGAGGAATAGTGTAAGTGTTACTCGACCTTAGACACGAGAGCTTTGTCTCTTGGGTGACTACATCAGAAATGAAACTGTTGATCCGAGTGAACTTTACCTCTTGTACTTTGTCACAGAATAAAGAGATGCTCGGAAGATTATATTTGAGCCCTTTGACAAGGTAGATTAGACTGACTGAGTTGTCCCCTTGACCAATCTCGCCAATTCGAACTATCTTTCCTTTGCTATTGTCTCCAAATGTGACTTTTCCTCCTTTCATTTCTTCTTTTAAAAAATTCTTGAGTCTCTCGACATATGGCATTAGAGCATCCACTATATAAGTACCAATGACCTTGTCGTTCCGAGTATCTTGTAAAAATAATAACAAACTAACCCTTCTCACTTCCTCTTACAAACCCGATGAATCGTCTTTACTATGGTCCTTTTCTAAAGAAAAGAACTTTTGGGAACCCAGATTTGAATGATTTTAGGCTTGGTATGAGTCTCGAGTCTTCTTTCTTGAGAAATGACTCTGTGTCTCCTTTCCTTGAAAACCATTCTTTTTGTAAACAGAGTTGAGAAGGATTTTTATAAACTGGTCCGGGCTCGAGTGCCTTTTCTCTATAAACAAATGGGACCATGCTCGGCATTCCTGAACTTAATAGTTTTGGAACTAGTTTTTTAAAAGATTTTTAGAGGAATTATCTTCCTCTTCGGCATTAAATCCAGCACCTTCTTTTCGAAATGAGACACACTAAGAACCAAGCAATAAGTCAAGATTTTTCTGACCTTGAGTGAGTTTTATAACCAACTCTTGAGACTCATTGAGCTTCGGTTTCAATTCCTTATTCTTTGATATGAGTCACTCAGACTTAGTCTCATTATCTCAAGTATTGGTCCCAAGAACTTTAAGATTTTGTCTCAAGTTTTCTAAACCATTTTTCAAAATGATGTTTTTAGCATTAAGATATTCCAATTTCTCTTTGAATTCAGAATATTTAGAATAGGACTTTTCTTCCAATGTAAAAATATGTCTAGCAAGATCGTGCTTGGAAAACTTAAGGAAGTAGTTTATTACCTCATGAGGATCTATCTCCTAAGGATCTGTTGTATTGCTGTCTCGACTACGATCTAACTTCTAAGTCCGATTGTGCCATTAGACACTTTGATTCATGCTCAATGTCATCATGTTCTTCCGAATCATCATCACTCTAAGTGGCTAACATTGCCTTTTTCTTCTTTCTGTCCTTCTTTCTCTTTAAATAGTCTTTTACTATGTGCTTGTTGCTGCCACATTCAAAACAGCTAGAGTTCTTAGTTAAAGACAAATTTGAAGAAGATAAGAATTTTCCTTTCTTATCTTACTTGTAGAACTCTTCCTTATGCTTCTTCTTGCACTTTCTGTATTTTATTATTTTCTTGAAACCTTGGGCTAGAAATGCCATGGGGTCTTCTTTAGGATGTGAGGAGCTCAGACTTGGACTTGTTTCTTCTAAGGCCTTGAGAGCAATATTTCTTCCGGTGCTGACCTTAACTTACTCTTCTTCCGGATGCAACTCATGGGTGACTAGCTTCCCAATGAGCTCATCCGGCTTCAGCCAAGAGAGATCTTCAGCTTCCTTAATTGCCGTCACCTTAGGACCCCATCTTCTCTTGGGTAGACTCCTTAAGATTTTTATCACAACTTTTTCATGAGTTATCTTCTTTCTAAGAGATTTGAGATTGTTGACAATCTCGGTGAAGCGACTCGTACATCTAAGTGTTCTCATCAACCTCTATCTTGAACATTTCATACATATGGAGATACTGACTTATCTTTGCTTTGTTTACTTGGCTGGTACCTTCATTTGTAGTAACTAGTGTATCCCACACCTCTTTGGCTATCTCACATACACATACTCTGTTGTATTCTACTACGTCAATTGCACACATCAGTATGTTTATTGCCTTTAAGTTTTTATGTATTTCCGTTTTCTTCGAGTGTGAACTCGAGACTTCACTATGGGCACAACTTGTGTTCGTTCCATCTTCGTGGGAGTGTAATTTCCATTGCATATGATGCTCCGGACCTCGTCATCATAATACTAGATGAAGCAATCCATGATCTTCTTCCAGTGTGCATAGTTTTATCCCTTGAACTTGGGTGGTCCGGTTAATGATCTTCCTTCATCGAACTCTCCATAGTTAAGAGCCATCTAGTCTTTAAACCTTGGATTTGTTAGATCCTTTAAGAAGGCAAGGCTCTTATAACAATTGAAGGTTTGCTCTTTGATAGTCTCAATCACCCTAGAGGGGGTGAATAAGGTGTAAAGGAAATTTTACGAAATTACAAAGTTTTCTACGATGAAAAGACCTAGAAAATTATTTTGAGTCTAGATTGGACTCGAAGTGCGGAACTCGAAATTACGTGGAAACCCTCATGGGGTAGAAAACCACGAACAGTGCTAATCTGAGTTCTAAGTCAAATCCACTATTTTGAATCCACAAAATAAAATGACTTAACCTTACATAATTGTTCCCTTATATAATTTAATATAGGTTTCTCCTAGACATAAAAGTTACCTTATCTGTTCTAGTACATCGTAATCGAGATAACCTTTACAGCTAGGGACAACTGAGTTGAATTAACCCTTACAGCTCAATCAAGGGACTTTACAGAGAATTAAAAAATGGAAGAGTGTTTACAAGACTTTTCTCTTTACAACTCACAAAGTATAAACTTAAGAATGGAGTTGTAAAAGCTAAAAGATTGAGAGAACTTAGATTTCATATAGATCCAAGCAATGTTCAGCGATCTTCAAGTATTGTAGGAAAGCTTCTACTTATGCTCAGCAGGGCGAGTCGCCATTTTGATTGATTCAGAACTTAAGAGTTTCACTAGCTATTGTGGAGGGTAGTATGAGTCGCTCGAAAAAGAGTCGTTGTAAATATGAACGTTGTGCTTAGGTCCTTGGCTTGAAAAGTTGTCCAACCCAATAGTTGTGACTGAATTCGGGGTGGAAGGAAATGTTAGACTCAAAGTTGGAGTTTATTGGATTTGGAAACAAACAACCTTGACACGGTTTTTGAAAAAAGATTAAAATTCTTTAATCAATCTGCAAAACCAAATCAAAGTGGTACTCAACGTATAAGAATCATTTGGTCCCAGATTAGGAAAGGATAAAAAATATTTCATCATAATTAAGTGCTTAATTATCCTTAACTTGAAATAAATGGAATTTTTGAGCTAATATTTAATAAGTTCAAATTCCATCTTGAGAGTATCATTTAAATGATGAAGATATTAAGATTAAATAGACAATATGCATAAGCTTGAGCAGGTGAATAATTTCTTTTAACAAACTGACTTAAAAATAAGAATTAACGCAATAATTCATTTTCAGGTAACTCAATAAGTCGAGTGCTTAGAATATGATATGTTTAGGAAATTATTCACCGATGACAACTCTATGAGTTGTATTTGAGTGGGTCAAAAACCCATTAAAATATCTTCTATTCATGACATGCTTTCTAAGTAGGTCACACCGTGTTGAAAACTTAAAGATGTGCTTCATAAAGACTTTGAATGACTTGACATCAAAACCATAGAAAGATAGAGAGTTATACTTGTGTCTTTAACTTACCCACAATCCATGGACTTCTAGGTCTAAGGGAGGCAAGCTAAGAAATGATTTTGGCTCATTGATGTCTTCAATGAGGACAGATGGGTCCTACTGACCTGGAATGGGTTCAAAGAATGTAAGTAAGGTGTCACTGAAAGGATTTTCTTTGTTACTCGGTTTCTAAGAGGCCTTAAGGAAAAGGAGTTGACCATTGCGAAATATACCTTTCAGTTTGTTCTTGAACGTCCAACATTGCTCGGTGTCGTGTCCTCGTGCACAATGATATCTCGCAAAATTTTCCTGCATCCCAGTTTTAAAAATGTTTCATGATTTCTACTTCTGCTCTTATGGGTCTCAATTATATTTTCCTTTAGCCAATAGGGGATCAAGGGCTTGAGCGTATGTGGTATCCGAAAACTCGGACTTTACTCCGCACATTTCGAGTACTATCAAAGGAATCAGGTATACGACTTTCTCACTTACAGAGTTTGGATTCCAAGTCATTCTCTCGTACCTTAGAAACTTTTCCGAGTGATATAGTATTTACGCTAAGTGATATAACAATTATTTTATGTATTTATGCATGACTCTGTCGACCCGGAAAGCATATCTATACTCACTGTTGTACACTCAGCTCCGAGTCTCGCATCACTTAGAATTATCGCATGTTCAAATGACTAGCATTTGCATAACCGCACTTAAGTCCGACTTCATGTCACGGGTCTTATTCTGTTAGAGTCGGCGCTTCTAGTCCGAACCATGCTTAGTCTAGATCAAGTTTGTTTCACTCGATATTCTTTATTTAACTTGATTCCCGCTTAGAATAACTCGGATGGAATTTAGAGTTTCATGGATATTAGACTTAGAAAATTCCATTCCTTTTCCGACTCGGATAATTAGTCACTTAATTATCTTAATTATGTTATTATCTCGTGTCTAATCTTGGACCAAAGTATTTTATACTTTAAGAACCAATTTGATTTACTTTTGTAGGTTATTCAAACGAGGCTACACTTTTGAAATACAAAAGTAACCTAGCTTCAAAACGTCAAATCACCGAGTAGATAAGGCTTTTTCCACCTCCGACCTAGCCTTATAAGACTGTGTCGTAGCTGTCTGTTTCCAAAATTGGAAATCTGCAAGACCAAGCTAAATGGTGGTTTCCACCTTATCTTTCAAGACACCACCAGTGGTATTGGGACTTCTAAAGGAGACAAGAACCGTTGTCCAACGTTCATATCTCAACGGATACTTTCCGAGTGACTCGGAAAGCCCTTAACAACGGTTACAAAGGACTCTCGATCAGAAGATGGACTCAACGGCTAAGCTGCTTGGTCATCTATAAATAGAAGCCAACTCTCAAGACTTGAAGATTGTCGAATCTATTGTTAACATACATACTTGATCAAAAGTTATTGTATTCATTCTCAATCTTCTACTTACAACTCCCACTCGTAATTCATTATATTCCGAGTTGTAAGGTCTTGTACTTAGTTACAAACTGTCTTTTGACTCTCTAAGTAAGGTCCCTTCACTAAGTTGTGAGGGTTAACTCAGCTCGGTTGTCCCTAGCTGTAAGGGTTATCTCAGCTAGGAAGTACTAGATCGAGATAAGGGAATTTCGAGTCTAGGAAAAACTTGTAAAGAGTTGTCTAAGGGAACAACTCGGGGTCGATCGATCCATCGTATTTTGTGGACTCAAAATAGTGGATTTGACTTCGTGCTTGGATTAGCACGGTCCTTGGTTTTTGTCCCGGGAGGATTTCCACGTACTTTCCGTGTCTTCACTTTCTGAGTACATTCTAGACTCGGACGGACTCAAAGTTTCGGTTTTATCTCGCTTCTTTACTCCTCACTGCAATTATGAGTTCATACTTTTCGACCCCATTATAGAGTCGAATCGCTTTTGTCTGTCCTCTCGCTTAAAAGAGTTTGATTTTCACAAAAATCTTCCACCACCCTATTCACCCCCTCTAGGGTGACTTAGTCTCTCCCCGAGCAAACCTTCAATTGGTATCGAGCCTAACCTTCCAGAAAGGATCTAACCATCCAAAGGTGTAAATATCAAATGGCTCGAAACAATGGAGAGTTCGATGAAGGAAGATCTTCCAGCAGACCACCAAAGTTCAAAGGATCCAACTTCGTGCACTCGGAAGAAACTCATGGAATGTTTCCTCCTGGACCATGATGAAGATGTCCGGAACATCATACAACAAGGAAACTACATTCCCATGAAGACAGAAGAAACCAGAATCGTGCACAAAACAAAGGCTGAGTTCATAGCTAATGAAGCTGAAAAGTTCATAAAAAACTTCAACGCTATGAGCATTCTTATGTGCGCCATCAGCTCGGAAGAATACAACCGAGTGTCTGCACGTGACACAGCCAAAGAAGTGTGGGACACTCTGGACAATACTTATGAAGGTACAAGCCAGGTCGGACAAGCGAAGATAATCCAATATCTTCACAAATATGAGCTGTTCAAGATGGAGCTGAAGAAAACATCACTCGGATGTTTATTCGATACTTAGAAGCCTACCCACGAAAAGATGGGGTCCCAAGGTGACTGCCATAGAGGAGGATCAGAACTTATCTTTACTAAAGCCGGACGAACTCGTTGGGAAACTTCTCACCCATGAGATTCACCTGGATGAGGAGAATGCAGAGGTCGAGCACCAAAAGAACACCGAGCTGAAAGCCTCGGAAACCGAGAGAAGAAGATCCGAGTTCCTCCGACTCGAAGAGGATCCCATGACACTAATTACTAGAGGCTTCAAGAGAATGATGAAGCATAAAAGATGGGACAAAAAGCCAAAAGAAGAGTTCTATAAGAAAGACAAGAAGGATAGGAAAGGTAAATACTCTTCTCCTTCAAAGTTATCTCTCGACTACGAACTCTGGATGCTTTGAATGTAGCACCAAGGGACAAATAGTCAAAGACTCGTCCAAAGAGAAAATGGGACAGAAAGAAGAAAAAGGCTATGATGGCCACATGGAGTGACGATGACTCATCAAAAGATGACGAGGACTCGAGATGACTCAAAGTGTCCGATGGCCCTCTCGACTCGAAGCGAAGTAGAGTCGGACTCGGATCAATCAGACAATGAGGAATCTAATCCTCAAGAGGTAATTGAGTACTTTCTCAAATTCTCCAAAGTTGATTTGGCTAAGTATATTTTTACTTTGGAAGAAAAGTCCAATTCTAATTCCTCTCATTTCAAAGAACAACTTGAGTCAATGTGTTCCGAGAGCATTTCTTTGAAAAATGAATTAGAAAAACTGAGACTTACACTCGGAGAACTCAAGATTAGTGCTCAATCAAATGAGACTAAGTATGAGTTACTCAGAAGAGAAAATGAGCAGCTAAAGCGACAGCTCAGTGAGTCTCGAAGATGTTGTTTTAAAATGTACTCAAGGTCGAAAAACCTTGACATGCTCTTAGGATCTCAATGTGTCTCTTTCAGAAAAGAAGGTCTTGGTTTCAACAAAGAGGAGGAATCCAATTTCTACTCGTAGCTTTTAAAAAGGATTCTAGAACTGTAAAGTTAAGGAAAGCTGAGAATGGTCCCATTCATAAAAATGAAAGGAGGACTAAGCCCGGATCGGTTTACAAGAAGAAACCATCTCCTCCAGCTTTTAAAAAAAAAGGTTTTCAAAAGAAAGAGATACTGACTCGGTTCTCTACACGGAAGACTCAGAATCGGACTAAGCCTAAAGTCATTCAAATCTGGGTTCGAAAAACCTTCTTCCTCAGAAAAGGACCACAGTAAAGAGTGTTACTAGGTTCGTTAGAGGAAGTGAGAAGGGTTAGATTGTCTCTGTTTTGCAGGTTACTCAGAAGAGATCAAAAGGACACTGGTATCTTGGCGGTGGATGCTCACGCCACATGTCAGCAGACTCACGACTCTTTTCCGAGTTAGCAGAGCATAAAGGAGGAAAAGTCACTTTTGGAGATGACAGCAAAGGCAAGATAATTGGGATAGGCAAGATTGGAAAAGGAAGCAATCTAGTCAGCCCAGTTTACCTTGTCAAAGGACTGAAGTGCAATCCGCTTAGCATTTCTAAATTATGTGATAAAGGTCAAGAGGTAAGATTCACTCAAACCAAATGTTACATTTTTGATGACACCATCAAGGAGATCAAACTCTCGGTAAGAGATCAGGTAACACTTACATTATTCCTCTCTCGACTCTAGTCGAACTTAACTTGTTTAAAAGCATCCCTTCATGATGATTCATGGACATGGCATCGTAGATTAGGCCATGTTAGCATGCATACTATTGAGAAATTAGCATCTCATGGTTTAGTTAGAGGTTTGCCTAACTGTGCTTTCAAGAAACATAGAGTTTGTGAAGCTTGCACAAGAGGGGAAACAAGTCGGATCATCATTCAAATCATCGAAGATAGTTTCCACATCCAAAGTGCTTGAGCTGCTACATATGGATTTATGTGGTGAAATCCCGATTAAGAGCCTCGGAGGTAAATCATATGTACTTGTTATTATTGATGATTATTCACGATTCACCTATGTGTGTTTTCTTAAGCATAAAAATTAAGCATTGAAGGAGTTTAGCAAGCTCTGCAGAAAAATCCAAGTTGAGTCTCGGACTCGGATCTAGAGAATTCGAACCGACCATGGAACGGTTCGACTACTTAGAATTCTCGGAGTTTTGTGACAAGATTGGAATCTCTCACAACTTCTCAGCACCAAGAACTCCTCAACAAAATGGAGTAGTGGAGAGAAAGAACAGAACTCTTGAAGAAATAGCAAGGACAACGATGATTGAGCACAACCTACCTTACTATTTCGGGCCGAGGCAGTCAACACAGACCATCTACACTTTGAACGGATGCCTCATCGGACTCATACTCGAAGAAAACACCTTATGAGCTCTACAAAGGGAAGAAACCCAATATTTCCTATTTCAAGCCTTTTGGATGCAAATGATTTGTTCATAACAATGGTAAGGATCACCCGACCAAGTTTGATGCTCGGTCAGATGAAGGTATTTTTCTAGGTTATTCATCTCATAGTAAAGCTTATCGCATCTTCAATAAGAGAACTAACAAAGTGGAAGAAAGCATCCACGTTGTGTTTGATGAGCTTCAACAGGAAAAGCCAAGTGAATCATCATTCTCGGACCTAAAGCTCAGCAGGAATGATGATCATGATGAAAATGGGCTTATCGAGAATCAAACCCAACCAGCTCGGAATGAAGTCACTCGAACGTAGTGAGTCAAAATGAGATAACTCAAGAGGCAGCTCAGAATCTTGAAGAATAATCTGATGAACAAGATCACTCGGAACAAGCTTCGAAGAACAAGCGATTCAGCCTACAAATCTAGTGAATCGGAGAACAGGTAGAGCATTCAAGTATGCTTCTAGTCATCCACTAGAAAACATATTATATGATATCAACAAGTGGGGTAAGAACTTGTTCTTCTCTTAAACATTTATGTGCATTCACCGCATTCATTTCATTAACTGAACCCAAAAATGCAGTAGAGGCCCTAAATGAACCTGAATGGGTAGAGGCCATGCAAGAGGAACTCAATCAATTCGAAAGAAACCAAGTCCGGACTCGACCAAACGACCTTCCGACCACCCATTCATAGGAACCAAATGAGTTTTCAAGAACAAACTGGATGAAGGTGGGTTGGTAGTAAAAAACAAGGCTAGACTTATGGCTCAAGGTTACAATCAGGAAGAAGGGATTGATTGTGGGGAAACCTTTGCACTGTTGCCGAATTGAAGCCATTAGAATCCTGTTGGCATTTGCATTTACCATGAATATCAAATTATATCAAATGGAAGTTAAGTGTGCGTTTCTCAATGGTTTTATTGAAGAAGAAGTCTATGTCAAGCAACCTCCTAGATTTGAAAACTCCGAATTTGCAAATTATGTTTTCAAACTTCAAAAAGCTCTTTATGGTCTTAAACAAGCTCCCAAAGCTTGGTATGAAAGATTAAGCAATTTCTTGGTTCAAAATGATTTTAGAAGAGGTCAGATCGATAAGATTCTCTATATAAGAACCAAGGGGAAAGATTTTCTTATAGTTCAGATCTATGTTGATGATATAATTTTTGGAGCTACTAATGAATTTACGTGCCGAGAATTTTCTCGAGTTAATGAGACAGGAATTTCAAATGAGTATGATGGGAGAACTCAATTTCTTCCTTGGTCTACAAATCAAACAAGACAAAGATGGAATCTATGTCCATCAATCAAAGTATACCAAGGAGCTACTGAAGAAATACAAACTCCAAGATGCAAAGCACGAAGCTACACCCATGAGCAAGCAGTATAAAACTTGACTTAGACGAGAAAGGTAAAGCAATAGATCGAAACTCTATCGAGGTATGATTGGATCTTTGCTATATCTTACTTCTAGCATGCCGGATATAATGTTCAGTGTATGTTTATGCGCAAGATTCCAAGCTAATCCAAAAGAATCACATCTCACTCGCGGTGAAGAGAATATTCATATATCTTGCAGGGACTCGGAACTTAGGTCTATGGTACTCAAGAGAGTCGAACCGACTCTCACTGGATACTCGAGATGCCGATTACGCTGGAAACAAAATTGATAGAAAGAGCACTTCAGGAGCGTGCCAATTTCGGGTCAATCCTTAATATCCCGGCACTCAAAGAAGCAAAACTCAGTAGCTCTATCAACTGCCGAAGCTGAGTATATTGCAGCGAAGCATGTCGTGCTCAAATTTTATAGATAAAACAACACTTGAGAGACCTTGGACTTTCTTTCTAATCGGTTCCAATCAAGTGTGATAATCAAAGTGCGCTCGGTATCACCAAAAATCCAGTTCAACACTAAAAACAAAACACATTGAGGTCGGTATCATTTTTTGAGAGACCATTCTGAGAAGGGTGATATTCAACTTGAATTCATTCCTACTAATCTTCAATTAGCTGATATTTTTACCAAGCCTCTTAGTGAAGATCAGTTTTGTTTTATTAGGAATGAGCTTGGAATGTTAAATGCATAATTATGTGCTTTCTTTGTGAAAATCTCATTACATGATTATGTGTTATGTGTGTTCAAATCGTTAATAACCATGTGTTTCGTTGATTTAGTGATACTGAGCTAACAGTTATTATTTATTTCTAGCTTCGAGTCACTCGTAAAGTTATTTGAATCGGACTCGAAGTTTGAGAAAAATGGACATCAAATCTCCGAAATCATCTCTAGATAAGTGGAGAATTTCAAAATTTATTTTCAAAATCTTTTCTCTCTCTCGTGCGCTGTGATCGGACAACTAGCCGTTGCAAGACAAACCGCTAGAATCCTAACCGTTGAGAAGAGAACTGTCACACCGGTCCGAGGTGATCGATGAAAGAGCCGAGTCAAAACGGATACTTTGAACAGGACGATGGAGAAGGGAAGTATTGATTCGAACAGTTATGTTCCGAACTCTGGAGGTGAGAATACCTTCGGAGCTGGAAAGATGTGTGTAGAACGCAGAAACAAGTTCGGGTATATGAACTCGCTGAAGCAAAGAAAATTGTAGACCCCGGTCGACTCAATGTGAGGCAACCACGAAAATTTTGTGGTTGGGAAGAATTTATCATCCGAGTGCAAGATGTTGGGTGACAAGAGGTTTAGAATTTGAGGGGCCTTCTTGGCTTTTGGTGCGGGGTTTCTTGGTAGCGAGAACCAAGAAAATTAGGATGAGAACCTCTTTTCGGCATTTTGATGTGAAAAGAGAGAGTAGGTAAGCTTGAGAGAAAGTAGAAGAGAAGAAGAGTCGAAGAGAGTGAAGATAAAAGGAAAAAGTAGAAGAAGAATGAGATTGAGAGCAACAGAGCTTACTTGAGATGTTCTTCACAAAGCTTGAGAACGCCGAGTGTCGCTTTTAGTCACCGAGATCGTGGTCACGAGGATTTGATTTCGAGAGAGAGAGTGAGCGTAGAGTAAAGTAAAGAAATGAAGGAGAATAAGCACTATTTATCAGAAAAATAAACGTCCTTCAATATCCGTTCGACTCATCTCTTTCCGCACTCACCTCGGACCGGTGTGACGGTTCTCTTTTTCAACAATTAGAATTCCAGCGGTTTGTTTCCCAACGGCTAGTTGTCCGATCATGGCGCGAGAGAGAGAGAGAAAAAGAAAGATTTTGAAAATAAATTTCAAAATTCTCCACTTGTCTAGAGATGATTTCAAAAGATTGATGTCCATTTTTCTCAAAGTCTGAGTCCGACTTAGCTAGGTTTCGAGTGACTTAGAAACTGCAAATAAATAATAACTATCGGCTCGGTATCATTGAATCAATCGAACTAATGGTTATTAACGAATTGTAAACACATAACACATAATCATCCAATGACATTTTCACATAGAAAACATATAATTATGCATTTAACATACCAAGCTCATTCCTAATGAAGCAAAAATGATCCTCACTCAGTGGCTTAGTAAAGATATCAGCTAATTGAAGATTTGTAGGAATCAATTCGAGTTCAATATCACCTTTCTTAGAATGGTCTCTGAAGAAATGATACCTGGCCTCAATGTGTTTCGTCTTTGAGTGCTGAACTAGATTTTTGGTGATGCTGATTACACTCGATTATCACACTTGATTGGCACTGATTTGAAAGAAAGTCCAAGATCTTTCAAGTGTTGCTTTATCCAGAAAATTTGAGCACAACATGCTCCAGCTTGTAATATACTCGACTTCGGCACTTGATAGAGCTATTGAGTTTTGCTTCTTTGAGTGCCAAGATATTAATGATTGACCCGAAATTGGCATGCCCCTGAAGTGCTCTTTTTATCAACTTTGTATCCAGCGTAATCAGCATCCGAGTATCTAGTGAGAGTCGGTTCCGAGTCTCCGGAGTACCGTAGACCTAAATTCCGAGTCCTAGCATGATATCTGAATATTCTCTTCACCGGAGTGAGATGTGATTCTTTTGGATTAGCTTGGAATCTTGTGCATAAACAGACATTAAACATTATATCCGGTCTACTGAAAGTAAGATATAGTAAAGATCCAATCGTACCTCGATAGAGTTTCGATCTATTACTTTACCTTTATTGTCCGAGTCTAGTTTCAAGCTACTGCTCATAGGTGTTGCTGCATGCTTCGCATCTTGAAGTTTATACTTTTTCAGCAGCTCCTTGGTGTACTTTAATTGATGGACATAGATTCCATTTTTGTCTTGCTTGATTTGTAGACTAAGGAAGAAATTGAGTTCTCCCATCATACTCATTTCAAATTCTGTCTCATTAACTCGGAAAAATCTTGACATAGAATTTCATTAGTAGCTCCAAAAATTATGTCATTAACATATATCCGAGCGATAAGGAAATCTTTCCCCTTGGTGTTTATAAAGAGAGTCTTGTCGATCTGACCTCTTCTAAAATGATTTTGAACCAAGAAATTGCTCGAGTCTTTCATACCAAGCTCCGGGAGCTTGTTTAAGACCATAAAGAGCTTTTTGAAGTTTGAAAACATGATTTGGAAATTGTGAGTTTTCAAATCCAGGGGCTGCTCAACATAAACTTCCTCTTCGATAAAACCATTGAGAAAAGCACACTTAACATCCATTTGATATAACTTGATATTCATGCTAGATGCAAATGCTAACAGGATTCTAATGGCTTTAATTTTGGCAACAGGTGCAAAGGTTTCCCCACAATCAATCCCTTCTTCCTGATTGTAAACTTGAGCCACAAGTCTAGTCTTGTTTCTTACTACCAACCCACCTTCATCCAGTTTGTTCTTGAAGACCCATTTGGTTCCTATGACTGGGTGGTCGAAGCTCGTTTGGTTAGAGTCCAGACTTGGTTTCTTTTAAATTGATTGAGTTCCTCTGGCATGGCCTCTACCCATTTAGGTTCATTTAGGGCCTCTAGTGCATTTTTGGGTTCAATTAATGAAATGAATGTAGTGAATGCACATAGATTCTGAAGAGAGGAACGAGTTCTTGCCCTACTGTTAATATCGGATAATATGTTTTCTAGTGGATGACTAGAAGCACACTTGAATGCTTTACCTGTTCTCCGATTCATCGGATCTGTAGGCTGAATTGGTTAATCTTCATAAGTTTGTTCTAAGTGAACTGGTTCATCGGTTTGTCCTTCGTCATTCTAAACGGGTTCTTGAGTTGTCTCATTCCGAGTCACTAAGTTCCGAGTGACTTCATTCCGAGCTGGTTGGGTTTGATTCTCGATAGGCTTGTTTTCATCATGATCGTCACTTCGTTGAGCTTTAGGTCTAAGAATGTTGACTCACTTGGTTTTTCCTATTAAGCTCATCAAACACAACGTGGATGCTTTCTTCCACTTTGTTAGTTCTTTTATTGAGAATGCGATAAGCTTTACTATGAGAAGAATAACCCACAACAATACCTTCATCCGATCGAGCATCAAACTTGGTCAAGTGATCCTTACCATTGTTGTGAAGAAAACATTTACATCCAAAGGGTTTGAAATATGAGATATTGGGCTTCTTCCCTTTATAGAGCTCGTAAGGTGTTTTCTTCGAGAATGGGTCCGATGAGGCATCTGTTCAAGGTGTAATTTGCGGTGTTAATCGCCTCAGCCTAGAAATAGTAGGGTAGATTGTGTTCAATCATCATTGTCCTAGCTATTTCTTCAAGAGTTCTGTTCTTTCTCTCCACTACTCCATTTTGTTGAGGAGTTCTTGGTGCTGAGAAGTTGTGAAAGATATCATTCTTGTCGCAAAACTCTTAGAATTCCGAGTAGTCGAACTCTCTTCCGTGATCGGTTCGAATTCTTTGAATTTGAGTCCGAGACTCAACTTGGATCTTTCTACGGAGCTTTCGAACTCTTTGAATACTTCATTTTTTTCCTTAAGAAAACACACCCAGGTAAATCGTAAGTAATAATCAACAATAACAAGTACATATGATTTACCTCCGAGGCTCTTAACAGGAATTTGACCACATAAGTCCATATGTAGCAATTCAAGCACCTTGGATGTGGAAACTGTCTTCAGGATTTGAATGATGATCTGACTTGTTTCCGTTTTGTGCAAGCTTCACAAACATTGTCTTTCTTGAAAGCACAATTAGGCAATCCTCTAACTAAGCCATGAGATGCCGTTTCTTTGCTTCCTTAGTGGTGTACTCGCCTTGATCTTGGGCACGAGTCTTGTTTCTACTATCTTCATGGGAAGGTAGTTTCCTTCTTGTATGATGTTCCGGACATCTTCATCATGATCCAACAGGAAACATTCCATGAGTTTCTTCCAAGTGCACAAAGTTAGATCCTTTGAACTTTGGTGGTCCGTTGGAAGACCTTTCTTCATCGAACTCTCCGTTGTTTTGAGCCATTTGATCTTTAGACCTTTGGATGGTTAGATCCTTTTCCGAAAGGCTAGGGTCCGATACCAATTGAAGGTTTGTTCTTGGAGAGTATGAATTACCCTAGAGGTAGGGTGAATAGGGTGATGAGGGAACTTGCTTGAAAATTAAAGCAAATAAGGATCTGATGTGAGTGAGCGGCAAGGCTACACTCGGAAAAGCATAAACTCGGAATTCAATAAGCAGTGAAGAAACAGATTAAACAGATTCTGAAAGTGTCCGAGTCTATTATGTACTCGGAAAAGTAAAAACTCGGAAAGTACGTGGAAACACTCCTGGGACAGAAAACCACGGACCGTGCTAATCCAAGCACGAAGTCGAATCTAGTATTTTGAGTCCACAAAATACCGTAGAGTTACTTAACCTGAGTTTCTCCCTTAGACAACTCCTTACAAGTTTTTCCTACACTCATAAATTACCTTATCCGATCTAGTACATCCTAACCGAGATCACCCTTATAGTTAAGGATAACCGAGCTGAGTTAACCCTTACGGCTTAGTCAAGGGACCTTACTTAGAGAGTAAGAAAGAAAGTGTTTATAATCGAGTGCAAGACCTTACAACCCACAAAGTTATGATATACGAATTGGAGTTGTAAGTAGAAGATTGAGACTGAATACAATGACTTCTGTTCAAGTATGTGTATTAACAATAGATTCGATAATCTTCAAGTCTTGAAAGTTGGCTTCTATATATAGATGAGCAAGCAACTTAGTCGTTGTGTCCATCTTATGACTGGAGGTCCTTTGTGACCGTTGTAAAGGATTTTCCGAGTCACTTAGAAAATATCCTTTGAGATATGAACATTGAGCAATGGTTCTTGACTCATTTGGAAGTCCCAAAACCACTGGTGGTGTCTTGAAAAATAAGGTGAAAACCACCGTTGAGCTTAGTGTTGTAGATTTCCAGTTTGGAAACAGACAACCACGACATAGTGTGCGGGGCTAGGTCGAGAGGTGGAAAAAGCCTTTTCTATCGGTGATTTGACCTTTTTGAAGCCGGTTACTTTTGCAGTAAAAAATAAGATAGCCTTGTTTGAATAACCTACAAAAGCAAATCAATTTGGTTCTCAAAGTATAAAATACTTTGGTCCAAGGTTAGACACGAGATAATGATATAATAAAGATAATTAAATGACTAATTATCTAAGTCGGAAAAGGAATGGAATTTTCTGAGTCTAATATCCATGATACTCAAAATTCCATCTAAATTAGTCTAAAAGAGAATCAAGTTAGATAAAGAATATCGAGTGAACGAACTTGATCTAAAACAAAGTTCAAACAACACAAGCTGACTTGGAATAGAAAATTAACATTGTAATTCCCGGAACATGGAGTCGGACCTGAGTTTATGTTTGTGAATACGAGTGTTTGAACATGCAATAATTCGAGTGTTGAGTAACCCGGAGCCGAGTTAGTACAAGTATGCTTTCCGAGTCGAGTCGAGTTACACATAGACATATGAAATAATTTCTAGAACTCTCATAATAAATGCTATATCACTTAGAAAAGTTTCTAAGGCACATGGAATGATTCCCTTAACATTTTTCTATCCGATCTATACATGGATCGAGGCTTTGATTGATGCATGGAACCGCCTGGAGGAGATGGACTAGGTGGCTGTGGAGGACCTCCTCCTCCTAATTGTTCTTCCGTATTATCTTTCTTACAATCCTCAATAACTTTTAGGATAGCTCTAAGAGTGTCTAATACTAATTCTATTTTCTTATACCGAGCTTCAATCCGGGCTTCCATTTTGGCTGAGGTTTCATCGAGCATGGAAAGGATAGGAGATTGTTCTTGAGTTACATCTATTGGAGGGAATTCTTCTTAGGTATTGTCCTGTCACCGATGTAGTATGCATCGAAATATGCCGCACCGGTTTAGGCTGCAGGGGCGGAACATGGTGCAAAAAGGGAGAAGATATGTCGGACTCCTTGTTGAGGCGTTCTAACCTTTTAGAGCTACTCCATTTTAGTAGACTTCCCTATTATGCAACCCGAAAACGATGCTTAGGACCATGTGAAAGAGTACCACTTTTGGGAGGAATGGGTTTAAGCACGAGACCCGAAGGAACTAAGAATGCTTTGTATTTTCATGCACATGAAGAATGCAAAACAAATAAAATGTATGGAATGATGCTTATGACATAATTTGGGATGATTTTGTTATTTGGCTAATGCATAACTAGAATGCATAAATGATTGTTCCTAATTGGACATGAATTTTATTTTGGCTAAATACAATTGCAAAATAGATTCACCTAATTTGATATGAATTTTGTTTTGGCTAAATAAAAAATGGACTCGGGTAATATGAGATGAATTTTATTTAAGCTAAATGAAAGAAGAAAGAAGAAATTCACATGGACTGCCCTAATTGGAGATGGATTTTATTTCGGCTAAATGTAAATGCAAAATTGACTCACCTAATTTGTTTTCCCTAAATGAAAAATGTTAAATGTTAAATGGAAAAATAAAAACGTCAAAATCTAATGACTGACTGATTGAAGAGATAGAGGGGTCCGTGGTATGATCCTTTTGGACTGATCGACGGTGACTACCTAGACGGTATAAACTAAGAATGATTTTAGGATGACTTGGAATGCAATTAATGGACTGACCTAAAAAGGGAGAGGTAATTTTTGACCTTTGGCTAAAATCCACCTAATGAACTCGGTTTAGGGAATTTATTATGATACTTTATTTGCACCAATGCAAGGGCTAATCAGCACTTGCTCGCGTATCCTCGAAGGCTCACAAGTAGAAAGTTAAGTGTAAAAGCAACCACACTCATGCATGCATGTAGATGAAGAGACAAGGTACCACCTAACAACGAAGGGTCTATGGTTAAAAGACGGTTAAATCTAGGTAGGATACATGGTGTCCGATAGTCCAAGAATTTTGTCCTTCGTGGGGTGCGCAATAGGAAATAGCATGAATCCTCGGTGTGTCTCGGTAAACCAAGAGTGCCTGCTATAAGGGAAGAGGTACCACCTCTATGACAATCAAGCCTAGTTGGGCCGGTTTGGGCTAGCAATTCAAACCTCCTCCAAAATTTGTTCTTAAAAGGTAAAGCCTAATGGTCCAATAACATAAAAAGTAAACTATGTTCGGGGTTGCTAAAATGTGGGATACCTAATGCAAATACGTTGTTAAAACTCACTACTCAAAGTTTCAAGTTTCGCCCTCTTAATAAGTGATTATCCCTAGTAGAGTTATCATCTGTACGAACCACGACCTGCCCCTAGCGAGGACCAACCAAGCTTCCCCACGAGTTGGTGGGTTTTATATGAAGATGGAAATGATTTAGGGTTTTGAAAATTGATTTTTAAAAGTGGGGATAAACCTCTTATTTAGATTTTCGGATTTTACAAACTAAGTTAAAATGAATTAAATAGGGTTGAATGGAAATTTTATTAATTACTTTATTTTAGAAATTATTTTAAGAAATCCTAGTATATTATTTCACAACTAAAACATAAAATAAATTAGGGTTTAATTGGTTATGCCGTGAGGCTTTATGGCCAAACTCGTGTGAAAACACCGGTTTGGACCAAAGCCTCGCCTATTGACCGCTCGGCGCTAGCGAAAGCCAGCACCTTGTGGTCGATGGCACCGGCTACGAGCCATGGACGAGGTGGTCAGCCTCGGCCTCTAGCCCGGCTAGCATATCCGGAAACCTCTTTTGTTTTTCCAGTCAGAAAAGTCGAGAAGAAAATTGATAGAAATAAATAAGAAAAGGATTCGCTAGTCGGTTTTACGAATAAAAAACTAACAAAAATAAAATAACTAATTACTCTTCCAATCTTAGTGAGGAAAACTAAGCTTGTAAAAGGTTAAAAAATGACTCCATCGGTCTAGAACCATGAATCGGATTAGGGGGTGAGGGTACGAAACGTAGGGATAAGCCCTTTTGTTTCGCCCGTTAAATGACAACCTTCACTAGTTTGAGTAATGAATTTAAATAACGTATTAAAGACAAGCACAAAACATAATTAAATGCAAAATAAAGGCATCCAAAGTATGCTAACTAAACCAATAAAAGCAAATACGAAAAGCAATAAATGAAAGTTATGAAGAAAGAAGAGAAAAGCGAAAAGAAACGAATGTGTGAAATAGAACGATTACAAAGGGTGGGGAGGAATTAAATGCAATATAAATTTTCTCCAAAATACAAAAAGCAATAAAACATAAAATAAATAAACCGTCACGAAGTCCGGAGTGGTGCCCACAGGTTGTCCCACCTGCCGATCCGGATCTCGGATCGGGATCCGACAGATGCGATGGTGGTGAATCGAAAGGGTATTTTGGTGACTTTTGAGTGTAGGTAAGGAAAAAGCTGTGCACAATTAATAGAGGATTGCGGTTCAAATGTAGGAAGTACGGGAAATATTAGTGAAATAAGACGAAGAGATCGGAATATGTTAATATTCGGTAGCTCTTAATCAAGCTTTACCAGCATGACGCATAGGGAAAGCAATATGTAAAATGACCAAGGGTTTGGATTTAATCAACCATCCGGAACAAGGCATGAACTGGCTAGAAAATCACAAAAAGCTGGACCAAAATTCAAAGAACAGAACAAGATAGAACTGGATCCTGGGGTGGGCGGTATCTGCGAGAATGGCGCCATTTGGGGTCTTGCAGCTTGTTCCTTATTGTAGCAAGACTACGGGCAAAACCCATTGTTTAAGGTGAACTAGAACTTGGTACGCGACGCTGGGCATAAACAACATCGTTTTGAGGAAGCTAAGTTCAGTGTCTTAGTTGTACTATTTGGAGAAAAATGTAATGTTTTGGTGATTCCGACCATGATATCCGGTGCAGGCCACGATGCCGTTTTGATGTCCTGCTCGGGTTAGACGCTAGTGGTGAAACGCGATCTGTATGCGGCATTAGACTTCCGTTGACTCTAGAGGTTTAACCCGGGCCTAGACCATCCGGAAGAAAATGATTTTTGATCGACCCAAGGAAAAAGGCTATTTATTTGGTGGTAAAGAGTTTTTATGGCTTATTGGCTTCCGTCGCGCCAATAAAATATCGTCCATGATCCAAGTCCTCAACCAGGGCTCGAGATTAGTAGTTATATTTTAACTCTAGACTGTGCGATTTGATTTAGGTGATTAGTTTATGAGTTAGTATATGTAATACCCGAATTTTAAAAAAGCAGTGAAAAGCATAGAATTATTGAATATTGTTCCCCGCGACTAGGGGGTTGAGTGACTGATTTTATTTACGGCCGGACATATTACATTGGTATCCCTTTGGAGGCGGGTGTTGAATAAATTAAATCAAGGAAATCGCCTCTTTTTTTTTTCCTTATGAGCTAAACCGTTTGGTGATTAGGAATTGTCGTGGTGGGTGTGTTAAAATAAGTTAGGATGTAGCGAGCATAAAGGGAACGGAAGGGAGGAGATATGGACTTGTCGTATATGGGCTGGTGATTACTTTGGTTGAATTATGAAGAAATGAGATAGAAATCAATTTGGGGTCCAATAAGGATCATTAACCGACCCAATTAGGCGGTGGAAAGGGAAAGGAGGGGAAAGAAGGCTCGGGGAAAGAAGGAGGCCGAGCGAAAACATGAAAGAGGAAGCAGAAGCAGAGCTGGGATGCGGGAGAGCGAGTGAGACCGAGAGGAGGCCGGTGGACGAAGGGAAAGCGAGGGGTCGGGAAGGCGAAAGAGAAGAGAAACGGAGCGAAGGAAGAAGGGAAGAGGGAGGACCGAGCGCAGAGAGAGAAAGAGAAGGCGAGCGGTGCCGAGTCGAGGAGACCAAGGGGTGGTCGACGACCACCGCGACCCGAAAGCGATGACCGGCGATGCTAATAGGTGACAAGTAAGGGAAGAAAGGAGAGATTGGGGTAGACCGAGGAGCGGAGGAAAGACCCGGAATAGAGACAAACGAGCGAGAATTCGGGAGGCTAGAACCGAGGAAAAGCAACGGCGACAAGGGGAAGGACCGGCGGCAAACGCGTGAGGGCTGAGCCGAATGGGTGGCAGGAAACCAGAACCGTTGAACTAGAAGCAAGAGGAAGCAAGAGTCCCTGAAACCGAACGCAACCGAACGCAGAGCGGAGACAGCAAGCAATTCGATCAATTCCAAACCCGAGAATCCGAGGTGGGTAGTCTTATACTCTAAACTATTAGTAATTTCGAATCCAAATGAGTTTATTGTGATTGTTGAATGTGATTGTGAATATTGAACATGTATGCTATTGAATGAGTTTAGTAGTTGCTTGAAAGTTGAATTAGGAGTTGTGAGGGAATTGGTAGTTGTTAAGGCTTGAAGTTGAAACCGGAAATTTAGACGGAGTTGAGTTGCTTAGGTATAATGAGTAGTATCGGGAGTTTGGTCGGTTGGGGATAAGTACGAATGGTTTGGGCATAAGTTATGAATTGATATTCAGATTGAGTCTTAAAGATTTACTAAATTTGCGGCGTTGAGGAACGATCACTAATGTCGGGAAATAACGAGGGAGGTGTAAAGAGGAATATGAAATTGTATTGAGTGATGCGTAATTGAGACATGGGAGTGAGAAGTGGGTGAGTATTGGATAATTGAGTTCAAAAGATAATTAAATCCTTGAGGTTGAACTGAATGTGAAGATAAGCGAAGCTAGCGAAAGTGGAGTGATGAAAAAGGGATTAAGAAGTGTATGATTGAGTTAGTCAAGAAGGAACGATTAATGGGATAGAAACCTCGGATGAGAGCAACTTACACTTGGAGAAGAAAGGAGTTAGAGAAATTTTAGTAGCGAAGTAAGAATGAGAACTACCTGACTAAGTATGATTAAGAAGAGATTGATGAGTAATGAAGCATAATCGAAAAGTATTGAAACAAAAGATGGTAACGGGGAAGAGTAAAATTATAAAGTAAAGGCATAAAATGAGGAATTAAGGTGAAGACAATTAATGATGAAAAGTGAGAATGTTGAATTAGGTGATATCTACTTGTGGTTATTGTGGCTTAGAAAATGGAATCAATCGTACTAAACCGATGAATTGAGAAAGGCATAGTTGGAAAAGAGTTAAGGATGATTGCTGGCATTGAATGGTGATTATTCGTGCTATGTGATTACTTTACATGATGCTGAAAAGTAGTTTCGAAACGAGTTTTGTATTTTACGTGAAATGATCCTTGAATGTAATTTCTGTGAAATGTCTTTCAAACGTGATTTTATTCTAAAGAAGCAAAGCTGATTTGAGAAAGTGAATTTATAAGGGTGACACGTGGTGTCATGCCTTCCTTGATATTACGTTGATTGAGAAAGCTATAAAGTGAATGTGATGAATGAGTATGTGTAAAGAGTTTTGAATCGACGAGGCTATGGACTGTTTAGCATACCGAAGGGTTCGAATCGGGGACGCCCAGCTAGAAACTTCAAGGGAAGGATTCTAACAGCGGTCCTCCGGAGGCAAGATGGCCACTCCGAGACCTCCCGAAGATAGGTCCCAGGAGCCTTTTTGTCGGGGTCGCGCCACGAGATGAAAGAAGTGCTAGTTCGAATCCTCGAAGGCCCAGAAAATTTGATTCAACCCCAAAAGTATGTTCATGAATGTGAAACTGTGTTTTTAAGTAATTTAAAAGTCTTGATCTTTTTCATTGCAAGAGATTTCCGTGAAAAGTATATAGATTTGTATTACACTATTATGCTTTCGCAGATTTCATTATTATGAGTATTATGTGTAAAGAATTTCCATTTTAAGGGTATAAGACTCCGGTGAGCCCGTGGTTTATTGCTCACCCCCACAAATTCCCCCTTTCCACCCCAGTGTGTAGGTACATTATCGGAAGGTAGGATCTACGCGTAGCACAATCCGGACCCTTGCTGAGTGCCGATTGCTAGAGCGACTCAAGGGACCGACATGCATTGTTGTGATTCTAAATGTTGTATTTGTAATTTAGTTCATATAGTTATACCCGATGTACCGTAAACCATTTACATTGTTTTAACTTTATTAGCATGATTGGTTGGACTCGGCATGTGGCCGTTGAGTTATATACTCCAAGCGTGTGGCTCGTTGAGTTATAGTATGCTTTTTATGCAGGGTTTTAAGGCTTTAAGCCTATGGTATAGTCCATATTACAAATAGAACTCTGCCGAAATTTTAGGAAATCTCATATTCTTTTGGAAAACCACCCTTATTATCTTTAAGTTGAGTTTACACAGCCAAACCAACACCAGAAAGAGCCTTGGGAGTTCCTTTCAGGAACTCGGCGATGTAATACTCCCGGGAGTGTTTTGGGGTGTTACGAGTATATTTCGTATTTTCCGATTCGATAGTTACGTTTAGTTTTAGGTTAATAGGTTTTTAACTTTCGTTAGATTCGTTTTGCAATCTGATTTTGTTTTGGTTCCATGTCAATAGATTCGTTTTGCAATCTGATTTTCTGATTTATGATTTATTTTTAGTGTGTTGTATTATATCTTAGTTTAAATTTATCTTTAGCTTCAGTTGTTTTATTTCTAATAAAACAAAAAAGACCAAAAATATAATTGTGGGGTTGTTAGTGCATGAGCTGTTGAGTTAGAAAACCTAAATAATAGAAAATGACTGCATTTGGATCACATAAGAGAAGGTTGAGCGATCTCTTTTATCCTTTTAGGGGATTTAACTTTTCATGTTTTAACTTGCCTAAGTTGGGATTTGATATCACTCTTTTGATTGAGTCAAACTATATTCAAATGATCCTAAAATTTCATGGTTACGAATATGTACATATGTTTTTGATGGAATTTCATGAAATTATTCCTATGATGCATTTTCCTAATATCTCCGATGATGAAAGAAGAATGAGATTAATTCCTTTTGGTTTAAAAGATGCTGCTAAAAGATGGCTGTATAGCTTAATTGCTAACTCTATTTTGTACTTGGGATGATTTTGTTATAATGTTTTGGAGAAAATATTTCCCGAATAGCAAAGCTGTGAATCTAAGGCATAAAATCAAATAATATATATTGAGTCCGATAAAGAACCATTTTGGAATTACTTTGAAAGATTTAAGAATTTGTTGGCCCAATGTCCCCATCATGGTTTAAAATAGTGGCGTCTATGCCAAATTGTTTACGAAGGACTTGACCAACAAACTAGGCCCATGCTAGAGACCATGTGTCGGGATGGTTTTTTTCTAAGAGTCCTACAGTTTCATGGGAATTTTTAGAGGACTTATCGAAAAACCGATGCAATGGGGAACCACTAGAGATAAGAGTCCAAATTCTAGGATTGATGGCTCAAAAGGGGGACTCATGTTGTTTCTAATGTGAGTTACCTTGAGTCCAAAGTTGCTACACTTGAAAATATGATAAGCGCGTTAACCGTTCAACCCTAATCTTTCCATACTTCTTTGGTGTCATGTTCTCATTGTCAAGGCTAAGATCACCTTTTTAATACTTGTCCTTACTTGGTCACGAGGCTAAGAGCAAGGGCAAGTCAATATTGTATTTCAAAGACAAAAGTTTGACCTTAACTCTCCTACCTTTAATGAAGGGTTGAACCATCACCCTAATTTTTCGTGGTTAGTGGACCTAATGTTGTAGGTCACAGCACCCCTCAGCCTACTTCGGTTCCTTTTGACTCTTACCAGAGACGAACTTATCTAGTTGTGCCTAATGCACCTAGATCACCAGCTCCTATTGCTCGAGACTCAACCACCTCCTGGTTGCACCGATGTTGATAAAAGTTATAATAACATGGACAAAATGTTGAAGAATATGAGTGAGCGATTAAGTCAACTTAAAGGAATTTTTCTTAATCAACCGGACGTTAAACCTAGCTTTGTCATTTCTTCTTCTAAGGAGCTGTTTGTGAATGATATATCCCTTAGGTCAAAATAAGAAATTGATAACCATGTGAGTGACTAAGAATTATATTCTCGCACTATGGTCCAAAAGTCATTTTCCCACTCTTCTTCGCAAGAAAGTGGTTCGTCCAGATACTTCTAAGGACACTACCGATTGCGTTCTTTCAAAAACTCGTACTATTAATTTTTCTAAAAGAGAGGAAACTAAAGAGAAAGATACTACTGATACAGTAGAACCTTATCCTCCTATAGATTCTTCCTCTCCTATTGAACTAGTTCATAAGCTTCAAATGCATGTTGCTTGTTGAGAATGAGCATAATATACTTATTGAATCAAAGATCTCAATAGAAAAGGCTATTTGTTATGAGCATGTTGATCATGGTAATTTCTTATTTGATTTTGAGCCCTTTCTTGTTGATTCCATCATGACTAACCATCAATTTGAACGTTTTAAGTCCATGTCTGTATGAGTATAAAACTTCGAACCCATTGGTTCACAATTTGACATGTTGAAATAGACTCTTAATGGTGTTGCACTCGATATTATGGATGTATTCTTTTTGGCATCAACTCTCTTGTTTTTGTTCTTTGTACTTAGTTGAAAGCTCTTCTTGCAGATTTGATAAATTTCTACGTGCTTTAATGAGATTTAAATGGAGATAGCAGCTTGAATTAATATGGAGTGGCTGATGCTCCATAAGTCTCCATTTGCACTGATTTGAAGAGACTTTAGCTTAGGTATACCCAACACCTAAATGGAGATAGCAGCTTGAATTAATAGGAAACCACTAGAGATGAGAGTCTAAATTCTACGATTGAGGGTTCAAAAGGGGAGTCATGGTGTTTCTAATGTGAGTTACCTTGAGTCCAAAGTTGCTACACTTGAAAATATGATAAGGGGGTTAATTGCTCAACCCTAATCTTTCCATAATTCTTTGCTGTCATGTTCTCATTGTCAAGGCTTATATCACCTTTTTAATACTTGTCCTTACTTGGTCACAAGCTAAGAGCAAGTGCAAGTCAATATTGCATTTCAAAGATATATGTTTGACCTTTACTCTCCTACCTTTAATGAAGGGAGGAACCATCACCTATTTTTTTTTTGTGGGTTGTGGACCTAATGTTATAGGTCACATCACCCCTCAACCTACTTCATTTTCTTCGACTCGTACTAGAGGCCAACTTATCTAGTTGTGGCTAATGCACCTAGACCTCTACCTCCCATTGCTCAAACTCAATCTCCTCCTGGTTACACCGATGTTGATAAAAGTTATAATAACATGGAGAAAATACCGAAGAATATGAGTGAGCAGATTGACCCAACTTAAGGGAATTTTTCTTAGTCAACGAGAGGTGAATCTAACATTGCCACTTCTTCTTCGAGGAGCTGTTTGTGAATGACATATCCGTTCGGTCGAACAAGAAATTGATAACCATGTGAATGACCGAGAATTATATTCTCGCATTGTGCTCCATAAGTCATTATCCCACTGCATCTGCGTAAGAAACTGGTTCATCTAGTACTTCTAAGGGCACTATTGATTGTGTTCTTTCGAAAACTCCTCTTGTTCATTTTTCGAAATAGACTAAACTAAAGAGAAAGATACTATCGATACGATAGAGCCTTCACCTCCTATAAATTCTTCCTCTCCTATTCATCGAGTTCATAAGCATGAAATGCATGTTAGTTGTGAGAATGAGCATGATACTTATTGAATCAAAGATCACAATAGAAAAGGATGTTTGTTTTGAGCATGTGACACGGCTAAAGAAGTGTGGGACAAACTGGTCAACACTTATGAAGGTACAAGCCAGGTCGGACAAGCGAAGATAAGCCAATATCTTTATAAATATGAGTTGTTCAAGATGGAGCCAGAAGAAAACATCACTCGGATGTCCATTCCATTTACAGAGATTACCAACAATCTCAAATCTCTGGGTAAAAAGATTTCCCACGAGGAAATGTGCAGAAAGATACTTAGAAGCCTACCTAAGAAAAGATGGGGTCCCAAAGTGACAGCTATCGAAGAGGCTTAGAACTTGTCTCTACTGAAGCCGGACGAACTCATTGGGAAGCTTCGCACCCATGAGATCCACTTGGAAGAGGAGGACGCAGAGATCGGCACCAAAAAGAACATTGCTGCTGAAAGCCTCGAAACAAGAGAAGCAGATTTGAGTTCTTCGACTCGAAGAGGATCCCAAGGCACTTATCCCTAGAGGCTTCAAGAGAATGATGAAGCACAAGAGATGGGATAAGAAGCCAAAAGAAGAGTTTTACAAGAAAGACAAAAAGGATAGAAAAGGTAAATGCTCTTTCCCTTCAAAGTTATCTTTGACTAAGAGCTTTGGATGTTTTGAATGTGGCGAGCAAGGAACATATAGTCAAAAGCTGTCCAAAGAGAAAAATGGACAGAAAGAAGATAAAGGCTATGATGGCCACATGGAGTGATGAGGACTCATTAGAAGATGACGAGGACTTAGATGACTCAAAGTGTCCGATGGCACTTTCGACTCAGAATCGGAAAGCGAGTCGGACTCGGATTAATCGGACAATGAGGAAGCAAATCCTCAAGAGGTAATTGAATACTTTCTCAAATTCTCCAATGTTGATTTAGCCAAGTATATTTTCACGTTGGAAGTGAAGTCTAATTCGGCTCTTCTCATTTTAAAGAACAACTTGAGTCAATTTTTCACGAGAGCATTTCTTTCAAAAATGAGTTGCAAAAACTAAGACTTACCCTCGAGAGAACTCAAGACTAGTACTCAATCCAATGAGACTGAGTCCGAGTTACTCGAAAGGAGAATGAGCAACTAAAGTAAAAGCTCAACGAGTCTCAAGATCCTGTTTTAAAGTTTACTCAAGGTCGGAAAAACCTTAACATGCTCTTGGGATCTCAATGTGTCTCCTTTAGAAAAGAAGGTCTTGGTTTTAACAAAGAGGAGGAATCCAATTCCTACTCGGAGCTTTTCAAAAGGATTTCGAACTGTAAAGTTCAGGAAGGCTCGAGCACGGTTCCATTCATAAAAATAAAAGGAGGACTGAGCTCGGACCAGCTTACAAGAGAAAACCATTTCCTCCAGGTTTATAAAAGAAAAGTTTTTCAAGAAAAAGAGATACGAGACTCGGTTCTCTAAATGGAAGACTCAGAATCGAGACCAAACCCAAAGTCTTTCAAATGCAGGTTACGAAAAACCTTTTCCT
Source organism: Talinum fruticosum (assembly GCA_021018815.1). Classification (NCBI taxonomy): domain Eukaryota; kingdom Viridiplantae; phylum Streptophyta; class Magnoliopsida; order Caryophyllales; family Talinaceae; genus Talinum; species Talinum fruticosum. The sequence goes on along the minus strand of JAITYX010000088.1, from coordinate 369,646 downwards.
CGAAAAGGACCACGGTAAAGGGTGTTACTTGGGTTCGTTAGAGGATGTGAGAAGTGTTAGTTTGTTTTCTTTTTGCGAGGCCACTTAGAAAAGATCAAAAGGGCATTAGTACTGGACATTGGATGCTCATGCCACATGTCGGGAGATTCAAGACTCTTTTACGAGTTAGAAGAGTACAAAGGAGGAAAAGTCACATTTGGAGATGATAGCAAAGGCAAGATAATTGGGATAGGTAAGATTGGAAAAGGAAGCAATCTGGTCAGCCCGAGTATACCTTGTCAAAGGGTTAAAATATAACCTGCTCAAGCATCTCTCAATTGTGTGATAAAGGTCAAGAGGTAAGATTCACTTAAACCAAATGTTATATTTCGATGATACCACCAAGGAAATCAAGCTCTCGGGTAAGAGATCAGGTAACACTTACATTATTCCTCTTTCGACCCGAGTCGGAATTTATCTTGTTTAAAAGCATCACTTCATGATGACTCATAGACATGGCATCGCAGATTAGGCCATGTTAGCATGCATACTATTAAGAAACTGGCATCTCATGGTTTAGTTAGAGGATTGCCTAATGATGCTTTCAAGAAAGACAAACTTTGTGAAGCTTGCACAAAAGGGAAACAAGTCGGATCATCATTCAAATCCTCGAAGATAGTTTCCACATCCAAGGTGCTTGAATTGCTACATATGGACTTATGTGGTGAAATTCTGTTAAGAGCCTTGGAGGTTAATCATATGTACTTGTTATTGTTGATTATTACTCATGATTTACTTGGGTGTGTTTCCTCAAGCACAAAAATAAAGCATTCAAAGAGTTCAGCAAGCTACGTAGAAAGATCCAAGTTGAATCTCACGCTCGAGATCCGGAGAATTCGAACTAACCATGGAAGGGAGTTCGACTACTCAGAATTCTCGAGTTTTGCGACAAGAATGGTCTCTCTCACAACTTCTCAGCACCAAGAACTCCTCAACAAAATGGAGTAGTGGAGAGAAATAACAGAACTCTTGAAGAAATAGCTAGGACAATAATGATTGAACACAATCTACCCTACTATTTACGAGGCTGAGGCGATTAACACCACAAATTACACCTTGAATAGATGCCTCATCGGACGCATTCTGAAGAAAACACCTTACGAGCTCTATAAAGGGAAGAAACCCAATATTTCATATTTTAAACCTTTTGGATGTAAATATTTTGTCCATAACAATGGTAAGGATCACCTTACCAAGTTTGATGCTTGCGAGATGAAGGTATTTTTCTGGGTTACTCATCTCATAGCAATGCTTATTGCATTTTTCAATACAAGAACTAGCAAAGTGGAAGAAAGTATCCACGTTGTGATTGATGAGATTGAACAGGAAAAGCCAAGTGAATCATCATTCTCGGACCTAAAGCTCAGCGGGAATGATGATCATGATGAAAATGAGCTTATCAAGAATGAAACCCAACCAACTCGGAATGAAGTCACTCGGAACGTAGTGACTCGGATTGAGACAACTCATGAACCCGCTCGAGAATGATGAAGGACAAACTGATGAACAAGTTCACTAAGAACAAACTTTTGAAGATCAACCAATTCAGCCGACGGATCCGGTGAATCGGAGAACAGATAGAGCATTTAAGTATGCTTCTAGTCATCCACTAGAAAACATATTATCCGATATTAACGAGTGGGGTAAGAACTCATTCCTCTCTTCGAGAATCTATGTTCATTCACTGCATTCATTTCATTAACTAAACCAAAAAATGAACTAGAGGCCCTAAATGAACTCGAATAGGTAAAGGCCATGCAAGAGGAACTCAATCAATCCGAATGAAACAAAGTCCGGACTCGACCAAACGACCTTCCGACCACCCAGTCGTAGGAACCAAATGGGTCTTGAAGAACAAACTGGATGAAGGTGGGTTGGTAGTCGAAACAAGGCTAGACTTGTGGCTCAACGTTACAATCGGGAAGAAGGGATTGATTGTGGGGAAACCTTTGCACCTGTTGCGAGATTGAAGCCATTAGAATTTTGTTAGCATTTGCATTTAGCATGAATATCAAGTTATATCAAATGGATGTTAAGCGTGCTTTTCTCAATGGTTCTATCGAAGAGGAAGTCTATGTTGAGTAGCCCCTAGATTTGAAAACTTAGAATTTCCAAATCATGTTTTCAAACTTCAAAAAGCTCTTTATGGTCTTAAACAAGCTCCTAGAGCTTAGTATGAAAGACTAAGCAATTTCTTGGTTCAAAATGATTTTAGAAGAGGTCAGATTGACAAGACTCTCTTTATAAAAACCAAGGGGAAAGATTTCCTTATCGCTCGGATATACGTTGATGATATAATTTTTGGAGCTACTAATGAAATTACGTAGTCGAGATTTTTGTGTTAATGAGACAGGAATTTCAAATGAGCATGATGGGAGAACTCAATTTCTTCCTTGGTCTACAAATCAAGCAAGACAAAAATGGAATCTATGTCCATCAATCAAAGTACACCAAGGAGCTGCTGAAAAAGTATAAACTTCAAGATGTGAAACATGCAGTAACCCCTATGAGCGGTAGCTTGAAAGCTGGACTCGGACGATAAAGGTAAAGCAATAGATTAGAAACTCTATCGAGGTATGATTGGATCTTTGCTATATCTTACTTCCAGATGAGACCAGATATAATGTTTAGTGTCTGTCTATGCACAAGATTCCAAGCTAATCTAAAAGAATCACATCTCACTGCGGTGAAGAGAATATTCGAGATATCTTGCAGGGACTCGGAATTTAGGTCTATGGTACTCTAGGGATTTAGAACCGACTCTCACTTGGATGCTCATATGCTGATTACGCTGGATACAAAGTTGATGGAAAGAGCACTTCGGGGCGTGCCAATTTCTAGGTCAACCCTTAATATCTTGGCACTCAAAGAAGCAAAACTCACTAGCTATATCAACTGCCAAAGCTGAGTATATTGCAGCTGGAGCATGTTGTGATCAGATTTTGTGGTTAAAGCAACACTTGAGAGATCTTGGACTTTCTTTCAAATCCGTGCCGATCAAGTGTGATAATCGAAGTGCAATCGGCGTCACAAAAATCCGGTTCGGCACTCAAAAATGAAACACATTGAGGTCAAGTATCATTTCCTAAGAGACCATTCCGAGAAAGGTGATATTGAACTCGAATTCATTCCTACAAATCTTCAATTAGCTGATATCTTTACTAAGCCACTTAGTAAGGATCGGTTTTGCTTCATTAAGAATGAGCTTGGTATGTTAAATGCATAATTATGTGTTTTCTATGTGAAAATCTCATTGCATGATTATGTGTTATGTGTTTACAATTCATTAATAACAATTAATTCAGTTGATTCAATGATACGGAGCCGATAGTTATTATTTATTTCCAACTTCGAGTCACTCGAAAGCAGAGTGAGTCGGACTCGAGACTTTGAGAAAAAGTGACATCAAACTTCGAAATCATCTCTAGACAAGTGGAGAATTTCGGAATTCTTTTCAAAATCTTTCTTTTCTCTCTCTCTCGCGCGTGCCATGATCGGACAACTAGCCGTTGGGAAACAAACCCCTAGAATACTAACCGTTGAAGAAGAGAACAGTCACACCGGTGCGAGGTGGCTGGTGAAAGAGATGAGTCGAACGGATGTCGAAGGACGTTTATTTTTCTTATAAATAGCTCCTATTCTCCTTCATTTCTTTACTTTACTCCTCGCGTACTCTCTCTCTCTCTCAATCAACTCCTCGTGAACAAGCACTCTGTGATTAAAGCGACACTCGGTGTTCTCAAGCTTCGTGCAAAACATCCCAAGTAAGCTCTGTTTCTGTCAATCTTATTCTTCTTCTACTTTTTCCTTTTATCTTTCACTCTCTTCGAGACTTCTTCTCTTCTACTCTCTCTCAAGCTTACCTACTCTGTCTTTTCACATCAAAATACCAAAATGAGGTTCTCACCCTGACTTTCTTGGCTTTGCCACAAAGAAACCCCGTACAAAAAGCCAACAAGGCCCCTCAAATTCAAAACTCGTTGTCACCCGGCACCTTGCGTCTGGATGATAAATTCTTCCCAACCACAAAAGTTTTGTGGTTGCCTCACATACAATCAACCGGGGTGTATAACTTTCTTTGCTTCAACGAGTTCATCTATCCCGAACTCGTTTCTAAGTTCTACACTCATCTTTCCAGCTTCGAAGGTATTCTCACCTCCGAGTGTTCGGGACGTTACGGTCCGAATTAATACTTCTTTTCTCCATCAACTGTTCAAAGTCTCTTCCCTCTTCTTGAACAGCAACCTAATTCCTTTCAATGAGGTCGCTGACGACTTCTTTGAAAAGTATGCAAAAGAGTTCCCTGGATCACGCAAAAATTTTTACGTGACTCGGATAAAGTCACAAGCTCGTCTTCTGTGTTTCTTGCTGATGAGAACTTTCTTCTCACAGCACTCTAGCAAGGAGAACCCCAACTCCAAGCACCTCAAAGCACTCTTTGATATTCTCGAGGGCTACTGAAGTAGACCTCTTTCCTGCTATTATTGAGTAAATGGCAGTTGTGCTAGCTCAAACTCACAACAAGAAGAACACTCCTCTCCCTTTCGGTGCTCTTCTCACTCTCATCTTCAAACAATTCAAAGTTCCTCTTCCCTCGAATCGACCGCAGTTTACGAGGCTGTCATTGTAGTTGGCAAAAGGAACTTCGGGGTATGGATACCAGGAAACGCAACCTGGTGTGCGGGTTCACGACTCGAGGCGAGGCCACCTTTTCCACCTCGGACTCGGAAAGACACCCCTCTTTCTCTTCTGCTCCACCTGGTAGTACCTCCACCTCGGGTGCTTCTAAAACTCGTTTCTTCTATTTTGTCCATTGCTTTCATGGAAAAAATCTCCTCTGTGGCCTCGGAGCTCAAGGACCTCCTCCGGATAGTCAAGGCTGTCTTTCGATCTATGACCATCAACTAGAAAACCGCTCAATCTCAACTCCGAGAGCAACAGGGTGTGCTCATCGAGATGAAGGCTCCAGTGAAGGAGCAGAGGGAGGCGATCGAGCTTCTTCGGTAGAGACGATCCAAAGCGGCTCGGGATCAAGAAGACTCGGGCACTTCTAAGGAATCCTCGAGCCATGCCAAGTCCTCCTTAGACGAGAGGAGAAAGTGACGAAGAAGATCAAGAAGAAGCGAGAAGAGCCCGAGGCTGATGCAACTCTTTACGAGCATGGTGAGCCGAGAAGGCCAAGGAGACCAAGAAGGACAAGGAGCAACAAGCGAGTGTCCGAGTGCTCCTAAAGCACAACCGGAAGTGATAAGCTCGGACAGCAGTCGAGTGGGTCGAAGAACCTCGCTGATCAAGGACAGTCGGCAGCAGGTCAACTCGAGCACACACCTCTAGTCGTTCGGTTCCAAGAGGACGAGCCTCCGGACGACCTAGTTCCAGGTCGACCACTCGGAACTAAGCCAATTCCGAGAGATCCATGTACTCCCTCCGCCGCGCTCAAGCACATCGTCAAGATCTTATCAGCGCCGGCGCACCACTCGTCCTTCCTCTTTAACTCAAACTAACCCATCCCCTCCTTAATTTCTTAGTCTTTTATTTATAATGTTTCATTTTTTTGTTTGTTCGGACATCAAATATGTACTTCTTGTTGTATTCATCCCATTTTTTTTGTTTTTGCTTGAAAGGCAAGGGGGAGAATAGATAGAAAAAATTTGTTGTCTTGTTTAGGGGAGTTTGTCTCACCCTCTGTAAATATTGTCTTTTAATTCAATGAATTAATGCATTTCGTTACAATTTTTGGAGTTCGATGATTAATGCAAGCATTTTTGAGTTTCCATCAAATATATTTTCTTGCTTAGCATCGTCATTGAAATAAATGCATTTCATTAATAATTACTATTTATTTGGATTTATGTCTTCTCTTGCTCTGTTAACTATGAAATCTTAAGTTATTTTTTGAGCAAGTTTACAAAATCAAACTTATATCACTAACAAAGTTTTTGTCTAAGTATGGAATGCCTTTCATCAAAAGGGGAGATTGAAGACTCGGACTTTATACTTACACGTTTCGAGTTCCATCGAGGAATCGGGTATAAGACTTCATCTCTTATAGGGTTTTGACTTTAATTCACTCCATGCGCCTTAGAAACTTTTACGAGTGATATAACATTTCCTCTGAGTGTTATAGAAACTATTATGATGTTTTCGCCGACTCGGACTGACTTAGAAAGCATACCTCTACATGCCACTTCATACTCGGTTCCGAGTCACCCAACACTTAGATATATCGCATGTTCAAACACTATCTTTTCCGCGCTTAAACTCGAGTTCGACTTCATGGTTCAGGAATTACATTGTTCCAAGTCAGCATATTTAGTTTGAGCTGTGTTTAGTCTAGATCAAGTCCGTTTACTCTGATATTCTTTATCTGCCTTGATTGTCCTCTAGGCTGACTAAGATGGAATTTGAGTTTCATGGATATTAGACTCGGAAAATTCCTTTCCTTTTCGACTCGAGATAATTAGTCACTTAATTATTTTAATTATGTTATTTTCACGTGCCTAATCTTGGACCAAAGTATTTTATATACTTTGAGAACCAAATTGATTTACTTTTATAGGTTATTCAAACGAGGCTATCCTAATTTTCAATTACAAAAGTAACCGGCTTCAAAATGTCAAATCACCAGCAGACAAGGCTTTTTCCACCTCTGACCTAGCCCCGGACACTGTGTTAGGGTTGTGTGTTTCCAAAGCTGGAAATCTGTAACACCAAGCTCAACGGTAGTTTTCACATTATTTTTCAAGACACCACCGAGTGGTTTTGCGACTTCCAAAGGAGTCAAGAACCGTTGTCCAATTTTAATATCTCAACGGATATTTTTGAGTGACTCGGAAAATCCTTTACAATGATCACAAGGGACTTCTAGTGAGTAGATGGACACAACGACTAAGCTGCCTGGTCATCTATATATAGAAGCCAACTTTCAAGACTTGAAGATTGCCGAATCTATTGTTAATACACATACTTGATCGAAGTGATTGTATTCATTCTCAATCTTCTACTTACAACTCCAATTCTATATTTCATAACTTTCGAGTTGTGAGGTCTTGTACTCGATTACAAACACTTTCTTTCTTACTCTCTAAGTAAGGTCCCTTAACCGAGCTATAAGGGTTAACTCAGCTGAGTTGTCCCTAATTGTAAGGGTGATCTCGGTTAGGAAGTACTAGATCGAGATAAGGTAATTTCGAGTATAGGAAAAACTTTTAAGGAGTTGATTAAGGGAGCAACTCAGGTCAAGTCGATCTACTGTAGTTTATGGACTCAAAATAGTGGATTCGACTTCGTGCTTGGATTAGCACGGTCCGTGGTTTTTTCCCCAGGAGGGTTTCCACGTACTTTCGAGTTATTATTTTACGAGTACATTCTATACTCATACGGTTTCGGAATTCTGTTTAATCTGTTTCTTCACTACTTACTGAATTTTGAGTTTATGCATTTACGAGTGTATCCTTGCCACTCGGACTCATCGGATCCTTATTTGTTTTAATTTTCTAAGCAAGTTTCCTCATCACCCTATTCACCCCCTCTAGGGTCATTTATACTCTCCAAGAGCAAACCTTCGATCTTGAATCTCCTGGCATGTGGCGTTAACAACCACTCTCTAAGTACGAATGACCTTTCTTCTTTATCTAAGTTACCTACAAGATAAGCTAACCTTTGTCACATCCTCTTATAAACACAATAACTCCCTTTACTGAGGTCCTTTTCGAGGAAGAACACTTTTGGGAACCTAGATTTGGATAACTTTAGGTCTAGTCGATTCTAAGTCTTCCTTACGAGAAAGTGGAGTGTGTGTCTCTTTCTTTTAAAAATCTTTTCTTTTGTAAACGGGACGAGAGGGCTTTTTCTTATAAGTCTGGTCCGAGCTTAGTCTTCTTTTCATTTGTATGAATGGGACCATGCTCAGCCTTTGTAAACTTTATAGTTCTAGAATCCTTTTTGAAAAGACTAGAATAGGATTTTGATTTCTCTTCTTCATTGAAACCAAGTCCTTCTTTCCTGAAGGAGACACACCAAGAGCCTAATAACATATCAAGGTTTTCCTGACCTTGAGTGAATCTCCAAATAAGTTCTTTAGACTCATTAAGCTTTCTTTTCGGTTGCTCATTCTCTATTACGAGTGACTCGGGCACAATCTCATTTGCTTGAGTACTGGTCTTATGTTTTTCCACATTTTGTTTCGGTTTTTTCAATTCATTTTTCAAAACATTACTCTCATCGGTAAGAGACTCAATTTGTTCTTCGAATTGGAAAAAGTTAGAATTGGACTTTTCTTCCAAAGTGACAATGTATCGTGCTAGATCAACTTTTGAAAATTTGAGAAAGTATTCAACTGCCTCATCAATATCCGGAGTCCTCGTTGTTTAACTCGATTTAACTTTTGAGTCCGCAAGTGCCATAAGACACTTAGATTCATCTAAATCATCTTCTTCGGATGAGTTGTCATTATTCTAGGTAGCCATCATAGCCTTCTTTTTCTGTCCTTCTTTCTCTTGGGACAATATTTGACTATGTGCTCCTTGTTACCACATTCAAAGCAACCAGAGTTCTTAGATAAAGATAACTTTGATGGAGAATTATATTTACCTTTTATGTCCTTCTTATCTTTCTTATAGAACTCATCCTTTGGCCTCGTTTTCCCACTTCTTATATTTCATCATTCTTTTGAAGCTGCAAGCTATGATTGTCATAGTATCCTATTCTAATTATGAGGAGCTCGGACTTGCACGTTTGCTTCCTAAGGCCTTCGAGCACAATATTGCTTTTGGTGCTGACCTCGACATCCTCTTCCTCCGGATGAATCTCGCGAGTGAGTAGCTTACCAATAAGCTCATCTAGCCTTATTTGAGAGAGGTTTTGGGCTTCTTCAAAAGTTGTGACCTTAGGACCCCATCTCTTCTTTAGTAGACATCTCAGAATCATTCGGATATTTCTTCATGATAAATCTTTCTACACAAAGATTTGAGATTATTGGTAATCTTTGTGAACCGAACATACATCTAAGTGATGTTTTCTTCTCGTACCATCTTGAACAACTTATATTTATGAAGATATTAACTTATCTTTGCTCGCTTTACTTGGCCTGTTCCTTCATAGGTGTTGACAAGAGTATCCCACACTTTTTGGTTGTGTCACAAGCTAAGACCCTATTGTATTCTTCTATGCTAATGGCACACATAAGTGTGTTCACGACTTTGAAATTATTTCTGAATTTCTCGGTCTCCTTAATGGTGAACTCAGATTTGCCTTTAGGTACAAGAGTTGGATTCTCCGTCTTCATTAAAATGAAGTCGCTCGCTTGGATGATGTTCCAAACATCTTCATCATTGTCCATCAGGAAACATTCCATCTTCTTCTTCCAATGGGAAAAGTTTAACCCTTTGAACTTCGGTGGCACTGGTAGATTATCTTCCTTCCTCGAACTCTCCATTGTTCCGAGCCATCTAATCTTTACACTTTTGAATGGTGAGATCCTCTTGAAAGGCTATGCTCGATACTAATTGAAGGTTTGCTCGTGGAGAGTCTAAGTCACCCTAGAGGGGCGGGGTGACTAAGGTAATGGAGAAAATTAAACAATTTTTGCAACAAATGAGCTAAACACCAGATTCTCGGTCTAGATTGGACATAGAAAAGTGGTAACATAGATTTACATAGAAAGCCTCATGGGGCGAGAAAACCACGGACGAGTGCTAGTCCAAGCACCAATTGAAATCCATTATTTTGAATCACAAAATACAAGGATCGACTCTACTGAATTGCTCCTTTAAACAATTCCCTACAATGTTTTCCTAGTCTTAGAAGTTCCCTTATCCGATTTAGTACTTCTGATCGAGGTAACCTTTATAATCGGGGATAAGCGAGCTGAGTTAACCCTTACAACTCGGTCAAGGGACCTTACTTAGAAAGTAAAAAGAGAATGTGACTCATTATAAGACTTTCTTTACAACTTAGAAAATATTAAATACGGACTTGGAGTTGTAATTAAAAGATTGAAGATTGAACTTCACGCTCCCCATTGGCATTGATTATATCTTGAGCATTACCTTGTATGGATTTTAGCCAAGAAACTAGTAGCCTATCGTTACTCCACTTTTGGTGAACTCATGGCGAAAATAACTCACCATTTTACTATTGGAACTGCCATCAAACTAACCCTTGCAATAGTAGATGAAGGTTTGCTCTTAGAGAGTCTTAGTCACTCTAAAGGGGGTGAATAAAGTGATGAAGGAATTTTAACAAACTTAGAAGATTTAAGCTTGAAAAGAATAATCAAGACAATCCGAGTCTAGATTGGGCTCGGAAAAGTGTAAACTCACATATACATGAAAACCCTCCTGGAGTAGAAAACCATAGACAGTGTTAATCCGAGCACCAAGTCAAATCCAGTCTTTTGAATCCGCAAAATACAGCAGATCGACTCAACAAGAATTGCTGCCTTAAACAATTCCTTACGAGTTTTCATAGACTCAAAAGTTCCGTTATCCGATCTAGTACTTCCTAACTGAAATAAGCTTTATAGATAGAAACAATTCAGGTGAGTTAACCCTTATAGCTCGGTCAAGGGACCTTACTCAGAAAGTAAGAAGTATATGTGATTGATTACAAGACTTTACAACTCCAAAAGTATGAATTACAAGCTAAGAGTTGTAAATAGAAGATTGAGTATGAACACAATGACTTTTTCTTAAGTAATGTGTTTCAACAATAATTCCAACCATCTTCAAGTCTTGAGAGATGGCTTCTATTTATAGGTGACTAAGCAGATTAGCCGTTGTGACTAATTTTTGAATAGAAGTCCTTTGTAACCGTTGTAACGGTTTTCTAAGTCGCTTAGAAAAGATTCGTTGAGCTGTGAACGTTGTGCAACGGCTCTTGACTCCTAAGGGTGCTCCAATCAACTGGTGTTGTCTCGAAAAGTAGGGTGGAAACCATCGTTGAGCTGAGCGTTGAAGTTTCTAGTTTTGGAAACGGACAACCACGACACGGCGTCGAGCCTTGTTCGGGAGTAGGAAAACCTTGTCTGTCGGTGATTGACGACTTGAAGCCGGTTGCTTTTGTAATTCAAAAATAAGATAACCTCGTTTGCATAACCTACAAAAGTAAATAATTTTGGTTCTCAAAGTATAAGATACTTTGGTCCAAGATTAAGCACGAGATAATAATTTAATTAAGATAGTTAAGTGCATAATTATCTATGTCCTAGAAGAGTGGTTACGAGTCTAATATTCATTATACTCAAATTCCATAAGAGTCGAGTCCTAAGAAAGATCAAGTTATAAGAGTGAAAACATCGGAGAATACATACTTGATGCGGGCAAATAATTCTCAAACAAACGTCTTGACATAGAAAGATGAATTAATGTTGTAATTCACTTTACTTGAGAATATGCAATCAAAACTCGGATAAGAAGTGTTAGAGAGATTATTTGAACATGTGATAAATCCGAGTGGTGTCCGAGTGACTCGAAACATTAATGTGAGAATATAGACAAGAACGTGTGTTACGAGTCGGTCATAATCGAATGAAACTTAAACAGGAGTTTTTATGGTACTCGGAATGACTTGTAATAAAAACTTAAGAGGGATGAGGTTTGTACCTCGGTCTTTGGTAGTACTCCGAATGATCTAGTTTCACAATCTAAGTCTTCAATCTCCCCTTTATAATGAAAGGCATTCATACTTGGATAGAAATTTTGTTAGTAAAATAATAATGAGTTTTCATTCTTACTCATTAGAATATATCCAAATATAGAGTAATGAGTTAAGTGATTTGTACATAGAATATTTCTGCGAGCACTCATATAGCTAAGAATCATGAGTAAGTATATCGGAGCGAGATAGAGAGAAAAATAATGCGAGCTGATATATGAGAGCAAGACTAAATAATAAGAAATTCAAACTCGGAAAGAGTGAATTCGAAATCGATATGCAAAAGCTGACACTTCATTCATATATATATAGAAAGCATGGAAAATACACGAGAAAAGAGGGTGAGAAAACTCCCCTAAACAAGACAACAATTTTTCTAATATTCTCCCCTTACCTTTCGGTAAAAAAAAAACAACAAAAGGAAGAATGTATCAAGATGATACAATTGATGTCTGGACAAAAAATATGAGAAAATGAAATTAAGATGGTTGATTTGGGGCGGTCCGAGTTAAGGCGGATGAGCGTGCGGTGCTCCTGCACTTGGTGTGCTTGTGATAATGTTGAAGATCTAGGCGACGACAACACTGGTATGTTTGGAAGTGGCTCGGCTCCAAGTGGCTGACCCAAAACTAGGTCATCCAGAGGCTCATCCTCTTGGAACGTTACTAAGGGGGTGTTTCGCTGGCTTGACTGTTGCGGACCGTCCAACATTCGGCGAGGTCTTCGACTCACTCAAGCTGCTATCTAAGCTTATCGGTTCCGGTTGAGGAAGCTGCAACACCTTGTCCCTCGGCTTCTTCCTTTTCCTCTCCTTCTTCCACCTTCTCCTCTTCCTTCTCTTCCTCCTTTTTTCCTCCTCCTCCTTAGAAAGAGCTACTTCACTGCAGACTTCCTCTTCTTCTTCTTCTACTACCTCTCCATAAAGAGACTTGGCAGGGCTCGAGGACTCTTTAGACGTGTCCGAGTTGTGCTGCGTCCCGAGTGGCCGTTGATCGCCTCTCTTGGAGGAGCTTAAGCATCTCCTATTACTCCTTAACCAGATTCTTTATTTTGAGGAGGACATCTTCTTGCTCTCGAATTTGAGATTGGGTCGTTTTATGGTTGATGGTCATGTTACGAAGAACAAGTTTGAAGGAACGGAGAGTGTCCTGGAATTCTATGGACATAGAAGTGAGCTTGGCTAGCGAGTGTGGTAGACAAAGTAGAAGCTACTTTGAGAGGGGACTCGAGGTGGAAGCATCGCCGAGTGGAGGATGGAGTGAGAGGTGAGTTGGAGTCCGAGGCGGAGGGGAAGGTTGCCTCGGTTCTTAGTTGTGGATCCAAACAGCGAGGTTGGGTTTCTTGGTACCGTATCAAAGAAGCTCTTTTACGTTAACGACGATGGCAGCCTCGGACACTTCGTTTGGGTCGAGAGGAGGGAAACCTTGAATTGCTTAAAAACAAGGGTAAGAAGGGCTCAGTAAGGAATAGGGGTGGATTTCTTTTACTAAGCTGGCAAGGTGGCCATCCGCTCGATTATAGCGAGGAAACAGTGCAGTGTCGTAGCCCTCGATAATGTCGAACAAAGCTCCGAGAATCTTTTAGTTAGGATTCTCTTTGCTTGGAATGATGAGAGAAGAAAGTTCTCAATAGTAAGAAACACGGAAGTCTAGCCTCTGTCTTCATTTAAGTCATAGAAAAATTCTTACGTGACTTAGGGACTTCCTTGGCGTATTTTTCGAAGAACTCATCATCAACCTCGTTATAGGGGATAGGGTTGCTGTTGAGAAAGATAGAAGAGACTTTGAAAAGACGATGGAGGAGAGAGAGATTTATGCGTACCACGAGTGTTCGAACTCTTGAGGTGATGATCCCCTCGAGTAAGAAAGGTTCGAGTAGAACTCAAGCAACGAGTTACGGGTATATGAATTCACTAAAGGATAGAAAGTTATACACTCCGGTAGTTTTGATGTGTTTCAACAACGAAAAGGTAGTGGTTGGAAAGAACTTCTCATCCAACGTGAGATGTTGGGTGACTAGGATTTTAGAGGGGTTAGAAGGACCCTCTTGGTTCTTGATTCTAGGCTTCTTTGTTCCGGACCCTAGAAAGTCCGGAGTAGAACCTCTCTTAGGCATGGTTGAGATGTTTGAGAAGAAATAGAGTGAACTCGAAGAAACTAGAGATAGAGAGAGAGTACTAAGAGTGTTGACAACGTTGAGAGCTTAGATTGCTAAAGTACACCGAGAGTAAAGTAGCGAAATTAAGGAAAAGGGATGCTATTTATAGCGAAAGGAATGTCCTTCGATATCCGTTTTGACCCAAACTTCCAACGGTCGCCTTAGACCAGGTGCGTCTGTTCCGCTCTCCAACGGTTATAATTCCAGTGTCCGTCTCCCAATGGCTAGTTCACTAATTGATGCGCGCAGTAGAGAGAGACAAAAAGAGATATTTTTAAAGAAATTTCTGAAATTCTCCACTTATATAGAGATGATTTCGAAGTTTGAAGTCCAATTTTCTCAAAAACTTAGTCGACTCAAGCAAAGTTTACGAGTGACTCGAAAGCACAAACAGGATAATAACTGCTAGCATAGTATCACTGGGTCAATCGAACTAATTGTTATTAAGACAAAGAAAGTGAACATGTAACACATAATCATGCAAGATAATTTCACTTAGAAGAACACATAATCATGCATTTATTATGCCAAGTTTATTCCTAATAAAACAAAATTGGTCCTCACTAAGTGGCTTAGTCAAGATATTAGCTAATTCAAATTTTATAGGAATGAATTCAAGTTCAATATCACCTTTCTCAAAATGGTCTCTCAAAAAATGATACTTGACCTCAATATACTTTGTCTTTGAGTGTTGGACAGGATTCTTAGCGATGCTGATTACACTCGATTGTCACACTTGATTGGAATTGATTTGAATGACAGTCCAAGGTCTTTTAAGTGTTTCTTGATCCATAGAATCCGAGCACGAGGATGCTCCAACTACAATGTACTCAGCTTCGGCAGTTGATAGAGCAACCGAGTTACGCTTCTTCAAGTGCCAAGATATAAGGGATTGACCTAGAAACCGGCATGCTCCTGAGGTGCTCTCTCTATCAACCTTGTATTCAGCATAATCAGCATCCGAGTATCCAGGTGAGGGTCGAGTTTGAGTCTCTTGAGAAGCTGTGGACCTAGATTTTGAGTCCTTGGATGATATCTAAAAATTATCTTCACCGCAGTGAGATGAGATTCTTTTAGATTAGCTTGGAATCTTGCACATGGACATACACTAAACATAATGTCCGGCCTATTGGATGTAAGATATAGCACAGATCCAATCATATCTCGATAGAGTTTCGATCTACCTGCTTTACCTTTTTCATCTTAGTCCAGTTTCATGCTACTACTCATTGGTGTTGTTGCATGTTTTGCATCTTGAAGTTTGTACTTTTTCAGCAATTCCTTGGTATACTTAGATTGATGGACATAGATGCCATCCTTTTCTTGTTTGATTTGTAGACCAAGAAACAAATTGAGCTCTCCCATCATGCTCTTTTGCAATTCCTTTCTCATTAAATCAGAAAAATGTCGACAGAGATTTTCATTAGTAGCTCCAAAAATGATATCATCAACATAAATCGAACAATAGGAAATTGTTTCCCCTTGGTTTTTATGAAAAGGGTTTTGTTAATCTAACCTCTTTTAAAATCATTTTCAACCAAGAAACTACTCAGTCTTTCATACCAAGCTTTAGGAGCTTGTTTAAGACCATAAAGAGCCTTTTGCAACTTGAAAATATGATTTGGAAATTCTAACTTTTCAAATCCAGGGGTTGCTCAACATAGACTTCCTCTTGACTAAAACCATTCGAAAAGCACATTTAACATCCATTTGATACAATTTAATATTCATGCTTGATGCAAATGCCAATAGGATTCTAATTGCTTCAATCCTATCAACTGGTGCAAAGGTTTCCCCACAATTCAATTAATGGACGGACCTTAAAAAGGGAAAGGTAAATTTGACTTTTGGCAAAAATGCACAAATTGGATCGACTCTAGAAGGTTTATTATTGTATTTTATTTTTGCATCGATGTGAGGATTATTTGGTGAACTTGGCTAAACTGCTAAAGAGTAAAGGAAGAGGATTAAATACTAAAAGCAACCACATTCGTTTAAGCATGCAAATGAAGGAAAGGTACCACCTTAAAACCAAGGTTCTACAGATCAAATGAGGGATGAGTCTAGGTCGGATACATGGTGGCTCATAGTCTGAAAATTTAGTCCTCCATTGAGTGCATGACAGGAACATGAATAATCGGTGCCTCCTTGAAACATAGGCACCATTAGGTCCACAACAAACTCGGGAATCCCCAAAGGAACGGGAAGATGCAAAGGAAGAAGACCCAATCCTTAAGCAACTCCAAAAATTAAAAGATGACATTTATATTTGGCCATTAATATCTGCTTCCTAGAAACATAGGCAAGCTTTAATTGATGCACTCAGTAAGATTGAAGTTTCTCCCGAAACCACGCTAGAGGAAGTAGTAGGATTGGTTAACGAGTGGGGATGGAACCATTACTTTTTATCGAAGGATCTCCCGGAAGAAGGTGTTACACACAACATTGCCTTTTATTTAATTGTAACTTGCATTACCAAGTTTGTTCCCTAAACCTTGGCGGACAACGGATCGGCGGTTAACGTGTGTCCCCGGCGAACTGCTAAGAGGTTAGGAATTAGGGACCAACAACTCTCTAAGCAAAGGGTTCATCTCCGAGCATATGATAATTCTAGAAGAATAGTCCTAGGAATAATGACCTTACAATCAATATAGGGCTAATAAAGAGGAACATTGAATTCCAAGTCTTAGATATCTCGGCTACTTTCAATCCGCTTCTAGGACGCCCTTGGTTGTAAGATCATCGAGAAGTGCCCTCTACACTCGGATCAAAAGGTCAAAATGATCATAAAAGGTCAGGTCGTAGCTGTTGACGAGGGATAATCATTGTACTACTATCACTTTAAAAGAGTCCGTAGTGGAGATCGAGCACGATGCTAATGATGAAGAATTCTACGGAGTTGAAAACGTCGTTGCCTTAGAAAGGGAAGAAGCACCTTTACCTTCAACCCTTATGGCAACCCTCGTTCCCAATCAATGCTTAGGAAGAAGGGGAATTTTCCAAGTCTTGTAGTAGGCCGAATGGGATACCACCCTTTCATTCCATACCTTAAACCCACTAACAACTACATCTTAGGGCTTGGCTATCGACCTACTTGCTAAGGAAATAGCTCAAGCCAAGTGGAAAGTCTAGGTAAAGAGGACTGCACCACACACGATCTGTTCTATTAAGCTCTTTCCTTATACCCTAAATGGACAATTTCTAAGAGGAGTTAATTTCCCTTATTATGGTTTTCTTGAGCCCTATTACATTAAGGAGAAGAGTATCCTAGTACCAAGTCTGGAAATCATTAATGACTACTATATTTTGGAAGAGGACAATCTATATCGATTGGACCAATATCATTAGAAACAACCTTTTCGGCCTTCTATTCGGTCAAGAGAGTAATCTCGCGGGAACTCTTTCTCAGTACTATCACGAGCTATACCGCATCCACAGTTCGATCCGTCCAGGTTCAACACCGATGTTGACATAGAAGGGACCAAGCATATTACTTAGATTGATGCTTGAGAGGGCAGCCTGAATTTGCTTTGTTAGCCTAAGAGCACACACTCCTTTTGAGTCTCGTGTTAGGGCTTGTATTTCTTCTTCTTCTTCGTTGTTTGTAGTTCTAATTCTATCATTTCCAATTCCGCTTCACGGTTTGATATACCTGTTTCCTCATTCAATAAAGCGTCCTTACTCCTTGCCTCCTCTTGCTCCGAATTGTTTTGCCTCTAACGATGAAGAAGAAATTACGAAAGAATTAACAAAAGCTATGGAAGATCATGAAAATCGCTCACCAATGAAGACTTAGACCTGTCATATACATCATTCTGAGTTCCATCAAGGAATCAGGTATAAGACTTAATCTCTTGTAAGGTTTTGATTAAAAGTCATTCTATCTGTTTTATAAGCTTTTACGAGTGACATAGCATCTTTTCTAAGTGTTACGAAAGTATCGCATATGTTCTCTTTTGATTCCGATCGACTCAGAAAGCATATTCTTGTTTATCATTTCACACACGATTCCGAGTCACTCGGACAACACTCGAATATATTGCATGTTTAAACACTTGTTCTATTATGCATAAACTCGGTTCTCACTTCATGATCTAAGTTTGATTGAATTACTATGTTAATTCATCTTTCCAAGTCAGCATGCTTGGTTTGAACATTAGCAATCTAGATCAAGTCTCTCTACTCGATGTTCTTTACCCGACTTGCTTGACTTCTAGATCGACTCGGATTGAATTTGAGTATAATGGATATTAGACTAAGAAAATTCCACTCTTTTAGGACTCGGATAATTATGCTCTTAATTATCTTAATTAAATTATTATCCGTGTCTAATCTTGGGCCAAAGTATTTTATACTTTGAGAACCAAATTGATTTACTTTTGTAGGCTATTCAAACGAGGCTATCCTATTTTTGAAATACAAAAGTAGCCGAGCTTCAAGACGTCAAATCACCAGCGAGATAAGGTCTGTTTGTACCTCTTATCGAAGAGTAGACACTATGTCGGGGTTGTCTGTTTCCAAAATTGGAAATTTGCAACGCTAAGCTCAACGGTGGTTTCCACCGTACTTTTTAGACACCACCAGTGGATTGGGACTTCTAATGGAGTCAAGAGTTATAGCCGAACGTTCACACCTTAACGGATATTTTCTATGTGACTAAGAAAATCCATTGTAACTGATTACAAAGGACTTCCAGTCAAGAGATAGTCACAACGGCTAATCCGCTTGGTTATCTATAAATAGAAGCCAACTCTCAAGACTTGAAAATTGTTGAACCAATTGTCAATACACATACTTAAGCAAAAGTCATTATATTTCATACTCAATCTTCTACTTACAACTCCTACTTTGTACTTAATATCTTTATAAGTTGTAAGGTCTTGTAATCGGTTTACAAACACTCATTCTTACTTTCTGAGTAAGGTCCCTTGAATGAGCTATAAGGGTTAACTCAGCTCGGTTGTCCCTAACTCGTCAAGGTTACCTCAATTAGGAAGTAATAGATCGGATAAGGAAATTTACGAGTCTAGGAAAATCTTGTAAGGAATTGTCTAAGGGAGCAATTCTGGTTGAGTCTTTCTACTCGTATTTGATGGATTCAAAATAGTGGATTTGACTTGGTGCCTGGATTAGCACTGACCGTGGTTTTCCGCCCCAAGAGGGTTTCCACGTAACTTTACGAGTTAGCACTTTTCCGAGTCCAATCTAGACTCGGACTCTCCACGGAGTCATCTCTAGTTTTATTCTTCCATTACTTGTTTAAATTTCCCCATCACCCTATTCACCCCTCTCCTCTAGGGTGACTTGGTCTCTCTAAGAGAAAAACTTCAACCAATAATAGAGGAAATAATAACAATCAATTTGAGGTCAGCTCATCAACCCTAAGAGGTTAAGATTTGAAAAACTTTGGATGCAGAAAGCGAAGCAATTCACTTCACTCCTCATAGAGTTCATCAATATGTTTGCATGGTCCTAGAAAGACATGTCGGGTATAAAGATTCAAACTCTAAATGTAAACCATTCTAAGTACAACATGAAGACTCAGGTATAAACCTCATCCCTCCTAAGTTTTCATTAAAAGTCATTCCGAGTGTTATAGAAACTCCTACATCGGTTTTCATTCGTTTCTGACTGACTTAGAAAACACATTCTTATATATCTTCTGCATTGGTGTTTCGATTCACTCGGACAACACTCGGATCTATCACATGTTCAAATAATTCCTTTAACTCTTTTTATCCGAGTTCGACTTTACATTTTAAAGCAAACTGAATTATAGTGTTAATTCCTCTTTCTAAGTCATTTTGTTTTTTGAGAATTATTTGTCCGGATCAAGTCCTTATACTCTAATTATTTGACTCTCTTTAACTTTATCTTTCTTAGGGCTGACTCGATGGAGTTTGAGTATATTGAATATTAGACTCAAGAAATTATATTATTCTAGGCCCAAGATAATTATGCACTTAATTGTCTTAATTAAATTATTATCTCGTGCTTAATCTTGGACAAAAGTATTTTATACTTTGAGAACCAAAGTTGCTTACTTTTGTAGGTTATCCAACCTAGGTTATCTCATTTTTAAAATACCAAAGTCGCCGGCTTCAAGTTATCAATCACCATCACACAAGGCTTATCTAGTTCCGAACAGGGCTCACACACTTTGTCAAGTTGTCTATTTCCAAAGCTGGAAAACTTCAACGCTAAGGTCAACGGTGGTTTCCACCTTACTTTTCATACATCGCCGGTTTACTAGAGCACCTTTAGGAGCAAAGAGTCGTTGCACAACGTTCACATCCCAATGGATCTTTTCTAAGGGACTCGGAAAAGCCGTTACAACGGCCATTAAAGATTTCGTTCGGAACCAAGACATAACGGTCACTCTGCTTGGTCATCTACAAATAGAAGCCACTTTATAAGACTTGAAGATTGCTGAATCCGTTACTAAACCTATGTCTCTTAGTGCTTGACTCATTCAATCTTCTTCTTACAACTCCAAGTCCGTACCTAATACTTTTCCGAGTTGTAAAGTCTTGTAATCAATCACATACTTTTCTACCTTTACGAGTAAGGTCCTTTGGCTGAGCTGTAAAGGTTAACTCAGCTTACTTGTCCCTAGCTGTAATCGGTTACCTTCGTTAGGAAGTACTACATCAAATAAGAGAGCTTCGACTCTAAGAAAGCATTGTTAGGAATTGTCTAAGGGAGCCATTCTAGTTGAATCGATCTGTTGTATTTTGTGGATTCAAAATAATGGATTTGACTTGGTGCTTGAACTAGCACTGTCCGTGGTTTTCTCGCCCCGGGAGGGTTTCCAAGTAATGTTGAGTGTATACTTTTCTCAGTCAAATCTAGACTCGGATTCAATTGTTTATTGTTTTCAAGCTTAAAGTTTCAAAGTTCGTTAAAATTTCCTCATCACCTATTCATCCCTCTAAGGTGACTTAGACTCTCCAAGAGCAAACCTTCAATTGGTATCGAGCCTAGCCTTTCAAAGAAGAATCTAATAGTCCAAAGGTCTAAAGATCGGATGGCTCGGAGCATCGGCGAGTTCGACGAAGGAAGATCTTCCACAAGACCACCAAAGTTCAAAGGATCAAACTTCGTGCACTCGAAGAAGCTAATGGAATGCTTTCTCTGGACAACGATGAAGATGTTTGGAACATCATCCGAGAAGGCAACTACATTCTAATGAGGACAGAAGGTACAAGATCCGTGCCTAAGGAAAAGTTCGAGTACACCAATGAAGAGTTAGAGAAGTTCGGAAAGAACTTCAAAACTATGAACATTCTTATGTGTGCTATCGGCTTAGAACCTGTCTTAACTAAAGCTAGACGAACTTATTGGGAAGTTGCTTACCCATGAAATTCACTTGGAAGAAGAGGATGTCGAGGTCAACACCAAAAAGAACATTACGTTGAAAGCCTCGGAAAGCAAAGGGGAAAGTCCGAGTTCCTCATACTCAGAATAAGATCCTATGGCCCTCAATGCCCGAGGCTTCAAGAGAATGATGAAGCACAAGAAATGGGAGAAGAGGCTAAAGGAAGAGTTCTGCAAGAAGGATAAGAAGGAAAGAAAAGGTAAATACTCTTCCCCTTCAAAGTTATCTTTAACTAAGAACTCGGTCTGTTTTGAATGTGGCAGCAAAGATCACATAGTCAAAGACTGTCCAAAGAGAAAGAAGGACAGCAAGAAGAAGAAGGCTATGATGGCCACATGGAGCGATGAAGACTCATATGAGGAAGATGAAGATTCGATGACTCAAAGTGTCTAATGGCACTAACGAGACTTAGAAGCTGAATCGAATTAGACCTTGACAACTCGGACACCGAGGAGACAAATCCTCATGAGGTAATTAAATACTTTATTAAGTTCTCTAAAGTTGATTTGGCTAAATATAATTATACTTTACAAGAAAAGTCTAATTTTAATTCTTCTCAATGCAAGGAACCACTTGAGTCTCTTACTTCGAGAGCAATTGTTTGAAAAATGAATTGGAAAAGCTGAAACTAACTTTGAAATAACTCAAGACTAGTACTCAAACTAATTAGACTGAGTCCGAGTTACACAAAAGAGAAAACAAGCATCTGAAAAGAAAGCTCAATGAGTCTCATGAGCTTGTTTTGAAGTTTACTCAAGGTCAAAAAACCTTGACATGCTTTTAGGCTCTCAATGTGTCCCATTCAAGAAAGAAGGACTTGGTTTTAATAAAGAGGAGGAATCTAGTTCCTACTAAAATATTTTCAAAAAGGATTGCAGACCTTTGAAGTTATCGGGAAGGCTGAGCATGGTCCTATTCATAAGAATCAAAGGAGAACTAAGCCGTGACCAGTTTAAAGGAGAAAACCTTCTCCACTGTTTATAAAAGAAAAGATTTTCAAAAGGAAAAGACGTGAGACTCGGTTTTCTAAAAGGAAGAGTCAGAATAAGACCAAACCCAAAGTAATTCAAATATAGGTTCCCAAGAGTCTTTTTCCTCATAAAAGGACCACGAGTAAAGGGAGTTATTGGGTTTGTTAGAGGAAGTGAGAAGGGTTACTATGTTTCGACTTGTAGGTAACTCGGAAAAGGACGAAAGGTCATTGGTACTTTAGATAGTGGATGCTCACGCCACATGTCGGGAGATTCAAGACTCTTTTACGAGTTAGAGAATTTCAAAGGAGGCAAAGTCACTTTTGGAGACGATAGTAAGGGTAAGATAGTTGGAATTGGAAAGATTGGGAAAGGAGATAACCTGGTCGACTACTGTCTATCTTGTCGAGGGATTAAAGTACAATCTAACTAGCATCTCTCACTTGTGTGACAAACGTCAAGAGGTAAGATTCACTCATACCAAATGTTATATTTATGATGCAACTACCAAAGAGACTAAGTCTGTCGGGTAAGAGGTCGGGTAATACATATACTATTCCTCTTTCTTATCCAAGTCAGAATGTATCTTGTTTAAAAGCATCATTGCATGATGATTCTTGGACATTGCATCGCATATTAAGTCATGTTAGCATGCATACTATAAAAAAGCTTGCATCTCATGATTTAGTTAGGGGTCAACCTAATTGTGCATTGAAGAAAGATAAAATTTGTGAGGCATGCACAAAAGGGAAACATGTCATATCATCTTTCAAACCTCTCAAAATCTGTTTCCACATCTAAGGTGCTTGAGCTGTTGCATATGGATTTATGTGGTGAAATCTCTGTAAAGAGTCTTAGAGCATATGGATTTATGTGGTGAAATCTCTGTAAAGAGTCTTGGAGGTAAATGATATGTACTTGTGATTGTTGATGACTACTCACGATTTACCTTGGTTTGTTTTCTCAAGAACAAAAATGAAGCTTTCAAAGAGTTTAGTAAGTCTGTGGACAAAAATTCAAGTGGAATCACATACTCGGATCGGAAGAATTCGAGCCGACCGTGGAAGGGAGTTCGATTACTCATAATTTGCAGAGTTCTATGACAAGAATGATATCGCTTACAACTTCTCGGCACCAGAACCCCTCAACGAGAATGAGGTAGTGGAGAGAAAGAATAGAAGCTGTTGAAGAAATAGGAAGAACAATGATTATTATACATGATCTACCTTACTATTTACGGGTTGAGAGCGATCGAGCACGATAAACTACACACTAAACGGATGCCTCATCGGACCCATCTTAAAGAAAACTCCATACGAGCTCTACAAGGTCAAGAAGCCTAACATTTCATACTTCGTTCACGGTAATGGTAAGGATCACTCGACCAAGTTTGATGCTCGGTCGGATGAAGGTGTCTTTCTAGGTTACTCATCTCATAGTAGAGCTTATTGCATTTATAATAAAAGAACGAACAAAGAGGAAGAAAGCATCCACGTTGTGTTTGATGAGATTAATCGGGGAAAAACAATTGAGTCAACCTTCTCGGATCCGAAACTCGGTCGAGATGAAGATGATCTTGCTGAAGCTGAGCTTAGATATAATAAAAGAAAGCAACTCAGAATGAGGCAACTCTGAATGAGGTAGCCGAGAACATCATGACTCAGATCGAACTAGCTCAAGAGTCAGCTCGGAATGGTGAAGGTCAAGCAAATGAGCAAACCCGAGCAAGCTCGGACTATCGAAGATCGGGTAGTATAACCAACAAACCTGGTGAACCAATGAATAGGTAGAGCATTCAAATATGCTTTGAGCCACCCACTGGAGAACATTTTGTCCGAGATCAATAGTGGGGTAAGAAATCGCTCTTCTTTGAAAAACCTATGTGCATTTACGGCATTCATATCATTAATCGAACACGGAAATGCACTAAAGGCCCTAAATTAACCTGAATGGATAGAGGCAATGTGAGAGAAACTTAATCAATTTTAGAGAAACCAAGTGTGGACTTCGACCAAATGACCTTTTGACCACCCGGTTGTAGGAACCAAATGGGTATTCAAGAACAAACTAGATGAGGATGGGTTGGTAGTCGAAATAACGCTAGACTTGTGGCTCAAGGTTACAATCAAGAAGAAGGGATTGATTATGGGGAAACCTTTGCACCGGTTGCTAGGACTGAAGCAATTAGAATCCTCCTGCCATTTGCATCAAGCATGAATATCAAATTATATCAAATGGATGTAAAATGTGCTTTTCTGAATGGTTTTATTTAAGAAGAAGTCTATGTTGAGCAACCCCTGGATTTGAAAACTCAGAATTTCCAAACCATGTTTTCAAATTGCAAAAGGCTCTCTATGGTCTTAAAGAAGCTCCCAAAGCTTGGTATGAAAGACCGAGTAGTTTCTTGGTTGAGAATGATTCCAAAAGGGGTTAGATTGACAAAACTCTTTTCATAAAAACCAAGGCGAGAGATTTCCTTATTGCTTGGATTTATGTTGATGATATATTTTTGGAGCTACTAAAGGAAATCTCTGTCAAGAATTTTCTAAGTTGATAAGACTGGAATTCTAAACGAGTGTGATGGGAGAGCTCAATTTCTTTCTTGGTCTACAAATCGGACAAGACAAAGATAGGATTTATGTCCATCAATTAAAGTATACCAATGAATTACCGAAGAAGTACAAGCTTCAAGATGCAAAACATGCAGCAACACTCATGAGCGAGCAACATGAAACTAGACTCGGACGAGAAAGTAAAGTAATCGATCGGAAACTCTATACAAGTATGACTGGTTCTCTTCTATATCTCACATCAAGTAGGCCGGACATTATGTTTAGTGTATGTCAATCTGGAAGATTTCAAGCTAATCCAAAAGAATCACATCTCACTACGATGAAGAGAATGTTTAGATATCTTACAGGGACTCAAAATCTTGGTCTATGGTTCCGAAGAGACTAAGGTCGGGTATCATTAGATAATCACAGTGTAATCAACATCACTAAGAATCCAGTTCAGCACTCAAAGACAAAGCATATTAAGGTCAGGTATCATTTTCGAGAGACCATTCGAGAAAGGTGATATTGAACTAGAATTCATTCCCACAAAATTTCGGTTAGCTGATATTTTGACTAAGCCACTTAGTGAGGATTAGCTTTATTTTATTAGGAATGAGCTTGGAATGATTAATGCATGATTATGTAATTTTCTAAGTGAAATTGTCTTGCATGATTGTGTGTTATATGTTTTCCTTCTTTGCCTTAATAACAACCTCGTAGAGTTTTACGAGTCACTCGGAAATCATACCGTGTCGGACTCGGCTTTTGAGCTAATAGGACATCAAACTTCGAAATCATCTCCGGATTAGTGGAGAATTTCATAAATTTCTTTTAAAATTTTGCTTTCTCTCTCTATACCGCGCACATCGATCAAAGAACTAGCCGTTGGGAGAAAGTCACAGGAATTGTAACCGTTGGAGAGCAGAAACATCACACTGTCCGAGATATCCGTTTGAAGTTCAAGTCGGACTAAATATTGAAGGACATTCCTTTCTGCTATAAATAGCATCCCTTTACCTTCATTTCACTACTTTACTCTCGGCTCACTTACTCTCTCGCATACCTGCTCTCCCTCTCAAAGCTCTCAGTACTCACTCTTTCATTGTCTCTCTCTCTCTGTTTCGAGGTTACTCTCTCTCTCTCTCTCTCTCTCTCTCAAATCTTCAGCCATGCCTAAAAGAGGTTCAACCCAAGATTTTCTAGGGTCTACGATGAAGAATCCCCACACCAAACAAACACAAGAGGGTGCCTTTAACCCCTCGAAAGTGTTCGTTACCCAAGACCTTACGTTGGATGACAAGTTCTTCCTAACCACATTGTTTTCATGGTTGCCTCACATCAAAACCACTGGAGTCTACAACTTTCTGTGGTTCAATGAGTTCATCTACCTAGAACTCATAGTAGAGTTCTACTCTAACCTATCTTACTACGAGGGAGTCATTACCTCACGAGTCCGAGACACGTGCTGTTCACATCAACCTCTTCCTCCTTCATCGAATTTTCAAAGTCTCCTCTCTCTTCTTGAACTGCAATCCCATCCCTTTCAATGAGATTACGGATGAGTTTTTGAGAAATATGCTAAAGAGGTCCCTCAATCACGAAAAAATTTCTCAGTGACTCAAATGAAGACTAAGGCCAGATCGCTTTGCTTTCTTCTAATAAAAAGCTTCTTGTCTCATCACTTCAAGCAAAGAGAATCCCAATTCTAAGATTCTCAAAGCTCGTTTGATATCCTCGAGGGATACGATGTAGACCTCTTCCCGGCCATCCTTGAGTAAATGGCTACTGTGCCAACTCAATCTAAGAAATCATCTCCCTTCCCTTCGGAGCCTTTCTAACTCGTTGTCTTTAAATAGTTTAAGCTTCCTCTCCGTCGGACCCAAACGTGTGTCCGAGGCCGCCATTGTAGTAGGCGGGATGGAACTTACGGGATACGGGTACTAGGAAATCAAGCCTTGTGTCCGGGTCCATAGATCAAAATTAAAGCCCCCTTCACCTCTTTCTCGGACTCATACTCGGACTCCCCTATCTCTCCCTCCTCCACCTAGTGGTGCATCCACCTCGAGAACCATCTTCTACAACAACGGCTTCTTTTTCTACGGTCTTGATAGAAAAACTCTCCTCGATGAACGAAGAATTTTAGGGTACTCTCTGTCCCATCAAAAATGTCATTCAAAGTCTAGTCATAAACCGGATGATGCCTTAGTTTGAGATTCGGGAGCACAGGATCTACTCCTCAAGATGAAGGGCCTAATCAAGGAGCAATAAGAGCAACTTTAGCTCCTCTAAGAAAAGAGATCTAAGGTCTGCTCAAGACCCGAAAGCTCGAAACTTCTCAGGAGTCCTCAAGCCCTGCTAAGTGCCCCTTCGTCGAGGAAGAAGAAGAAGAAGTTGCGGTGAAGCGACTTAGCCTGAGGAGAAAGAGGAATAGAAAGAGGAAGAAAAAGAAGAGGAGAAGGAGGAACAAGAAAATAAGGAGGAAGCCACTCAGCGAAAGGGACAAGGTGTTGAAGTCCTTGAAGTGGACCTGATCGGCTTAGACAGCGGTCCGAGTAGGTCGGAAGACCCTGCGGACATTGGTCGGTCTAAAGTGGTCAAAACGAAGAGGCATCTCCCTCCACGGTATTCTAGGAGGATGAGCCAGAGGTTAACATAGTTGTGGGTTAGCCAACCGGAACCGAGCCATTGCAAGACATCCTGGTGCTACCACCGCCACGGTCTTCCACGTCATAACAAGCCTACTATCACCGGTGTCTTGCTCGTTCCTCTACCTCAACACCACTAGCACCCCCTCTTAATTTCTTTTCCTTAGATCTGTTTTTTTTTTTCCTTTGACCAACGTCAACTGTATCTTTTTATGTTTTCTTCTCTGTTTTTGATGAAATGCAAGGGGAGAAAAATAGAAAAATTGATGTTGTTATGTTTAGGGGAGCTTACCCTATTTTTGTCTTTTTTTCGTGTATATATGAATAAATTTTCTTTCTTCGAGAAAAATCATTTCGAGTTAACTCTTTATGAGTTTGATTTCTCTTTTATTTCTTTTATGCTCCGATATATTTGTTCATTTTTCGCTAAATGTGTTATTTGCATAAATGTTATAAGTAGTGACAATATCTCGCAATACCATTTCGAGTATGAAATACTTAACTCACTACTTCTTATTCGATATGTTCTACTCGAGTAAGCATATTTTACACTAACGAGTTTCTATCTTAGTGTCGAATGCCTTTCATAAAAAATAGGGAGATTGAAGACTTAGACTCTAAATTTAAACCATTTTGAGTACTACATGATGTCTCGAGTCTAAACCTCATCCTTCATAAGTTTTTATTACAAGTCATTCGAGTGTTACAAAATTTCTGTATAAGTTTTCATTCGTTTCTAACAGACTCGGAAAACACATTCTTGTATATCTTCCGCATTGGTGTTTCGATTTAGTCGGATAGCAGATCGGATCTATCGCATGTTCAAATAATTCCTTTAACTCTTTTATCCGAGCATTGACTTTACATTTTAATACAAAGTGAATTACAATGTTAATTCCTCTTTCTAAGTCATTTTGTTTGTTTGAGAATTATTTGTCCAAATCAATTCTTTATACTCTAATTATTTTACTCTGTTTAACTTTAGTTTTATTAGGACTGACTACGATGGAATTTGAGTATATTGAATATTAGACTCGAGAAAATTCCACTCTTTTAGGCCTAAGATAATTATGAACTTAATTCTCATAATTAAATTATTATATGTGCCTAATCTTGGACCAAAGTATTTTACATATTGAGAACCAAAGTGGTTTACTTTTCTAGGTTATCCAACCGACGTTATCTCTTTTTAAAATACAAAACTAGCCGACTTCAAGCTCGTCAATCACCAGCAGACAAGGCTTATCTACTTACGGAGAGGGATCGAGACACCTTGTTAGGCTTGTTTGTTTCCAAAACTGGAAAACATCAACGCTATGCTGAATGGTGGTTTCCACCTTTCTTTCGGACATCACCAGTTGACTAGAGCACCTTTATGAGCCAAGAGCCGTTGTACAACGTTCACATCCCAACGGATCTTTTACGAGGGACTCGGAAGAGCCGTTACAACGGCCGATAAAGACTTTTGTTTAGAACCAAGACACAATGGTCACTCTGCTTGGTCATCTATAAATAGCAACCACTTGACAAGACTTGAAGATTGTTGAATCCATTACTGAAACCATATCTCTTGGTGCTTTACTTATTCAATCTTCTTCGACAACTCCAAGTCTCGTACTTAATACTTTTCCGAGTTGTAAAGTCTTGTAATCATTCAAATACTTTTCTTACGTTACGAGTAAGGTTCCTTGGCTGAGCTATAAGGGTAACTCAGCTCGGTTGTCCCCAGCTGTAAAGGTTACCTCGGTTAGGAAGTAGTAAATCAGGTAAGGGAATTTATGAGTCTAGAAAAACATTGTTAGGAATTGTCTAAGGCAGCCATTACGGTTGAGTCAGCCCGTTGTGTTTTATGGATTCAAAATAATGGATTTGACTTGGTGCTTGAACTAGAACTATCCGTGGTTTTCTGCACCTAGGAGGGTTTCCACGTAATACTGAGTGTATACTTTTCCGAGTCAAATCTAGACTCGGATTTAGTTATTTATTATTTTCAAGCTTTATGTTTTAAAGTTTATTAAAATTTCCTCATCACCCTATTCATCCCCTCTCTAGGGTGACTTAAACTCTCCAAGAGAAAACTTTCACGGTATAGATCTAAGTATAATAGAACACAAAATTCCGCTTCATGAAGATGCTAAGCAAGTTAAGCAGAAATTGAGAAGGATGAAACTAGAATGGGCCTTAAAGATTAAGGAGCAGCTTCAGAAACAATTGGAGGTCTGGGTTTATTAAGGTAGTTCACTATCCTCATTGGGTAGCAAATATAGTTCCATTCCCAAAGAAAGAAGGCGGGGTTCACATATGCATCGACTTAGGGATTTAAACAAGGCTAGTTGTAAAGATGATTTCCTATTGCCACTTATCAATCTTCTAATAGATAAAACAGTGGGTCATGCTCTACTCTCGTTTATGGATGGTTATGCTTGGGTATCATCAAGTGAAGATGGCTGAAGAAGATATGGAAAAGACAACCTTCATCACTCAATGGGGGACTTATTGCTATGTGGTGATGGCATTTAGGCTAAAAAATGCAGGTGCAACGTATCGAGAGGACAGCCATGACACTACTGCATGATATGATCCATAAAAATGCTGAAGTATATGTAAATGATATGACCATAAAATCCAGAGATAGAGCAAGGCACTTAGCTAGCTCTGAGAAAATTCTTCCACGAGGCTCGAGAAAGTTAACATGCGCCTTAATCCTCAAAAGTGTGCCTTTGGGGTAACCTCCGATAAACTATTAGGCAATGTTGTCGAGTCTTAGAGGATTCAAAGTTGATCCATCCAAGATAAAGGCTATTAAAGAAATCCCTCCACTAAGTATGGAGAAGGAGACAAGGGGCTTCCTAGGACGTTTGCGGTATGTAAGTCGTTTCATATCAAAACTAACTATAGCCTGTCAACCCATTTTCCGAAGTCAAAGAAAGGATCCGAGCCCATTTGGGATACATAGTGCCAACAAGCATTCGAGAAGGTTAAGCAATACCTAGCTAATCGTCTAGTGTTAGTTCCACCCCAATCGGGAAACCTTTGCTTTTATATCTCACCACAACAAAAACAGCTATGGGAGCCATGTTAGCTCAGTAGGATAGAAAAGAAGAACGCGCGATCTACTATCTTAGTAAGAAGTTCCTGGCCTATGAGACTAGATGTACACCATTAGAGAAGACATCTTTGGCTTTAGTTTGGGCTACCAAGAAGCTGAAACATTACATGTTGACCCACATGATACATATAGTAGCACTCATGAATCTTATTAAGTACATACTTAAGCAACCGACTATCAATAGTAAGTTAGAGTGATGGACTGTCATGTATCGAATTCGAACTCAAGTTTGTCCCTCAAAAAGCAATCAAAGGAAGACTAGTATCAAAATTCTTGGTAGATCTACCCATGCCTGAATTGCAACCCGAACACCTTGACTTCCAAGATGAAGATATTTTATAAATAAAGGTTGACGTTATGGTAATTTACTTGATGGCGCTTCCAATTAGAAGGGCTTTGGAGTAGGTATTCTTTTAGTCTCGTCGGAGAGAGCATATACTCCCATTTTAGTTAAGCTATGCTTTGAGGTCACTAATAATGCTGCGAGTACGAAGCTTGTATCACAAGACTTGAAGCTGCAATAGAGATCAGGGTCAAGAACATCAAAGTTTTTGGTATTTCCAGTTTAATCATCAACTAAATTTCGCAAAGGTGGAAGGTACATAGTGAAGCCTTGACACCCTACCAAGCATATTTGATAGAATTATCTAAGTGCTTTGACAAGATCTCCTTCACCTGCCTTCCTAGGGACAATAATCAATTTGTGGATTCACTACCTAAGCTGGCATCCATGATCAATATTCCTGTTGGCATTCACTCAATGCATGTTCACATCGAGCGACGAAGTCATTTTGCATAAGTTTACGCCTTACAAGTATCTAATATCGACCATACCAGTTGGTATCATGATATTTATCAATACTTGGATAAGCAAGAATATCCTTTGGACTCCACCCCTAAGCCCAACGAGCCATCAAGATGTTGGCTGCATAATTCTTCCACAATCAAAGACAGGTTGTTCAAGAAAACTAATTCTAGTAGCATCTTACTTTGTGTCAATCAACATAAAGCAAACCGCATCATGGAGGAGAATGCGGACGTTATATGAATGGTAGAACATTGGTCCGGAAGGTTCGAGAGAATTGCTTAATATTGGTCAACTATGGCAGCGGATTGTCATGACTTTGTTAGAAGGTGCCATAAATATCGGTGTATGCAAACTTACAACACCAACCCCGTTATTTTTCACTACATTATCGTCGCCTTAGCCGTTTCTAGTTTGGGCAATAGACATTATTAGTAAGGTGACTCCTAAAGGAACAGGTGGTCACAAATTTGTGTTATTAGCAAGCGACTACTTCACCAAATGGGTAGAAGTAGCTTCTTATGCAACCTTGACGTTGAAACAGGTAGTAAAATTCATCACCTAGAATATTATCCGTCGTTATGGAGTGCCCACGAGCTTATAAGTGACCATGGTAGTCATTTCAAGAAGGAAGTAGTGGATTTGTTGGATAAGTGTAAAATACGACATCACAAATCTTCTCCATATGGTCTTCGAACAATAGAGCGATTGAAGCTGCCAATAAGAACAACCAGGAGAATAGTTGAGAAAATGGCGAGTTACTTATAAGGCTTAGCCGGATAAATTACATTTCACTTTGTGGGGTTATAGAACTTCCATTAGATCCTCCACTGCAGCGACGCCTTACTCTCTAGTTGATGACATGGAAGAAGTCCTTCAAGTTCGATTGCCATTCATTCTTCAAGTATAATTGCTAAGAGTTAGATTCCGGAAGCTGAGTGGGTTAAAGCACATTATGAGGAATTAGTGTTGCTTGGATGAGAGGCTCCTCAATGCATTGCATAATGTACAAATATACCGAGGCTCGTATATCTAGGGCATTCAATTCGAAGGTTAAGCCTCGCAATTTGCAAATTTGGGATTTAGTCCTTAGAGAGGTCAAAGATACAATTCAGGATCCACGATGGAAATTTAAGCCCAACTTGCGGGATCCACGATGGAAATTTTGCGAAATTCGGGTTTGGCAAGGGTGTGCGCCAGCCACGACACAATCAACGGTGGACTGGTCTAGCCGTAACTTTCTTTTTCTTTCTTTTGGTTTTCTTTGGTTCATTTGTTTGCTGGACAGTCCAACTAGAAGGTCCAATATGTATGTTGATTTTTCTTTACTATTATTATTATACCTCTAAGTCAGCAATAAAGATACAAAAGTATAGCATAACACTTGCTTTTATTCAACAAATGGTAAGCCTACTACTTACCTAAATACATAGCTACTACTTACCTAAATAAATAGCTAATAAAAGGAATTCTCCTTTTATTCTATCTTAAACTAAACATAGCTACTCCTCCAATTAAAGCATACTACTTGTAAAATAAAAAACAATTAAACATTGTTCTAAACAAGCAAAACTAATCCTCCTTTTATTCTATCTTAAACTCCTAAGAATTTCGAGTCCTAGTCCGATCATTAGAGTCAACTTCCTCATCTCGGGCACGTTCCTTTAGCTCTTGGATTGGTGGGGCTCTCCTTTCTTCAATTTCTTTAGGTTCAATTTCTTTTTGACAGCGCGTGTAGCCATCCGAGGGTTTCCTGCTTACTTGCAATAACATGGGGCTACCATGGAAATTCGTTCGGCATTAGCTTCAACTCCGTCTAAGCCAATGATCGGTTCAACAACTATTAGTGGATTTAGGGAATAGTAATACTCTAACTGTTCCACCAGAGTTAGCAAAGACGCTGGTGCAAAGTCCTTGTGACACCCGACTAGCACGAATCCCTCTATCAAGTAAGTAATTATAGCTCGCCGTCTCGGGATAATGATGGTCTCAACATAAGCATACATGTTGCGGTAATGCTTCATCAAATTGGTTAAGCTAACTCGATTCCCAATAAGGATCCACCCTAGATGCTTTTTACTCGGTTTTAGAAGATATTGTTACTTTTCATGGAGTTTTTCGAGGATTTGGGAACAATGGGTTTTGTTTGCCTAAAAGCGCCTAGTATGGCATCAAACACTTCGAGCGGGGTGAAGGCTATTTTGTGGCTAGGTGAAGGCTTTCATGTGTGTATTTGATCCATGGTTCTATGCTTGGACGTAAGAGGAGGATATTTTGCGGCTAGGTGAAGGCTTTCGTGTATGTATTTCTTGTTGCGCCGAGCGATCGTATTTATAGCGTTTTCCTTGAGTTATGCGAATCCTACTATGATTAGAATAACAAGGCACTACGATCGTAATTTCCGTTCAAGAACTTCGAGGTTATAAAAGAAGAGTTGAGCACTTACTAATTTGTTCATGATATGAGATGCATGATGGGCGTAAGAGGTGTGTAAATTCAATAGTGAGGTAAACGGATACCCACCATGGCTGCCGCTTGCTCGGCCGGAGAAAGAGAATGAAAATAGAACATGGTCGGAGGAGGATCGACCGGAACAAATGGAGGCCATGTGTTAACTTTAATTGGAGGAGTAACCCTTTCCCCAAGATACTCAATTGTCATAGACTTCCCTGATTCACGTAACCCAAAGGATGAGGATTAGGCCTATGTGAGAGAAGATCACTTTTAGGACGAAGGGACTCAAGCGTAAGACCTATAGAGACTAAGGATGCTATTATTTGGATGCACATAGAGAATGCAATGATGATATGATAAATGATTTGATTGACACGTGATCTTTAAAGAAAAGTTGCGTCCTATATGATAATGCATTTTCCTATTTGAGATGACTTTGGACTAAATATAAATTGAGAATGGTAGACTTATCTATCCTAATATGAAAAGATTTTTCTTTCTTGGCTAATGCAAATTAACTCATCTACGATGAGATGATATTATTTGGCTATTGTAAATGGGCTCACCTAATGTGAGATGATATTATTTGGCTAATGCAAATGGACTCACCTAATATGAGATGATTTTATTTCGCCAATGCAAATGGATTCACCTAATATAAGATGTTTTATTTGGCTAATGCAAATGGACTCACCTAATACGAGATGATGCAAAATGCAATGTTACAATGCAAAGGAAAATAAAAGGATCTGGACAATAAGAAAAGGGAGCTTCCGGTAAGACCCTTTTAGGAAAAAAAGCATTTTGACTTTTTGTTAAATGCATATAATGGGACCGAGTCTAGGAAATTTATTCAAGTGTATTATTTTCACCTATGCAAGGGTCTAATCAAGCACTCGCTCATGTATTCCGAATGGCTCACAAATAGAAAATTAAATCTAAAACAAACACATTCATTCAAGCATGCAAAAGAAGTGTGAGGGAAAATGTAGAAGTCCAAAACTTCTATGGCCCAAGAGTTCTAGAATCTAGATACATGGCAACACGTATTCCGAAATTTGCTCCCCTATGGGTTGCACGGAAAAGGACACCGACTAGAATTCCATGGCCTCTTAGTGAACCAAAAGGATTAGCCCAAGATGGCGTGCTACGAGGGAGGAGGTACCAGTTCCTCTACAAATCAAGCCTAGTTGGGCCCACCTATAGGAACTATTGGGAGCCTCTCTCACCGGAAAGGGTTAAATAATCGGTACAATACGGTTTTCCTAGTGGCCCAAAACAATATATAAACTAATTTAAAGGTTAAAAAATGCAGGATGTCTAATGAAAGCACATCATTAAAAACACACTACTCAAATTTTCAAGTTTCGCCCTCTTAGTAAAAAGTTTATCCCTAGTGGAGTCGCCATCTGCAGGAACAACGACCATCCCGGGGCCCTGCCGAGCTTCCCCATTCCGTGTCGGGTTTCTCATTTTTCTAAGGATTGTTTTTGAAGATGATTTTACAAAGTTGATTTTGGAATGTAGGGATGAACCTTTTATTAAGATTTTCGAATTTTATTAAATCAAGTTTAAATAAATTAAATTATATTAGAAAATAAATGACATCGGGGTTAAGATTACGTCGAGAGGCTTTAGGGCTAGATTGGTGTGAAAACACCAATCTGAACCGAAACCTCCCCGCCAACCACCTGGCATAGGCGGCAGCCTGTTCCCTGCGATGGCGAGCACCGACCATGGGCAAGGGCGGACAGAGTCAGCCTCGGCCTCTGTTTTGGTTGGCGGATCTAAAACCTTCATCCTTTTTTTTATCCTATAAATCGGATAACAAGCTGTGATGCATATTTAACATACAATAAAACATAAAATAAGGAGTCGCCAGTCGGTTTTTAAGAAGGAGAAAAGTAACAAAAATACAAAATAAAAACATTTTCTCTTCTAATCTTAGTATAGGAAAACTAAGACTAAAAGAGGCTAAAAATAACTCCATCGGTGTTGAACCGAGCATCGATTCGGAGGCCGAGGTACGAAATGTAGAGATGGTTTTGAATCTTTGAAAGGTTCTATCTGGAAATGAGATTGAATTGAGCTGATTCTTGAGAAGTGTAACTTTACATGAGAATTTGGAAATACGGTCTTTCTAGATGTCCTCTTTAATGTAAGTGTTTTGATGTTCTAGTACGAACGAGAGGACTTGGTCATGCGGTCCGACCTTAGGATACCGTGTGATCTGGTATTCCTTGACAAGTGTTCCTCCTTGACTTTAGTAGTTCCCGAGCATTCGAAAAGGCCAAATTTGGGTTGCGGTCACCCAAACTAAAAGCGTACTAGTGTCTAGACAGGTGATCCGATGCTATGAGTATAACCTTTATTCAATTAGGGAATTGAATCATGGTTTATTGTTTGAAAATGCTTCTATTCAATTAGAGAATTGAATAACTATTTGATGTTTGAAAGTAGCTTTATTCAATTAGACAATTGAATAATGGTTTGCGAAATGAGTTTGATTGAATTGTTTGAAAATCCAAAAGTTGAAAGACATCTAAAGCTGTGTTTCGATGTGGTTCAATTCATTTAGTAAGTCTGTTTTGAAATATGTGAAATAATTATTCTAGAAATATGTGAAGCACATGAGGTTTTTGAACTGGAGTTGAAAACAAGGATTGGAAGATAGAATATGATTGAGGGACTCTTCTATTAAACTACTAATACTCTATGGTTTGTATATATGCATATAAAGCGTAAATGTTGTCATTTTTGGAATAGGATTACCCACTAAGCTTCCGGTTTGCTCACCCGGTATCAATTCATTTAGTGAGCTGTTTTGAAATATGTGAAATAATTATTCTAGAAATATGTGAAGCACATGAGGTTTTTGAACTGGAGTTAAAAACAAGGATTGGAAGATAGAATATGATTGAGGGACTCTTGTATTAAACTACTAATACTCTATGGTTTGTATATATGCGTATAAAGCATAAATGTTGTCATATTTGGGATAGGATTACCCACTAAGCTTCCGGTTTGCTAACCCGGTATCTTTTTGGATTTGCAGGTACTCGTTAAGGTGACTGGCCTCGTGTCTTCTAATAGCACCATCGTCATAGATTATCCGAAACATTTTACTAAGGTTCTTCTAATAGAACGAGTCGCTAAATGTGACATATGACGACAGCTTACGTAATAGAACTGTCGTCATATGTCTTTTAGATCAACATAAAAACGCGATCCACTATTTTAAGGCCCCACTTACAACTCTCGGTCTTATCGCTTTCTACGGTTTCACTTTTCCACGAACCTCGCTCATCGGATCCGCAAATCGTTCCTCGCCGCCACCTGGACTTGCATTGGTAAGCCTCTCCTCACTCTCGCCTTCTAGATATCCTCTCTCTTAATCATTCATTTCTTTATAGTTTCCTTTCGTCTCTCGCCATGTACATCTCGGTGTCAAGCCTCTCCTCACCCTCGTTGTTGTCGGTTCTTAGGTATGAATCCGTATCGTCTCTAATTTTTCGCTTTAACTTATTTAGAAAATGTTTTATATATAGTAAAATGTTTAATGTATTTGCGTTAATATTTGAATGTTGAGAATGTGGGTAATGTTTAAGATTGTTGAAATGTTAAATCTTTTTTGAAATGTTGAATATTGAGAATGTGGGTAACATTTGTTTAGTTTATAAGTTGGAAATTCGTGAAATGTTTGAGATTTCGAGAAATGGGTTAGGAGTTTAGGATTTATAAAGTTTGAATTTCGTTAGATGTTTGAGATTTTAAGAAATGGGTTTAGGAGTTCAGGATTTGTGGTAATTATAGCAAAATATGGGAGATCAAAAGAGTGCATCCAAATTTATTTAGGATTTTAGAGAAATGGAATGATAATTTCTATATGGGTCATCCCCTAAAACCTTCTCGTAAAGATAAATTTGTATCCAAATTTGTTTATTTTGATGAGGTGATGTTGGGATGAACTCATTTATCTAATGAACGAAAATTGGTATCCAAATATCGTTCGAGTTTAGAGAAATAAAAATATAGATGGTTTAGGGTTTGAGGAAATAGAAAGATTTGTGGTTATATATTTAAGGATATAAAATGTGAAAATGTAAAAAGTTGGGAATGTATTTGGATATAGGGATCTCCCAAAATACTTGTCATAATGATAAATTTGTTATCAAATTTATTTATTTTGATGAGTTCAAGTTGGGGGTATCAAAATTTCCGATTTCCTTTTGGGTGCAAGTTTGTTGTATTATTCATGATCGTAAACGAGAGGCCTTGATATATTTTGAAGTTTATGTAATTCATAAGACAATAATGAAATTATGAATGAAATGTTGAGGCCACCCCCTTGATTTCCTTTAACAACCCAAGATCTAACAGGAATTGAAATTCTCTTGTTGTGATTAACAACGAGGTCGGTTTTACAAGAAAACACATGAAATGTACTTTCCAACATAGGTAGAAGGCCAAGGACTCACTACTACAAAAATGTTATATAGCGACGGAAACTGACATTTATTAGATAAAAGTAACTTAGCGACGGAATTAGCAACGGAAAAAAATTTCGTCGCTATTTTACTTATTAGCGACGGACCTAACGACGAAAATGAAAAAAATAACGACAGATTTATAAAATAAATTTTTTAAATTTGTAAAATATTTTTAATTAGTGACGGAATCAATCTGTCGCTAATTCCATCGCTAAATCTAATTTTTAAATTTTTATTCACTTAGCAACGGAATCAATCGGTCGCTACATCTAATATTTAATTTTTTATTAGCTACGGAATTATTCAGTCATTCATTCAAAATTTGAAAAATTTTAAATTTGCCACCTATTTTAATTGGAAAAAATATAAATTTTTTCAAATTTATAGCGATGGAAAATAACTCAAAATTTTAAAAATTTTACGTTCGCGAGCTATTAGATTTTCTCCTGTTTTGAATTGAAAAAATTGTAATTAGCGACGGACGGATTCCGTCGCAAACTAAATTTTTTAAGTAGCCCGTCGCTGATCCATCGTTATGTTGCAAATAAACGCCCTACTTCAACGAGGTTTGGCAAAACCATAAGGAGAGATAAATTGAGAATTAGAGAGAAGTGAGAGTCCGAGAGAGCAAGAGGCCACCGCTGCCACCGCCACCGCCGTACACATCACCAACTAACCACCTTTAACATCTTATAGGTATGCTTTCTCCATCCTCCCTCATTCTTGCTTGTATTTATATTTTACTTTGTTTACTATAAAATTTCATATTTTAGAGGATTTGATATAACTTATTTTGATATGCATGGTTGGAATGAAAATGAGGTAGAAGGTGAAGATAATGAGAAAGAGGAAGAAGAAGAGGAAAAGGAAGATGAAGAACATAACTTGTGTTTGTAAATAATGTAATACTCATGTGTGTTTTTTCAATAAGTTTTTATGGATGTTGGTGACTTGAAGTTGGATTATTTATGACTTTTGTGTTTGTACATGATTTTTGTTTTTGAATTAAAGTTGAATTCGATGTTGTTATGCTTGCCGAATTATTTGAATTTGTATTTTGTTCAAGATTTTTGTATTAACCACTCAAAAATACAGAAAATTGTTAATTTTTAAAAAATTGGCGATAAATCAGCGACGAAATTCTGCGATTCCATCGTTGATTTTTAGCGACGCGAAAATTAACGACATAATTTTTCCGTCGCTAATGCTGCCGTTAATTGTGAAATTACGTCGCTTCATTACGTTTTTCGTCGTTGTTTCCAGTCGCTATATGGCGATTTTCTAGTAGTGACTCAAATGGAAACAAAACGTCATGAAAAATGACTATTGTTTATGACCTTTTGTTTCCATTTGACTCCTCGACCTTCTATACCCTTATTTGTGGATCGGCCTGTATTGCACAAGTACACTTCATGTATTGTTTTGTAAAACCCACCTTGTTGTTAATCACAACAAGAGAATTCCGATTCCTATTATATCTTGCATTGTTAAAGGAAATTAAGGGGGTGACCTCAACATTTCATTCATAATTTCATTATTGTCGGATGAATTATGTAAACTTAAAAAAAATCATCTACGGTTTATGATAAATGTATAATACATCAAAGTTGGAAGCAAAAAGGAAACCATATATATATTATTATATACGTAAATAATTTTCTTACACAACGAACCGAGGGAAATATATATAGTTTAAGGACGAAAAGGGCAAAAATATATGTGTGAAAAAATAAAACCAATTGGAGAGCTATCTAGACATATGGATCTCCCCAAATACTTGTCATAAAGATAAATTTGTTATCAAATTTATTTATTTTGATGAGTTGAAGTTGGGGTTGGATTAATTTATCCAATTACCTAAATATTCGGTTTCGTTTTTGGGTGCAAATTTGTTGTATTATACATGATCGTAAACTAGAGGCCATGATTTTTTGAAGTTTACGTAATTCATAAGACAATAATGAAATATGAATGAAATGTTGAGGCCATTCATTCAATTTGCTTAAACGACCCAAGACTTAGCAAGAACTTGAATTCCTTTGTTGTGATTAACAATGAAGTTGGGTATACAAGACAAAATCTTGAGTGTACATGCAACATAAGCGGATCGGCGAAGATGGGCAGAAAGATCGAGGAGTCGAGATGGAAACAAATGGCATTTTATTTCCATTTGACGCGTCCATCCATCTGCCCTTCTTCGTTGATCGGCCTATGTTGTATTTACACTCCATGCTTTATCTTCTAAACTCAACTTCGATGTTAATTACAACAAAGGAATTCCGATTCCTGTTATGTCTTGGGTTGTTAAAGGAAATTAAAGGGGTTGCCTCAACATTTCATTCATAATTTCATTATTGTCTTATGCATTATGTAAAAACTTTAAAAAAATCATGTCTAGTTTATAATAAACATATAATACATCAAAATTGGAATTAAAAAGGAAACTATATATATATATTATTGATAATATATATGTAAACAATTCTCTTACACAACGAATAGAAGGAAGCGAGTTGTATTTATTCCGATGAGTTGAAGTGAGGGGTGGACTAATTTATCCTATAACCTGAATTCTCTTTAACAATGAGGTCGGATTCACTAGGCAAGCATAGAGTCTATGTGCACTATGGGTGGGTACACGAAGAAAGACAAAAGGGGTAAAGGATTCATCGGAGAAAAGGTGATAAACAATGGAGAATTATTATTAGTTTTCTAATTGTTTATCACCTTTTCTCCGATGAATCCTTTATCCCTTTTCCTTTCTTCGTGTACTGACCCACATTGCACATAGACTCTATGCTTGCGTAGTGAATCCGACCTCATTGTTAATAAAGACAATAAGCGTTATAGGAACTTCGGTTCTGGTTGTGTCTTAGGTTGTTAAAGTGAATTAGAGGGATGAGGGCTAGTGGCTTTATTAAGAGAGTTGGTAATACAATAATTCTTTTGACTGAATTCCTCTCTCCTTCGATCATAGCGAAAATGAGTTACTGAGCACTTCCTGCTGGTTATGAGAAATTGTGCCAACACTTCAATAGGGACTCTGCCGAGCAAGTCTGCTACGCCAATTGTTGCTCGTCCCTCGTTGCGAAGACATTATGCAACCTTTTGATTGATGATGCCATGGAGCTGGATTTTGTAGACTTTGAAGAACCTCATGCTCTCAAACAAGCTTTGTTGCGTTTGGATTGGGGACCTCCTTGGAGCTTGGGTAGAGCTCTACTTTGACCATCTTGTACTCATCGTCTGCTACCCCTGGAGAGCAAAGGCGCCACTTCAAGCATGCGCTCATCTTTTGGTCCTCCCCGGAGAGCAGTGAATCTCCATTCTAAAGGAACTTACCGATGGAGAAGGTGGAAAACCTCCCTAAGGAAAAGAAAAGGAACCTCCCCAAGAAGAAGTGAGGTTGTGCACCTCTACCCTTGTACGAACTCCAAGCAAGCAATACATAAGAGGAGCATCACTTTAGGGCATAAACTTCATCTCAATTAAGGTTAGTCCATTCATTTCGTTTTTGCATTAGCCTAAATAAATTTCATCTCAAAGTAGGTGAGTCCAATCTCGGATTTTATTTTTACATTAGCCAAAATAAATTTCATCTCAAAGTAAATGAGTCCAATCTTGCATTTCCTTTTTGCATTTAGCCAATGTCAAAGTCATCTCAAAATAGGTTAGTCCATATTTGAATTTCCTTTTTGCATTTAGCCAAAGTCAAAATCATCTAAAAATTGGTGAGTCCATATTTGCATTCCTTTTTTGCATTTAGCCAAAGCAAAATCATCCCAATTAAGGTGTCCATTCATTTTATTCGGCATTAGTCAAAATTAATTTCATCTCTAATTAGGAGTGTCTTTCATTTGCATTAGCCAAAATTAAATTCTTCTCTAATTAGTAGAGTCTTTCATTTGCATTAGCCAAAATCAAATTCATCTCCAATTGGGTAGTCTGTTTTGCATTTTCATTTTTCATTTAGCTAAAACAAATTCATTTTCCATTAGGAATAATCATCTATGCATTTTAGTTCTGCACTAGCCAAATCATAGAATCATCCTAGATTAAGTCATGCACATCGTTGTATACATTCCATTCCATTTGTTTCATATCCCTTTATGTGCATCCCAATAAAGGAGCATATCATTCTCTCTCCTCCTAGGATCGGTCTTCCTCAAGTCAAGCACTAAAGCCCAATCTCTCCTATAAGTTCTTCCATGAGCCAATCCTAAGCGTACTCTTTTGGGATACACGATAGGAAATCCTATACAAGTCAAGAATCCTGGCACAAAGCTTCTAAGAAATAAGAAATCAACTTCAACACCGAGACGTCCCACATTGGTACGTACCACACCGATACGTCTCACACATTTACTGGCAACACCGAGTGCACCACATAAGATGAAAACAAAATCCTCCTCCAAAAATGGCTAACAAGTTAGAGCAATCTTCCATCATGACCTTATTCAAGGAATGCATGTTGCAAAATTAGAAGCTAGGTTTGATACCTAGGATAATATGATCAAGTTTATATCTAAATCCATTTGTTTCATTCGCGAAGAATTGGAGAGGAAATCAAAGTCCAAAGGGAAAGAAAAAGAAAGAGAAGGATCCCACCCGAACCTCAACCCATGCCACAATCCGATCCAAGAATAGAGCGAGATAGAAAAAAATGTTCCAAGAGCCATCAATGTT
Organism: Talinum fruticosum; assembly: GCA_021018815.1. Taxonomy (NCBI): domain Eukaryota; kingdom Viridiplantae; phylum Streptophyta; class Magnoliopsida; order Caryophyllales; family Talinaceae; genus Talinum; species Talinum fruticosum. The sequence goes on along the minus strand of JAITYX010000088.1, from coordinate 326,702 downwards.
CAACCACCACTATCTAGCCCGAGGATTCACTTCAATCCCTAAAGGCAAGCTACCCCCTAAGTTTACCATGCTTAACATCAAGTTTCAAAAACCCTCACCATCAAGTGAGAAACTTTGTGGGGGCAATGACTTTGAAAAATGAATTGGAGGACACGTATCATGTCATCTTTCCATGGACATTTGACACGAGATGTCATGAAATGGTGCAATGTTGTTGACCCACACAAGGTCACAAACAAGCGAGGATCATTACGGGAGTTCCTACATCAATACTCCTACAATACTAATGTACCAGTCACACTTTGGGATCTAGAATTGATCAAGCAAGGAGACAATGAAGGCTTCACTAACTTCTTTATTCGCTGGAGGGCAACACTTCCCACATGACTAATCGTCCATCTAAGAAGGATCGGAGTTAGAATCATCATCAAGAACCTCCAACCTGCCTATCATTAGCACTCGAGGTTCTTGCCTATCGAGAACTTCAAAGCACTCGGAGATGCTGGCATGCTCATAAAAGAACAACAAGCTTTATCCGACTAGAAGATCATCCAATAAGCCCACTACTCATGAATGATACCAATAAAGGTTGCATTTCCCTTTTTCATATCTATTCTATGTCTGTTTGCTTTGTCCCTTTTCCTTATCCATTGTATTTCCTTTTCCTGTCTTTCAAAAATTTAAAAAACAAAACAAAATCAAATCATTTCCTTTTTGAACTACGAATGCTTAATTTCCGCTATTGTAGATACGTAGGAAGCCCACAAGGTGTGACCGAGATCCTAATTTTGAACCCAATTTCCAATTCCCATTTCCAATTTCCTGAATCCAAAAACACTTCTCTTTACTCCAAAAGAGTAGAAGCCCATGTGGAAAATGCATTGAACCATCAAGAAGCATGGCGATCCGATTCGAGCACCAAACCGTTAGGAGCATGGTTCACCATCAGCAGCGAGTATATCACGGTTCGCGCAACCTACCCTTCTTTGGGCTTTACTTTAGGGGTGGGGGCTAAAGTGCAATTTTTTATTTGTTTGTTAGACCTTTTCGCATCATCTTAACAAAAGAATGCATTTGTTATTAGAATAGAGTCTTGCATTCATCTCCTTTGCATGAGTAAAACTCCTAAAAGTTCAAAAGTTAAATAACAAAGCACCCTACAAGGAATTATTCAACCAAGCATCAAGTATAAAGAAGCATCAAGCATCAAGCGAGCATCAAGCATCAGATTAGTATCAAGGAGGTCATTTACACTCTGTCACCTTCAAAGAGGATCTTCTATCGACTAATCAAAGCTCACCAACTCTCCAAAATTCAAGAAGAGCTAGACACATGCACCCAAGAAGAACGTGGGGGATAAAGATCGAAAGGGTTATACAACCATAACAAGCTGCAAGAATACTAAGAAGGAGACACAAATCGTTTACCTTACAAAGGAGCTATTAAAACACAAACTAAAAGCTCAAATTTTGAATGAGGCACATAATCTCATGCAACATCATATTTTCAAGTAAGCGGACTTCGAGTTATCCAACGACCAAGTCTAGGAAGGAATTTCTACACAAAGATAAGCCTCTATCCCTATTCCGACGAAAGTCGATAGAAGTCGAGCTTCGGACCCAAGAGCGGTCAAGGTTCGGACACCACTCCGTCGAGCTTCGCCCCAGCAGCGGCCAAGGTTCGAGACACAACTCGGTCGAGCTTCGGGCCCAACAGGTGGTCAAGGTTCGGACACAACTTCGTCAAGCTTTAGGCCCAACAATGATCAAAGTTCAAACAGAGATCGGTCGAGCTTCAACCTCAATAGCGGTCAAGGTTAAGACACAACTAAGTCAAGTCTCGGACCCAAGAGCGGTTAAGGTTCGGACATCAATCCCTCCGTCGAGCTTCAAGCACAATAGCGGTCATGGTTCGGACACCACACCAAGACTTCAGGACCACTCCATGGCCAAGTCAAGGTACAACATTTGAAACATGATCCAAAACATCAATCCCTTCATCGAGCTTCGAGCACAACTATTGTTTTTCGATTTATAGGATAAAAATGATAAAGGTTTCGGATTCGCCAACTAGGCCGGAGGCTGACCCTGTCAAGCCCCGCCTCGGCCGGCGCCCGGCACCGCCAAGAACGGGCTACCACCGTGCTCGGTGGTCGCTAGGCGAGGCTTCACACCGGATCGATGTTTTCACACTAATCTAGCCCTAAGTTTCATGGCAGGACCAAAGCCGTAATTTTACTTTATTCCTTAATTAGAAAATAAGAATTATAAAAATAAAATGGTTAATAAAATCGCCATTCAAACTTTGGTCGTTCGCTTTAAATAGATTTAATAAATTCGAAAATCTTAAAAAGAGATTCATCCCTACATTCTAAAATCAACTTTCTAAAACCATATTCAAAATCAATCTTTAAAAAGGGACCCGGCACAAGTGGGAAAGCTGTACGGGCCCCAGCTAGCTGTGGTTCCTATAGGGACGACAGGAGAACGAGAGAGGTAAAACGATAGGGGCAGCGACCTAGGTTAAACGACCGAGGCTAGGGGACGAGTAGGCGCACCGAGCCTGAACCGAAATAGAGCAGGGCGAGATAGAGAGAGAGAGAGCGACCAAAGAGGGAAAAGCAGTGATAGAAAGGGGCGGAGCGAGACAGATACTGAGAATGAGAGGAAAAAAAGCAAGAAATCCAAATGAATTGACAAAACCCTAGAATTTGAGGTGGGTAGTTCATTAAATTAATGGAAATTAAAGCCTGAATGGATTTGTTGTTAAATTACTTGATTTGGTTGATTTTATTTAAATTGTTAAAATTGATGGAAATGTATAGCATGTGGATAAAAGAGGAAGAAACCGAGTAAATTAAGGGTTTTGTGGGTTCAAGTATTTGATATCGAGCCTAATGAATTTGAAGGTTTGAGTTGGTGTTAATGGAATTAGAATGTTAAATTAAGGTATATAACATGTGAATGAATTGAGAAGAATAGGTTAGATTGAGGATTTGTGGGTTTGAACATTTGATGTTTAATTATTACTTGCTTTGTGAATCCGTAGGTTTGAGTTAGTGTAAAGAAACTGGAAGTGCTAAATTTGGATGTAGAGATTAACTTTGGGATAGTAATAGGCGGATCAAGAATCACTACCTGAGTTTAGGTTACTTGAAATTGAAAATGAATTTGGTTTGTTGAAATGAAATTAAAGCTAAACATTATCCGAATTCTAGAAAAATGAGTTGTGAAGTGGAATTGAGAGTCACGAGGCTGAATATGTACATGAAATCCAATAGTGAATTGGGTGTTAATATATATTCAAGGATTAGAGTCGTGAACTAAGAATTTGGAATGGTTAACATTGAAGTGAGTTGAAAAGTGAAGACTTAGACTTTGCATGTATAACATTCCGAGTACTATAAAGGAATCAGTACGAGACTTCATCTCTTGTAAGTTTTGATTTCAAGTCATTCTAAATGCTATAGAAACTTTTTAAGTGACACAAAACCTTCTTTGAGTGTTACGAAACTATTGCATATGTTTTCATTTGTTTCGATCGACTCGAAACCGTACCCTTGCTCATCATTTAACATTAGTAGTTCCGAGTCACTCGGACAACTCTCGAGTTATCGCATGTTCAAACACTCGCTTTAACATGTTTAAACTCAAGTCCGACTCTGCATTCAAAGTTCGGGTGAATTACAACATTAATTCATCTCTTCTAGTCAGCTTGTTTTATTTGAACTATATTTGTCTAGATCAAGTACTCGTATTCTTATATTCTTTAGCTAGCTTGATCTTTCTCCAAACTCACTCGAGATGTAATTTGAGTATAATGAATATTAGACTCGGAAAATTCCATTCTTTTCGACTCGGATAATTATGCACTTAATTATCTTAATCAAATTATTATTTGTGTCTAATCTTGGACCAAAGTATTTTATACTTTGAGAACCAAAATTGATTTACTTTTGTAGGTTATTTAAACGAGGTTATCCTACTTTTGAATTACAAAAGTAACCGGCTTCAAGATGTCAAATCGCCAGCAGACAAGGATTTTTCTACTTCGATCAAGGCCCGGACACTTTGCAGGGTTGTCTGTTTCCAAAACTAGAAATCTTCAACACTAAGCTCAACGGTAGTTTCCACCTTACTTTTCGGACACCACCAGTGGATTGGGCATCCTAAGTAGGCAAGAGGTGTTGCACAACGTTCACATCTCAACGGATCTTTTCTCGGCGACTTAGAAGAACCGTTACAACGGTCACAGAGGACATCTAATTAAAAGCTAGTAACAACGGCTAAGCTGTTGGTCATCTATAAATAAAAGCCAACTCTCAAGACTTGAAGATTGCTAGAACCATTGCCAATACACATACTTAAGCAAAAGTCTTTGTATTCATATTCAATCTTCTACTTACAACTCCAACTCCGTACTTAACAGACTTTCCGAGTTGTAAGGTCTTGTAATCAGTCACAACTTTTCTTCCTACTTTCTGAGCAAAGGTCCCTTGACCGAGCTGTAAGGGTTAATTCAGCTCAGTTGTCCCTAGCTGTAAAGGTTACCTCGGTTAGGAAGTACTAGATCGAGATAATGGAACTTCTAAGTCTAAGAAAACCTTGTAAGGAATTGTCTAAGTGAGAAATTATGGTTCGATCTGTCTACTCGTATTGTGTGGATTCAAAATAGTAGATTTGACTTTGTGCTTGGATTAGCACCGACGGTGGTTTTCTGCCCCAGGAGGGTTTCCACGTAAACTCGATCGCATACTTTTACGAGTCCAATCTAGGCTCGGACAGTCTTAAAGTTTGTCTTAAACTTTAATCTTCCATTTATTCTTAAAATTTCCTCATCACCCTATTCACCCCCTCTAGGGTGACTAACTCTCTCCAAGAGCAAACCTTCAATTGCTATTAGAGCCAAAACAAGACTCATGCCCAAAGCAAAGGCCGAGTGAACCACCGAAGAGGCAGAAAAGTTCGAAAAGACTTCAAGGCCATGAACATTATGATGTGCTCCATTAGCTCCGAAGAATACAATAGAGTGTCGACTTGTGACATAGCAAAAGAAGTGTGGGACACTCTTGTCAACACATATGAAGGCACAAGCCAAGTCGGACAAGGAAAGATAAGCCAATATCATCACAAGTATGAGTTGTTCAAGATGGAGTCGAAGAAAACATCACTCATTAGGAAGCTCGGAACCTCTGGGTAGAAGGATTTCTCATGAGGAGATGTTCGAAAGATACTCGAAATCTACCCAATAGAAGATGGGGTCCGAAGGTGACAACCATTAAGGAAGGTCAAAACCTCTCTCTATCAAAGCCGGAGGTACTCATTGGGAAGCTACTCACCCATGAGATCCATCTCGGAAGAGGAGGATGCCGAGGTCGAGCACTAAGAAGAATATTGCGCTGAAGGCGTCGAAGGCAAAGAAGAAAATGCGAGTTCATCAAACTCGAAGAAGATCCCATGGGACTTATCGCTAGAGGTTTCAAAAGAATGATAAAGCACAAGAGATGGGTTAAACGGCCAAGAGAAGAGTTCTATAAGAAAGACAAGAAGGATAGAAAAGGTAAACACTCTTCCCTTTAAAATTATCTTTGACTAAGAACTTTGGTCTGTTTTGAATGTGGCAACAATGATCATATAGTCAAAGATTGTCTAAGAAGAAAAAGGGACAGAAAGAAGAAGAAGGCTATGATGGCTACATGGAGTGATGAAGATTCATCCGAAGAAGATGAAGACTCGGATGACCGAAAGTGTCTAATGGCACTATTTGACTCGAAGCTGAATCGAGTCGGACTTAGATCACTCGGACATCGAGGAAACGAATCCTCGGGAGGTGATTGAATATTTCATTAAGTTTTCCAAAATTTATTTAGCTAAATACATCTATACCTTGGAAGAGCAATCCAATTCTGATTCTTCTCAATTTAAAGAATAACTTGAGTCTATCACTTCTAAAAGCATTTCTTTGAAAAATGAATTAGAAAAAGTGAGACTTACTCCAAGAGAACTCAAGACTAGTGCTCAATCCAATGAGGCTGAGTTTGAGTCCCTCATAAGAGAAAATGAGCATCTTAAGAAAAAGTTACATGAGTCTCAAGAACTTGTTTTGAAATTTACTCAAGGTCGGAAGAACCTTGACATGCTCTTAGGGTCTTCATGTGTCTCCTTCGGAATAGAAGGACTCGGTTTTAAGAAGGAGGAGGAATCCAATTCCTACTCGAGCATTTCAAAAATGATTCCAAAGCTGTGAAGTTCAGGAAGGCTGAGCATGGTCCCATTCATAAGAATGAAATGAGGACTATGCCCGGACCAGCTTACAGGAGAAAACCTTCTCCACCGATTTATAAAAGAAAAGATTTTCAAAAGAAAGAGACACGGACTCAGTTCTCTAAAAGAAAGACTCGAGAATCGGACCAAACCCAATGTTGTTCATATCTGGGTTCCCAAGAGTCTTCTTCCTCGAAAAAGGATCGCAGTAAAGGGTATTACTGGGTTCGTTAGAGGAAGTGAGAAAGGTTACTTTGTTTCTAACTTGCAGGTGACTTAGAAAAGAACAAAAGGACATTGGTACTTGGACGGTGGATGATCACGCCACATGTCAAGAGATTTAAGACTCTTTTCCGAGTTAGAAGAATATAAGGCGAGCAAAGTCACATTCGGAGATGATATCAAGGGCAAGATAATTGGGATAAGCAAGATTGGAAAAGGAGATAATGTAATACCCAGAATTTTAAAGAAAGGCAGTTGAAAAACATAGAATTACTAAATATTATTCCCCACGACTAGGGGGTTGAGTGACTCGATTTTTTTATTTATGGCTAGACATATTACATTAGTATCCGTTTGGAGGCTGGTGTTGAATAAGTTAAATCAAGGAAATTGCCTTCCTTTTTCCTCCGAGCTAAACTGTTGGGTGATTAGGAATTGTCGTGGCCGATGTATTAAAATAAGTTAGGACGCAGCAATGTAAGAGGACGGAAGGGAAGAGTTATGGACTTGTCTTATATGGGCCGATGATTACTTAGTTGAATTATGAAGAGATGGGATAGAAACTGAAATAGGGGCTCAATAAGGATCATTAACCAACGGAATTAGGCGGTGGAAGACACGGAATTAGGCGGTGGAGCCCGAGCAGCGAGAGGAGCGAGCAGGACACGAGAGAGGAGGGAGAAAGAGAATGCGCAGGAGCCGGAGCAGAGGTCGGTTGTCGCTCGAAAAGCAAGCGACTGGTGGGCAAAGGAAAAGCAAGGGCTCGGGAAGGCTAAAAAGGGAAGAAACAGAACGAAGGAAGGAAGAGGGAAGACCGAGTGTAGAGAGAGAGAGAAAGGCAAGCGGTGCAAGGGTCGAGGAGACAAAGGGTGGTCGGCGACCACCAAAGACCTGAGGCGGCAGCGAGCGACGCAAGTGGGCCGCGAGCGAAGGGACGGAGCGAGGGACGGAAGAGAGACCTGAAACGGAGACAAACACGAGAGAGTCCATGAGATCGGGAACCGAAAGAAGGGCGACGGCGAGAGAGGAATACCGCGGCGAACGCGCAAGGGCCGGACCGAGGGAAGCGGTAACCTAAGACGCCGAACCAAAAGCAAGAGGGAGCGAGGGTCCCCGAAACCAAACACAACCGAACGCAGAATACGGATAGCAAGCAATTCAATTAATTCCAAACCCGAGGATCCCGGTGGGTAGTCTTATACTCTAAACTGTTAGTAATTTCGAAACCCAAATGGATTTGTTGTGAATGTTGAATGTGTTACGTGAATATGGAATTTGTGGTGAATGTTGAATATTTGTATTGCGAGACGGACTTAATCATTGTGTAAGATTGAAATAAGAGCCTAGAATGCATTTAAGGAATTGAGAGGGCTGAATCGCGAAGTGAAAGGAATTACTTGGGTTAAATAGTAGAATTAAATTGGGAAATTCAAAGAGATTTAATAGTTACTTAAGGTTGAATTGGAACCTGCTGATTCCGAAGAGGTTAGATTGCATAGGTCAAATAAGTAGTATTGAAGTTTTGATTAGTATTAAGGATGAACAGTTGGGACATGGATATGAATTATGAGTTAATTAAGTTTTAGAGATTCTTGAACTCGCGGTATTAAGAGCTAGTTACGAACATTGGGGAATGGTAGGTCGAAGTATAAAGAGAAGTATGAATTCGTATTCAGTAATGCGCAATTAGGACAAGTAAGTGAGAAATGGGTGATTATGAGATTAATTACGTTCGAAATTTATTTAATTCCTCAAGGTTGAACTGAGCGTGAAAATAAGCAAAGCTAACGAAGCTGAATAATGAAAAGTGATTAAGAGTTACATAACTAAGGATGGACGAGCAAGAGTTAAGTAATGAGTTCGAGACATACAACGGGAATTTGAGGCGGGGAATGGTAATGTTAAGTTGAGGAATTGGAGTAAAGGCAGGGAGTTGAGGAAAGTTGAGACGTGAGCAAACAAAGTGGATTCACGAGTAGAGACAAAGTGAGGAATGGAGGTGAAGAGAATGAATTGTGACGAATTGAAACATTAACTTAAGTGATATATGCTTGTGGTTACTGTGACTCAGAAATGGAGATTAATCATACCAAAGTGAGGGATTGAGAAAGATATAGTTGGAAAAGAGTTGAGAATGATTGCTTGCGTTGAATGGTAATTATTCGTGCTTTGTGTGATTGCTTTACGTGATACTCAAAAATAGTTTCGAAAGGAGTTTTATATTTTACGTGAATGATTCTTGAACGCAATTTCTTGAGAACCGCCTTTCGAACGTGATTATGTTTTCAAGAAGCGAGACTTGCTTGAGAAAATGAATCGATTTGAGAAACTGAATTTATAAGGGTGACACGTGATGTCATGCCTTCCTTGATACCAAATCGATTGAGAAAGTTGTGAAGTGAATGTGATGAATGAGTATGTGCAAAGAGTTTTGAATCGACAGGCTACGGATCATTTAGCATACCGAACGGTTCGAGCTGGGGACGCCCAGCTAGAAACTTCGAGGGAAGGGTTCTAATAGGGGTCCTGCAGAGGCAGGATGCCCGCCCGAGACTTCCCGAAGATAGGTCCCGAGAGCCTTTTGTCGGGGTCACACCCTGAATTAAAGAAGTGCTAGTTCGAGTCTTCGAAGGCCGGAAAAGTTGATTCAACCCCAAAAGTATGCTCATGAATGTGAAACTGTGTTTTTAAGTGATTGAAGAGTCTTGATCTTTTTCATTGCAAGAGATTTTAGTGAAAAGTATATAGATTTCTATTACACTATTATGCTTTCGCAGATTTCATTATTATGAGTATTATGTGTAAAGAATTTCCTTTTAAGGGCGTAAGACTCCGGTGAGCCCGTGGATTATTGCTCACCCCCACAAATTCCCCCTTTCGCTCCACGAGTGTTGTAGGTACACTTTCGGAGGCTTAATCGACGCTTACCATACTTTGGACTCTAGCCGACTACCGATGGTTGACTCAAGTGACTCAAGTGGCTGGCTTGCATTCTTATGTGTTTAAATGTTGTATTTGTAATTTAGTTCATATAGTTGTACCCGATGTATCGTAAACCATTTAGATTGTTTTAAGTTTTTTAGCATGATTGGTTGGACTCCGGCGTGTGGTCGTTGAGTTGTATACTCCGAGCGTATTGCTCATTGAGTTATATTATGCTTTTATGCAGGGTTTTGAGGCTTTAAGCCTATAGGTTGGTCCACATTACAAACAAAACTCTGCCGAAATTTTTGTAAAGAGCCTTGGGAGTTCCTTTAAGGAACTCGGCGATGTAATACTCCCGGGGGTGTTTTGGGATGTTACGAATAATCTGGTCGAGTCTTGTCTACCTTGTCAACGGATTGAAGTACAATTTACTTAGCATCTCTCAATTGTGTGACAAAGGTTAAGAGGTAAGATTCACTCGCGACCAAGTGCTATATTTCCGATGAAACTACCAAGGAGACTAAGCTCTCGGGTAAGAGATCGGGTAATACCAACACTATTCCTTTTTCGACCCAAGTAAGAATTTATCTTGTTTAAAAGCTTCTTTACATGATGATTCTTGGACATAGCATCGTACACTAGGTCATGTTAGCATGCACACCATTAAGAAGCTTGCATCTCATGGTTTAGTCGGAGGATTGCTTAACTATGCACTTAAGAAAGATAAAATTTGTGAAGCATGTACAAAGGGGAAACAGTCGGATCATCTTTCAAATCTCTCAAAACTATTTCCACATTCAATGTGCTTGAAATGTTGCATATGGACTTATGTGGTGAAATCCCTGTCAACAGTCTCGGAGGTAAATCATATGTGCTTGTAATTGTTGATGACTACTCACGATTTACCTGGGTTTGTTTTCTTAAGCACAAAAATGAAGCATTCAAAGAGTTCAAGCAACCTCTGCAGGAAAATTCAGGTTGAGTCTCGGACTTAGATCATGAGAATTCGAACCGACCATGGAAGAGAATTCGACAACTCGGAATTTGTAGAGTTCACGTGATAAGAATGGTATCTCCGACAACTTCTTAGCACCAAGAACTCCTCAATAAAATGGAGTAGTGGAGAGAAAGAACTAAACTCTTGAAGAAATAGGAAGGACAATGATGACTAAACATGATCTACCTTATTATTTCTAGGCTCAAGCAATCAACACAACAAAATATGCACCGAATAGATGCCTCATCGGACCCATCCTGAAGAAAACCCCATACGAGCTCTACAAAGGGAAGAAACCCAACATTTCATATTTCAAACCATTTGGATGTAAGTGTTATGTTCATAACAATGGTAAGGATCACTCGACCAAGTTTGATGCTCGATCGGATGAAGGTACTTTTCTTAGTTATTCATCTCATAGTAAAGCATATCGCATTTTCAATAAAAGAACTAACAAAGTGGAAGAAAGTATCCATGTTGTTTTTGATGAGATTGAACAGGGAAAACCAAGTGAGACAACATTCTCGGATCTAAAGCTCAGTCGAGATGATGATCTTAATGAAGATGAGATCACAAAGAGTCAAGGAAATGCCACTCGGAATGAGGTAACTCGGAATAACCTAACTCGGAATGAAACGACTCAAGAGCCAGCTCGGAATGCTGAAGGTCAATCGGATGAACAAGCTCAATCGGAACAGGACTTCGAAGACCAACAAATTTAACCTACAAATCTGGTGAACTAGAGGACGAGTTCAAGCTGTCAAATATGCTTCGAGCCACCCACTCAAAAACATCTTATCTAATATCAACAAGTGGGGTAAGAACTCATTCCTCTCTATAAAATCTATATGCATTCACTGCATTCAAATCATTAACTCGAACTTCGAAATGCACTATAGGCCCTAAATGAACCTTAATGGGTCGACGTCATAAATGAGGAACTCAATCAATTCGAAAGAAACCAAGTCCGGACTCGACCAATCGGCCTTGTGACCACCCAGTCATAGGAACCAAATGGGTTTTCAAGAACAAACTGGATGAAGGTGGGTTTGTAGTTAGAAATAAGGCTAGAATTGTGACTCACGCTTACAATCAAGAAGAAGGGATTAATTATGGGGAAAGCTTTGCACCGATTGCTAGAATTGAAGCTATTAGAATCTTATTGGCATTTCTATCAAGCATGAATATCAAACTCGTATCAAATAAATGTTAAATGTGCTTTCCTTAATGGTTTCATTGAAGAGGCGAGTCTATGTTGAGCAACCCCTGGATTTGCAAAACTCATAATTTCCAAATCATGTTTTCAAGTTGCAAAAAGCTCTTTATGGTCTTAAACAAGCTCCTAGAGCTTGGGATGAAATACTTGAGCAATTTCTTGGTTGAAAATGATTTTATAAGAGGCCAGATTCACAAGACTCTTTTTATAAAAACCCGGGGAAAGACTCATGGCTAAAGCAAAGGCCGAGTACACCACTGAAGAGGCGGAAAAGTTCATAAAGAACTTCAAGGCCGTGAACATTCCGATGTGCTCCATGAGCTCGAAGAATACAACGAGTGTCACCTTGTGACACGAGAAAAAAGTGTGTGACACTCTTGTCAACACATATGAAGGCACAAGCCAAGTCGGACAAGTGAGGATAAGCCAATATCTTCACAAGTATGAGCTATTCAAGATGGAGTCGAAGAAAACATCACTCATTGGGAAGCTCACAACATTTGGGTAGAAAGATTTCTCATGAGGAGATGTGCAGAAAGATACTCAAAAATCTATCCAAGAGAACATGGGGTTCGAAGGTGACAGCCATTGAGGAAGCTCACAACCTCTCTCTATCAAAGCCGGACGAACTTATTGGGAAGCTACTCACCTATGAGATCCATCTAGAAGAGGAGGATGCCGAGGTCGAGCACTAAGAAAAATATTGCGTTGAAGGCGTCGGAAGGCGAGAGAAGAAAATCCGAGTTCATCGGACCGAGAAGAAGATCCTATGGCACATATCGCTAGAGGCTTCAAAAGAATGATGAAGCACAAGAGATGGGTTAAACAGCCAAGAGAAGAGTTCTATAAGAAAGATAAGAAGGATAGAAAAGGTAAACACTCTTCCCCTTCAAAATTATCTTTGACTAAGAACTTTGGCTATTTTGAATGTGGCAGCAAGGATCATATAGTCAAAGATTGTCCAAGAAGAAAAAGGGACAGAAAGAAGATGAAGGCTATGATGGCTACATGGAGTGATGAAGATTCATCTGAAGAAGATGAAGACTCGGATGACTCGAAAGTGTCTAATGGCACTATCGGGCTCGGAAGCTGAATCCGAGTCGGACTCGGATAACTCGGACACCGAGGAAACGAATACTCGGGAGCTGATTGAATATTTCCTCAAGTTTTCCAAAATTTATTTAGCTAAATACATCTATACTTTGGAAGAGCAATCCAATTCGATTCTTCTCAATTTAAAGAACGACTTGAGTCTATCACTTCTTAGAGCAGTTCTTTGAAAAATGAATTAGAAAAAGTGAGACTTACTATAAGAGAACGCAAGACTAGTGCTCAATCCAATGAGACCGAGTCCGAGTCCCTCATAAGAGAAAATGAGCATCTTAAGCAAAAGATCAATGAGTCTCAAGAACTTGTTATGAAATTTACTCAAGGTCAAAAGAACCTTGACATGCTCTTAGGGTCTCAATGTGTCTCCTTCATAATAGAAGGACTCGGTTTTAAGGAGGAGGAATCCAATTCCTACTCGGAGCTTTTAAAAATGATTCCGAACTGTGAAGTTCGGGAAGGCTGAGCATGGTCCCATTCATAAGAATGAAACAAGGACTAAGTCCGGACCAGCCTACAGGAGAAAACATTCTCCACCGACTTATAAAAGAAAAGATTTTCAAAATAAAGAGACACGGACTCAGTTCTTTAAAAGAAAGACTCGGAATCGGACCAAACCCAAAGTTTTTATATCTCGGGTTCCCAAGAGTCTTCTTCCTCGGAAGAGGACCACAGTAAAGGGTATTACTTGGGTTCGTTAGAGGAAGTGAGAAAGGTTACTTTGGTTCTAACTTGCAGGTGACTTAGAAAAGAACAAAAGGACATTGGTACTTGGACGAGTGGATGCTCACACCACATGTCGGGAGACTCAAGACTCTTTTCGAGTTAGAAGAATACAAGGCGAGGCAAAGTCACATTTGGAGATGATAGCAAGGGCAAGATAATTGGGATAGGCAAGATTAGAAAAGGAGATAATTTGGTCGATCCTGTCTACCTTGTCAAGGGATTGAAGTACAATCAACTTAGCATCTCTAAATTGTGTGACAAAGGTCAAGAGGTAAGATTCACTCGGACCAACCGCTATATTTCCGATGAAACTACCAAGGAGACTAAGCTCTCGAGCAACGAGATCGGGTAATACCTACACTATTCCTCTTTCGACCCGAGTAAGAATTTATCTTGTTTAAAAGCATCTTTACATGATGATTCTTGGACATGACATTGTACACTAGGTCATGTTAGCATGCACACCATTAAGAAACTTGCATCTCATGGTTTAGTCGGAGGATTGGCTAACTGTGCATTTAAGAAAGATAAATTTGTGAAGCATGTACAAAGGGAAACAGGTCAGATCATCTTTCAAATCTCTCAAAACTGTTTCCACATCCAAAGTGCTTGAAATGTTGCATATGGACTTATGTGGTGAAATCCCTGTCAAGAGTCTCGAAGGTAAATCATATGTGCTTGTAATTGTTGATGACTACTCACGATTTACCCGGGTTTGTTTTCTTAAGCACAAAAATGAAACATTCAAAGAGTTCAACAAGCTTTGTAGGAAAATTCAGGTTGAGTCTCGGACTTAGATCAAGAGAATTCGAACCGACCATGGAAGGGAATTCGACTACTCGGAATTTGTAGAGTTCTATGATCGAGTGGTATCTCCGACAACTTATCAGCACCTGGAACTCCTCAACAAAATGGAGTAGTGGAGAGAAAGAACCGAACTCTTGAAGAAATAGGAAGGACAATGATGATCGAACATGATCTACCTTACTATTTCAGGCTCGAGCAATCAACACAACAAAAATACACTCGAATAGATGCCTCATCGGACCCATCCTAAAGAAAACTTCATACGAGCTCTACAAAGGGAAGAAACCCAACATTTCATACTTCAAACCATTTGGATGTAAGTGTTATGTTCATTAACAATGGTAAGGATCACCTGACCAAGTTTGATGCTCGGTCGGATGATGGTACTTTTCTTGGTTATTCTTCTCATAGTAAAGCATATCGCATTTTCAATAAAAGAACTAACAAAGTGGAAGAAAGTATCCACGTTGTTTTTGATGAGATTAAACATGGAAAACCAAGTGAGACAACATTCTCGGATCTAAACCTCAGCGAAGATGATGATCTTAGTGAAGATGAGATCACAAAGAGTCAAGGAAAGGCCACTCGAAGGAGGTAACTCGGAATAACCTAACTCGGAATGAAACGACTCAAGAGCCAGCTCGAATGCTGAAGGTCAATGAGATAAACAAGCTCAATCGAACGGACTTCTAAAGACTAACCAATTTAACCTACAAATCTGGTGAACCGGAGGACAGTGGAGCTGTCAAATATGCTTCTAGCCACCCACTCGAAAACATCTTGTCCGATATCAACAGTGGGGTAAGAACTCATTCTTCTCTAAAAATCTATGTGCATTCACTGCATTCATTTTATTAACTCGAACCCAGAAATGCACGACAGGCCATAAATGAACCTGAATGGGTAGACGTCATACATGAGGAACTCAATCAATTCAAAAGAAACCGTCTCGGACTCTTACCAAACGTCCTTGTGACCACCCAGTCATAGGAACCAAATGGGTTTTCAAGAACAAACTGGATGAAGGTGGGTTTATAGTCGAAATAAGGCTAGACTTATGGCTCAAGCTTACATTCAAGAAGAAGGGATTAATTGTGGGGAAACCTTTGCACCGGTTGCTAGAATTGAAGCTATTAGAATCTTATTAGCATTTCCGTCAAGCATGAATATCAAACTATATCAAATGGATGTTAAATGTGCTTTCCTTAATGGTATCATTGAAGAGGAAGTCTATGTTGAGCAACCCTCTGGATTTGAAAACTCATAATTTCCAAATCATGTTTTCAAGTTGCAAAAAGCTCTTTATGGTCTTAAACAAGCTCCTAGAGCTTGGTATGAAATACTGAGCAATTTCTTGGTTCAAAATGATTTTAGAAGAGGTCAAATTCACAAGACTCTTTTCATAAAAATGAAGAGGAAAGACTTTCTTACTACTCGGATCTATGTTGATGATATAATATTTAGAGCTACTAATGAAATTTTATGTTGAGATTTTTCCGAGTTAATGACACATGAATTTCAAATGAGGAAGATGGGAGAACTCGATTTCTTCCTCGGTCTACAAATCAAGCAAGATAAGGATGCAAAACATGCAGCAACACCTATGAGCAGCAGACATCAAACTGTACTCGGACGGAAAAGGTAAAGCAGTAGATTAGAAACTTTATCGGGGTATGATTAGATCTTTGCTATATCTTACTTCCAGTAGACCAGACCTAATGTTTAGTGTATGTCCGTGTTCATGATTTCAAGGTAATCCAAAAGAATCACATCTCACTACGGTGAAGAGATTCTTCGGATATCTTGCAGGGACTCAAAATCTAGGTTTATGGTACCCAAGAGACTCGGAACCGACTCTTGCTGGATACTCCGATGCCGACTATGTTGGGTACAAAGTTGATAGAAAAAGCACTTCGAGAGCCCGAAGTTTCGGGGTCAATCCCTTATGCTTGGGTACAAAGTTAGCATAGCTCTATGAACTGGTGAAGCTGAAAACATTGCGGTTGGAGCATGCTATGCTCATATTTTATGGATCAATAAACACTTGAAGGATCTTCAACTTTCATTCAAATCAATTCCAATCAAGTGTGACAATCAAAGTGCAATCAGCATCACTAAGAATCTAATTCAAGCACTCAAAGACAAAGCATATTGAGGTAAGGTATCATTTTCTAAGAGACCATTCCAAGAAAGGTGATATTGAACTTGATTTCAATCCTACCAAACTTCAATTAGTTGATATCTTTACTAAGCCACTTAGTGAGAATCAGTTTTTCTTTATTAGGAATGAGGTAGGCATGATTAATGCATAATTATGTGCTTTTCCGAGTAGAATTACTTTGTATGATTATGTGTTAAATGTCTCGTTTTTGTGCTTTAATAACAATTAGTTCAGTTGACCTAGTGATACTCGAGCTATAAGTTATTACTTGTTTGCAATTTCGAGACACTCGGAAACTTTATCGAGTTAGACTCAATTTTTAAGAAAAATAGACATCAAACTTCTAAAATCATCTCTAGATCAATGGAGAATTTCATAAATTTCTTTTAAAATTGAGGACTCGGATTTCACATGTACATCATTCTAAGTTCTATCAAAGAATCAGGTATATGGCTTCAGCTCTTATAAGGTTTTGATTTCAAGTCATTTTATGTGCCTTAGAAACTTTTACGAGTAATATAGCATCTTTTCGAGTGTCATAGAATCTATTGCATCCGTTTTTCATATGCTTCGATCGACTAAGAAAGCATATTCTTACATGTCTTTCTACACACTATTCCGAGTCACTCAAACAACAGTAAGAGATATCGCATGTTCAAGGACTTGTTCTATTTTGCATAAACTCATATCTCGACTTCATGTTCCAAGAATTACCTTGATAATTCATTCTTCTAAGTCAACAAATTTTGTTTGAATTTTTCTTTGTTTAAATCAAGTTTCTCTACTCTATCATTCTTTACTTGACTTGATTTTCTTTGAGACTGACTCGGATGGATTTTGAGTCTCATGGATATTAGACTCAGAAAATTCCATTCCTTTTCGACTCGGATAATTATGCACATAATTATCTTAATTAATTTATCATTTGTGTCTAATCTTGGACCAAAGTATTTTATACTTTAAGAACCAAATTGATTTACTTTAGTCGGTTATTCAAACGAGGCTATCCTAGTTTTGAATTACAAAAGTAACCGGCTTCAAAACGTCAAATCACCAGCGAGGCAAGGCTTTTTCCACTTCGACCAAGGCCCGGACAACCGTGTCGGGGTTGTCTGTTTCCAAAACCGAAAATCTGCAACACTAAGCTTAACGGTGGTTTTCACCTTACTTTTCAAGACACCACCAGGTGAATTGGTACTTCGAAGGAGTCAAGAGCCGTTGCCCAACGCTCACACTTCAATGGATATTTTCTGAGTGACTCGGAAAATGCATTACAAGGGTCACAAAGGACTTCCAGTCGGAAGATGGTCACAACGGCTAATCGCTTGGTCATCTATAAATAGAAGCCAAATCTAAAGATTTGAAGATTGCTTGAATCAACTGTCAATGAACGTACTTTGGCAAAGGTCTTTGTATTCATACTCAACCTTCTACTTACAACTCCAACTCTGTATTTAATATTCTCTCGAGTTGTAAGGTCTTGTAATATGTTACAAACACTTATTCTTACTTTCGAGTAAGGTCCCTTGACTCGAGCTGTAAGGGTTAACTTAGCTCAGCTTGTCCCTAGCTATAAAGGTTATGTCGGTTAGGAAGTACTAGATCAGATGAGGGAATTTCTGAGTCTAGGAAAAACTTGTAAGGAGTTGTCTAAGGGAGCAACTCGGTTGACTCATTCTACTCGTATTTGGTGGATTCAAAATAGTGGATTTGACTTCGTGCTTGGATTAGCACGGTCCGTGGTTTTCTACCCCAGGAGGGTTTCCACGTAACTTCTTGTTGATACTTTTCTGAGTCCAATCTAGACTTAGACATATTTAAAGTTCTGTCCAATTTGTCTCTTCATCTCGCCACTTAACTCGAGTCGGTGATTTTCGTAGTTCATTCTTTACTCACATTCTTCTCGGAGTCATATCTAGTGCCTAACTCGAGCGAATTTCCTCATCACCCTATTCACCCCCTCTAGGGTGACTTAGCTTCTCCGAGAGCAAACTTTCAAAAATTTCTCTCTGTTTCTCTCTCTCTCTCTCGCGTGCATAGATCGGAGAACTAGCCATTAGCGAGACAAGCACTCGGAATTCTAACCGTTGGACAACAGAACGGCCACATCGGTCCGAGGTGACCGTTGGAAAATTAGGTCAAAATATCGAAGGATAATTCTTTCCCAATAAATAGCATCCTTTTTCCTTCATTTCGGTACTTTACTCTCTACATACTCTCTCTCTCTCTCTCTTACTACATCTCGAGCAAGTTTACTATTTTTGAAGCACGAACCGTCTCTCTCAAGCTAAGTGAATGTAATCTCAAGTAAGCACCGTTTACTCTCATCTCTCTTTCTACTCTTTCATTTTCTTTTACTCTCTCTCTCTCTCTCTCTCTCTCTCTCTCGAGCTATCTCTCTCTCTCTCTAAAAGTTCATCTTCTCTCTTCTCTCATTCAAACATGCTGAAAAGAGGTTCCCACCTAGACTTTCTTTGTTTTACAACCAAGAAACCTTGCAAAAGAAGCCAAAAGGGTCCTTCCAACCCCTCTAAAATCATTGTCACCCGACGCCTAACATTGGATGACAAATTCTTTCCAACCACTAAGTTTCGTGGTTAAACAATATCAAAACCACAAGGGTTTATAATTTCCTTTGTTTCAGCGAGTTCATATACCCATAACTCGTTTCGAGTTTTACTCCACCCTCTCCAGCTCTAAGGGTATACTCACCTCCAAAGTTTAAGACGTTGTTGTCTATGTCAACGTCTCTCTCCTCCACCGCCTTTTTAAAGTATCTTCTCTTGTTCTCAGCAGCAACCCTATATCTTTCAACGAGGTTGCTGATGAATTCTTTGAGAAGTATGCCATAGAATTTCCTAAGTCACGCAAAAACTTCTTTGTTACTCAACTAAAGTCGAAGCCCGTCTTCGTGTTTCTTGCTGGTGAGAACCTTCTTCTCTCAAGCACTCGAGCAAAGAAAATCCTAACTCCAAGCATCTCAAAGAACTTTTTGATATCCTTGAGGGCTACGAAGTATACCTCTTTCCAGCCATAATCTAGGAGATGACCGCTATGCCAACTTAGACTCGGATTAAGAAATCCACCTCACTTCCATTCGGGGCTCTTCTCACTTTTGTTTTTAAGCTATTCAAAGTTCCTCTCCCCTCGGATCCTAACGCGGTTTCTAAGGCTACTATTATTGTTGGCGTAAAGGAACTCCTTGGGTATGGATACTAAGAGACCCAACCGGATGTCCGGGTCCATAGCTCATAACTTAGGCCATCTTTTCCGCCTCGGACTTAGACACAAACTCCTCTCTCTCTACCTCCTCCACCTGGTAGTGCCTCAACTATAGGTGTCTCTCGAGTCCTTTCTTCCGCCTTGTCCACTACCATAATGGACAAAATCTCCTCGGTGTCCACCGAACTCAAGGACACCCTTCGGTCATTAAAGACTCGTCCTCCAGTCTATCACTATCAATCAAAAGACTACTCAATCCCAAATCAAAGAGCAGCAAGATGTGCTTCTTGAGATGAAGGCAATTGTCAAGGAGCAGAAGGAGATGATAGAACTCCTCCAGAAAGGCGTTCCAAGGCTTCTCAGGACCCGATTGACTCGGACACATATAAGGAATCCTCGAGCTCGACCAAACCCTCCTCCGGAGGGGATGAAGAAGAAGAGGAGACTGCGGTTGAGGCAACTCCATATTAGGAAAAGGAGGAAGAGGAGAAGGAAGAAGCGAAGGAGCAGAGGCACAAGGTGCTCCGACCCCCAACCGGACCGATCGGCTCGGACAGTAGTCCGAGTGGGTCGAAGACCCCGCTAAAAAGGTCGAGCTAGCAGTTGTCCAGCCCGAGCAAGCACCTCCCTCGGTTGATTTCCAAGAGGATGAACCTCTGGACGACCAGTGTTCGGGTCGCCCATTCGTAGCCGAGCTTATCCCGGAGATCCCAGTGCTGCCCCCGCCTGGATCTTCAACATCATCACGCTCTTACTAGCGAAGGGGCACCGCTCGTTCCTCGCACCTCGACTCGATCGCTCCCTCCCCACCATCTTAAATTTTTTTGCTTTTCTCTTTTGTTTTTTTACCGGACATAGACATTGGTATCTTCCGATACATTCTTCCTCTGTTTGTTTTTGCTTAAAGAAAAGGGGAGAATAGGTAGATTATTTGTGTTGTCTTGTTTCATCGGGAGTTTTTCTCTCACCCTTTTGTGTATATATCTTTTCTATGTGAATATTAATGAAGTTCCTATTTCGTGCTTATCTCTTTCTCGTATAACTTTTTCCGAGTTTCAATTTATTTTCCGAGTTCATCTTGCTCTAATTTATCAACTCGGCTAATTTCATCTTGCTCCGATATAAGCTATACTCTAAGCTCGATTCACTTCATTTCTATGCGATATTTCGCTTTTAGCTCGATGCTCTTTAAGCTTAATTGCTTTGATAGAATCTAAGTTTGAATCACTATAGATAATTTATACGATTTTATCTCTATACTCGACATGTTCATTGAGAAAGAATTAAAACTCAGTGGCTCTAACACTAATAAAATTTCTATCCGAGAAAAGAATTCCTTTCATCAAAAAGGGGAGATTGAAGACTCGGACTTTGCATGTATAACATTCTCGAGTACTATCAAGGAATCAGGTATAGACTTCATCTCTTGTAAGTTTTGATTTCAAGTCATTCTAAATGCTATAGAAACTTTTTGAGTGACACGTAACCTTCTCTCGAGGGTTAAAGAAACTATTGCATAGGTTTTTATTTGTTTCTGATCGACTCAAAAGCATACCCTTGCTCATCATTTCACATTTGTAGTTCCGAGTAACCTGCACAACTATCAGATTTATGGCATGTTCAAACACTCGTTCTAACAAGTTTAAACTCAAGTCCGACTCTATATTCCAAGTTCGGGTGAATTACAGTGTTAATTCGTCTCTTCTAGTCGCCTTGTTTTTGTTTGAACTATATTTCTCTAGATTAAGTATTCTTATTGTCATATTCTTTAGCTAACTTAATCTTTCTCCAAACCGACTCAAATGGAATTTCAAGTATAATGAATATTAGATTCGTAAAATTCCATCATTTTTCTAACTCGTATAATTATGTACTTAATTATCTTAATTAAATTATTATCTCGTGTCTAATCTTGGACCAAAGTATTTTATACTTTAAGAACCAAAATTGATTTACTTTTGTAGGTTATTTAAACGAGGTTATCTTGCTTTTGAATTACAAAAGTAACCGGCTTCAAGATGTCAAATCGCCGCAGACAAGGCTTTTTCTACTTCGATCAAGGCCCGGACACTTCGTTACGGTTGTCCTGTTTCCAAAATTGGAAATCTTCAACAGTAAGCTCAATGGTGATTTCCACCTTACTTTTCGGACACCACCAAGTGGATTGGGACATCCTAAGGAGTCAAGAGCCACTATATAACGTTCACATCTCAATGGATCTTTTTCGAGCTACTTGAAGAACAAGCTACAACGGTCACAGAGGACTTCTAATCGAAGCTAGTCACAATGGCTAAGCTGCTTGGTCATCTATAAATAGAAGCCAACTCTCAAGACTTGAAGATTGCTAGAACTATTGTGAATACACATACTTAAGTAAAAGTCTTTGTATTTATATTTAATCTTCTACTTACAACTCCAACTATGTAGTTAACATCTTTCCGAGTTGTAAGGTTTTGTAATTAGTCTCAACTTTTTTCTTACTTTCTGAGTAAGGTCCCTTGACTAAGCTGTAAGGGTTAACTCAGCTCGCTTGTCCCTAGTTGTAAAGGTTACCTCAATTAGGAAGTACTAGATCGGATAAGGGAACTTCGAGTCTAGGAAAACCTTGTAAGGAATTGTCTAAGGGAGCAATTTTGATTGAGTCTATCTACTGTATTTTGTGGATTCAAAATAGTGGATTTGATTTGGTGCTTGGATTAGCACCGGCAATGGTTTTCTGCCCTAGGAGGGTTTCCACATAAACTCGAGTGCATACTTTTCCGAGTCCAATCTAGGCTTAGACAGTCTTAATGTTTGTCTTAAACTTTAATCTTCCATTTATTGGTAAAATTTCCTTATCACCCTATTCACCCCCTTCTAGGGTGACTAAGCCTCTCCAAGAGCAAACCTTCGGAAAGGATACTAGTGATTTTGGGTAGCAAATAATTACTTTGTTGAGGTCAAACTCTATGTGTTCCCGAAGCTTGTGTGTGAGAGTATAATGGATCGAAGTATGGAAGGGAATGACAATTTATGAGAATTGAAGTTTAATCAAGTGCTAAAAGTGATAAATGACTAATATCGCGTTTGGTGTGCGGTTATCTTTTAATTGAGGATTACTAGGACTCAAATGTGTATTTGAATTAGGGAGTCGCCCTATAACGAGATAGCGAAAATATGAGCCTGAAGTAAATAAAATAGGTCAATTGAACCAAAACCCGAAAAGTTGTACTTGAATTGAATATACATGCTTTTAACTTGAATTTATGAGTTTAGTGGATTTGATAAGTGTATGTTAATTTTAATATGATTTACATACGTTCTATTTACCTATGTTTAGACGAATGTATAGGCAAGTTCTAATCATACAAAATCTATTCTGAATGTGTTTGAATAATCTTATAAACGATTGAGAATTGAATTCAAGTTGCGGGTTTCGTAAAATAAACGGTTTTGATCTACAATAGCATGATTTGATGGTTTATGTGGTTTAGTTGTGATTTGAATGCCTTGAAAGGAAAATTAAGATGGTTTTGAATCTTTGAAAGGCTCTATCTTCAAACATGATTGAATTGAGCTGATTCTTAAGAAGTGTGACCTTAAATGGGACTTTTGAAATGCGTTCTTTCAAGATGTCCTCTTTAAAATAAGTGTTTTGATGTTGAGTGACTTTGAGAGCCAAGCGGTCTAGCACCACAGATACCGTGCGATCCGGTACTCTTTATTAACATGTGCGCCTCAAATTTATAGTTTGGAACTAATAGAGGACTTGGTCGTGGGGTCCCGCATTCCTTTACAAGAGTTCCTCCTTGACTTTAGTAGTTTCCGAGATTCGAAAAGGTCAAATTTGGCTTACGGTCACCCAAACGAAAAGGGCACTATTTTCTAAACAAGTGATATGATACTCGAGTATAACCTTTATCCAATTAGGGAATTGAATAATGGTTTACTATTTGAAAATGCTTCTATTCATTTAGAGAATTAAATAACTATTTGATGTTTGAAAATACTTTTATTCAATTAGAGAATTGAATAAATGATTTGCGAAATGAGTTTGATTGAATTGCATTGGTGAAAATGCAACTTTGAAAATCCAAAAGTTGAAAGATGACTAAAATTGTGTTTTGGTGCAGTTCCATTCATTTAGTTAGCTATTTGGAAATATGAGAAACAATTAGTCGAGAAATCTGCGAAGCATATGAGGTATTTGATATGGAGTTGAAAACAAGGATTGGATGATACAATACAATTGACGATTGTGCTATTAAACTACTAATACTCTATGGTTTATATATATGCATATAAAGTATAAATGTTGTGATTTTTGGGATAGGATTACCCACTAAGCTGGTGGTTTGCTCACCCCGTATCTTTTGGAGTTGCAGGTACTCCCGAAGGTGACCGGCCTCGTATCTTCGCCTACGTTGGACTTATGGATGTGATGTTGTTGCTGAATAACATAAGTTACCGATGGTATTCTATATGTTTATATTAGTTGTAATTTGTAATTAAGTTCATGTAGTTGTATGGGCATGTCCTAGGCCAATTAGATTGTTTTAAGTTTTAAATGCATATTGGTTGGACTCCAGCGTATGGCTCGTTGAGTTATATTTTTGTTTCTATGTAGGGTTTTAAGGCTTTGAGCCTAAGGGATATGCCTTAATAAAGGCGAAACTTTGCTGAAATTTTCAGAAAACTTTCTAACCAAAATGTAAAATTACCTTTAGATAATTGAGTTGAAGTTAGAACACTAAATCGACACCTTAATTAGCCTTAGGGGTTCCTTTAGGGAACCTTGGCGATGTAATACTCCTAGGGTGGGGTTTGGGGTGTTACACTATGTCCAAGGGTGTGTAAATGCAAAACACAATAACAAATCTCACACCTCAAAATTTCAAGTTTCATCCTCTTAATAAGTTATAGATCCCCACTACAGTCGCCATTGTAGGACCAGCGGCCCCCGCCTTCCCCTTCGGGTAGCGGACGGAACCGCAGTTTCCCTATGAAGTGTCTACTATTTGATTTTTTAAGATGATTTTTGAAAATGGGGTGTGCCTCTTATTAGCACTCGTTGATCTTCTTAATCTGAATTTTTAAATGGTTTAAGTGAATGGGTGATTGGAAATTTTTATTACTCATTTTATTTTAGAAATTAAATCATGGTTTAAGAAAACAGAAAAATGAACCGGTTTGATTGAGAGCCTAGCCCGATTATCAACCAGCACCGGTGACGAGTAGCGCTAACTAATAACTAGCACCGGCTATAGGGTCCAGACCGAGAAATCAGGCTTGGTCCTAAAGCCCCTGCTATCAGAAAATAATTTTAATATTTTCCATTTTAAACTAGAAATGTCGAGAAGCAATGAGGAGAAATAAAAGCAAAAAGAGAGAGTTGCTATTCTATTTTAGAAAGTAAAAACTAACAAAAATAAAGACAATATTCTTCCAATCTTAGTATAAAAAACTAAGCTTCTAAGAGTTTAAAACAAGTGACTCCATCAGTCTAAAATTGAGAATCTGGTGTTTTGCGGTGAAGGTGCAAAATTAAGCGATAAGCTCTCCATCTCGCCCATTAACACACGACCTTTACTTACTAGTTTAAGTTGTGAGATAAAAAAAAAAAACTTGTTTATCAATGAAGCACACAACATGTGAAGTACGAAAAGTAAATCAAGCAAGGCACGCTAGGAAAGTGATAAATAAGCAAATAGGAAAGCGATAAAGAAAAGAAACAAAGAAAGCGAGAAGAAATAAAAGTTACAGCCGTAGGGAGCAACTATAAGCGATTACATCTTTCATCCACAATACGGTAAACATTAAAAGGCATAAATAAATAAAAATAAAAAGAGGAACCGAAAGCTGATAAAAATAAAAAGAAGTTAGAGGTTGGGTTCATCAAGGTAGTTAACAATCCTCAATGGGTAGTAAATAAAGTACCGGTTTCGAAGAAAGATGGCAGGGTCTCGCATGTGTGTCAACCGTAGAGATTGGAAAAAGGCTAGCCCCAAGGATGATTCCCTGCTGCCCCATATCGACATCCTTGTAGATAACACATGGGTCATGCCTTGCTCTCGTTTGTGAACGGCTACGCTGTGTACAATCTGGTGAAGAAGGCTGAAGAAGACATAGAAAAGATGACCTTCATCACTCAATGGGTGACGTACTATTACGTGGTTATGCCGTTTGGGATCAAGTACGCCAGTGTAACATACAAAGGACGACTATAACACAACTACATGATATGATCCACAAGGAAGCCGAAGTCTACGTGGATGACATGATCATTAAATCCAAGGATAGGGCAAGGCACGACCCAGCCTAAGAAAATTCTTCTAGAGACTAAGAAAATATAAATTTCATCTTAATCCTTAAAAGTTTGCCTTTGGGGTAACCTCGGGCAACCCTTTAGGTTTTGTTGTTAATCTTAGAGGAATTGAAGTTGATCCATCCAAGATCAAATCCATTCGAGATATCCCTCCGACAATTACAGAATAAAAAATAAAGGGTTTCCTTGGACGTTTACGATATATTAGTCATTTCATATCAAAATTAATTATGGTTTGTGAACCTATTTTCAAGAAATTGAACAAAGATGTGAACCCATTTGGGATACAGAGTACCAACAAGCATTCGAGAAGGTTAAGGAATATGTAGCCAACCTCTAGTTCTAGTTCCACCCCAACAGGGAAACCTTTACTTTCGAACCTCACCATGACGGAGACAACTATGGGAGCCATACTAGCTCAATGAGACGAGAAGGAAGAATGTGTAGTTTATTATCTAAGCAAGAAATTCTTAGAGTATGAGACTAGATATACGTCATTAGAGAAGACATCAATTGCATTAGTCCGGGCTACCAAGAAGCTCGGACACTACGTGTTAGCCCACACGGTACATGTGGTAGCACCTATGGATCCCATTTAGTATATACTTGAGCAACCAACCATCAGCAGCAAGATAGCAAGATGGACTGTCATGCTATCTAAATTTGAACTCAAGTATGTCCCTCGAAAAGCGATCAAAGGAAAGGTAGTGTCACAATTCTTAGCTGATCTACCTATAAATGAATCGCAACCCGAACACCTTGACTTTCCTGGACGAAAATGTTTTACAAGTAGAGGTGGACGTTTGGACAATGTATTTCGAAGGCGCGTCCAATCGAATAACTATGGAGTAGGGATTCTTCTAGTCTCATCGAGGGAGCACATACTCTAATTTCAGTCAAATTAGACTTCGATCGACCAACAACATCGAAGAGCACGAGCCATGCATCACTGAACTTGAAGCTACTTTAGAGATCGGGGTAAAGAACATCAAGGTTTTTGGTGACTCCATCCTAATCATTAATCAGATTTCACCAAAATAAAAAGTACATAGTGAAGCCTTGGCACGCTACCAAACACATTTGATAGAACTATCAAAACATTTTGAAAACAATTGTTTCACCTACCTTCCAAGGGATGACAACCTATTCACGGATGCATTAGCTAAACTAGCATCCATGATTAATATCCCTAACAAATATTCATTCAATGCCTATTCACATAGAGCGACTGAGTCAGCAAGCGTACGTCTACACGTCGGAAGTGTCTAATATCGACCAAAATAGTTGGTGTCATGACATTTATAAGTATTTGGACAAGCAATAGTACCCTTTGGACTCCACACCTAGAGCCTAGGGAGCCATCGGGATGTTGGCCGACCAATTCTTCATTAATCAAGGGTAACTGTACAAGAAAACCAACACCGAGATCATCTTACCTTGTGTCAACCAACATAAAGGAAAACGCATTATGGATGAGATTCATGGTAGGGAGTATAGACCCCATATGAACGGGAAGATATTGGTTTAGAAAATTCGATGACTTGGTTATTACTGGTCGATCATGGCAGCAAACTGCCGTGAGTTTGTTTGAAAGTGCCATAAATGTCGGATGTATGCAAATTTACAGCACCAACCACCCTCATTTCTCACAAGCATTAACATCCCCCGGCCGGTCTCGTCTGGGAATAAACATTATTAGTAAAGTAACCCCTAATGGAAGAGGTGGTTGAAGGTTTGCTCTTAGAGAGTTTTAGTCACCCTAGAGGGGGTAAATAGGGTGATGAGGAAATTTTAACAAACTTGGAAGATTAAAGCTTGAAAGGAATAATCAAGACAATCTAAGTCTAGATTAGACTCGGAAAAGTGTGAACTCGGTTATACGTGGAAACCTTCCTGCGGCAGAAAACCATGGCCAGTGCTAATCAAAGCACCTAGTCAAATCCACTATTTTGAATCCACAAAATACAATGAGATCGACTTAACCGAATTGCTCCCTTAAACAATTCCTCACGGACTTTTCCTAGACTCGAAATTCCCTTATCCGATCTAGTACTTCCTAACCGAGGTAACCTTTACAACTAGGGACAACCGAGCTGAGTTAACCATTATAGCTCGGTGAAGGGACCTTACTTAGAGAGTAAGAAAGAGTATGTAACCGATTACAAGATTATACAACTCGGAAAGTATTAATTACAAGTTGGGAGTTGTAAATAGAAGATTGAATATGAATACAATAACTTTTGCTTAAGTAATATGTTTAGCAATAATTCCAAGCAATCTTCAAGTCTTGAGAGTTGGCTTCTATTTATAGATGACCAAGTAGATTAGCCGTTGTGACTATCTTCCGAATAGAATTCCTTTGTGACCGTTGTAACAGTTCTTCCGAGTCACTCGAAAAGATCCATTGAGATGTGAATGTTGTGCAATAGCTCTTGACTCCAAAAGGTTCTCCAATCAGCTGGTGGTGTCCAAAAAGTAAGGTGGAAATGACCGTTGAGCTTGGCGTTGAAGATTTCCAGCTTTGGAAACAGACAATCCCGACACGATGTCCGAGCCCTATTCGAAGTAGAAAAGCCTTGTCTGCTGGTGATTGACGACTTGAAGCCGCTACTTTTGTAATTCAAAAATAGGATAACCACGTTTAGATAACCTACAAATGTAAATAATTTTGGTTCTCAAAGTATAAAATACTTTGGTCCAAGATTAGATACAAATAATAATTTAATTAAGATAATTAAGTGCAAAATTATCTTAGGCCCGGAGAAGTGGAATTTTCTGAGCCTAATATTCATTACACTCATAATCCATCGAGTCGGTCTTAGCAAAGCTCAAGTTATAGAGAAAAATATCGAGTATAAGTACTTGATCTAGACAAATAAATCTTGAACACACATGCTGACTTAGAAAGATGAATTAACGCCGTAATTCACTTTACCTTAGAAAATGAAGTCGAACTTAGATTAAATGTGTTAGAGAGATTATTTGAACATGCGATAAATCTAAGTGGTGTCCGAGTGACTTAGAAACAGACATTGTGAGTTGATGAACTAGAATATGTATTCTCGAGTCGATCGAATCGAATGAAAACATATGCAATAGTTTCTATATTACTTAGAATGACTTGTAATCAAAACTTAGGAGGGATGAGGTTTGTACCTGAGTCCTTGATAGTACTCGGAATGATATAAATTCAGAGTCTAAGTCTTCAATCTCCCCTTTTTTATGAAAGGCATTCCATACTCAAATAGAAACTTTGTTAGTGAAATAATTAAGAGTTTTCATTCTTACTCATTTGACAAAGAATATATCGAGCTTAGAATAGAATATTGTAGAAAAATAGAATAATAAATGAAGTGATTTGGACTTAGAATATTGCTGCACATAGCCCATTTGATGAAAAATTGCAGAGCAGTTATATTAGAGCAAAATGGAGAAATGAGCTGATATAACATAGCAAAACAAAATAAGACATTTAAACTCAGAAAGGAGTTACACATAGAAAGCAATATGCTCGAAATCATAAACTTCATTCATATATATACCCAAAAAAAACATACAAAAGATAGGGTGAGAAAACTCCCCTAAACAAGGTAACAAATTTTTCTAAGTATTCTCCCCTTGCCTTTCAGCAAAAAAATCAAAATGGGGAAGAATGTATCAAGTTCATACAATTTGTTTGTTTGGAAAAAAAAAACGAAAAACAAGAACAAGAAAAAGAAATGAAGATGGTGGAGTGGGAGCTGTCTCGAGTTGAGGCGGATGAGCTTGTTATGTGCCCGCACCGATACGCTTGTGAAGACGTTGAAGATCGTGGCGGTGGCATCATTGGGATCTCTCGGAATGGGCTTAGTTCCGAGTGGCCGACCCGCAACAAGGTCGTCCGGAGGCTCATCCTCTTGGAATGTTGCAAAAGGAGGTGCTTCCTCTAGCTTGACCGTTGCCGATCGTCCAACATCGGCAGGTCTTCGAGTCACTCGGACTCGCTGTCCGAGCTAATCGGCTCCGATTGAGGACCGGGAGCACCTTGTCCCTCGCCTTCGTCTTGCTTCTCTCCTTCTTCCTCTTTCTCTTCTTCCTTCTCTTCTTCCTCTTTCCTCGTAAAGAGCTGCTTTGCCGCAGCCTCCTCTTCTTCTTCAACCGCCTCTCCGAGATGGAGACTAGGCAGGGTCGAGGACTCTTTAGATGTTTCGAGTTGTCCGGGTCCCGAGCCGCTTTGGGGCCCCTTTCTCCGAGGAGCTTAATCAACTCCTGCTGCTCCTTGACTAAAGCCTCATTTCGAGGAGCACATCTTGCTACTCTCGAATTTGAGATTAGGTTGTTTTTGGTTGATGGTCATAGACCGAAGGACAGTCTTGAAGGAGCGGAGAGTATCCCGGATTTCCGTGGGTAGAGAGGAAAGCTTGTCTATCATCATGGTAGACAAAGCAAGTAGTGACAGAGGAAGGTGGACCTGAGGTGGAAGCACCGCCGGTGGAGGAGGGAGTGAGAGAGGAGTCTCGAGTCTAAGGCGGAGGAGAGGGTTGGCTCGGTTCCGAGCCTTGGACCCGATACACCGGATTGGGTTTCCTAGTATCCATAATCGAGAAGCTCTTTTCGCCAGCCTACTATGGCAGCCTCGGACTTTCTTTTGTTGAGGAAGATAGCGAAGATAGAACATGGTTTTGAGGTGGATCAACCAGTAACAAACAGAGGCTATATGTTACCCCAAATTTTGGGAGTAACACTTTCACTAAGATACCAACAAAACCCAAAAGGACCATCACACAAGATCCTTCTTTCATTTAACTCGGTGTAATGATTACACTTGGAGGGAGATTTAATTAGGTCTATGGATGAAAATTAGCCTCGCACATAAAGGATTTATCAGGAAATAAGAAAACAAGAATGAAAATTAACAAGAAAATGGGTAAAAACCATGCATGGCTAACATTGTGCATGACGTCTTCAAGAGGGTATTGGTGGTATCCCAAAGGCACTCGCTAATGGCCCTAATGGGATCTACTCTCTTTTATCACAAAGGTGCTTCAAAGGAAGGAAAAGAGAACCAAAGCTAACATTGTGCATGACGTCTTCAAGAGGGTAGTTCATTTTTGGAACGTCTCCACGAACTTGGGAATAGCTCCACTACATTAAATTGAGCCCTTATGCGAGAAAAAATCCAACAAGATTTAGTAGAGGAATTACTCTAAATGAGCAACGAAAGAAGTTTAAGCAAACTAGCTTACCAAAGGGGTAATTGCAAGGGAAGAAACGTGATTTTAAGCTTCCACCAAAAGGATGAGCTTTTCTCCTTAAAATTAGTTTTCAAGAAGAGCAAAGTAAGAAAGCACAAGAGCAAGAAAGAATGTCGAGAAGGAGTAAGTGTGCAAAATGAACATACCAAGCACCCTTTTATAGGCCCATTTGGTTAAGCTAGCCAAGCACATAAGGCGAGAGTAAAAAAGCCAAGGGAGAACAAGGGAATCCGGCAGATCACGTCGAGGGCAAGGCCTGCCAAAGGCTGGCCGGCGCCGGCCACGAGGCACTATGATCGCCCATCGACGACAGCTTTGCAACCCTAGCTTGTCGACTAGCTTGTGGAGTCCCATCAGCAGTGGCATGTGACTTCTTGGCACCTTATGCATGCAAGTGGGAACTCTTGGGCCCACCAAATCACCTTTTTAGATCTTTTTAGTCTGTCTTGGACTGAGTTATTCGAGTAAAACACTCGAACTTTCGTGAATATGATTATCCACTAACAAGCTTACTAGTATAATATATTATTTAGCTAAGCTTCAAATCAAGAAACAATTAAAGTTTCCGCATCGAAACCCACCAAGCTCCGGACTCGATGAAGTCAAGCTTAGGACCCTCTTACCGGACTTTTGAATGCATGCATCGTGATTAAGTTCAGGCCTCTTCCTAGAGTTCAAGTTCCATATCAAGCAATTCCGGATATTACACAACAATCAATATAAAATTCACTCGCACAAGATTGAGGTAAGTATCCTTTAGTGTCTACTTTGACCCTTTGTCTTTTAGACTTGGTTAAAGTGGGGGCTAACTGTAGACACCTAAAAAGTGTCGTCCCTTATCTTATTTTATTTTATTTTTTATTCTATCGGCCCGATGATGAAATCTCGAGTCCTGTTTGAGGATTTGGATCTCCAATTGTGTTTGATTGGTGCGATGGAGACCATTAAACCATAAAGAACCCCCAACACAAAACAGATAGCCTTGTGTCGATCCAAAGATCCCCTTTTCTTTCAAAGATCTAAGACCGGTCCAAGCCTCTAGAGACAATTGAATCCAAGTGTTGTGTACCGAGCAAATTCCATGTTTAGAACACCACATTTAACTTTTGTCCAATTAGACACGGAGATTAAAGTCATACACCAATAAGAGAGAGAGAAACAAAGAGAGAAGTAAGGAGAAGATGAGTAGAGAAAATCGAGGGCGAACAAATTAGAAAAGGAGACCAAGAGATCGAGTGTAAGACCCGTAATTTTGGGTTAGGAAACTATTGAAGTTAAGTTAATTATTTAGCCTTGATTAAATAGAGTAGGTCGAATGACCAAGTTATGTTCATGGTCGATATTCGTAAATTTATATGAGCGAATTATGGTTAGTTCGCATAACTAAAATTAGTAACGCGTATTAGTTCCTCTCTGCGAATTGTCCGCCTGGATGAGCTAAATAAAAACCCGAGACTCGCTTATGCTATGTATTAGAATTTAATCTACATAATGCTTAAAAAGAAAAAAAAGGAGTGAGAAGGGAGCATTAGGGGTTAGTTGGGACTTACTTAGTGAAAAAGCGTTGCCTTTCTTAGAGAAGCCATGAAGAGGGAGGGAACCGAGAGAGAGAGGGAGGCAAAGGGGACTCGGGCAAGAGAATGAAAGGAAGCAGAGCAAAGGAAGGGGATAGATAGAGCACGTAACACGAAAAGAGAGAGATGGAGAGCGAGAGGAAGACCGGAAATCGGCGATCGGCGGGCACTGGCAGCCCGAGGACAGGTGGTGGACGAAGGAAAAAGGAAACAGGGAGTTAAAAAAGAAGGAGCAGAACCGGAACAGGGAGAGCGAGAGAAGGGAGGTCGGGCGAGGGAGAAACACAAGTGAGCGAGAGAAGTAGAGAGAAAGGGTGCGAGAACGCTGGGACTCGATGAGCGAAGAGGGGGCGTGGAGCGGACTAGAAATAAAGCGCAGCAGAGACGGAGAGCACGAGGGGCAAAAGACCGAGACCAACACCGAGGAACGAGCGCGAATGGTGAAAAAGGGACCACGGCGGGCGGAAAAGGAAGAGGCGGCCGGCGAACAAGGAAGTGGTGGCCGGTGAGCTATGGGCATGCGCGAGGGGCCTAACCGTGCCGGGCAAATGGAGACCAAGTCGAGAGGAACAAAGCGAGACAGAGAGAGAGATACAGAGGCGTAACGGGAAGAAGAGGAGGGCAAGGAACCTAATCGAATTGATCCAAATTAGATTACAAACCATAAAATTCGAGGTGGGTAGTCTTATACTCTAAACTATTATTAGTTTTGAAATGCAAATGAATTTATTGTGAATATCGAATGTCCGCTTTATTGTGAATGTTAAATGTTTGTCGGGAATATAGAATGATTGTACCGTAGGAAGTAGTTAGGACCGAATTAGAACTTGAGATAATCCGCTTAAATGTTAAGGCTGAATTGGGATATTAGAGATTATGAGAAAGTTAGATTGCGTAGGTTCAAGGAATAATATCGAAGTAGCATTAGCAATTGAAAACAAAGAAGTTGCGATTTGGGTACAATTTAGGAGTTAGTCAAGCCTCGGGGACTTCCTGAATTCTTTTCATTGGGAAATAACTATTGATATTGGGAAACGATAATTCGGAGCATAAAGAGAGTACGAGTTCATGTTGATTAATACACGAATGTGGCATGGAAGTGAGAAGTGGATGATTGTTAAGTTAATTGAATTCAAAATACATTTAAATCCTTGAGGATGAATTAAACTTGAAGATAAGCAGAGCTAGCCAAACTTGAGTAAAGAAAGAAATTAAGAGTTATAGGATTGAATGTGGGCGACAAAGAGTTTATTAATAAGGTAGAAACATAAGATGAGAATTACTTGTGGTTATTGTGACTCATAAAAGTATTAGGTCCTAAACTCATTCAGTTTGAAAGTGAATTAAGTTAAGGGGAATGGACTTTGGAATATAGAGGAGGACTGGGAAATTAGAATATAAGGGGAATATGCATCCATGTAGATTAATTTGTGTCATTGAAAACAAAATACGGCGACAACTACTTATATAGGAATAGAAGACTCATGCTTGAGTAGAATATGGAGGAATACGAGTAATTGTGAGATACTAGCGCGAATACTTGAATAAATGTGCTAGCTTAGAATGTTAAGTTTTGGTATAGAGATGCTTGACACATGAAGTGATTTAATTCTAAATAATGCCTGAAAGTTAGTTTTGAAAAGAGTTCAAATGTTTACGCAAAATGATATTTGTGTATGATTCTTGAGAAATTCTTTCGAACTTGAAATATGTGCCATAAGAAGTGAAACCGATTCGAAAGTGAATTTAGAAGGGTGACACGTATGTCATGCCTTCTACGATGATAAATTGATTGAGATCTTGGTTAGAAACCAAGTTTGATAAGTGATTGTGATCACTTCGGTTTAAATGAATTTTGGGCTAAGATTGTTTAGACCGGAAGAAGGAGGTGGTCGTGCGTACCGGGCCACGGGGTCCTTGCGTATCAGGATGCCCATCAACCAGAGAGGTTGATTCTTTCTCGACGAGGAAAGGGAGCCTTCCAAGAATTTTACTAGAGATAGGTCCCGGAACTCGAATCGGGGTTGCACCCCGAGAACCGCCTCGGTGCTAGTTCAATCGTCTAAAGCCCCGAAAGAATTCTCAGTCTATGTCCGAAAGTATTTGAAAGAAAGTACGGATGGTTCCACCTTGTTTAATGTGATTCAATTCCCAAAATGATTGTAATCCGTGCTTTTGAATGATTGAAGTGTTATGAGTTCTATGTTGCAAATGATTTCGAGAGTTTTCATTGAAAAGTATATAGATTTGTATTATATTATTACGCTTTCACCGATTTCATTATTATGAGTAATATGTGTAAAGAATTTCCATTTTAAAGGTGTAAGACTCCGGTGAGCCCGTGGTTTATTGTTCACCCCTACAAATTTTCCCCTTTTCCCCTAGTGTTGCAAGTACACTTTCGTAAAGTATGATCTACACTTAGCATATTTTGGACTCCACCGACATCGTTTGTCTGCGTGCTTGAGTAATTCGAGTAAAGAATATACATTTTATATATTTCTCAAGCATTGTAGTTTGTAATTTAGTTCATATAGTTGTACCGGATGTGTAACGAACCATTTAGATTGTTTTAAGTTTTATCGCATGATTGGTTGGACTCCGGCGTGTGGTCGTTGAGTTATATACTCCGAGCGTGTGGCTCATTGAGTTTTATTGTGGTTTTTATACACGGTTTTAAGCCTTTGAGCCTATGGGATATTCCATATTATAAACAAAACTCGCCAAATTTTTAGGAAATCCCAATTCTTTTGGAAAGCCACCTTTATTACCTCTAAGTTGAATTTAGAGGACCGAACCGACACCTGATAGAGCCTTGGAGTTCCCATGAGGCACTCTAGCGATGTAATACTCATAGGGGGTGTTTTGAGGTGTTACACGAGAGAGAAAAGAAACGGGATATGAAAGAAGAAGAAGAGCAAAGAAAGAGAAAGAGAAGTGGAGATGGAGAGCGAGAGAGGTGGAGACAGGAAGACGGTGAGTAAGAGGAAGAGGAAGAGAGGTGTTGAGTGGGAACAAGGCAGAGGGCAAGAGACCGAAAGCCGAAAGGCTACCAGAAAAAGGAACAAGTGACCGGGGAAGAAGAACTGGCAAGCAAGCGAGAGAACAAACAAAGAAAGCAAGGGATGAGAATAAGATGTGGCGACAAGCAAGTCAAATAAAAAACAAAGCAGAAAGACAGAGCACGAGAAATTGAGAATCATGATCCCGAACCAGAGAGCAAGAAGCAAAAAGAGGAAGAAGGAAACCGAGTGAAATCGATTCCAAACCCTAGAATTAGAGGTGGGTAATTCTAATTCTTGAATTTATAGAAATCTAGAGCTTGAATGAATTATTGGTAATTTGTGGATTCCCAAGATTGTTATGTGGTGATTAAAATTCCATTGAGGTCATTGAATTGTTTAATTATGTGAAGTTGACATTGAAGTAACATAAATTAAAAATAAAAATTAAAGGATTGATTAGATAAACAGATGAAATTGTGGAGTTGAGTTGAATACCGAGAGTGTTAATTGTTCGTTATTCTCATGGCTCGTACGAATTAAATTAGTGAGTTGACAAGCTAGGATGATAAACTACAAGAATTTGAGTTCAATTTAATAGATTGTGACAAGTTTTGACTCCTTGGGTTGAAATTGTAAGCATTTAAGATAGTTTGTGGTTATGAGTGCTTTATGGCTTGTTCGTATTGTGGCTCAAAGGAGCTTTAGTTTCCCGAGTTTGTTGTGCTTAAAACTTAATTCCGTATATTGGAATGTGAGAGTATCAAGGGAGTATATATCTATATTCATTTATGTATCATTGAGGTCTCAAGGTAGAACATTAGTATCTATTGGATTAAATAAGAGTGACTATTTGTGATTATTAAGTTGAAATTAAATTGAATTAACAATGGGACAGACTTAGGAAGAAACTATATGTGAAATTGAATGTTGGAATGATTCAAAATGATTTCGGTGTGATTGACGCTTTTGGACACGAAGGAGGCGATAATTATGTATATTGGAATGTGAGAGTTTTGGTTGAGTAGAATATGGATGAATATAATATGACGCTAAATACTTAGGTGAATACATGAGTAAATATGCTAGCTTGGTATGTTGAATCTTAATATGGAGATGCTTGGCTTATAAAGTGACTTAATTCCAAATAATGCTCGAAAAGTTTGCTTGGAAAATTTGCGCAAAACGATCCTTGAATACTATTTCTTGATAGCTGTTTTCAAACTTGAAAATATGTTTTCGAGAAGTTATACTAATTTGAGAAATTGAATTTAGAGGGGTGGCATATGGCGCTATGTCTTCTACGGTGTTAAATTGATTTGAAAATGTTGTTTGAAACAGTAACTTGATGAATTAATGTTTGGAAACTAGTTGGAATTGATTTTGGGTCTAAGGATTGTTTAGCACGAGAGGAGATCCTCGGTCTTGCATTCCAAACCATGGAGTCCTTGTGTGATAAGATGCCTACCAACACTCGTGTTGCATGATGGGTTGATGCCCCGGGTTCTCGGTGTACCAAGATCCCTAACCAACCATATGTATTCAGGTTGTTGATTTTTTGTCGACGAGGAATGTGGAGCCTTACCGGAGTTTCATTAGAACTAGGTCCCGGGAGCCTATGTAATGGGGTCGTGCCCCAAGAAATTGTCTAGTGCTTGTTGAAGTCAAAATTCGTTGAAAGATACTTGATGTTTCGAGTGATTTGTTGATGAGAATAAAATATTGTTGAGAAAATATTCGAAATGATTTATGTGTAAACTTGCGTGAGTTGAATATTGAAGTTTCATCCTTTGCTTGATTTGATGTAATTCGTTGATAAAGTTGTTTGCAAATGAGAAATAACTAACCGAGAAGTATGCAAAGCACCTAGGGTGTCCCAACTGGAATTTAGAAAAGATGGAAAAGAGTTAGAAGTTAGTTGACTGGATACGTTATTAAACCGCCAATGTGTGTCCATCGGTATATCCGTGTAATATGAAAATATGGTGATTTTTGGGATAGGATTATCCACCGAGCTTATGGTTTGCTCACCTCATTTGTCTTCTCTTCCCATGCCAAACCATCTAGTTTGGTTTTAAGTTTAGTACATACTTGGTTGAACTCCGGCGTGTGGCCATTGAGTTGTGTACTTTGAGCGTGTGGCTCATTGAGTTATATTGTTATTTTTATGCAAGGTTTTAAGGCTTTAAGCCTTAGGGAAAGGTCATATTACGAGACGGCATTCTACCGCAATTTTTTTAAAAATTCAAGAAAAGTGTAAAATCACCTCTATTACCTTTAACTTGGAATTAGAAAACCAAACCGACACCTTAAATAGCCTTAAGGGCTCCTCTCGAGGACTCCCGGCAATGTAATACTCCTAGAGTGGGATTTAGGGTGTTACATAGAGAGTTTGGATTTGTGTAACTTCATCGTAGTCGAAAGTATACAAACTATGTCCCCTTCATATTTGCGCTAATGACAACGCAAGTCTTGTATGTGTCTTATCCAACGAAGACAAGGGATAATGTAGATTGGTGGGTTGTAATAAAATCTAAACCAAGGGCAAGGGTGGATAACTCCTTGTAGACACCTAAAAAGTGTTGTCCCTTATCTCTTTAATTTCGTACTTTATTCCGTCGCCCGATGATGAAATCCCGAGTCGTATTTGAGGATTTGGATCTCTGATCGTGATAGATTGGTCCGACGAAAGTCAATAAACCATAAAGAATCCCAACACCATATAAATAGCCTTTTGCATTGAATTGATTTAAAATTCCCTTTTTCTTTTCGACGATCCAAGACAGGGCAAAGCTTCTAGAGACAACAAAGTCCAAGTGTTGCATATCAGGAAATTATAAGATTAGAATACCGCATTTTACTTTTGTCCAATTAGGCAAGGAGCTGAAGACCTAAAGACGGCATTACAGCCGTTGCATTTCATGATCACAAGCATCAAATTGTCGCGTGTAGGCTCCAAGACAGTCCACACGAGACTAGGAGCTTTTTCCCTCAAAACAATGTCGTGGCCGACTCCGGTCATCCCACAAATTTTAAGTTAAATGATGCATTTGGGCTTGGAGACTCCATTGGGAACACGCTAGGGCACGAAACCCTAGGCATGCCGAGTGGCCGATGCCGGCCATCCTGGTTTTATCGGGTTTTACCTATTCTTTATCCAATTCAATATCGGGATATTCTTGCCCGGTTGATTTTCATCTGTTTGAACGGCTAGCCAAGAGCAACACTATGTCATTTGTGACCTAGGCCTCTCCCTATAAATAGAGATGTTTGGCTCTCATTCCCATACCGCTTTCAAATCCAAATCCGGATCAGCAGGTAGGACATCCCGTGGATCAAAGACATGTAATCGCATTTTAATTCCTCCCGGCCCGATGTAATTTCTTTATTTTCCGCTTTTCTTTCCACTTTCTTTATTCCTTTCTTTACAAATTTCTTTATTGTTTTCCTTTAATTATGTTTGGTTGCTTTAATTTCACTTAAGATGTTGTTGAGTGCTTGTATTTTCGCATTATTTTAGTATAGTACTCAAATTAGTAATGGTCGTCTTCGGACGGGTGGAATGGAAGGGTTTTCCCTACGTTTCTTACCCTCGCCCCCAAATCCGATTCTCGGTTCAAAGACCGATGGACTTATTTTTAGCCTCTTTTAGTCTTAGTTTTCCCGTATTAAGATTGGAAGAGCAAACTTTGTTTTTTTTTTTGTTAGTTTTTCTTTCCAAAAACTGATCGATGACTCCTCTTTCGCTTTATTTCTTCTAAAATTACATCTCGACTATTTTTTAAATACAGGAATAAAAAAATAGGTTCTAGATCTGCCAACCAGGGTAGAGACAGAGGCGCACCTCCTCAGCCCATGGTCTTTGGCCGGCGCCGACCACCACTAGGTGCAGGTGGTGGCCTCGCACCAAGTGGTCAAGAGGCTAGCTTTCGATGCGATCACTATTTTCACACACCGATCCGGACCTAAAGCCACATGGCAAAAACAAAAACCCTAGTTTTGCTTATTTTTCAGCTTATGAAATAATATCGCGGAATTTTTAAAATAATTGTTGAAATAAAAACAATTAATAAAATGCCAATCAATTCAATCTAATTTAACTCTTTAATTTGACTTTTATAAAACTCGGGAATCTTAATAAAAAATCAATCCCCATTTTCTAAAATTCATCTTTATTAAAATCACTTTCAAAACCCATTTCCCTCAAAACCCTTATGCAAAAAGGGGTAAACCATGGGGAAGCGTGGTTGGTCCGGCTCGGTCGTGGTTCCTAGAGTGGCGACTCCGCTGGGGTAATTTTTTTATTAAGAGGGCGAACTTGAAAACTTGAATAGTGTATTTTTAATAACGTGCTTACATTAGAAATCCCGCATTTAGCAACCTTTGAACATAGTTTAAATATTGTTTTTAGACCCCTAGAAAAATTTATTTTACCTCCTATTTAACCTTTCTCGGAATGAGGCTACCACTCGAATCCTAGGCGGGCCTAACTAGGCTTGATTTTCCAAGGAAACGGTACCTCTTCCCTCGTAGCATGCCCTCTTGGTTCAAACCGTTTGGTTCACCGAGAGGTACCGAGGATTTTGGCCTTTTCTCCTGTCGTACCCCACACGGAGGACTAAATCCCTGGCCTATGAGTCACCACGTATCCTACCGTGTCTAAACCTCTTTGACCATAGATCTTTTGACTATTAGGTGGCCCATTGACTTCATTTGCATGCTTGAATGAGTTTGTTTTAGATTTAATCATCTCGCTTGTGAGCCTTTAGGAATAGGTGGGGAGTGCTGGTTAGGCCTTGTATGGGTGTAAATAAAACACTTTAATAAATTTCCTAGAGTCAGTCCATTATGTGCATTTAGCCAAAGTCAAAATACCATTTTTCCTACTAGGGTTAGTCCATTGTTTGCACTTCCGAGTCATACTAAAATCCTCTTTACACGGTCTATGTAGTCACCGCCGATTGTCCATGAGTGTCTTACCAAAGTTCCCTCAATCTTTTGGTAAGTTTTCACGTCATATTCTCATTTTCATTTCCATTTCTCATTTCACATTTTCTCATGAGCCAAAACAAATTTATCTTAGATTAGATGAGTTCATTGTACATTTTCGCATTAGCCAAAACAAATTCATCTTAGATTAGGGAGTTCATTTTACATTTTTGCATTAGCTAAAACAAATTCATCTCATATTAAGAAAATTCATTTTATTCAAATGTAGCCAAAGAAATATCATTCTAAGATTAGAAAAAAATGCATTGTCATCCAATCAAGATAGAAGCATATTTCTATTAAGGATAAAATCATTCATAGTGCATTAGCCAAATCATAGAATCATCATAAACTAAGTCGAACAACACTGCATGCACTTCATTTTTTCGCTTCATTCTCTATGTGCATCCAAATAAAAGCATCCTTAGTCTCTTAGGGTCTTGCACTCGAAGTCTCTTCCTCGCAAAAGTGGTCTTTTCTCACATGGTCCTAAACCTCATCCTTTGGGCTGCAGTAGGGAAGTTTACAACAACTAAGTATCGTCGGAATCCGAGCTCTAAAAGATTATAACGTCTCACCAAAGAGTCTAACACATATTCTTTTCATTCTACTACATGGTCTACAAGAGTGCGATAAGCTTCGGTGCGGACCACACCGGTTCCGTCTATTCCTCGTCATAAGACAAGTACTTAGAAAGAGTTCTCTTCCAATGGATTTAAACCCGGAGCGAGTCTCTTAACCTTAGTTTACTTACCGAGAACATTGCCGTGGTGGAAACTAGGATGAATGATCAAGAGGAGAAGACATCATCTATATCGAGGGATCTTAAGAATATTATAAAGGCTATTGAGGACAAGTAAGAAAGATGAGGAAGCTAAACGTTTGAGAAGATGAGAGAGATTAGGTCCTTCACCTCTTCCAAGCAGTCTCAAACATGAATCCCCTAAGCATGAATCCAAACCTCAGCCCAATCCACGTGTAGATTAGATAGAATAGATGTTAAGGGAGTTATTTATGTTCAGTAATCATTATTTTGATCACAAGGGATTCCCTTCAATTCCTAAGGGTAAACTACCTCCAAAGTTTACCATGCTAGATATTAAGTTCAAAGGTTCTCGTAATCCCCACCATCACATTAGAAACTTCTTAGGAACAATGACTCTTAAGAACATTCCGGAAGATATTTACCATATTATCTTCCTATGGACTTTCGATACTCGATATAATTAAGTCGTACAATGTGGTCGACCCACGTAAGCTTGCCAACCTGGATCGATCCGTGAAAGGAGTTCGTACATCAATACTACTATAACATTGATTTGATAGTAACTCTTAGAAACTTGGATTAATCAAACAAGGTGACAAAGAGAGCTTCACGAACTTCCTCATCGGATGGAGAGCAAAGGCTACCCACATACTTGACCGACCCTCCGAGAAGGACCAAGTTCGGATCATCGTGAAAGCCTAATTACAATCAACATTTCAAGTTTTTACCCATGATGAACTTTTTAACCCATAGAGATGTGGCTTAATAATAGAAGAAGAGTTGTCCACCGCGACCACAATAGTCGCGACTCGGTATAGAGGTAATTATCGATCCAAAGATAAGAAAACCTCCACTACGAGCAATACTAGCAGGGTGCAGTATGTCAATGCCCTCAATAGGTATACCGACTACACTCCATTTGATACTACTTATACTAAAGTTATTGATCATCTATTGGAAAAAGGAAAGATAGAATTGCCACCCATTAGAGCGGAATCAATAACCGCAACACAGTCCAAAAACTAGGACCCGGGAAAATTTTGCAAATATCATCGTGCACGAGGGCATGATACCAAACAAGTGACGGACATTCAAGAACAAACTAGAAAGCATGTTTCAAAATGGCCAACTCCCTTTACCCAAGGTTGCCCAAAACCAAGTAATAACAAAAATCGTTTTAGTGATACCTTAGCTATTTTCACCGAACCCACTCCGAGTCAATGGGACCCGTCTATCTTCATTCAAGATGTCCATGAGTCCAAACCACTTCTTAACTTGCCTCCTTTAGATCCGAAGTCTATGGGCTGTGGGTAAGTGATGACCAGTGAATGCCTTGACTTTGGTAGATAATGGATCACCAAGTGAATGCCCGTCCCTAGAGAACCGCTAGAAGGCTAGGAATTAGAGAGCAACAACACTCTAAATAGGTTGTCCATCTTCGAGCTTACGATAATTCTAAGAGAACAGTTTTGGGAATAGTGGCATTGCCAATTAATATAAGGGCAGTAGAAAGGAACATCAAATTCTAAGTCCTACATATCCCAACTACCTTCAATTTCCTCCTAGGATGCCCTTGGTTGTATGATCATCAAGTAGTTCCTCTACATTGCATCGAAATTTAAAATGATCATCAAAGGTCAAGTTGTAACCGTGAACACGGATAACCTCTTTACTACTATCACCACCAAAGAGTCTCGTGGTTGAGATCGAGCACGATGCCAACGATGACGAAATCTACGGATTTGAGATTCTTGCCACTTTAGACAAGGATGAAGCACCTTTTAACTTCAATCCTTATGGTGACCCTAGCGTTCATTCGATGCTTAGGATAAAGGGGTACTTTCTAGGTCTTGTTGTAGGCCGCAAGGCAAACCACCTATCTTTCCACCCCATGAACCCACTAGCAACTACAACTTTCGGCTAGGTTATCAACCTATCGCTAAGGAAATAGCCCAAGCCAAGTGGGAAATTCATGCTAAGAGGATCGCACCTTACAAAGTCCGCTCTATCAAGCCCTTTCCTCATACTTTAAATGGTCAATTCCTAAAAGAAGGAGATGATTTTCCTTATTATGGTTTTCCTAAATCGTACTATATTAAGAAACGGGCGTCCTAGTACCTGGTTTAGAGGTTTTCAATGATAGCTATATACTCGGAGAAGGAGGCACCCTACCTCCTTGAAAAGGGACAATCCACATTAGATTGGACCAATCTTACGGGGAATAATCTTTTCGATCTTCTATTCGGACAAGAAAAGAACTTAGAGGGGAATTCGGTCTCGGCATCTGTCACGAGCCATGCCGCACCCGCAGCTTAATCAATCCAAGTTTGTCACCGACATCGATAATGAAGGCTCCAAGCACATCACTTGGATTGATGCTAAAGAGGGCCAAGAATTCGCTATCAACTTAGGAGCACATCCCTTCTTGAGTCTAGTAATAGGGCTCCTTCTTTTTTATTTATTGTTCTGTCTCTAATTACATTATTCCTAATTCCGTATCTTTAGTTTTTGTGTCCGATCTATTCATTTCTTCTTTAAATAAAGTGAATCTTTCCACTTACTTTTTGAATCCTCTTGCTTTCAATTATTTTGCCTTTAATGATGAATAAGAAATCCCTAAACAATTAATAAAAGTTATGGAAGATCATGAAAATCACTCACCAATAATAAAGGAAACAATAATAATTCATTTAGGATAAGTGGATCAACCTTTGGAGATAAAGATTTGGAAAACAC
Organism: Talinum fruticosum; assembly: GCA_021018815.1. Lineage (NCBI taxonomy): Eukaryota > Viridiplantae > Streptophyta > Magnoliopsida > Caryophyllales > Talinaceae > Talinum > Talinum fruticosum. The sequence continues at coordinate 282,451 of JAITYX010000088.1, read as the reverse complement.
TGAATCCAAAACAGTAGAAGCAATTCACTTCACTCCTTACAGAGCTCATGAATGTCTTTGCATGGTCTTATAAAGACATGCCGTGGATAAATCCAAGTATAGCGGAACATAAAATTCCACTTTATGAAAACGCTAAACCCGTTACGTGTAAACCGAGAAAGATGAAACTTGAATGGGCTTTAATGATTAAGGAAGAATTCCGAAGTAGTTAGAGTCTAGGTTCATCAAGGTAGTTCACTATCCTCGCTCGGTAGCAAATATAGTACTCATTTCGAAGAAGGACGACAGGTTCCGGATGCTCCTCGACTTTAGAGATTTGACTAAAGCGAGCCCTTAGGATAACTTCCCGCTGCCTCGCATCGACATCCTTGTAGATGTCACAACACGCCATTCCTTACTTTCGTTTGTTGACGGCTACGCTGGGTATAATCGGATAACACTACTATAGGAACCACTTTTAACGACGGTTAAAAGCATAAACCGTCCTGAAAAATAGACCTATGGAATTTTTCTAGAAAATATGGTTATGAATCTACCTATAACAATGGTTCAATGAAGAACCATCGTCAAAAGCTCGTTGATGACGATTCTTTCATTGAACCATCGTCGTCTGGTCGTTCACAAAAACCCTCGCTCGTAGCTTCTTACTCTCACTTTCGATGCACTCTCACTTCATTCTCTTGTCGCTGTAGTTAGGTTTCCAGCTGCTCTTCACTCTACGGTTTCGGTAGTTTCGGCGTGCTTCCCACTATCTCTATGATTTTTGGTTGTGGCTGCACCCCTTCCCCTAACTCACTCTCTCTCCGGTTTCCGATCACCCCACTCACTCTCGTTGCCCTCTCGTCTCACTCTCCCGCGTCGGTATGTAACTTATATCTCCCTCTCTTATTTTGTCAATGAAATGTGTAAATGTGGCATGCTTTATGGTCCTTATTGTGTACTTGAAACTTGGGGCTTGAATATTGATATGTAACTCATATCACTAAGACTAGAGGCCAAGTATACACTTGTACATATTGTGTAAATGAAATGTTTAAATTAAACTTGACAAATACATACTTGTACATGTTGAATGCTCTGCATTATTGACTTATTGTAAAAGGCCAAGTATAAGTGACAATGAGAGGAGAAAAACATAAGATATAAAGAAACCGAAAAAACAGCCAAAACCGAGGAACCGAGGTGTTAGCCAGCCAGCACGGCCGTGCTAGACTACACGGTCATCCCGTGTTAGCCGCTCCCCAGTCAAACTTCGTGTTTCGTCCGAAAATTGTACATGTTTATTTATCAAGATTTGTATAATTCCTTGGAGTATAGAATGGATTCTTCCAAAAGTAAAAAAAAAAAGAGGGGGCGAACTATGATGAACAAGGACAAGTTGGTCCAGAGTACGGATGATCCAACCATCCTTAGACGGGTCGATTTTGATAGGAACGGAAATGCTGCAGTGATCATAAAGTGCCCTTTATAAGCTATGTTTGTGTGGCGATCCGCTCATAGATGAACATCAATTACGTAAAATGGAGCGAAGCCCCGATTTCATGAAGGACAACCTATGGAACGATATTCGAGTAAATGCACTACATCTAAACTTAATATTCCAACTTATTATAAATGGTTAATATATATATATATATATATATATATATATATATATATATATATATATATATATATATATACTAATTCATATCGTTCTTGTGTTTCGAAAATGTTCAAGTTGAACGTTAATGAATCTAAGATCCCCTTCATGAAACAGAAGACCCTTATGTCGGCGGCAGAAAAATTTAGAGACTTCAAATCTCGCATTGCCAGTAAATGGGTCTACAAAACAAAGTAGATAAAACAAGAAGGTAGACCCCGGGAGGTCTACAATTGTATCATCGAGGATGACTCGAGATCGTTTGAAGCACATGTTACCTCTCCGAATACATGGTAATTTATCATCATCATCTCGTTATGTTTTTTGATTTAAGTCTTATGCACTCGATATTTTTATTGTCCTAATTACTTGCGGGGCACTAGATAAAGCCAACCGGAAGAGGATTAAGAGCAATGTGTATCCTCATGTGATGTCCCGTGGGGATACGAGAAGTTGGAGGAGATGTTGTACAAGCAAAAGCTTGAACAACTTCAAACCACATCCGGTGAAGGTTCCAACATAGATACTTCGCAGCTCACTATCGAGAGGGACAAGTTATGGGTCAAAGACAGAAGAAAGAAAGATGGAACCTTTACTACGACGGATGTAGATTATATTGTGCAACGACTCGTGAGTTGTTTTACTATTTCCTTTATTTATTTTGAGAAATTATAGGTTTTAATATTTATGAATTGTCAAATGATAATTTCATTTCTTCTTATAGGAGTTTGTTACGTACATCGACTTCGTAATTTGCCGACACCACCGGGGAGGGACAAGCTAGCCTTGCCCTACAAAGAGATGAGCATCCCGGTCGTGTTCGAGCCGTTGTTGGGAGAGTGGGGATAGTTGAGCACTTTGGGGCTAGGAAGAGGCGCCCTCCTTCTTCCAGCCAAGCGTGTATGCAAGTTGAAATGGCCCAAATGAGGTCCCAAATGGAGTCCTAACAGCCCATAACAGAGTTCCAACATCCCCAAATGGGTGCAAAGATGAAAGAGATGGAAGAGATGCAGACTCGGATGAGGTCGTACTTCACCAACATGGGTATACCATTACCTAGAAACTTTGATGTTGTACGTCCATTCTTACCCGACACACCGGTGAGTGTAAGTGCATGCTCACCCGTTGACCAATTTGATGTTCTAGCGGACGTAATTCAGATTTTGCAACCTAATTATAATTACATGCATGTTTATATTTTGACTAATTGGTGTGCAATCTTGTTTAATGAATGGTGTATATTGTGTGGTTGTTGCGTAACTCCGGCGTGTCGCCTTTAAGTAATTAGTTATTTAGTATGCTTTTGTTGTTCCGAATAAGGGTCGTTATCCCAAGAAAATGTTTCATTTTAAGGGGAAAATTTATCTGTTTATTTTCAAGATTTTTAGGTTGTTTAACTTCTATTTCAAAAGTTATCCCATGATTGTAATTGTTATACTTATTCAAATGCAGCTGGCAAAGTGCAAGCTAGCTTCTCATTACCCTCCCCTAGAGCATGTTGTGGCATTGGGTGTTGTTTTCCCATGGAGGTCAGATATTGTCGTTCACGAGACACCCCTTGCAGGTGATGAGGTGAGGGTTACTATGAAAGAGGTCATGCACAGGAAGGGCGAGTGTGAGTTGCCAATCCGAGGACCGGACATCTACATTATTGATGACGCAGTCAACACTTTTCTTTGTTGGCTAAGAGTTTGGTCATCCTCTTTACAGTAATTCATTTTTTAAAATATTAGATTTAGCTGTTGTTCATATCACATATATGTATTTCTCATTTTTGTATTGATTATTCACTAGGATATTAGGGATAGATCTCGGAGTGGGATGAAGGGCGCCAGTGGCACAAGCAAATTTTCAGTGGCGCTTGTTGGTCATCTCAAGAAATCTCCTCTCGTATCCATTGAGGAGTCCCTCACATATTTGTGTGCTACTCTGTAAATGTAACGCCCCAAACCCATAATCACCGGTTTTAGACTAAGCAAGCCGCTAGCCGATGATTAGCGCAATGGAAAGTAGCTCAGGGGCATTACCGCCACCCTTAACGAGAGGAAAGGGCAAGGCTATGACAATAGATACATTTCTAACCCTGGGTTACACTTGCTTTGCCACCAACAACAAGTGACTCATGAAGGCATAAATTATAACTCGTACAAAGATTAAGCATAAAGATAGACTACAATCTGGTAAACTACGACAACGACACTTAACCCTTGATACCCTAACTAGGTTGTCGCTGCGAGCCTCTAAGTCCTTAACAGACCTTTGCTTCAAATCTTCAACATCTTTACCTAAAACAAAACAAGAAAACATTTCCGAAATGTGAGCCGAAGCTCAATACGTTCACTATCATGCAAGTAAAATAGTAGTTATGAAGTAATTGAGTTGAGCGCATGCATTTCAATTCATTTGTAAATGAGGGGAGTGAATAATGTAAAACTGTTGCTGATTAATTATCTGAATGGATCCCTTTACGATCATCGGGTTTCCCTAAACACATGCGCACACACCTGCACCGATCGGATAGTCCGGTTGAAGGCGGTTAACGATTACGGTGTTACCAACCTGAATATTGGGCGTACCAAATAATGGCACTTGATGGGTGGGTCCATATTAATGATGGCAAATATTATTTGCAAACAATTCTTTATTGTTGTTGATATCGGCCATATCCGGCCTTGGTTTGTAAATAAAACATTGAAGGGCACGATCAATGAACGTACCTTGTGCTGACGTTCCTCCTTCTTTTTCTTTCCGGGTGGAATCTCGATGAACGCACGACGCCGGCACTTGATGACCTTAATTAAGGATATAAGAGTTTTATTAATAAACTGAATTTTTATGGCTTATTTATTTATTAAATCATTTCAGGATTACATGAAATGAAAACTAAGTAAGTTAGCTTCTACTAAAGGATATTAATGTTATCTTTAATTCATATGACTAATTTATCTTATTTTATACAATGCAGGCATAACTTATATACATATATATAGAACAACTTTAATATATGTCCAGTTTCTTCTAAACGCGTATATAAATATATGTGTAAGCATTACACCAAATACTTACTTCCCTTCTTCTAACAAAACTTATTAATGAATAGTATTAATATAATACTTACTTTAAAATCAAAGAAAGGTTATACTTTTAATCACCGTTATTAGTTATTTTATTACCTAAATACTTTCATTCTTTTATATACTTGCTTCCAAATTTTTCTAGCCTTATTTTAGTTTGTAAGGGCATAATTATTTCCCCAAAGAGGTCAATTTCTCATTCTTCAGCTTCACATGCTGCCCGAATTAGTTATCATCATCAATCTTTCCCTTAATCTCTTCATTAGGTTAAATAATTATTTAAACTAACCAAAAATATTCTGACTCAGGATTACTTATGAATGTCTTGACACAGGGATTTGTCCATAAATATCCTTCATACAGGGATTTCCAAAATCTTTCTTCAAGTTCAGTATATTCAGATCTCACCAAATTTTTCCCAGTCTCCATGTAACACCCCAAAACACCCCCGGGAGTATTACATCGCCAAAGTTCCTTAAAGGAACTCCCAAGGCTCTTTCCGGTGTTGGTCCGGCTGTCTAAACTCAACTTAAAAGTAATACCGGTGGTTTTCCCAAAAGAATCCGAGATTCTCTGAAAATTTTGACAGAGTTCTGTTCATAACATGGACTAACCCATAGGCTTAAAGCCTTAAAATCCTGCATAAAAAGCATAATAAAACTCGACGAGCCACATGCTCGGAGTATACAACTCAACGGCCACATGCGGGAGTTCAACCAATCATGCGGTAAAACTTAAAACAAACTAACTGGTTACTATACATTTGGTACAACTATATGCACTAAATTACAAGTATAATCATTTAGAAACAAACAATGCATGACAGCCACTTGGGTCGCTACAACCGTCAATAATCGCCGAAGTTCGAAGCGTGCTAAGTGTAGATTATGCTTCGAAAGTGTACCCGCAACACTGGGTGGGGACGGGGCAATTTGTGAGGGTGAGCAATAATCCACGGGCTCACCGGAGTCTTTTACCCTTAAAATGGAAATTCTTTACTCATAATACTCATAATAACGAAATCTGCGAAAGCAAAATAATATAATACAAATCTATATACTTTCGATGAAATCTCTTGCAATGAGAAAGATCAAGACTCTTCAATCACTTAAAACACAGTTTCACATTCATGAACATACTTTTGGGGTTGAATTAGAGCTGAGCAATAGGTAAGGTCGGGTGGGGTTCGTGTTCGTGTCGAACTTAAACGGGTTGAAATTTTCCAAACCCGAACTCGACCTATTTAATAATCGTGTCGAAAATCATCGACCTAACCCGTTTATCAACTAAACGGGTTGACCTAAACCTGACCTATTTAACTAAGTTGATGAAAATATAAATTTAATATAATTCAATGAACAAAAATTTCACGACAAAAAATACCATATTTCCGAACTTGTTTAGTGTTCAAGCATTGAGCATTGTAGTTTAAAAAAACGGTACAGACATTGGCATATTACAAACCAACTAAATAAGTCTAAATTCAAATTACAACCAACTTGAAATTGTCCAAATTCGAATTACAATTGCATAATCAACAAACGAATAACCAAATCCCATCTAAAACTAGCTTAATAATTTGAACTACATGTCGACTCAACCGCACTCCCCTCCTCACTCTTCCTCTTGGTTGAAAGAGAGCTCTCTTCATCTTCATTTACGTTCATGTTCATCACATCTCCGCACAATTCATCCAAATTAATTTGGACAGGCATGAGAGCTAATGTAAATGGAAACAAGAAAGCAAAAGAGAAAGGGGAAGAATATTAGTAAATAAATCACCGAAGATTTTGCCTTAAAACTGAAAAAAAAAAAAATAATGGAACATTACCATCTTTGTTGTCAGGCCAATCCCTTAAGCAAATTGTCGCTTCAACAGTTTGTGGCTTTAAAGAGCTACGATATGGATCAAGTACTCTCCCACCAACACTAAACGCAGATTCGAAGCAACGGTAGACAAAGGAATAGCTAAAACATCTCTTGCCATTTGAGAAAGAATGGGAAATCGAAATTTGTTCTCCTTGCAATAACCAAGAACATCGTAGTTTTCAACACGGGGCAATAGAATCTCATCCAAGTTGTTGTTCAAGTCATTCTTAGACACACATTTGATAGCATTACTTGAGAAATTATCAAAGTCCTAAATGAAAAAAAAAGTTAGTTGGAGGAAAAAATACAATTAATTCAATTAAGTAATAATTATTCAAAATAAAAGTATACCTTCAAGAATGGATTCTTGCCTCCTCCAACATTAGGAGCTTGAACAGTGGTTGAAGAAGATGAAGATCCTTTTGAATCCTTGGCATACTCATCAAACAAAGCAAACAACTTATCCTTTAACAAAGACAACTCAATCTCATAACGATCTCCATAGATCCTATTATAAGCCCACTTAACAATTTGAAATTTGCACCGAGGATCTAAAATCGTAGCAATTCCCATTATGGTGCTAAAATCCGCCCAATATTTCTCAAACTTTGCGTACATCCTTATTGCCATGTTTCTCGGAAAGTCATCTCTATTTTCCATTTGTTCTTTCAATTCCAATCTCACTCTCACAACATTAGGAAAATACAAGTTTGAGGTAGGAAACTTTGATCCGAGAAAATTCACACGTAACTTTATAAAACACTCTCAAAAAATCACAGAGTTTCTCAATCCTAACCCATTCATCAAATCTTGGGCAATGAATAAAGTTACTATCAACCACCATCAAATGATTAAACACTTGCTTATAATGAAGAGCACTTTCAAGCATGAGATATGTAGAATTCCATCTAGTAGGTACATCTTGACGTAAACCTTTAGAGTAAACCGGATCACAAAACTTAACCGAGTCAAGGAACCTTTGTTTTCCGACTTGGGAACCCTTACACTACTTAACACATTCTCTTACTTTAAAAATAGCTTCATCCACCTCCTTCAAACCCTCTTTAACTATCAAATTCAGAATGTGCGCACAACATCGAACATGAAAATAATCAGCATTACACACAAGCTTAAGCTGACTTTTTAACATATCAATACAAGTGTCATTTGATGAAGCATTATCAACAATCAAGCACATTACTTTCTTATCAATGCCCCAATTTTTCAACAAAATCATAAGTTTTTCAGCTAAAGCAACACCATTATGAGGTGGAGGCAAGAAGGAGAAGTTTAGAATTTTCTTGCGCAAAGTCCAGCTATGATCAATGTAATGAGCAGTAAGAGATATGTACCCATCGGTGTTTATGGATGTCCAACAATCGGATGTGAATGAAATTCTACCCGAAGGATTGCAAAAATTGTTTCAATTTTTCTTTTCAGTTGTAAATGACTTAAACAAGTCACCCCTAACTGTCTTCCTTGAAAACAACTTTACATCAGGATTCAAGTAAGAAAATAAGTCTTTCACACCATCATACTCACAAAATTGGATAGGCAAATCGTGTTTCACAATACAAGCAGCCAAAATTTGACGAAAGACAATAGAATCAAACTCGGGACGCCTATTACCCAAAGAATCTAAACTTCTATCCAAAAGAAGTCGCCCAATGTCCGTATATTTCCTCCTTTTACAATTTCCTAAATGTCTTTTTAAATTTCCAGTCCCATACTTGCTATCCCCGAATAAATTTGCCCACATCTTTTACACTTACGTAACAAATTTTCATCAGCATCGAGTTCAAGAAACTCATAGTGCTCCCGCATGTAAGAAGTCGGTTTTCTTTGTCGTTTAGAAGGCTTGCCATCGGTGATTGGCTTGTATACACCAGTTGGCACATTCATTGTAGTTGTCTTTGCCTTTTTGTCTGTCAACCTCAGCTATTCCGTCCCCATTTGAGTCCAAATCGATTGGAACCGAATCACCCTCCATTGTAGGCATACTCGCGTTTAAATTAATGAAAACAAATTAATAACTAATTAAACAAAACTAAGGTTGAACAACAGAAAGATAAATGAATTAGATAAGTAAGATAACTCACCATAATTTAGAATCGGCAGTTAGAAATAGCTACAAGATCCGAAGATAAAAGAAAGAAAGCAAATCGATAGTTGCGGCCGAATGAAATAGCACAAACAACCAGCAGATGAATCGGCGAAATAGAGAGATAACAAGAGAGAAAACAAAATAGAGAGAGATGCTCACAGCTGCAGATTGGAAATACGGCGAGAGGCGAGCAACCGAGGAGTAGTGAGAGGATGAACGCGCAAGGAGTGAGAGGGATGAAGGGAGGACGAGCGACCGTGGAGGGAGAGGCATGAAAGGTTTAAGTGTGAGGGGGAGGGATGAAGGGAGGCCGCCGAGTAGAGCTAGCGGCGTCGGCGAGCGACCAAGGAGGCGAACCAAGCAGGCGACCGCGGAGGGAGAGAGAAGAGGCGAACAAGGCAGGCGACCGTGGAGGGAGAGAAGGAGAACCAGGCAGACGACCATGGAGCGAGAGAGAAGAGGCGAACCAGGCGAGTGTGTTAGCGAGAGCAGCTTAACTAAGGGTTTTGTTTTCTTGCTTCATTTATATAGTTAGGGTTTTTCAAAAGTAAAATGGGCTCATTTTAGGTCGCGAAATCACTGGCCCAAAATTTTTTCCCCTAATTTTTTAAATTGAAATTTTGCTTACCCCGAAAAATCAATATTAAACAAATAAACGGTAAACGGTAAAAGGTCCACCTATTTAACCTAATTAATTCATCGTGTTAAATAGGTATTTTTTCGTGTCAAGATTCTCAACCTTAACCTAACACATTTATTTAAACGGGTTGTTCGTGTCAACCCATTTACATAAACGTGTTGAAAATTTGTACCCAAACCCGCCTAACTTATGTCGGGTTCAGGTTGGTAATCGTGTCGTGTCGATTTTCCCAGCTCTAGGTTGAATCAACTTTTCCGGGCCTTCGAGGATTCGAACTAGCACTTCTTTCATCTCGTGGCGCAACCCCGATAAAAAGGCTCCGGGACCTATCTTCGGAAGTCTCGGGACGGGCATCCCGCCTCTGCAGGACCCCTATTAGAACCCTTCCCTCGAAGTTTCTAGCTGGGCGTCCCCGGCTCGAACCCTTCGGTATGCTAAACGATTCGTAGCCTGTCGATTCAAAACTATTTGCACATTCTCATTTATCACATTCACTTCACAACTTTCTCAATCGATTTGGTATCAAGGAAGGTATGACACCCTTATAAATTCACTTTCTCAAATCAGCTTTACTTCTTTAAAACACATTCACGTTTGAAAGGCGGTTCACAAGAAATTGCATTCAAGAATCATTTCACGTAAAATACAAAACTCCTTTCGAAACTATTTTTGAGCATCACATAAAGCAATCACATAGTACAAATAATCACCATTCAAAGCAAGCAATCATTCTCAACTCTTTCCAACTATACCTTCCTCAATCCACCATTCGAATACGATTAATTTCCATTTTCCGAGCCACAATAACCATAAGCGGATACCACCCGATTCGACGTGCGAACTTCTCACAATTCGTTGTCTTTACTTCACTTCCCCATTTCATGACCTCATTTTATAAACCAACCTCTTTTGCCCTCATTCAACCATATAACCTTAAACTTATGTTACCGAGTTTCCTTTATCCCCACTCACCTTTTAATTTAATTCATTCTCAAAGGTCTTAGACATGACTATGGCTTAGTTCCACTTTACCGTCCCTAACTTGCTATTTCCCAACCTCAATTTCCCATTTAATATCTCTTACCTTATTTAATCGATTCTTGCTCGCCTATCCTTAATTATGTACCTCTTACTTACTTTTCATTATTCAATTCCCATTAGCTTTACTTACTTTCACGCTCATTTCAACCTCGAGGATTTAATTACCTTTCGAACTCCATAAATCCGACACTCGGTCGTCTCTCACTCCCGTGCCTCAACTGTGAGACATTTGCTATGAACTCGCTCCTCTTTTATGCTTAACTCGCTATTCCCCGATATTAGCAATCATCCCTTAATGTCGTAACTTCAATAAATCTCTAAGAGTCAATTTGAAATTTCAACTTCATAACTTATGCCCATACCACGTGTACTTATCCCCGTCCCCAACCGACCGGATTCCCGATACTACTCATTATAACCAAGCAGCCCAACTTCGTTTGAATTTCCCGTTTCCAGCTTCGTACGTAAACAACTACCAATTCCCCTCACAACTCCTAATTCAACTTTCGAGTGACTACTAAACTCATTCAAGGCATAAATATTCAACATTCACAATCACATTCAACAATCACAAGTAAGCTCATTTGGATTTCGAAATTACTAATAGTTTAGAGTATAAGGCTACCCACCTCAATTCGGGGATTGAAGGTTTGTGATTTGCTGAGGTTCAGCCTCCCCTGGTTTAGTTCCTCATTTCGTTTCTCTTTCCTCGCTCGCTAGCCTCGGCTTCCGCCGCCCTCTCGCGCCCGATGCCGTATCCGGTTGCCATCCCGCGTCCCCGGTTGCCGTCCCGCGTCCCCGGTTGCTGCCCGCGTCCCCGGTTGCCCCCGGTTCCCGTTCCTCACTTCCTCTGCTTTTGGTTCGTTGTTCTTGGTCTCGGCTACCTCTCGACCAGGCCCCGCGCGCTCGACGACGTTCCTCCTCCCTTCTCCGCCGCCTTTCTTAGTGTCCGGCCTCTCGGTCCTCGCGTCCGTCCTCGCCTCGGGTCCGGCTTCCGCCTTCTCTCTACCCCGGTCTCTCGCTCTCTTTTCCTCTTCGCTTGGGCCTACTCGCGTCGCCGACCGCCGCCTTCGGTCCTACGGTGGTCGTCGGTCCTCGCCTTCGGTCTCCTTCGTTTGTGCGCTCGCCTCCTCCCTCTCTTCCTCTCTCTCTTTCCCCGTTCGGTACTCCTTTCCCCTCCCCGTTCCGCCTCTCGCGGTTCCGCTTCTTCTTTCTTCCTTTCTTTCTTTCTTTCTTTCTTTGTTTTCTCCCGTGTCCCCCTTTAGTCCTCCTTTCTTTTATTTTTGCACCTCCTCTCTCCACTGTTTGACAAAGCCCACCCCTTCTTCCCATTGGACCTTAATTAAACCTTATTTATCTCTTCATGGCCAAAGTAATCTTTTTCCATATAAAACAAATCCGTGCCGCTTCCTTCCTTCGTCCTCATACGTTTTGTCTCCTAATTTGTTTTGATGCGTCAATTAGGACACCGCCTAGCCGCACCGAGTTTTTAGCTCAAATAAGAAGGGAGAGTATTTCCTTGATTCCTTATTTGACAACGACTCTCGAAGGAATACTGAAGTAATATATCCGGTCGCAAATAAAATCGGTCACTCAACCCCCTAGCTACTGGGAATTATATTCAAAAATTCTATGCTTTCCGTGTGTTTTTCTTTAAAATTCCGGGTATTACATTTCTCCCTCCTTACAAGAATTTCGTCCTCGAAATTCGCAGTAGTAGCATCCAGGCTACGAACATTCACATAAATACAGGTCGTTCATACAAGTGCTGCGGAGCTCGAATTCCGATTCACAAAGGCAATTAGTTTTACCGAGGATCAATGAGTTCCAGTCTCCTTTGTACCGCTACCTTGTGCGTCTACTCACTCTATTTTGGGCCCGAGGAGCAAATCGCACTCGAAGGGCAAATAGTTGGCTTAGAGGTTGTGATCCCGTCACTTATCTTACGCCGGATCCCTAATGCCTTCACTACCACCGATGCAATCCGCGCATTAGCTTTCAAATGTTGCGTGGGTATTCTTGGTATCGAACAATTCGTGCCCCACAATTTCGATACCCCAACTACGATGATGCTAACGCAAGAGTGATCAATTCCATATGGCCACGCTACTTCCTTGGTCTTTGCTCCCATATGGCCAATCGAACCCATAGTTGAGCTAGTTGGAGCTAACTACCTCAATGGCTCGCCCATAGCTACATTCACGATCGATTGGCGTAATGATACGTATGCTTGGGGTTAGCTTTGTTAAAGGAAGTGGATGGGGTCCGGAAGTAGGATTAATACGGATAGCGAAGTCGAGTCGAACTTAGAGGTATTAAGACTTCCAACAACTAAATATTTCGGATAAGGAGATCACCAAATAACTCAGGGCACCTATGATAGCCGAGTAAGTATCAATATTCCCTCGTTCGTCTCCGCTATTTCTCCCTAAGGGTCGGGTCTCCTACTCCTCAACTCCCAACACTTCTAAGTGGGACGATAATATGGTTTCCATTCGCGATCGAGGCTATACTTCGAACAACAAAACACCCCTCCGTCTCGTATACGAATGCATAATGTCTATTTACTTTATCCTCAAGCCACATTAATAGAAGGGTTCCATCCTTTTCACAATATGTCCGTACCAATGCTCCAATGAATATCATGCATTATTCTTTTGTACAACCTTATACACAATCTGTGCAAACATTCTTTTGTACAACTTTATACGTAAAATTGTTCAAGGTGTAGTATCGGTATCTTCCCATTTCTATCCTAGTTACACATATGTACATGAACCACTCGAATTATTACAACACTATGTCAAAAGGGGAATTTATATCACTCACTTGTCCCCAATAACTCCTTCTATATATTACTCGTCCGAAGAATCTCCCGGCGAGTTTTCATCGTCTTCGGTCTCCATTTCGCTCCCCGTCTCCGTTCTATCTCCCGTCTCCATTCCGGCTTCACTTGAGCCAACCCCTCCTGTCCCGTAGAATTGCTAGATTCCGGAGGTGGCGCGAGCGCTAGACGGTTTCCTATCTCTTCGATGGGTGCCCACTCGATGCCCACCATGTTCATCACCAAGTCGTGCATTCAGCTTCATGGTAGTTGTCCAACCCTCGGGGTGGTACACCTCGTCTCCTGGTATAGAGTCCGCCCATCCGGCCCACATAGTCGCCACCCTTTGGTAGGTTTGGAAGTAGGGCATATCATGGAGCAAGGTGGCCATCTTCCGCCTTTCGTATGAAGCCCCGCCTCCTCTAATATCCCGGGTTCTCGTTAGGCTCAATCAAATGGACTTGAATAAGATGGTTCTTGATGGCCTCTCTAGCCCTCGGTGTAAGTTCGTCCAACTCATGGAGTAGTGGTCCCACGTTCCATAAGAACGTGACCAATTCTCGATATGAGAAGGGACACCAACCCCGAAAGGGTATGGTAGCCCTTAGGCGGACCGTAATTCTCGCCCATGGGCCATCCAAAGGCGGATTCCGAATAAAATTCTTCGTCCCGAAGTCCGAAGTTGTATAGACGATATTCCATTCATTACTCAACTCCATGACTCTCCAAAAGAATACGGCGTTGCAGGCCGCGTACCAAAAAGGCATATAAGTATAATCTCCCCAAGAAAATGCCATTTTTTTGATCACCTAAGACATTCAAGTGGTGTTACTTCCTTATACTTAGGGTACACATAATAAGTATCTTAACCAAAGAGTAAAACAGTCCGTCGGTGCACATTCTCATCCGAAAGAGCAACTACCAATTGGTTAATTCGAACCGAGTCCACTAAGCAACCCCTCCCGAGTTAGAAGTTACACTTAAAACCATGCACACAATCGTCACAAGCAAGGCACATAATCACATAACAAGGATCCTAGACGGCTATATGCAATGCAAACCTAAGGTCACCAAAATCTATGCTCGATACCATAAAATGTAACACCGCAAAACACCCCCGGGGTATTACATCGCCAAAGTTCCTTAAAGGAACTCCCAAGGCTCTTTCTCGGTGTTGGTCCGGCTGTCTAAACTCAACTTAAAAGTAATACCGGTGGTTTTCCCAAAAGAATCCGAGATTCTCTGAAAATTTCGGCAGAGTTCCGTTTGTAACATGGACTAACCCATAGGCTTAAAGCCTTAAAATCCTGCATAAAAAGCATAATAAAACTCGACGAGCCACATGCTCGGAGTATACAACTCAAGGGCCACACGCCGAAGTTCAACCAATCATGCGGTAAAACTTAAAACAATCTAACTGGTTACTATACATTTGGTACAACTATATGCACTAAATTACAAGTACAATCATTTAGAAACAAACAATGCATGACAGACCACTTGGGTTGCTTCAACCGTCAATAATCGGTAGAAGTCCAAAGCGTGCTAAGTGTAGATTATGCTTCGAAAGTGTACTCGCAACACTCGGGTGGGGACGGGGCAATTTGTGGGGGTGAGCATTAATCCACGGGCTCACCGGAGTCTTTTACCCTTAAAATGGAAATTCTTTACTCATAATACTCATAATAACGAAATCTACGAAAGCATAATAATACAATTCAAATCTATATACTTCGATGAAATCTCTTGCAATGAGAAAGATCAAGACTCTTCAATCACTTAAAACATAGTTTCACATTCATGAACATACTTTTGGGGTTGAATCAACTTTTCCGGGCCTTCGAGGATTCGAACTAGCACTTCTTTCATCTCGTGGCGCGACCCCGACAAAAAGGCTCCCGGGACCTATCTTCGGGAAGTCTCGGGGCGGGCATCCTGCCTCTGCAGGACCCCTATTAGAACCCTTCCCTCGAAGTTTCTAGTTGGGCGTCCCCGGTTCGAACCCTTCGAGTATCGTTGAACGATTCTAGCTCTGTCGATTCAAAACTATTTGCACATTCTTATTCATCACATTCACTTCACAACTTTCTCAATCGATTTGGTATCAAGGAAGGCATGACACCACGTGTCACCCTTATAAATTCACTTTCTCAAATCAACTTTGCTTCTTTAAAACACATTCACGTTCAAAAGGCGGTTCACAAGAAATTGCATTCAAGAATCATTTCATGTAAAATACAAAACTCCTTTCGAAACTATTTTTGAGCATCACGTAAAGCAATCACATAGTACAAACAATCACCATTCAAAGCAAGCAATCATTCTCAACTCTTTCCAACTATACCTTCCTCAATCCACCATTCGAATACGATTAATTTCCATTTTCCGAGCCACAATAACCACAAACGGATACCACCCGATTCGACGTCCGAACATCTCACAATTCGTTGTCTTTACTTCACTTCCCCATTTCATGACCTCATTTTATAAACCAACCTCTTTTGCCCTCATTCAACCATATAACCTTAAACTTATGTTACCGAGTTTCCTTTATCCCTACTCACCGTTTAATTTAATTCATTCTTAAAGGTCTTAGACATGAGTATGGCTTAGTTCCACTTTACCGTCCCTAACTTGCTATTTCCCAACCTCAATTTCCCATTTAATATCTCTTACCTTATTTAATCGATTCTTGCTCGCCCATCCTTAATTATGTACCTCTTACTTACTTTTCATTATTGTCTTTTGCCCTCATTCAACCATATAACCTTAAACTTATGTTACCGAGTTTCCTTTATCCCTACTCACCGTTTAATTTAATTCATTCTCAAAGGTCTTAGACATGAGTATGGCTTAGTTCCACTTTACCGTCCCTAACTTGCTATTTCCCAACTTCAATTTCCCATTTAATATCTCTTACCTTATTTAATCGATTCTTGCTCGCCCATCCTTAATTATGTACCTCTTACTTACTTTTCATTATTCAATTCCCATTAGCTTTACTTACTTTCACGCTCGGTTCAACCTCGAGGATTTAATTACTTTTTGAACTCCATAAATCCGACACTCAGTCTTCCCCCTTAGAATAAGTTTCGTCCTCGAAACTTGTAGGTGAAATGGTATAAATATTATCTTAGAATAAATGTGGGTACTGGTTTCTCATATCTTCCTCGGTTTCCTCGAGTGGCTGCGGTTGAAGTATGATTTGGCCATAAAACCTTGACCGGAGGAATAGTTTTAGTACGTAATTGTTCAATCCTCCGATCTAGGATTTGGACCGAATATTCCTCATGTGTTAAGTTCTAGGCGATAGCCACTGGTTTAACCTCTATGATGTTGCTTAGGTCGGATATGTATTTCCAAAGTTGAGATATGTGAAAAACATCATGGTTATTCTCCGGATCAACTGGTAAGGATAATTTATAGATCATAGGGTTTAACTTCCGAAGTATCTCATATGGCCCAATGTATCTAGGGCTTAATTTCCCCTTAATTCTGAATCTTTCGATTCCTTTGGTTGGGGATACTTTGAGAAAGACTATATCCCCTACGTGAAATTCTAGAGGTTTCCGTCGTCGATCTGCATAGCTCTTTTGTCTACTCGAGCTTCTCGATTCGTCTGTTATATTACTCTCATCTGTTTCAGTAGTATCTTGTATCAACTCTGGTCCTATGGTGAGCATCTCATCCAAATCGCTCCAACACAAGAGGGTTCTACATCTTCTTCCATAGAGGGCTTCAAATGGGGCCATTTTTATTGTGGCTCGGTAGTCGTTATTGTATAAAAATTAATCGGAGCGAGATACTCTTCCCATTTTCCTTGGAAATCAAGGATGCCAGCTCGTAACATATCTTATAGGATTTGGTTAACTCTTTCGGTTTGACCATTTGTCTCTGGAAGGTATGAGCTACTAAAGTTCAACTTATGTCCCAAAAGCTTGTTGTAAGGCTTCCTAAAATCGAGATTGGAATCAGGTGCCTCTATCGGACACTTGTATCTTTGGTTATTCTATGAAGTCCGACAATCTCTTTTAAGTATACTTGAGCTAATTTGTCCACGGTCCAATTGTCACCAATTAGTGTGAAGTGTGCGGACTTTGTAAGACAATCAACTATCGTCCAAATGGCATTTTTCCTGGTGGCGGATTGAGGGAGTCCTACGATGAAATCCATTAATATAGAATCCCATTTCCAGGTTGGAATCTCCAAGGTCTTTAACTCGCCCATAGGGCGTTGGTGTTCTGCCTTTACTCTTTTGACATGCAAGACACCTATCCACATCTCACAACTTCTCGTTTCATGTTGGGCCACCAGAAATTCTTCCTTTGATCTACATACATTTTTGTTCCTCCAGGATGGACAAAATATAAAGTCGTATTAGCTTCATCTAAAATCTTCATTTTAATCTCCTCTTGGTCGGGCACACACAACGATTTTGGAATCTCAAAGTTCTGTTCTCATGTAAGATGAGTCCCGGGAATTTATCCCTTTTTAATATTCTGCTTAATCCTCACCAACTTCTCATCTTTCCTCTGTCCTATTTTGATCTCATCCGCAATTGACGGTTTGACTTCTAAAAAGTTTAGCACCCCTTTGTCTCCTTGGTGTCGAATGATCTCAATTTCTACTCTGTGTAATTCCCGAATAAGGGTTGGTTGGGTGATAATCAAGGTATTCACATTATGTTGAGTTTTTCCACTTAAGGCGTCAACTACGATGTTGGCTTTACCTGGACGGTATTGAATCTCCAAGTCATAATCCTTTAGCAGTTCTACCCATCTCCTTTGCCTCAAATTAAGCTCCTTTTGAGTGAACACGTACTTCAAACTTTGGTGATCGGTATATACCTCACAAGATACTCCAGTATAAATAATGTCTCCAAATTTTTGAAGTAAACACGACTACAGACTAATTCCAAATCATGAGTAGGGTAATTTCCTTCATATGGTTTTCATTGCCGATAAGCATAGGCTACCATTTTACCATTTTGCATCAATACGCACCCTATTAAGCTCTTCGAAGCATTACTATAGATGGTATATTCCTTACCTTCTTTAAGGGTCGATCTTGGGGCAATAGTCGGCTTGTCGTTCAAGGTTTGGAATGCTTTTTCACACTCAGTAGACCATTCAAATTTGGTGGTTTTCTTTAAGAGGTTAGTCATAGGCGGGGCTAGTTTTGAAAAACCTTGTAAAAATCTTCGATAGTATCCAACAAATCCTAGAAAACTTCTCACCTCAATAACATTGGTTGGTCCGGGCCATTCGGTAAGCGCTTGTACCTTGTGTGGGTCTACCTTTATCCCCTCTTAGGATACCACATGTCCTAAAAACGTCACTTCATTTAATCGGAACTCACATTTTTGTAATTTGGCCTATAAGTGGTGCTCCCTTAAGACTTGTAATACTATCCTCAAATGATGGACATGTTCCTCTTTATTCCCGAGCGTATCAATATATCATCAATGAAAACGACCACAAACTTGTCCAGGTAACGTCCGAAAATCTTATTCATCATATCCATGAACTTGGCTGGTGCATTAGTTAACCCAAAAGGCATGACAATAGACTCACAATGGTCATACCTAGTTCGAAATGCAGTTTTGGGTATGTCTTCATTCCTTATCCTAATTTGATGGCATCCGGACCTTAAGTCTATTTTTGAAAATATTTCAACACCTTGTAATTGATCGAGTAAATCGTCGATCCGGGGTAGAGGATATTTATTCTTGATCGTAAGTTTATTCAACTCCTTATAATCAATGCATAACCGCAAGGTGCCATCCTTTTTCTTCACAAATAACACTCGGTGCTTCCCAAGGTAAAGTACTTAATTGGATAGACCCTTTCTCCATAAGTTCTTCCAATTGACCTTTCAATTCTTTCAACTCTGCTTGGGGCCATTCTATAGGGTGCTTTAGAAATTGGTCGGGCTTCGGATATAATTCTACTTCAAAATATTCTTCTCTCCGGGGCGGCAATCCTGGAAGTTCCTCAAGGAAACATTAGGGAATTCACTTATCACCGGAATATCCTTGAGTCTCACTTTTTTTCTTTTAATAGTATAACACCAATAACCTTGATATATATATATATTTTTTTCTCAAAAGTCTCGTTGTATTTACCCAAAGATATCATGAAATATTTCCTTACATTCTTATTGCGATATAGCCTATATTCTATCCTTAGCAACTCTCTATTATCGCCCTTTTGTTTTCCGCGAGTAAATCCTTGGCATCACAATTCGATAATCCTTTCTCTCTTCCCAGCATTATCTAATGCTCGATTAAATCAAACTGCCTAAGGTTAGTGGTAAAATCTTCCCTAACCATTGTTATCGGAATTTCTTTACGAAGGTTCTATCATATTGCATGATTCATGGATAACGGGCACAAAATTTTTGATTTGGTTGAGTTTTGGCCTTTCTTGGAATTTGGTTCCCACTTGTGGTTTTGGTTTCCTCAATAAATCCATTTGGGGTTTTTCTAAGTTATCTCATTCTTAAAACTCTTTCCCTTCAGTCGAGAAGAGTAGAACTCGGCCCTAATTTTCTTCAAAATTTGGTCAAATGTAAACTCGCTTCCCTAATATCTCCTATAATCATGTTTTACTATATGTCTTGCCTTTCCTGCTAGATGTAATGTCCTTATAGTCATCCTTTTGGTCTTTAATAATTGCAACTTCTCTTCTATATTCCTAATCAATCTTCCCATCATATCTTTTGGGGTTCCTTTTGGCATTTTGGTTTGTTGTCCTATATTGTTGGAGAATCAGTAGGGGTAGATATGTTCCTTTGGGTATGCTTTCCTTGGTATATATAGGGTTGATATTTATCTTTGAAATTTGGATAGGTAGGGGAGTTGAGTTTTGTCAACTTCCTATTGGTAGGCTTATAAAAGTTTATGGATGTATGGTCCTCCATTTGTTTAGGATTATCAATCTCATGTTAATTATTGTTTACAACTTTGAGATTTAATTGGGCATTATGAGTATTTTCCATTCCGCACTTCATACAAACATTTAATAATAAGGCACTTATACTTCCTATTCTAACTCAATCCTCATGGTTCCTATATGGCTCGCGAGGAATCTCTTAAACCTAGGCTACGATACCACATCACGTAACGCCCTAAGCCGCTAGCCGATAATTAGCGCGGCGGAATGTAGGTCGAGGGCATTACCGCCGCCCTTACCGGAGGAAAGGGCAAGGCTATGACAATAGCCGGTTACACTTGCTTTGCCACCAACAACAAGTGACTCATGAAGGCATAAATTATAACTCGTACAAAGATTAAGCATAAAGATAGACTACGATCCGGTAAACTACGACAACGACACTTAACCCTTGATACCCTAACTAGGTTGTCGCTGCGAGCCTCTAAGTCCTTAACAGACCTTTGTTTCAAATCTTCAACATCTTTACCTAAAACAAAACAAGAAAACATTTCCGAAATGTGAGCCGAAACTCAATACGTTCACTATCATGTAGTAAAATAGTAGTTATAAAGTAATTGAGTTGAGCGCATGCATTTCAATTCATTTGTAAATGAGGGGAGTGAATAATGTAAAGCTGTTGCTGATTAATTATCCGAATGGATCCCTTTACGATCATCGGGTTTCCCTAAACGTATGTGCACACACCCGGACCGATCGGATAGTCCGGTTGAAGGCGATTAACGATTACGGTGTTACCAACCTGAATATTGGGCGTACCAAATAATGGCACTTGATGGGCGGGTCCATATTAATGATGGCAAATATTATTTGCAAACAATTCTTTATTGTTGTTGATATCGGCCATATCCGGCCTTGGTTTGTAAATAAAACATTGAAGGGCACGATCAATGAACGTACCTTGTCTCGACGTTCCTCCTTTTTCTTTACGGGCGGAATCTGGATGAACGCACGACGCTGGCGCTTGATGACCTTAATTAAGGATATAAGAGTTTTATTAATAAACTGAATTTTTATGGCTTATTTATTTATTAAATCGTTTCAAAATTACTTGAAATGAAAACTAAGTAAGTTAGCTTCTACTAAAGGATATTAATGTTATCTTTAATTCATATGACTGATTTATCTTATTTTATACAATGCGGGCATAACTTATATATATATATATATATATATAGAACAACTTTAATATATGTGCGGTTTCTTCTAAACGCGTATATAAATATATGTATAAGCATTACACCAAATACTTACTTCCCTTCTTCTAACAAAACTTATTAATGAATAGTATTAATATAATACTTACTTTAAAATCAAAGAAAGGTTATACTTTTAATCACTCGTTATTAGTTATTTTATTACCTAAATACTTTCATTCTTTTATATACTAGCTTCCAAATTTTTCTAGCCTTATTTTAGTTTGTAAGGGCATAATTATTTCCCCAAAGAGGTCAATTTCTCATTCTTCGGTTTCACATGCTGCCCGAATTAGTTATCATCATCAATCTTTCCCTTAATCTCTTCATTAGGTTAAATAATTATTTAAACTAACAAAAAATATTCTGACTCGGGATTACTTATGAATGTCCTTTGCACAGGGATTTGTCCAAAAATATCCTTCATACGAGGATTTCCACAATCTTTCTTCAAGTTCGGTATATTCGGATCTCACCAAATTTTTCCCAGTCTCCATGCATCAATTACATACATACCATAACCAAACTTTTAAACTTCAAGCAGGAAACAATAACTAATTACAACTTAAATACTTAAATTAAAAGAAATGAAGAACTGAATCGAAGAATTAACCTAAGAATTTAATTAAACGAACTGAAACCGAAATTTACGCTAAGAAATTAAATTAAAAGAAGCGACAGAATCGAAAAATTACCCTAAGAACCAAGGTGAAGGGGGTTAATTTTTGAGGGGTTTTGAGGTGGTTGAAGGTGGTGGTAGAAGATCGGGAAAGCCGAAACGAGAGGAGGTAGTCGGCGGCCGGAGCGATCGCCGGGAGTAGCACGCGGCGTCGGTGCCCGGTCAAGGTGGCGGTAGGCTGGACAGAGCTCGAACCGGAGAAACCGCATCCAAACCGGGCAAAATTGGGGCGAAACAGGCGCAAACAGGAGCACAACCGGCGGTGTGCTGGCTTTCGCGGCTGGGCGGTGACGATAGAGGCGGTAGGAGGTGGCGGTGGTTGCCGGTAGTGTTGAGGTGGCGTTTCCGGTGGCTGAGACAGAAGATAAAGAGGTGGTGGAAGAGGGAAGTGACAGAAAAAGGGGTTGCGTTTTTGGGTGGTATGATAATGATGCCGGCGATGGCGATGGTGATGGTGGCTGACCGAAGGTGGTCGTCGGCGCGGCCGGGGAGCAGCCGGTGTTGTCGGTTGGCGGTGGAGGTGGGACGAACGCAGGGGCGAGAGGGAGAGAGAGAGTTTGTGGGTTTACTAGATTTTAGGTTTAGGAAAAATGAAAGCTTCTTAGGTTACCTTAAGCTTTTATACCCATCTTGCTTCCTCTCTCACTTGGGCCGACCGGCTCTTTCAAATGCTTGGGCCCAAATCCTTAGCAAGTTTTCCCTTTATTTCAGCCCAATCTTAATCTCATCCTTAATCTCCATCCTATTTCTTAATCCTCCAAGCTCACTATTATCTTGCTCATTAAGCTTATCTTAATCTAAGAATTTTATTTTTAGAAATATTAAGTTTATAAGAATTATATTAATTTTATTTGTTTAAGGATTTTTAGAACTCCAAATAAATTAGCTATATAATAATGTTAATTATCTCATGAGTCATTGAAATTTATAGAGTATGCTCGTGCGTCGTCGTTGTCATCATCCGGTTCCTGCATTTTTAAACAACATTGACATATATATATATATATATATATATATATATATATATAATATACACATGAGTAATATGAAAATATTTGAAAATTTGAAATGCACGCGCTCATGCAAATCTTGAATGTATTTAAAGTTAATTATTTTCTTAAGGACGGGGTGTTACGAGTAATGTTATGTGAAGACTCGTCGAGCATAGGAACCGATGATCTATAGTGCGCCGAGTCACGTGTTTGGGCAATGTGAAGGGAAGAATGAGGACATGACCTTATATGTCTTCCCCGACAACATACAACAACTTTTAAAGATGTAGGAGATTAGCACATCCACTGTTATGCTTGGCATTATGTGAGTTAATATATTCATAATAAGTTCCTTTTTTACTATTAATTTCATCAATTTCTAACTCTACATATATAATTAATATGAAGGTGGCTGCATGAGATTGGAAAGTCGGACTTCGTTTAGTTTCTCAATCCTAATTTCATTCAAGGATTAGGGCGGAGAACCGATGAATGAGTCGACTATATCTTTAAAGTCATGAAACATAATGCGCGAGGATAAAACATTATACTCGGTGTCATTCAATGAGAGGTAAGTGTATAAATAAACTAATTAACTAGAGTTTTTATGGTGTTATACATACTTATAAAAATGTGTTATTTGTGGTTGTGTAGCCACCATTAGATGCTTGTTGCCATATATCCAAAATATAATATCGCGTTACGGCTTGATCCTCCGGGTCATACCGTGAGGGAAGAAATCAAGAACGTAGTCGAGTCATGAGTTTATACTTTAATCATTTTATGCTCTTTTGTTAATTAGTATTCGTTCAATGGTATGTCTAATTAGAATTTTATTTTTCCGATTGAAAAATATTGCTTTAACATGTTATTATTATGGTGAAGGCTCGAAAGACCGACGAGCGAAATCAAAGCCGCTAATTATCCCCGTCAAGGTGAGGTTCTCCTCTCTTGGTTATTAGAGCCTACCTTCATTATTTTTCATTTCATATTACTTGCTAGCTATATAATGTACTATTAATTCTCTATGTGTTGGGAATCCGTTTTATTATTGTAGTGCCATATACAACCAGGGAATGTGGAGTGCGGCTTCTACATTCTCACGTACATGAAAGAAATTGTGATCGAACTCGATTTAAATTCTAATCCCAAAGTGGTATACTTGCAATTGAACTTGTAATTGATTATAATTTTTTCAGCTTGATTAACGAGTTGCACTTGACCTAATTAATATGTCTTTTACAGACATTGGTCACAATATTTCTCGGAAAGAACCCACCCACTCCCTATACGGATGGAGTGCTCACCAAGTTAAAACAAGGTTGGGTAGAGTTTGTATATAACCGTAGAAAGAAATAGGTATATATTTACAGTTATTCTTTATTATTGATTGGTCATGTTTATGATTTTAATAGTCATACAATTATAGGTATATATGTATATAGGGATACATAATTTTACACTTTCTTGTACCATATACAAAATGTGATGAATATGTTGTTTTGTATATATTCTGGTAAAGAGTTTATTGGATTGTTGTTTGTATATTCTTAATATGTAAGGTTGTATATGATTTGTACTGTACAGAGTGCAAGGAAACATGAGAAAAACTATTAAAAAAGTCATACCTATTACTACGGTTCTTAAGGAAGAACCCTACTAATAGTGCTAGTTGAAGGCCTACTATTACGGTTCATATAAAGAACCATGGCCATAGGCTTATCTATGATGAGGGCTCTTCATATGAACCGTCATCATAGGTGCTCTATAATAATTTTTGAACTAAAGAAGAAGGCCTAAGAGGACGGTTCATATGAAGAAGCTGTCGTCATAGATAAGCGTATGACTACGGCTCACATGAAGAAACCATCATCACAAAGTGACCTATGACTACAATTTTCCATCTGAATCGTTGTCATAGAGTGACCTATTACTACGGTTTTGAACCGTAGTAAAAGATGCTACATACAATTACGGTAACATAGACGACACCGGTTAACCATAGTTAAATGTCGTTTTTAATCGTAGTTAAAAGTGGTTCTTGTAGTTGTGTGAAGATGGTTGAAGAAGACATAGAAATGACGACCTTCATCACTTAATGGGGACGTATTGTTACATGGTGATGCCATTTGGGCTAAAAATGCTGATGCAACATATCAAAAGACGACTACAACCTTGTTGCACGACATGATCCACAAAGAAGTTGAAGTTTATATGGACGACATGATCATAAAGTCCTAAGATAGGACAGGGCACCTACCCAACTTAAGAAAGTTCTTGTAGAGACTCGGAAAGTACAACATGCACCTCAATCTTCAAAAGTGTGCCTTCGGGTAACCTCGGGCAAAATATTAGGCTACGTTGTCGAGTCTTAGAGGAATTGAGATTTATCGATCCAAGATCAAAGCTATTTAGGAGATTCCGCCTCCAAATATTGAGAAGGAAATACGAGGTTTCCTAGAACGTTTACGAGTACATCAGTCATTTCATATCAAATTTGAGCATGGTCTCGTGAACCTATTTTTAAGAAGTCGAAGAAGGGATCTCGAGCCCATTTGGGATGCTCGAGTGCCAACAAGCATTCGAGAAGGTTAAGGAATACCTAGCTAACTCTCCGGTTCTAGTTCCGCCTCAACAAGGGAAACCTTTACTTCGTACATCACCACAATAGAGACAGACTATGGGCATTATGCTAGCTCAACGAGATGTGAAGGAAAAACGCATGATTTATTACCTAAGTAGGAAATTCCTTGATTATGAGAGTAGATACACGCCATTAGAGATGACATTGTTGGCATTGGTGCAGGCTACCAAGAAGCTCAGCCATTACATGTTAGCCCATACGGTATATGTGGTAGCACCTATGGATCCCATCAAGTATATACTTGGGCAACCAACCATCGGTAGCAAGATAGCGAGATAGACTATCATGGTGCCAGAATTTGAACTCAAGTATGTCCCTCAAAAAGTGATCAAAGGAAGGGTAGTGTTAGAATTCCTAGCTGATCTACCTATAACTGAATCGCAACCCAAACACCTTGACGTTTCAAACGAAAATAGATTATAAGTTGAGGTGGACGTTTGGACAATGTACTTCGACAATGCTTCCAATCAAAAGGGCTTTAGAGTAGGCATTCTACTAGTCTCACTGAAGGGAGCACATACTCCCATTTCGGTCAAGTTGGAATTTGAGGTCACCAACAACGCCACAAAATACGAAGCATGAATTACGGGACTTGAAGGCTCGTTGTAGAGATCGGGATTAAGAACATTAAGGTTTTCAATAACTCCAGCATGATCATTGATCGGATTTCGCAAAAATGGAAGGTACGTTGTGAATCCTTGGCATCCTACCGAGCACGTCCGATAAAGTTATCAAAACACGTCGAGAATATTTCTTTCACCTACTCGTCCTAGGGATGACAACCAATTCGGAGATGCATTAGCCTAATTAGCATACATTATCAACATCCCTAATGACATTCATTCAATGCTTGTTCACATAGAGCGACGGGGTCAGCCAGGTGCAAGTCTACACATTAGAGGTGTCCAATACCGACCACACCAGGTGGTATCATTACATTTATCAATATCCGGATAAGTAAGAATATCCCTTGGACTCCACACCTAGAGCCCGAGTGAGCCATCGGGATGTTGGCTACCCAATTCTTCATCAATCAAAGGCAATTGTACAAGAAAACCAACACTTGGATTAGCTTACTTTGTGTCAACTAACGTGAAGCAAAGCTCTCGCATGGATGGTAAGATGTTGGTTCGGAAGATTCAGAGACTTGGTTATTATAGGTCGACCATGGCGGAAGACTACCATGAGTTTGTTAGAAAAGTGCCATAAATGTCGGTGTATGCAAATTTACAACATCGGCCACCATCCTTTCTCACAACATTAGCATCCCCTTGGCCACTCTCGGTTTGGGGAATACACATTATTGGCAAAGTGACTCCTAAAGGAATGGGAGATCATGAATTTGTGCTAGTAGCTAAAGGAAGCGTCTTATACAACCTTAACATCCAAACAAGTAGCTAAGTTCCTTACCCGTAATATCATTTGCCGTTACGAGGTGTCGCATGAGCTAATTGGTGACCATGGTAGTCATTTCAAGAAGGAAGTAGCAGACTTGTTGAATAAGTAAAAGCTTAAGCACCACGTATCTTGTCCTCATCGTCCTAACACCAATGGATTAGTCGAGGCCGCCAATAAGTACGTTCGTAAAATAGTGGAGAAAATGGCTGTAAATTATAAGGATTGGATTAATAAATTGGCTTTTGCTTTATGGGGCTATCAAACATCCATTAGAACCTCTACGGGAGCAACATCGTGCTTTCTAGTTTATGGCGTGGAAGCACTCCTTCCGAGTAGAGATCGCCATTCGCTCGTTATGGATCGTGGCTAAAAGTTAAATTCCAAAGGCAGAGTGGGCCAAAGCACACTATGAAGAGTTAGTGTTGTTGGATGAATGGCGCCTCAACACCCTACATGATGTCCAAGTATATCGGGCATGTATATCAAGGGCATTGAACATAAAAGTGAAGCCCTAAAATGTGCAAATTGAAGATTTAGTCCTCAAAGAGATTAGAGCGAGCAATTCAAGATCCACGACGGAAATTTGGCCTAAATGGCAAGGCCCATTTGTTTTTAGTCGAGATATTTCTAGGTGAAGCAGTGAAAATGACTGATTTAGATGGTGAAGAAATATTTTAGTACATAAACTTGGATCACTTAAAAAAATATTACGTCTAGCACAACCCTAGATGTCGAGCTAGGCCTGGCCCGGCTAGGCCATGTCGTGGATGGCGCTGGCCACCACTCAAACAATGGTGGAGTGGTCGGGCCAAAGTATCCCTCTTTATGTCTAACTTTGTAAGTTATCTTTTACTGTCCAATTAGATGATTCCTTCATTCATTTGTTGGATACCCCAATTAGGCGGGTCCGTATATGTATTTTACTCGTATTATCTATTAAGGGAGTCCAATTAGGCGGTCCAATTTATATTCGACCTCTAGGTGACTGATAAAAACATAAAATGTAAAAGTATAGCATAATACTTGCTTTTATTTAATGAAAGGTAAGCCTACTACTTACCCGAACACATAGCTAATAAAAGGAAAGCTGCAAGCACACTACTTGTAAAAATCGAAAGCAAATAATAAATTTGTTCTAAAAGAGCCAAAACTAATCCTCCTTTTATTTCTTTCCTAAATTCATTCTAAAACATCTTAGCCCTAGTTTATCTTAACTTTCTTTCTTTTGGGGTCATAGACTCAGCCTCAACATCCTCGATACGCTTCTTTAGTTCCTCGATTCTTCGAGCCCTTTTCTCTTCAACTTCTTTGGCCCTAGTTTCTCTTTGGCGAGCACGTTCAACCACCCGAGGGTTTATTTCGCGAATCCGGAGAGGGGCAACAGCAAGGACAGACTTTGTGAGGATCTATCTCTCTAGTTCTCAATGCCTTATGCCTTGAGGGATCCACTTCTATTATCCACTCAAGACAATAGGGAGATACTCGTAGTATTTGGTTTGCTTGCGGTATCAACAGTTTAGGTAGATTCATCCAGTATTGAGGCCTTGATTTTGTCTACCTAGAGTTACCAAGTCCTTCGAATAGATCAAAGGTAGCAGGTTGCATGCAATCCAAAAGCGGGATTACTTGCTCCTTTCCTATCTTCCGCAACACACGGTCAAGGCCATGGACTTTTGGGTCTAGGGGAGGCAAGCTAGGAAGTGGTTTTGACTCGTTGATGTCTTAAATGAAGACAGATGGGTCCCACTGACCTAGAATGGGTTCAAAAAATATGGCTAAGGTGCTTGCTTGAAAGGATTATTTGTGTTGCTTGGCTTACGGGCTGCCCTAGGAAAAGGTAGTTGTAAACACCTAAAAAGTGTCATCCCTTATCTTTTTATTTCTGGATTTTATTTTGTAGGCCCGATGATGAAATCCTAAACAATTTTATTTCAATCTCGGACTGTGATTGATTGGTTCGACATAAGCCAATAAACCACAAAGAACAGCCAGCACCAAATAAAAAGCGTTTTCCCTTGGGACGGTCCACAAATCCCCCTTTCTTTGCGGTGATCAAAGAACCGGGCCAAGTCGTCATAGACAACGAGTCCGAGAGATGTGTCCTAGGAAATTCTAAGCTTAGAATAGTAAATTTTACTTTTGTCCAATCAGACAAGGAGTTGATGACCTGAACACGGCGTTACAACTTTGCATTTCATCATCACGAGCATCAAAGTGTTGTGTTTCGGTTCTATAAGATAGTCCACATAAGACTAGGAACGCGCCCTCCAAACGACTTCGTGGCGGGCGCTTGCCTTCTACAAGCATTAAGTGGAACACTGCACTTTGGCTTGGAGAATCCCTTGGAGACATGCTAGGGCACAATAACCTAGGAGTGGCCGGGTGGCGGCGCCCGCCAACGAGGTTCTATCCGGTTTTATCACTTCCCGATCCTGTTCAATCTCTTAGGATATTAGCCCGGTTTATTCTATGTTATTTAGACAGCAGATTAGAGGCAAACCCTAGGTCATTTGTGACCTAGGTCATCTCCTATAAATAGATAGCCTTGGCTCTCATTCCCATATGGCTTCTGCCTTAGCTCACGTTGCGAAAGCTACCCCGAGTACTCGATATCTAAACGCCACTCTACCGAAATTGCTACTCATTCATCTTCTCTTTATTTACCGTCGTTGAATTTACGCAAAGAGTTAAAGAATATTTGATTATTCTAATCTCTCGGCATTTATTTAACTAATCATTCTTGTCACCCAAATACACAAAACAAAAACAAGCCCTTTTACTTTCATTTGTCACTTGTAGAATCAAGAGATCTAGATCGACAAGGTGGGACAACTCGAGGGCAATTGTTCAACCTTCAAACGGTTTATTTTATTTATATGTTTCCTTTATCACATTCCTTATTGTGGTTTAAGAGATGTAATCACTCCTTTTAATTCCTCCCCGCCCGATGTAATCTTTAATTATTCGCTTTTCTTTTCTTTATCGCTTTCTTTACCGCTTTTTTTATTACTTTTCCTTTAATTCCGTTTGGTTGATTTTAATTATCGTCGTAATATGCCGTTTGCTTGTTTGTTTTCCATCATTTTAATCTACTACTCAAACTAGTAATAGTTGTCTTCGGACGGGTGAAACGAAAGGGTTTTCCCTAATTTTCGTATCCTCGCCCCTGAATCCGATTCTCGGTTCAAATACGGAGGGAGTCTATTTTAGCCTTTTTAGTCTTAGTTTTTCCCATACTAAGATTGGAAGAGCAATATTTTTTTGTTAGTTTTCATCTAAAAACTCACTTGGCGACTCCCTAATTTTATGTTTTATTCTTGTTGAATTCACATCCCGGTATTTTCCGATTACAGGAATAAAAAATTGGTTCGAATTTGCCAACAAGGACAGAGGCCAAGGCTGATTTCCTCAGCATTGGCCTCCGGCCGGCGCCAGCCGAGTGCACAGTACAGCTGCCTCCTGCAAAGGGTGGTCGGCGGCGACGCTTTGGTCCAGATTGGTGTTTTCACACCAATCTTACCCTAAAGCCTCACGGCGGAACCAAAACCCTAATTTTTATTTATTCATTAATTTCTGTATAACATCCCCGAATTCGAAAATAAATTCTAAAATTAAAAAGATTAATAAAACCACCATTCACATTTTCCTTAATTTGCTCTAAATCTGTAAGACCCGTAATTTTGGGTTAGATAGTTATATGAGTTAAATTAATTATTTAACCTTAATTAGTTAAAGTGGGTTGAGTAAATAGGATATCTGCGTGGTTATATATTGCTAGATTTATTTAGGTGAATTATTATTAGTTCACGTAACTATTATTAGTGAACCGTATTAATTCATTTGTCTTAATTTTCTACCCGACCTAGCTAAATAAAAACCCGAGACCGCTTATGCTACGTATGTGGGTTTAATTATTATGAGGGTTAGAAAAAGGAAAAGGGGAGAGGAATGTAACAAGGAGTATTAAGGAAGGGGCAATTAGGTGTTAAGAATAAAAAGGGATTAGTGTAATTGATGGTGCATTGGCATTACCTAAGGAAGCCAGCAAAATGGGAAAAGAAGAAAGTAAAAGTGAAAAGAGAGGAAAGAAGGCTCGGGTAAAGAAACAAGTCAAGCGAAAACAAAGAAGAAGAAGCGAGAAATGAACAGGGGAGAGGGAGAGAAGGGAGGATTAGGCGAGGGCGAGGGCGAACGAAGCACGAGAGAGAGAGGGAGAGAGAGAGCGAGTGCGCGAGTCGGAGAAGCGACCGGAGGCCAACGCACCGAACGACAAATGAAGGAAGGACGACTAGCTTACGTGGGGAAAACACCAAGGGGCATGAAGGGGAGGTGAAATCGAGATCCAAAGAGAGGAAGCAAGCGCGAGGGTCACTGGAGAGGACAACAGCGAGTGAGAACCAGCGAGTAGGAAGCGAAGGGAGCGAGAGGCTAAGCAAGAACCGAGCAAAAGGAAACCGAGACCAAAGAGAACACGAGCAGCGAGAGTAAGACAGAGAGAGACAGAGATGGAACGAGATGAATGGGAAGGCGAGGAACCTAACTCGACTCCATTCAATCAACTTCGCAAACCCTAGAATTCGAGGTGGGTGGTCTTATTCTCTAAATTAATACTAATTTCGAAATTCAATTGAATTTGTTGTGAATATTAAGTATTTGTATCGGGGAACAGACTTAATAGTTATTTAAGATTGAATTAAAAACCTATAATGAATTTAGGGAGTTATTAGGGCTAAATCGGGATATAAGAGGATTTACTTCGGTTAAATAGTTAAAGTTGAATTGGGAACTTTTAAGAAATTTAGTAGTTACTCAAGGTTGAATTGGGAACCTGGAGATTCCGATGGAGTTAGGTTGCATAGGTCAAATGAGTAGTATTGAAGTTTCGGTTAACATTTAAGGATGGAGGAGTTGTGGTTTGAGTACGAATTATGAGTTAATTAAGCCTTAGAGATTTTTGGAATTTGCGACATTTAAAGATAATTGCGAATATTGGGAAATGATGATTCGAAGTATAAAGGAGAGTATGAATTCATATTGAATGATGCACGAGTTAAGGCATGGGAGTGAGAAGTGGGTGATTGTAGGTTAATTGAGTTCAAAATATACTTAAATCCTTGAACTTGAACTAAACTTGAAGATAAGCGGAGCTAACGGAACTTGAGTAATGAAAGGAGATTAAGAATTATATGATTGAGTATGGGCGAGAAAGAGTTGATTAATAAGGTAGAAACAGAAGATGAGAATTTGAGGTAAAGATGGCAAATTGTGAGAAGTTGGGGCGTTGGAGTTAGTGGTGATTACTTGTGGTTATTGTGGCTAAAAAAGTTTTAGTTCCTAAACTCATTAGGCTTGAAAGTGAGTTAAGTTAAGGGGAATGGCCTTTGGAATATAGAGGAGGAATGGGAAATTGGAGTATCAAGGGAATATGTATCCATGTGGATTGATTTGTGGCATTGAAAACAGAGTACGACAAGAATTACTTATATGGGAATAGGAGACTCATGCTTGAATAGAATACGGATGAATATGAGTAGATGATAAATAATTGGGAGAATTCTTGAGCGGAAATGGTAGCTTGGGGATGCTAAGCCTTAGTATAGAAATGCTTGACCCTTGAAGTGACTTCATTCTAAAACAATGCTCAAAGATTAGTTTTGAAAAAGTTTAAATATTTATGCAAAACGCTACTTGAGTATGATTCATGAGAAATACTTTTCAAACGTGAAAACGTATTTCTAGGAAGTGAAGTTGAGTTGAGAATACTGTTCGAACAAGCTTCATGAGTGAATATATTCATGAAATTGTTTTCAACCGACTTTGCCTGGATCGTTTAGCACAAACCCAACCCCAACTAATACCGAGAGCCAGCCATAACAGATTGATAATTCCGAGTCCTCGAAGTTACTACGGAGCCCTCGAAACCATTCGTTGGATCATTGTTGATAACGGAGGCATCAAGGGCGTTTCGTCACACTCATAAATACTTGTCTGTCTCCTCGGACGGGAGTAAGGAAGTCGGACAAGTCGAAGTATTCGGAGGAAAATAAGACAAGAGATCTTTTTCGAGTCCTCGGTTTCGAGCTCGAAGTCAAATGATCTTTTACGAGTCCTCGGTTTCGAGCTTAGACACTGATTATAGATATACTCAAGTCTACTTGATCATCATCTAGGCGTCTTCAGCAGAGCCGGAAAAGGAAAGTTAAGGATCGGAAAGCAAAAGAATTTGGTGACAACAATTATAGCTGTCACCGGACTCGGAACCGTACTACTTTGTACTACTAATTTTGTGGTCCCCCTCCTTTTCTGCTGTAATTATTTACCTTTTGTCCTTGTTTTTGTCCTTTTATTTTGCTTGAATACATCACAACTATTGATTGTAAAGAGGGATTTATAACCCTTAGATTAGAATGATGTAACCTAGCTAAGAGGCCTATAAATATACATGGGTTATCTCTTTGTAAATGATGATGATTTTGATATTGGCTATATGCTAAGTAAAGTTGAGTCGTGCTCTTTTCAACCCCAAAATTCTCTTTTGCTTGTCTAATTAGCGGCATAATTAGGCTGTGTTACGAAGAGTCCGATTATACTTAGTGTGGTGATAGTCTGTATCACTAAGTGTGATTAGTGCCCTAGTTTTATCCTTGGTGGTGATATCTCGTATCCTTGGATAGTTCTAGTATATCTTGTTCTTGTCCTATCGGTGTTGATTACCCCGATAATCATCTCCTCATGAGTGATTAGCTTAGTTCTTGTTGTTTATTGTTCCATTGGTCATTTCTAAGTCCATTCCGAGTCTCTCGAATTGCATTTAGCGCACTCTGTTTGCAGGATCGGTGTAGCCATGCGTTTTGGCACATCGGTTTTGGTATCGAGATCTTTGGAGCCTTTCCTAGGCTCAACTTCCTTAACCCCAAACACAACCCTTTTTGCCCCAAACACATCAGTCCACAAAGAACCCATAAACCGAGAATGAGTGGAAGCATGACATTGGAGGAACGTTTTGATATGCTCATGAACAACTATGATGAGATGGGATATATCTGAAAAAGCAACTTGGAGATATGATGAAGAAGAAGAGACATGTGTTAGAAGAGTCACCACCCAGCTCACCACCTCATACCCACTCACACGGGGATGATGATGGGGAGAGCAATCCCTTCGCTTCTTCCAATGAGCGTGAGCAAAGAAGAGGAACAAGAGGGAGAAGAGATCAATCACCCCAACCCAACTCAGATTTCAAAGTTGGAGTTTAAAGGTCACCTTAACCCGGATGAGTTTCGGAATGGTTGCAAACAGTTGAAAGAATTTTTTACTACAAAGAGGTGAAAGATGAGAAGAAGGTGAAGCTTGTTGTTATCAAGCTCAAAGGGTTTGCCTCAACCTGGTGGGCAAATCTAGAGAAGAAGCGTCTTTGTTCAAAGGAAACCTAAGATCGAAGTTGGGAGAAGATGAGGTCCAATCGAAAGAGCGGTTTTTACCCCCAACATACATCCAAGACAACTATTCTAAGTTGCACAACCTACAACAAAGGTCCGATGAGTGTAGAGGAGTAAACCCGAGAGTTTGAAAGGCTAATGATTAAATGCGATCTTCGAGAGTCGGAAGATCAAACCATAGTCAGGTATCTTAGAGGACTTGACCCGAGGTATGCTAATGTTCTTAAGTTGTAGCAGTACTCAACCTTTGATGAGGTGTGTCTTCCGGCACATAAGGTGGAGCAGCAAAATAAGGTCGGAACCTTCAAGAAAAAAGTCTCTAGGACTCAACCACCAAAGCCAACTCGGTTTGGCAAGGGTTATTCTAACCCTCTGTTTCAATCTAAGTCTCGCTGCCTCAAAACTTAGTTCCGAGTCTAAGCACCCTACTATTCGGACTCGGACTCATAACAAACCTCATGCTGGTCGGAGCCGCAAGTGTTTTAAGTGTCGTGGATTTGGACACTTTGCTTCGAGTGCCCAAATCGAAGGGTCGTCACTATTACGAGAGTGATGAACCCATAAGGGATGAGTATGAGCCGAGAGGAGAGCTATGCCTTGCTAAGGACATAGAAGAGGTTGTTGAAGAGGCTAATGAAGGAGAACTAATTATGATCGTGAGAGCCTTGAGTGGATATAAGGATCCAAGTGAGGCTCGGAGGGAGAATATATTCCACACAAGGGGAACCATTAAAGGGAAAGTTTGTTCGATTATTATTGATGGAGGGAGTTGCACCAACGTTGCTTCTATGAGCATGGTAGAGACACTTCAATTACAAACCGAGTTGCACCCTCACCCCTACAACATACAATGGCTGAGTCAAGGTAAGGGCCTTAGAGTTAATTCTCGTCGCCTAATATCCGTCGGTATTGGGAAGTTTTATGTTGATGATATATGGTGTGATGTTATACATATTGACGCATGTCACTTACTATTGGGTAGATCTTGGTTATTTGATCGTAGAGTTATGCATGATGGGTTCAAAAACACATACACCCTCCCCAGAATGGCAAGAAAATAACCTTAGGCCCACTTGACCCTTCACAACCGCCTAAAGCCAAGCGCCCTCGGAGACCCAATCCGTCCGAGTTACTTCGACCCTAGGGAAGCCTATCCGGAGTCCATGCATCATGAACTCGGACCCATGAGAGAATTGATTCATCCGAGTCGGGACAATTCCGAGTCCTCGGAACATAGACACCCACTAGCCAAAACACTTATCACCCAATACATCCATATTTTTCCCGATAAGATACCTCTTGGCCTACCCCGAAAAGAGATATCCAAGCACCACATTGACCTTATCCCAGGATCTATATTGCCAAACAAACCAACCTACAGAATGAACCCTAAAGACACCTCGAAGTGCGGAGGCAAGTTGAGGAGTTGGTGTCTAAAGGTTTGGTGAGAGTGAGTAAGAGTCCTTGTGCTTTGTGCCAGCCTTGTTGGTACCCAAAAAGGATGGTTCTATGAGGATGTGTATAGATAGTCGTGCCATTAACAAGATCACCATCAAGTATAGACATCCTATACCACGACTTGAAGATATGTTGGATGAGCTACATGGTTCTAAGGTCTTCCGTAAGATTGACCTCGAAGTGGATATTATCAAATCGGAATCGAGAGAAGGAGATGAATAGAAAGCGCTTTTAAAACCAAGGGAGGTTTATATGAGTGGCTTGTTATGCCTTTTGGTCTAATCAACACTCCAAGCACATTCATGAGACTCATGAATCAGATTTTTAGACCATTCATCGAGAAATTCGTTGTGGTCTATTTTTATGACATTCTAATCTACGATCGGAATGAGAGGGAACATTCTGACCACCTCGGACATATTGTCCAACTGCTAGAGAGAGAGAAACTGTACAGGAATTTAAAAAATATTCATTCTTCAACTCGAAATCGCATTTACGGGTTATGTTGTTTCAGCTGAAGGAGTAAAGGTAGATGAGAGCAAGATTGAGGCTATCCTATCTTGGCCTACTCCTAAAAGCATACACGATGTTCGGAGCTTTCATGGGCTTGCATCTTTCTATAGGAGGTTTATCAAAGACTTCGAGCACTATCACTCGCTCCTATGATCGAGGTGCTCAAAACAGCTTCTTTTGTTTGGACACCTCGAGCTTATAAATCTTTTGATGCTATCAAGGCAAAACTAACCTGAGCTCCTGTCCTAGCCCTTCCTAGTTTTGAGAAGATTTTCGAAGTTGAGTGTGATGCCTCAAGTGTAGGCATTGGTGGGATTCTCACTCAAGAGGGTCGTCCCATCGCTTATTTCGGTGAGAAGTCGTGTGATACCAAGCGAAGATACTCTACCTACGACAAGGAATTCTATGCCATCATTCGATCATTAGAGTATTGAAATCATTACTTGGTGGCTCAAGAATTCATTCCGCACTCGGATCATGAAGCCTTCAAGTACATTCGGGGCCATCACAAGTTAAACCTGCGGCATGCGAAATGGGTTGAGTACCTTCGGACGTTTCATTTTTAATCAAACACAAATCGGGACAGACTTAACAAGGGTGCCGATGCTCTATCCAGAAGGTATCTACTGTTGTTTCGGTTAGAAACTTGTGTCTTCGGGTTTGAACATTTGAAGAGTCTATATGCAGATGACAAGGAATTTGGAACCCTCTACCAAGAATGCCAAACTCGACCTAAGGGTGAGTTCCAAATACAAAGAGGATACTTATTCAAGGGTATCAGATTGTGTGTGCCTAGCCGTGGCACAAGAGAGCTTATTATAAGAGAAGTCCATTCCGAAAGACTTGCTGGCCATTTCGGAGAGAAAAGACAACTCAAATGCTCAAGGAGCATTATTTCTGGCCAAGCATGGACAAAGATGTTCAAGGCATCATCGGGAGATGTGTTGTATGCCAATATGCCAAGAGCCATTCCTCGCCTCAAGGACTTTACACTCCATTACCTGTCCCAACTCAGCCCGGGTGGATGTAAGTCTAGACTTCGTTCTAGGTCTACCACGGACTCAAAAAGGGAAAGATTCTATTCTAGTTGTTGTTGATCGATTTTCTAAGATGGCTCACTTCATTGCTTGCAACAAAACCAATGATGCTACATCGGTTGCTGACCTATACTTTAGAGAAGTGGTAAGGCTGCATGGGATCCCAAGGACAATGGTCTCGGATAGAGATGCAATGTTTATGAGTCATTTACGGGTTACCCTTTGGAAGAAATTAGGAACGAAGTTGAAGTACAAGCACCACTTGCCATCCTCGGACGGATGGTCGGACTAAGGTTACAAACGGAACTTTGGGAGTATTGATCGGAATGCTAATCAAATCGAATACTAAGGCGTGGGATCAACTTCTTCCACATGCTGAGTTTGCTTATAATCACACGCCAAACAAGACTACCAATGTTTCACCCTTCAAGATTGTGTATGGTGTGGAACCCCGTCACCCCTTGATTCGACCCGAGAGCTTTTGATGGAAATCCTCAAGCCGACATCGTGAAAAGAGCTGCTCGGATTCGGGACTTGCATGCGAAAGTTAGAGCGAATTGAGCAAGCTAATCTGAGTTTCAAGGATAGCACTAACAAAAACTGAAGAAGGGTGGTCTTTCAACCAGGAGATCTCGTTTGGATCCACCCGAGAAAGGAGCGTTTTCCTTCTAAGCGCAAGTCTAAGTTGATGCCGAGGGCGAGATGGACCATTTGAAGTACTTGAGAGAATCAATGACAACGCTTATAAGGTGAATCTACCCAGAGAATACAATGTCTCGGCTACTTTCAATGTTGCTGATTTATCTCCTTACTTGGAAGATAATTCGCTCGAGAATTTGAGGGTAAATTCTTTTCAGTCGGGGAGAATGATGGGGAGGACACCACAAACCTAACCCCAACTAATACCGAGAGCCAGCCATAACAGATTGATAATTCGAGTCCTCGAAGTTACTACGGAGCCCTCAAAACCATTACTCGGATCATCGTTGATAACGCAGGCATCAAGGGAGTTTTGGTCACACTCGAAATACTTGTCTGTCTCCTCGGACAGGAGTAAGGAAGTCGGACAAGTCGAAGTATTCGAAGGAAAATAAGACAAGAGATCTTTTTCGAGTCCTCGGCTTCGAGCTCGAAGTCAAATGATCTTTTACGAGTCCTCGGTTTCGAGCTTAGACACGATTATAGATATACTCAAGTCTACTTGATCATCATCTAGGCGTCTTCAGCAGAGCCGAAAAGGAAAGTTAAGGATCGGAAAGCAAAAGAATTTGGTGACAACGATTGTAGCTGTCACTGGACTCGTAACCGTACTACTTTGTACTACTAATTCCGTGGTCCCCCTCCTTTTCTCGCTGTAATTATTTACCTTTTGTCCTTGTTTTTGTCCTTTTATTTTCGTTGAATACATCACAACCATTGATTGTAAAGAGGGATTTATAACCCTTAGATTAGAATGATGTAACCTAGCTAAGAGGCCTATAAATATACATGGGTTATCTCTTTGTAAATGATGATGATTTTGATATTGGCTATATGTTAACTAAAGTTAAGCTATGCTCCTTTCAACCCCAAAATTCTCTTTTGCTTGTCTAATTAGTGGCATAATTAGGTTGTGTTCTAAAGAGTCCGATTATACTTAGTGTGGTGATAGTCTGTATCACTAAGTGTGATTAGTGCCCTAGTTTTATCCTTGGTGGTGATATCTCGTATCCTTGGATAGTTCTAGTATATCTTGTTCTTGTCCTATCGGTGCTCGATTACCCTAATAATCATCTCCTCACGAGTGATTAGCTTAGTTCTTGTTCTTTACTTGTTCCATTGGTCATTTCTAAGTCCATTCCGAGTCTCTCGAATTGCATTTAGCGCACTCTATTTGCGGGATCGGTGTAGCCTTGCGTTTTGGCACATCAATTTCCGTACCGGATAGAGAGCAAAGGCAGCCCACATGGTTGATCGATCCTCCGAGAAAGACCGGGTCCGAATCATCGTAAAAAATCTTCAGCCCAGCTACAATCAGCACCTCAAATTTCTACCCATCATGAACGTTTTAACCCTTAGAGATGCTTGGTTTGTTGATAGAAGAACAGATGTCTACCATGACCACAAAAGTCACGACTGCGTATAGAGGTAATTATCATTTAAAGATAAGAAAACCACCGATGACGGGCAATGCTAGCGAGAGGTGCAAATGTCAATGCCCTCAACGAGTTTATCGACTACACTCCTATTGATAGTACCTACACTAAAGCCGTTGATCGTCTCTTGGAAAAGGGACGAGATAGAGTTGCCACCTATCGGAGCAAAGCATAAGAAACTGCAAAACAATCAAAAATTAGAACGAAGGAAAATTTTACAAATACCATTGTGCATGAGGACACGATACCAAACAGTGTTGGACATTCAAGAATAAACTAGAAAGCATGTTTCAAAATGGCCAACTACCCTTGCCTAAGGCTGCCCTAAAACCAAGCAATAATAAAAACCCTTTTAGTGGCACCTTAGCCATTTTTATCGAACCCATTCCAGTCACCGAGATCTATCTATCCTTATCCAAGATGTTACCAAGTCAAAACCACTTTTTAGCTTACCTCATTTAGAACTAGAAGTCCATGGGCTATGGGTAAGTGATGAAGAAGATGCCTAAAAGAAGCAACAGCGACAACAATAGTGACGACTTCTAGGGCACACCACCTTTTGAAGAAGAATACTTTTGGGGAGACACCAAAGGTCCTACAATTCAGTTCCTTGCTAGATCCGGACGAGTACAATGCACCCTTGGGTCCACAACAGCACTCGGGAAGCCCCAAAAGAGCCTCGAAGCTACAAAGGAAGAAGACCCAATCCTTAAACAACTCCAGAAATTAAAAGTCGATATCTCCATTTGACAATTAGTATATGCTTCCTAGAAACATAGATAGGCTTTAATAGATGCACTTAGTAAGATCAAAGTCTCTCCCGAAACCACGCCCAAGGAAGTAGTAGGATTGGTTAAAAATGGTGATGGAACCATTACCTTTAATCGAAGGATATCCCCGAAGAAGGCGTTGCACACAACAATGCCCTTTTCTAAAAAAACGAATTTGGGAACAGTGACCTTGCCAATCAATATAGGGCCAGTGGAAAGGAACATTGAATTCCAAGTCCTAGATATCCCAGCTACCTTCAATTTACTTTTAGGACTCCCTTGGTTCAATGATCATCGAGTAGTGCCCTCTACACTACATTAGAAGGTTAAAATGATCATCAAAGGTCAAGTCATAACTCGTCAACGGGGTAACCTTTGTGCTACTATCACCTATAAGGAATCCGTAGTTGAGATCGACCATGATGTAAATGATAAGGAACTATACGGATTCGAAATCGTAGCTGCCTTGGAAAGGGATGAATTACCTTTTAACTTTAATTCTTATGACAACCCTAATGTCCATTCGATGCTTAGGAAGAAGGGGTATTTTCCAGGTCTTGCTTGCAAGGTCGAAGGGCATACCACCCTACTTTTCCACCCCTTTAACCCACTAATAATAAGAACTTCGAGCACATAATCCGCTCTATCAAGCCCTTTCCCTACACTCTAAATGGGCAGTTTCTAAGAGAAGGAGACAATTTCCCTTATTATGGTTTTCTTAAGCCCTACTATATCAAGGGAAAAGGCATCCTAGTACCGCATCCTGGAGATTTTCAATGATTGTTATATTATGGAAAAAAGGCATCTTACCTCCCTAATAAGGGACAATCCACATCGAGACTAGACCAATCTTACTGGAAATAATCTTTTTCAATCTTACTGTTCGGACAAGAGAGTAACCGAGAAGGGAATTCGGTCTCGTGCATCGTCACGAGCTATGTTGCACCCGTAATTCGATCCGTCCAAGTTTATCACCGATGTTAATATTGAAGGGTCCAAGTATGTTACTTTGATTAATGCTTAAGAGGGATAGGAATTTGCTTGTCGCCCTACGAGTGTATCCTCTTTCCGAGTCTAGTGCTAGGGCTTGTACTTCTTCTTCTATTATTTCCAATTATTTTCCTAATTCTATCATATCTAATGCTTTTTCTAAGTTTGATATACTTGTTGCTTCATTCAATAAAGTGAACCTTTTCGCTTACTCCTTGCCTCCTCTTGCTCTTAATTGTTTTGCCTCTATTGATGAACAAGAAATTCCTAAAGAACTAATAAAAGCTATGAAAGATTGTGAAAATTTCTCACTAATAATAGAGAAAACAATAGCAATTAATTTGGGGTTAGTTAATCAACCCTAAGAAGTTAAGATTAGGAAAACCTTGGAACTAGAAAAGTAGAACCGATTTACTTTGCTCCTTACAGAATTCGTAGATGTCTTTGCATGGTCCTACAAAGACATGCGGGGTATAGATCTAAGTATAGCAAAACGCAATATTCCGCTTAATGAAGATGCTAAGTCTGGTTAAGCGAGAATTGAGGAGGATGAAGCTTGAATAGGCTTTGAAGATTAAGGAAGAGGTTGAGAAGCACTTAGAAGCTCGGGTTCATTAAGGTAGTTCACTATTCTCATAGGTTAGCAATATTATTGCGGTCCCGAAGAAAGATGGCAGGGTTGGTATGTTCGTCGACTTTAGGGATTCAAACAAGGCCGAGTCCTAAAGATGATTTTTCGTTGCCTCATATTGATCTCCTAGTAGATTATACAGCTGGGTCATACTTTGCTTTTGTTCATGGACGGTTATGCTGGGTATAATCAGGAGAAGATGGCTAAAGAAAATATGGAGAAGATGACCTTCATCACTCAATGGGGAATTACTGTTATGTGGTGATGCCATTTGGGCTCAAGAATGCTTGGTGCAACGTATCGGAGGACAAGCAACAACTCTATTGCATGATATGATCCATAAAAAGCTAAAGTTTACGTAGATGATATGATCATAAAATCCAAAGATAGGGCAAGGCACCTACCCAACCTAAGCAAATTCTTCCATAGACTCGGGAAGTATAACATGCGCCTTAATCCTCAAAAGTATGCCTTTGGAGTAACTTTGGGTAAACTACTAAGCTATGTTATCAGTCTTAGAGGAATTGAAGTTGATCCATCAAAGATCAAAGCCATTCAGGAGATCCTCTGCACGAGCACAGAAAAAGAAATAAGGGGTTTCCTAGGACATTTATAGTACATCGATCGTTTCATATCAAAATTGACTATCGTTTATGAACCTAGTTTCAAGAAATTAAAAGAAAGGATATGAGCCCATTTGGGCTACTGAGTGCTAACAAGCATTCAAGACGGTTAAGGAATACCTGGCTAATCCTCCGGTGTTAGTTCCACCCCAATGAGGGAAACCTTTACTCTTGTATTTCACCACAACGAAACGGCTATGGGAGCCATGTTAGCTTAACGAGACGGGAAATAAGAGTGTGCAATCTACCATCTAAGTGAGAAATTCCTTGATTATGAGACTGGATACACACCATTAGAGAAGACATCGTTGGCATTAGTCCGGGCTATAAAGAAGCTTAGACATTACATATTAGCCCACATAGTACATGTGGTAGCAGCTATCGATCCTATTAAGTACATACTTAAGCAACCGACTATCGGCAACAAGATAGCGAGATAGACTGTCATACTATCGAACTCGAACTCAAGTTTGTTCCTCAAAAGCGATCAAAGGAAGCATAGTGTTAGAATTCTTAGTTGATTTGCTCGTGCCTGAATCATGACCCGAACACCTTGACTTTCCGGATGAAGACATTTTGCAAGTAGAGGTGGATGTTTGGACGATGTACTTTGATGGCATTTCTAATCAAAAGGTCTTTGGAGTAGGAATTCTATTAGTCTCACCGGAAGGAGCACATACTCCCATTTCAGTCAAACTAGACTTTGAAGTCACCAATAATACTCGCAGGGTACGAAGCTTGCATCACATGACTTGAAGTTGCTACAAAGATCGGGGTGAAGAATATCGGGGTTTTTGGTGACTCCAATTTGATCATCAACTAGATTTTGTAGAGGTGGAAGGTATGTAGTGAAGCGTTGGCACCCTACCAAGCATACCCGATAGAATTGTCTAAACACTTTAAGAGCATATCTTTCACTTACCTTCATAGGGATGATAACCAATTTGTAGATGCACTAGCTAACTTAGCATCCATGATCAATATCCCTACCGGCATTCATTCAATGCCCGTTGACCTTAAGCGACTGAGTCATCCTGTACACATCTATACGATAGAAGTGTCTAATATCGACCATTCCACTTGGTATCATGATATTTATTAGTATATAGATAAGCAAGAGTATCCCTTGGGTTCCACAGACTAGAGCCCAACGAGCCATCCGGATGTTGGCCGCCCAATTCTTCATCAATTAGGGGCAACCATTCAAGCAAAAAATTTGGGATTAGCTTACTTTGTGTCAACCAACATAAAGTAAGGAGCATCACGGATGAGGTTCATGGTGGGAAGTGCGGACCTCATATGAATGGTAAGATGTTGGTCTAGAAGATTCGGAGACTCGGTTATTATCGGGTCAACCATGACGCTCGGACTCGTAATGATTTTGTTAAAAGATGCCATAAACGTTAGGTGTATGCAAATTTACAACACCAACCACTCGTCATTCCTCACAACATTAGCTTCACCCTAGTCATTTTCAGTTTGGGGTATAAACATTATTGGAAAGGTAACCCCTAAAGTGGGTAGAGGCGGCCTCTTATGCAACTTTGACGTCTAAGCAAGTAGCCAAGTTCATTACCCAAAATATCATATGTCGTTATAGGTTACCTCATGAGCCAATAAGTGATCATGGTAGCCATTTTAAGAAGGAAGTAGTGGATTTGTTGGATAGGTACAAAATCCAACATCATAAATTATCCCCGTATTGCCCTCGGACCAACGGAGTAGTTGAGGCTAGCTAATAAGAATATTCGTAAAATAGTGGAGAAAATGGCAAGTAA
Source organism: Talinum fruticosum (assembly GCA_021018815.1). Classification (NCBI taxonomy): domain Eukaryota; kingdom Viridiplantae; phylum Streptophyta; class Magnoliopsida; order Caryophyllales; family Talinaceae; genus Talinum; species Talinum fruticosum. The sequence continues at coordinate 238,021 of JAITYX010000088.1, read as the reverse complement.
CCTATAAAGATTGGTCTAACAAATTACCTTTTGCCTTGTGGGGTTATAGAACTTCTATTAGAGCTTCTATGGGAGCAACCCTTTACTCTCTAGTTTATGACATAGAAGCAGTCCTTCCAATTGAGATTGCTATTCCTTCATTAAGGATAATTGCCGAGAGCCAAATTCCGTAAGCGTAACGGGCCAAAGCAAGCTATGAGGAGTTAGTATTATTGGATGAGATGTGCCTCAACCCCTTACATAACGTCCAAATATACCAGGCTTGCATATCCGGGTCTTTTAATAAGAAAGTTAATCCTCGATATTTACAAATTGGAGAATTGAGCACAAATTCAGGACCCGCGAGGAAAATTGAAGCCCAATTGACAAGGTCCGTTTGTACTTAGTCGATCTTACCCGACGGAGCAGTCAAATTAACCGAGTTGGACGAAGAAGAGAATTTCTAGTACACCAACTTAGATCGGTTGAAGAAGTACTAAATCTAGCATGCGCTTAGCGAGTAGGTCGACCCTGCACCCAACCAGAGCTAGGCCATGGCGGGCGCCGACCACCACCTAGACAACGGTTTTCCTTTTGGTTCTGGTTTTGATCTTCAAGCATCGATTATCTAGTTCTCTTATTTATTTATCGGATGGCCCAACTAAGCGGTCCTTTAGTATCTTTTATTTATCTTAAAGGCGGTCCAATTAGGCAGTCCAATTTATCCTTGTTTATTTTTATCTCTAAAGTGAGCGATATAAATATAAAAGTATAGCATAATACTTGCTTTTATTTATTAAAAGGTAAGCCTACTACTTACCTAAATACATACCAAATAAAGGGAAATAATTGCAAGCATATTACTTGTAAAAGTACTAATAACACTATCCTAAAGAGGCAAAACTAAACCTCCCTTTTATCCTAACTTCTATCCTAAGAGTCCGAGTCTATCGTCACTTTCTTTCCTTTAAGGTCACTAGACTCATCTTCTTCATCTTGGGTGCGTTCCTTCGCTTTTGAATACGACAAGCGCTCCTTTCTTTAGTTTCTTTGGCTTTAGTTTCTCTTTGACGAGCGTGTTCAGCCATCCGAGGGTTTATTTTGCGAATTTGGATAGGGGCAATAGCAGGGAAAGCTTCTTCGAGATCCATCTCTCTCGAGTCTTAATGCCTTCCGCCGTTAGGGATCTACTTCATTATCCACTCTAGATAATAGGGTGCAACAAGCAGTGTTGGGTATGCCTTCAGGTGTGAAAAAGTCAGTAGATGTCAACAACTTCCGCAAACTCCTCTAATATTCGAGCCATGACCTAGTCTATCTAGGGTTACCATGCCCTTTGAACAAGTCAAAAGTAGCTAGCGAGATATAGTCAAATAAGGGTATTATCTCGTTCTCTTCCTTTTCGCCGCACCACACAACTAGGAAATTAATACGTGTTATTTTCTAATCTTAGTAGACGTATGAATGGGTGTTGCGAGGGATGTATTTTGAACTGGGAAACTTTCTAGTGGTTAACATACCAAAGCATATCATTATTGTGATTCTTGAAGTATTCATCCCACCAAGAAGTCGGGTGATCAGCTACCACCGCTTTCGCTTCGTTGGCGTAAGTGTGTAGATAAGTATAAGTCCACTTTTGGGGAGCTTGAATAAGCTTGAGGTGCTCCATAACCAGATCTACACATCATAGATTGTAAAACCAAATATTAGTGTCTTGCACAATCAAAGTCCAATCATTTAGGCCCAACAGGAGCAAAATCAAATAAAAAATAATAAAAATAGCAACAGATTGGATAGAACCGAAAGTTAAAGTATTTATGCGTGAAGCGGAGGCGTCTCGACATCGGCAACGCCGGACAACCGCCTTATGGCCGGCTCCGCCAACCGGACGTTGTTTTCTTTCGTTCGTCGTTTTATACTTACTCGTAATAATAGGGGCCCCGCAGAAGTTTTCCTTAGAATTTGCCTCAACCCGATGTAAACCAATGATTGTTTCAAGCAACTATTAGAGGGGTTAGTTCTACCAAACTCAAGCAAGGCTGCTCGGTGAAAATCCTCGTGACCTCCTACCAATAGGAACCCGCCTATTAGACAAGTCATAATAGCTCGCCGCCTCGGGTGGATAATGGATTGAGCAAATGCTAACATGCTTCAGTAATGCTTCATTAGATTGGTCGGACTTACCCGGTTTCCAACAAGAATCGACCCTAGATTCTTATTGCTTAGTTTCAGTAAGTATTTATGTTTCTCATGAAGGTTTTTGAGGATTTGGGTATAGCAGGTTTTGTTCGCCTATAACTCCCTAATATAGCATCAAATTCTTCGGGCAAGGGGCACAACTCCTTATCCCCAAACCCGAAGACATGGTGGTGAGGATCCCAATAGGCCGTAACGTGCTCTTAAGAAAGTCCAATAGAACGTCACCTAGCGAATGTTGAATAGGACATTCAGCCCGTAATTGGTTAACACAGATCTATCCAGATTACTCATCTCGTGCATCCACCATGTTAACTCAGTCATAAAATTCATGGTTTTATTTTTGAATGGATGAAGGGGATGCAGTATGCTCTTAATTTGGTTAGCCGAAGGCTTTCATGTTTGTATCTATTTAACACCGCTAGTGGATCCTATTTATAGGAGTTTTTCTAGAGTTCTTATAGTCCCACTACAACTCCATAACCGAACAATCACAAATGCTTTAGGATTTGTAGGTGGTGGGTGCTGGCCATAGCCTTGGCCCGACCCGCTTTGTGGTTTTCTTCATCCCGAGCAATTCTCGGACCATTTTTATCTCCCCGCCTCAGCCTATGGCGTACACCGTGTTCCTACTTTATACCATGCACTTGAGATTTTTTGTTTTTCTTTTTATTATTTTCTTTTAAGGGGAATGGGGGCTAGTGCAAATTTTTTCAATTTGTCTTTGTAACGTTTCCTACGTTTTATGCATCATACTAAATAAAAGAACGCTTTTCTAGACTCGAGTTTTGAATCTCATCTCATTACATAAGAGTCCTCATTATGAAGCAAATATTACATTAATAAACAAACACCCTACAAGGGACTCATTAATCGACAAGCTGACGAAAGTCACAAGGAGTCTTCAAAACATCATTGTCGGAGTCGCCGTCAAAGATATAATTCCCAAAGTCATCCAAGACAGACATGGAGAACCTACCACATTCATCGCCTTAGTAAGAACTACCTCTGTGGTCCCAACATTCAAAAGCTTCATGGGACGGCCTGCTATAAGAAGATCGAGGAAAATGAAGAGGATTTCCGTGACGGTTAAAAGCTTGCAAGGGCAGGATGTTAAAGCTTTCCCTGAATAGCTAGGTCTCGCATTAGAAACGCTAGGCCCGAAGTCCTAGGTCCCGCCTCGTAAGCAATCGTATGACGCCCATGCAACGAAGAATGCCGAGAAGAACCTTGTCTAACATTACTACTAGAAGGTATTTGTTCATTGGAGGCATGAGATTGTGTCTCGGGTACATCAGGAAGACTACCAGTGGGAGGTGCTCGGATCGGCGCCTCTATAGGATCAAAGGAGTGATTAACAAATCACTAAAAGGTGAACAAAATTAGCACTCTACTAATCAAGAATTAACCCATAAAGTAGGGAAAGATCACCCGGTTAAGAAGTTTTGGATTCCACGGAGAGCAGATTGAAATCCGATTAACATAACTCTAGATTGCTCCCGATTGTACTACAAGTTTTATCTTATGCTTTTAGCTAAACATACTTTTAGCAGTAACTAAAAGAGAAGAGCATAAAACTCTTACCCATTGCTAATTCCTAGGGAAGGGATGCCCAACATATTCCTCTTCCAGATTTTAGGAATTCTTACGAAACGAAGAGGTCCCGCAAGAAGAGTAACATCCACATCGTGACTCGGGATATGGATGTCCGCAGCAATGAGCTGCCACAAGATGGAGATTAATTCCACACAAGAAGTTAATGTTATAAGGAGAAAGTTGAGAACTCACCAATTGGGTCATGATTCGTGCCGCATAATGGGCATAGGACGTCTTGAAGTTTAAAAATGAGGTAAGGATACCCCACCATAGCCGCTACCTACTCATTTCGATTATGGGAATGAAAATAAAACATGGTAAGAGGTGGATCAACCGGAACAAATGGAGGCCACGTCTTGACCCGTATTTGAGGAGTGACTCTCTCCCAAGATACTAACAAAATCAAAAGGACCTTCAAACAAGATCCTTCTTTTACTTAATTCTCATGTCACAAGGACACTTTGAGGAAATTGGAATTGGGTCCAAGGACGGCAGTTGGCCTACATAAAAGGATTATCAAGAAATCGATAGCAAGAATGAAAGGTAACAAGAAAACGAATGAAAAACCATGAATGTTCAGTGGTTAGAGTCCCCACGAGCAAGTGGCAAAGGTCACATGGTTGAGAGCCGATCTTGAGAATAGAAGAAGCATATTTTGGAGCAAATCTTGAGAATAGAAGAGGCATACCAAGGTTTGCTCTGGGAGAGTCCGAGTCACCCTAGAGGGGGTGAATAGGGTGATGGAAGTTTTTTGTGGAAACTTTAGCTCTTTTGTCAAAAACATGACAGAGACAGGTTCCGAGTCTATCAGACAGGTCGAAAAGTTTGGACTCGTAAAAGCTATCACGAATAAATAAGCAAGTTAAGCAAGAGTCGTAAAACTATCCGATTCTAAAATGAACTCGTAAAGATAACACTTAGAGATTACGTGGAAACCCTCCCGGGGCAGAAATCCACGGACCGTGCTAATCCAAGCACGAAGTCAAACCCACTATTTTGAGTCCACAAAATACCGTGAACCGATCGAACCCGAGTTGCTCCCTTAGACAACTCTATACAAGTTTTCCTAGACTCGAAATTCCCTTATCTCGATCTAGTATTTCCTAGCCGAGATAACCCTTACAGCTAGGGACAACTAAGCTGAGTTAACCCTTACAGCTTAGTCAAGGCACCTTACGAGAAAGTAAGAAAGTGTTTGTAATCGAGTACAAGACCTTACAACTCATAAAGTAATGAACTACGAGTAGGAGTTGTAAGTAGAAGATTGAGAGTAAATACAATGACTTTTCTCAAGTATATGTATTAACAATAATTTCGGCAATCTTCAAGTCTTGTGAGATGGCTTCTATTTATAGATGACCAGGCAGAGTGGCCGTTATCTTCATCTCGCCGACCGAGAGTCCTTTGTGACCGTTCACAGGAGCTTTCGAGTCACTCAGAAGTATCCGTTGTAATGTGAACATTGGACAACGGTTTAAACTCTCTTGGAAGTCCCAAAACCACTCGGCGTGTCTTGAAAGATGAGGTGGAAACCACCGTTAAGCTTGGCGTTCCAGCTTTTCAGATTTGAAAACAGCATGCCCTAACACAATCTTCTGGGACTCGTAGCAGAGAAGGTGAAAAGCTATGTCTCGCTAGTGATTTGACGTTCAAGCTCGGCTACTTTTGTAGTTTGAAAAGTGTATCCTCGATTAAATAACCTACAAAAGTAAATCAATTTTGGTTCTCAAAGTATAAAATACTTTGGTCCAAGATTAGACACAGATAATAAAAATAATTACGATAATTAAGCAACCGATTATCCGAGTCGAAATGAAATGGAATTTTCGAGTCTAATATCCATGTAACTCAAAATTCGATCGAGCTAGTCCGAGCAAAGAATCAAGTTAAGTAAAGAACATCGAGTGATAGACCTTGATATAAACTAAGCATGAAACAGACTAGAGTACTGACTTCAACAAGATAGACCTTATAGAAAGGAGTTATATCTAAGCGGAATACCAGTCTATTCAACATGCGATAAATTGAGTGATGAGAGACTCGTAACAAAGTATCGTGTTTCGAGTCACTCAAGGATAAGCACAAAATACATGAAGTGATAGCTATATCACTTAGATAAGATACCATATCACTCGGAAAAGTTTCTAGCAAACAGAAAATGCTTTGGAATCAACACTCTATAAGTACGAGATTGTTATACCCGATTCCTTTTATGCAACTCATAAAAGTATTGAGCAAGTGTCTCGAGTCTTCAATCTCCCCTTTTTATGAAAGGCATTCCATACTTAGACGTAAACTTTGTTAGTGAAAAAGATCCGATTCCGAGTGGTTGCGCATGAGATGAGATGAGTAAGACATATTTAATGTATCGTAGCAAAAAGTAAAGTATGCTTTATTAAGGAATTAATATTAACTCGTAAAAGCATGCTAATAGTAATGAACTCGTAAATTAAATAATGAAATGCATTAGTCCATTAAAGTAAAAAATATATATTCAAAAGGAGGGAAAACTCCCCTAAACAGGACAACAAGTTTTTCTAATTCTATTTCTCCCCTTGCCTTTCAACAAAAACAACAACAAAAGGAAGGGAAGAAAAGAACAATTAGTACAACTTATATGTCCGGACAAAAAAATGAAAATCTCTCGTAAAGAAGAATCTGGCAGACCGAGGAATTGTGACTCAGTGCATGGCGCCTACGAGGGAGAAGGGGATTTCGAGTGGTAGCGGAGGGGTTGGTAGGGTCTTGACGATGTGCTTGAGTGCGGCGGAGGGAGAACCGATATGATCGTCAAGGGCTCAGCTCCGAGTGGCCGACCCGGAACGAGTGGATCGAGGGGTTCTTCCTCGTTGAGCTCGAAGCCGGAGGGGCTCGCTCCGACCGACTCGCTGGTGCAGCCTAGGTCTTCGACCCACCTGCATCGCTGTCCGAGCCGAGTACTACTATCCGAGCTTGTAGAGCAGCTCGACCCTTAGCAGCTCCCACCGCTTCTTCCCGTATGCCTCCCTTGCCCGGAGTGAGCCGCTCAGCCGCGAGCTCCTCGGCATCTCGCGGCTTCGCATCTACAGCTTCTTCTTCTTCTTCTTCTTCTTCTTCCCCGCTGTCCGAGGAGGTCGGACATGGGCCCGAAGACGCTTCGGACGTGTCCGAGTCACCATGGTCCTAAGCCGCCTTGGACCTTCTCTCTTTGAGGAGCTCGACCAGCCTCCTTCGCTCCTGCACCGTGGCCCTCATCTCAAGAACTAGAGACTCGCTGCTCTCGGATTTGGGATTGGGCGGTCTTTTGGTTGATATTCATATTTTGGAGGACATGTTTGAAAGACCGGAGCGTGTCCTGGAAGATAGTGGACACAGAGCTGATTTTGTCCATAAAAACGGGGACAAAAGAGCCGAGAGAGATTTGGAGGCACCCGAGGTGGAGGCACCAACATGTGGAGAGGGGAGAGAGACGGGGTTGATTTCTGAGTCCGAGGCCGAGAAGGAGGCCTCGGCCTCGAGTTAAGGACCCGGACACCGGGTTCGGCTTTCGGTATCCGTACCCTCGAAGTTCCTTTTACCGACAACAATGGCAGCCTCGCACACGCATTTGGGTCCGAGGGGAGAGGAACTTGGAATTGTTTGAAGACAAGGGTGAGAAGAGCACCGAAAGGGAGGGAGGTGTTCTTCTTCGATTGGAGTTGAGCTGGCATAGCGGCCATCCGCTCAATGATGGAGGGGAAGAGGTCTACTTCGTAGCCCTTAAGAATGTCAAAAAGATATTTGAGGTGCTTGGAGTTGGGGTTCTCCTTGCTAGAATGCTAAGAGAAAAAGTTCTCATCGCAGAAAGCACGGAAAGATGAGAACAAACGAAAAGAGTAGAAGAAAGGAATGAGAGCAGTCAAACTTACTTGAGATGGCCTTTTCGTCGCTTGAGAAAGTTCAAAGATCACTCAGTACGTAGAAATCTTCCGCGAAAAGTTTCGTTTGAAAGAGATGAAATGTAGAGTACCAAGATGAAGAAGAACAGACGCTATTTATAGAAAAGAAATGCGCCCGTCAATTATCCGTTAAGTATAACTCCGTTCGACTCGGCTTGTCCATCGGTCATCGAAGACCGGTGTGACGGTTCTCTTCAACGATTAAGATTTCAGCAGTTAGGGATCCACGGCTATCGTCTCGATCACAGCGCTCGAGAGAGAGAGAAAAAGATTTTGAAAATATATTCTGAAACTCTCCACTAGTCTAGAGATAGTTTCAGAAAATTTGAAGTCCAAGTTTCTCTACGTTCGAGTATGACTCGTAATAGTTCCGAGTGACTTAGAAATAAGAAATAACTACTAACCCAAGTATCACCGAATCAACCGAGCTAATGGTTATCAAAAGTGAAAACACATATCACGTAATCATGCAATGAATAAGAATAGCATATAATTAAGCATTTAACATACCAAGCTCATTCCGAATAAAGCAAAACTTATCTTCACCAAGAGGCTTAGTGAAAATATTAGCTAATTAAAGATTAGTAGGAATGAACTCAAGTTCAATATCACCTTTTTCCGAGTGGTCTCGTAGGAAGTGATATCCGACCTCGATATGCTTTGTTTTCGAGTGATGGACTGGATTCTTGGTGATGCTGATTGCACTTTGATTGTCACACTTGAGTGGTACCGATTTGAAGGACAGATCGAAGATCTCTCAAGTGTTGCTTTATCCATAGAATCCGAGCGCAACAGTCGCAGCTGCAATATACTCAGCTTCAGCAGTTGATAGAGCTACTGAGTTTTGCTTCTTTGAGTGCCAGGATATTAGGGATTGACCCGAAATTGGAAAGCTCCGAAGTGCTCTTTCGATCAACTTTATATCCAGCGTAGTCCGCGTCTCGAGTATCCGAGTAAGAGTCGGCTTCGAGTCTCCGGAATACCATAGACCTAAGTTCCGAGTACCTGCAAGATATGTAAATATTCTCTTCACCGCAAGTGAGATGTGATTCCTTTGGGTTAGCTTGAAATCTTGCGCACAAACACACACTCGAACATTATATCAGTCGGCTGGAAGTAAGATATATCGGAGATCCAATCATACCTCGATAGGGTTTCGATCTATTGCTTTACCTTTTTCGTCCGAGTCAACTTTTATACTCGTCGCTCATGGGTGTAGATGCGTGGTTTGCATCTTGAAGTTTGTATTTCTTCAGCAGTTCCTTGGTATACTTAGATTGATGGACGTAGATCCCATCTTTGGCTTGTTTGATTTGTAAACCAAGGAAGAAATTGAGTTCTCCCATCATACTCATTTGAAATTCTCGACTCATCAACTCAGAAAATTCTCGCACGTAAATTCATTAGTAGCACCGAAGATAATATCATCAACATATATTTGAACAATAAGGAAATCTTTCCCCTTGGTCTTTATGAAGAGAGTTTTGTCGATCCGACCTCTTTTAAAATCATTTTGAACCAAGAAATTGCTCGTCTTTCATACCAAACTCGAGGAGCTTATTTAAGACCATAGAGAGCCTTTTGAAGTTTGAAAACATGATTTGGAAATTCCGAGTTTTCAAAACCAGGAGGCTCGCTCGACATAGACTTCCTCTTCAATAAAACCATTGAGAAACGCACACTTAACATCCATTTGATATAATTTAATATGCATGTGGGATGCGAATGCCAACAAAATTCTAATAGCTTCAATTCGGCAACCGGTGAAAATGTTTCCCCACAATCAATTCCTTCTTCTTGATTGTAACCTTGAGCCACAAGTCTAGCCTTGTTTCGACTACCACTCCACCCTCATCCAGCTTTGTTTTTGAAAACCCATTTGGTTCCTATAACTGGGTGGTCAAAAGGTCGGTTGGTCGAGTCCGGACTTAGTTTCTTTCGAATTGATTGAGTTCCTCTTGCATGGCCTCCACCCATTCAGAGTTCATTAAGGGCCTCTAGTGCATTTCGGGTTTAGTTAATGATATGAATGTAGTGAATGCACATAGATTTTGAAGAGAAGAACGAGTTCTTACCCCACTCGTTGATATCAAATATTATATTTTCTAGTGGATGACTAGAAGTAAACTTGAATGCTTTACCGCTTCTTCGATTCACGAGATTTGTGGGCTGAATCGCTTGATCTTCGAAGCTTGTTCCGAGTGATCTTCTTCATTGGCTTGTTCGTTCCGAGCAAACTCTTGAGTTGTCTCATTCCGAGTCACTTCGTTCCGAGTGACCTCATTTTGAGCCGGCTGAGTCCGAGTCTTTGTGGGTTCGGCTTCGTTATCATCTCTACCGAGCTTCAATTCCGAGTATGAAGACTCGCTTGGTTTCTCCTGTTCAAGCTCATCAAATATAACATGGATACTCTCTTCCACTTTGTTAGTTCTCTTATTGAAAATACAATAAGCCTTGCTCGTGAGAAGAATAACCCGTAAAAATACCTTCATCCGACCGAGCATCAAACTTGGTCAGTGATCCTTACCATTGTTGTGAATGTAGCACTTACATCCAAATGGTCTGAAGTAGGAAATATTTGGTTTCTTCCCTTGTAGAGCTCGTAAGGTGTTTTCTTCAATATGGGTCCGATGAGGCATCTATTCAAAGTATAGTAGGTCGTGTTGATCGCCTCCGCCTGTAAATAGTAAGGCAAGTTGTGCTCAATCATCATCGTCCTTGCTATCTCTTCAAGGGTTCTGTTCTTTCTCTCTACTACTCCATTCCGTTGAAGAGTTCTGGGTGCTAAGAAGTTGTGAGAGATTCCATGTTTGTCACAAAACTCGAGAATTCCGAGTAGTCAAACTCCCTTCTATGGTCGGCTCGAATCCTCCGGATCCGAGTCCGAGACTCAACTTGGATTTTTCTGCAGAGCTTATCGAACTCCTTGAAAGCTTCATTTTTGTGCTTAAGAAAACACACCAAGGTAAATCGAGAATAATCATCAATAATAACGAATATGTAAGATTTACCTCCAAGACTCTTAACAGGGATTTCGCCACATAAATCCATATGTAGTAGTTCAAGCACTTTGGATGTGGAAACTGTCTTCAAAGATTTGAATGAGGATCCGACTTGTTTCCTCTCGGTGCATGCATCACATACTTTATCTTTCTCAAAAACACAGCTTAGGTAAACCCCTAACCGCACCATGAGATGCCAGCTTTTTGATGGTATGCATGCTAATATGCCCTAGTCTACGATGCCAAGACCATGAATCATCATGAAGAGATGCTTTTAAGCAAGATAAATTCCGACTCGGGTCGAGAGAGGAATGATATAGGTGTTACCCGATCTTTTACCCGACAGCTTGGTCTCTTTGGTATTGACATCGAAATGTAGCAATTGGTCCGAGTGAATCTTACCTCTTCACCTTTATCACATAGTTGAGAGATGCCGAGCAGATTATACTTTAATCCTTTGACAAGGTAGACTAGACTCGACCGGATTGCTTCCTTTTCCAATCTTGCCAATCCCCACTATCTTGCCTTTGCTATCATCTCCAAATGTGACCTTTCCTCCTTTATGTTTTTCCAACTCGTAAAAGAGTCCCGCATCTCCCGACATATGGCGGGAACATCCACTATCAAGGTACCAAGTGTCCTTTTGATCTTTTCCGAGTGACCCGCAAAACAGAGAGAATCTAACCCTTCTCACTTCCTCTAACGAACCCAAGAACATTCCTTACCGTGGTTCTTTTCTGAGGAAGAAGGTGTTTCGGAACCCGCATTTGAGTGACTTTGGGTTTTGTCTAATTCTCGAGTCTTCCTCTCGCAGAACCGAGTCCGTGTCTCTTTCTTTTTGAAAACCTTTCCTTTTGAAACACGAGAGAATGGTTTCCTTTGTAAACAGCTTCGGGCTTAGTTCTCCCTTCATTTCTATGAATGGGACCATGCTCAGCTTTCCCGAACTTCACAGCTTCGGAATCCTTTTGAATAAATCCGAGTAGGAATTGGATTCCTCTTCTTTGTTGAAACCAAGACCTTCTTTTCGAAAAGAGACACATTGTGATCCTAAGAGCATGTCAAGGTATTTCGACCTTGAGTAAACTTTAAAACCAGATCTTGAGACTTAGTGAGCTTCCGCTTTAGCTCCTCATTTTCTTTCCCGAGTAACTCGGACTCAGCCTCATTAGATTGAGCACTAGTCCCGAGTTCTCTAAATGAGAGTCTCAGCTTTTCTAATTCATTTTTCAAAGAAGTGCTCTCGAAGTAATTAACTCAAGTTGTTCTTTGAATTAAGAAGAATCGAATAGGACTTTTCTTCCAAAGTAAAAATATACTTAGCTAAATCGACTTTGGAGAATTCGAGGAAATAATCAATTACCTCTTGAGGATTAGTTTCCTCATTATCCGAGTCCGACTCGACTCTCCTTCGGCTTCGAGTCGAGATTGCCATCGACACTTTGAGTCGTCCGAGTCATCGTCATCTTCCGATAAGTCTTCATCGCTCTATGTTGCCATCATGGCCTTCTTCTTCTTTCTGTCCCTTTTTCTTTTAGGACGGTCTTTGACTATGTGGTCTTTGCCGCCACACTCAAAACATCCGTAATTCTTAGATAAAGATAACTTTGAGGGTGAAGAGTACTTACCTTTTCTCGTCCCTCTTGTCTTTCTTGTAGAATTCTTCCAAGTGGCCTTTTATCCCATCTTTTGTGCTTCATTATTCTCTTGAAGCCTCTTGCAATGAGTGTCATGAGATCGCCTTCCGAGTCGAGGAGCTCGGATTTGCTTCTTTGGATTCCGAGGCTTTCGAGTGCAATGTTCCTTTTGGTACCGCCCTCAAGCATCCTCCTTTTCTAGATGGATTTCGTGAGTGAGAAGCTTCCCGATGAGCTCGTTTGGCTTTAAGAGTGAGAGGTTCCGAGCTTCCTCTATGGCGGTCACCTTGGGACCCCATCTTCTCTGGGTAGACTCCCGAGTATCTTTCCGCACATTTCCTCGTGGGAAATCTTCTTACCCAATGATTTGAGATTGTTGGTAATCTCAAGAAATCGAATGAACATCCGAGTGATGTTCTCTTCCGCTCCATCTTGAAAAGCTCATATTTGTGAAGATACTAACTTATCTTCGCTTGTCCGACCTGGCTTGTGCCTTCGTAAGTGTTGACAAGGGTGTCCCACACTTCTTTTGCTGAGTCACAGGCAGACACTCTGGTTGTATTCTTCCGAGCTAATGGCGCACATCGGAATGTTCATTGCCTTGTTAAGTTCTTCCCGAACTTCTCTGCTTCACCTGGAGTGAATTCGGCTTTTGTCTTGGGAATGATTCTGAATTCCTCTGTCTTCATTGGAATGTAGTTTCCTTGTTGTATGATTTCCCATACATCTTCATCATGATCCATGAGGAAACATTCCATAAGTTTCTTCCAAGGCCCGAAGTTTGATCCTTTGAACTTTGGTGGTCTCGCTGGAAGATCTTCCTTCATCGAGCTCTCCGTTGTTCCGAGCCATTTCATCTTTAGACCTTTGGCTGGTTAGATCCTTTCTGAAAGGCTAGGCTCGATACCAATTGAAGGTTTGCTCTGGGAGAGTCCGAGTCACCCTAGAGGAGGGGTGAATAGGGTGATGGAAGTTTTTCGTGGAAACTTTAGCTCTTTTGTCAAAAACAAGACAGAGACAGAGTTCCGAGTCTATCGACAGGGTCAGAAAAGTTTGGACTCGGAAAAGCTATCACGAATAAATAAGCAAGTTAAGCAAGAGCCGTAAACCTCGTCTCGACCTAGAATGAACTCGTAAAGATAACACTTAGAGATTAAGTGTAAACCCTCCTGGGCAGAAAACCACTGGACCGTGCTAATCCAAGCACGAAGTCAAACCCACTATTTTGAGTCCACAAAATATCGTGAATCTGTCTGTACCCGAGTTGCTCCCTTAGACAACTCTATACAAGTTTTCCTAGACTCGAAATTCCCTTATCTCGATCTAGTACTTCCTAGCTGAGATAACCCTTACAGCTAGGGACAACTAAGCTGAGTTAACCCTTACAACTTAGTCAAGGGACCTTACAGAGAAAGTAAGAAAGTGTTTGTAATCGAGTACAAGACCTTACAACTCATAAAGTAATGAACTACGAGTAGGAGTTGTAAGTAGAAGATTGAGAGTAAATACAATGACTTTTCTCAAGTATATGTATTAACAATAATTTCGGCAATCTTCAAGTCTTGTGAGATGGCTTCTATTTATAGATGACCAGGTAGAGTGGTCGTTATCTTCATCTCGCCGACCGAGAGTCCTTTGTGACCGTTGACAGGAGCTTTCGAGTCACTCGAAAGTATCCATTGTAATGTGAACGTTGGACAACGGTTTAAACTCTCTTGGAAGTCCCAAAACCATTGGCGGTGTCTTGAAAGATGAGGTGGAAACCACCGTTAAGCTTGACGCTCCAGCTTTTCCAGATTTGGAAACAGACAGCCCTAACACAATCTTCTCGGAACCGTAGCAAAGAAGGTGAAAAGCCATGTCTCGCTGGTGATTTGACGTTCAGCTTCAGGCTACTTTTGTAGTTTGAAAAGTGTATCCTCGATTAAATAACCTACAAAAGTAAATCAATTTTTGGTTCTCAAAGTATAAAATACTTTGGTCCAAGATTAGACACGGATAATAAAAATAATTACGATAATTAAGCAACCGATTATCCGAGTCGAAACGAAAAGGAATTTTCTCGAGTCTAATATCCATGTAACTCAAAATTCCATCGAGCTAGTCCGAGCAAAGAATCAAGTTAAGTAAAGAACATCGGAGTGATATACCTTGATATAAACTAAGCATGAAACAGACTAGAGTACCGACTTCAACAAGATAGACCTTATAGAAAGGAGTCGGATCCGAGCGGAATACCAGCCTATTCAACATGCGATAAATCTGAGTGATGAGAGACTCGGAACAAAGTATAAGGTTTCGAGTCACTCAAGGATAAGCACAAAATACATGAAGTGAAAGCTATATCACTTAAATAAGATACCATATCACTCGTAAAAGTTTCTAGCAAACAAAGAATGCCTTGGAATTAAAACTCTATAAGTACGAGATTGTTATACCCGATTCCTTTTATGCAACTCGTAAAAGTATTGAGCAGAGTGTCCGAGTCTTCAAGGGCTGATCTCAAAAAGTGTATCCCATGAATCTTAAGATATTGAAGATAGATCTTGGCCCATGATACGGAGGTCGGACATGCAAGATGATTCGTTAAACCGGGAGAGAGATGTGGGAAATACTCATACAACCACGACCGCATTTTTGCGAATCAAGTAAGATTTTTATCCACACAAGATAAAAAAATATATATTGGAGAAAAGGAAAGTTTGAGCATAGCTCAATAATTTTCCACAAGCCATTCAAAGAAGATAATTGGTTGAATCCGACTCCGATTTTGTATGCTACACACCGACACAAAGGCACCTAATGAAGCAAGTGTATGCAAGAGCACCCCAGGTAAGCTCCTTTATTTTATCGAGGTCTACTAAGTTCACCAAATAGTGAACATGAACCGTAGCAGCCTGATTAGAGAAGAGGAATCAAGAGAAGGGCAAGCACGATCCGGACTTATTGTTGGGAAGAATGTTGAGGCCAAAAACCAACATCCTCAAAGGCCTCAAAAAGGACAAGTATACTTAAAGTTATTATTATAAGGAAATCTATTGGCCACAGGGCCAAAGAGATGATAGAGATAGTCACAATTTTTGTACAAGTTTCGATCATAGGCTAAAGGCTCTCCCGAGAAGCCCAAATTGGATAAAACAAGCAAAATCAAAAGGTGTTATTGTCATCTCACCAAAAGGAAGGTGAAACGTGTTGGTAGTATCCCAAAATTGCTCGCTAATGGCCCTAATGGGATCCCTTTCCCTTTTATCAATAAGATGGTCTAAAGTAAGGTAGAGAGGTCCAAACTCGACATCATGCATGACTTCCTCAAGAGAAAAGTTCATCATCCCGCATGTCTCCATGAATTTGGGTATGGCTCCGCTACTCCGAATCGAGCCTATCTCGTAAGACAAAACACCAATGAGATTTTAGTTGAAGACTCTAAATGAGCAAATGAAGAAGTTTAAGCTAATTAGCTTACCGAAGCGTAAATAGCTAGCGAAGATACGTGATTCTTGGCCTCAACTAGAAAATCACTTGCATTGCATTCATTTTGTGGACGTCATTCTCGCTCGAGGAAGGAATCTTGAGTAAGCTTCTCCGCCCTACATCTTCCAAATGGGATGAGTTCTTCTTCTAGACATTTTAAAGATAAGAGATTTTTGAGAAGCAATTAATTTTCAAGAAGGAGCGAAATTAGCAAAGCACAAGGGGAGAGCAAGAGCAAGAAGAGAAGTAAGTGTGCAAAATGAAACACACCATACACCTCCTTTTATAGGCAAATTCGATCAAGGCAGCCAAGCACATAAGACAAGAGTCAAGCAAGTAGTGGGGAACCAAGAGAATCCGGCAGGGCACGCCGGGGCCACGCCCGCCAAAGGTTAGCCTACCCACCTAGCTTATGCAGCTTTGTCAAACCGAGGGATGTGACCTTTGTCCCTTGTGCATACAAGTGGGAGCTCCTGGCCCACTAATCAGCTTTTTGGAACAGCTTTATCAAGTATATTTTTTGACTAAATTACTCGGGTAAAACACCGAACTTTTGTCAATTTGATTATGTGCTAACAAGCATGTTAGTACAAGCAGATTATTTAGCGAAGAGATCAAAGAACGATCGAAGTTTTAGCATCAAAATATACCAAGCTTTAGGCTCGATCAAGCCAAACTTAGTATCTTTTTCCGGACTTCGAACGCATACATTGCGATCAAGTTCGAGCCCCATTTTAGAGTTCAGGTTTGATTACAACCAATTCCAAGCATCACACAATACCTTATAAAAAATTGAGGTAAGTATCCTTAAGTAGTCTACTTTGACCTTCGTCTTTTTAGACTCGGTCGAAGTGGGGGCTAACCGTAGACGCCTAAAAAGTGTCGTCCCTTATCTCTTTATTGTTGTATTTTATTCTCGTAGGCTCAATGATGAAATCCTAAGTCGTATTTGAGGATTTGGATCTTTGACTTTAATCGATTGGTGTGACATAAGCCAGTAAACCACAAAGAACCACCTTCAAGCTCAAAATATTGCATTTTACTTTTGCTCAATCGGACAAGGAGTCGAAGACTTGATGGCGGTGTTAAAGCGTTGTATTTTATGATCACCAATATCAAAGTGCTACTTTTAACTTCCCTCCTCCAAACAATGTCGTGGCTCGCGCATGCCTTCTAGAAGCATTAAGTGGAACGCTACGTTTTGGCTTGGAGAATCCTTTGGGGACACGCTAGGGCATGAAACCCTAGGAGCGCCCGGGTGGCCGACACCCGCCAACTAGGTTCTATCCGCTTTTATCACTTCCCGATTGGGTTCAATCTCTTTTGTTTAGACGGCAAATTAGAGGCAAACCCTAAGTCATTTGTGACCTAGGTCCTCTCCTATAAATAGAGAGCCTTGGCTCTCATTCCCATACTGGCTTCCTACCTTAGCCTCACGCTGCGTAAAGCTACCCCGAGTACTCGATATTTAAACGTCACTCGCCGAAATTACTACTCATTCATTTTCTCTTCACTCACCACCGTTGAATTTCCGCAAAGAGCTAAAGAATATTTGATTATTCCGATCTCTCGGGCATTTATTCAACTCGATCATTCTCGTCACCCACATACACGATTCACTAAAACAAGCCCTTTTACTTTCATTTGTTGTCATTACATTAAGAGATCCAGTGTGGAGCTCCAGATGAGCAAAGCCGGACAACTTGAGGGAAATTGTTCAGCCTTCAAACGGTTTATTTTATTTATGTGCTTCCTTTATCGCATTCCATATTGTAGTTTAAGAGATGTAATTCTTTTAACTTCCCACTGCCCGATGTAATCTTTAATTTTTTGCTTTTCTTTTCTTTATCGCTTTATTTACCGCTTTCTTTATTGCTTTTCCTTTAATTCCATTTGGTTGCTTTTAATTATCGTATTAATATGTCGATTGCTTGTTTGTTTTACATCATTGTAATCCACTACTCAAACCAGTAATGGTCGTCTTCGGACGAGCGGAATGGAAGGGTTTTCCCTACGTTTCGTACCCTCGCCCTCGAATCCAATTCTCGGTTCAAAGACTAATAGAGTCTATTTTAGTCTCTTTTAGTCTTAGTTTTTCCCATATTAAGATTGGTAGAGCAAGTTTTTTTTTTTTGTTTTTTGTTAGTTTTCATCCTAAAAACTGACTGGTGACTCTCTAATTTTATGTTTTATTCTTGTTGAATTTTCATCCTGGTATTTTCTGATTATAGGAATAAAAATTGGTTTTGGATTTGCCAACCAGTGGCAGAGGCCGAGGCTGATTTCCTCGGCCTTGGCCTTTGGCTGGCGCCCGCCACCGCCTAGTACAGCTGCCGCCTCGTACCGTATGGTTAGTAGGCGAGGCTTCGGTCCAGATTGGTGTTTTCACAGCAATCTGGCCCTAAAGCCTCACGGCTGAACCAAAACCCTAATTCTTATTTATTCTTTAATTAGTGAATAACATCCCGAAAATTCTGAAAATAAATTCTAAAATTAAAAAGATTAATAAAACCGCCATTCACATTTTGTTTAATTCGCTTTAAATCAAATTTAATAAAATTCAAAAATCTTAGTAAAAGATTCATCCCTACTTTTAAAAAAGCAACTTCAAAGCCCTAAAATCATTTTCCAACTTCTAAAACCTACACGCCAAAAAGGCCAATCGTGGGAAACTCGGTTCGATCCCGGTGATGCTCGAGGCTGTGGTTCCTAAGTAGTTGACCATTACGGAACATGCTGTCCTACTTATTCTTGAACATCCAACATTACTCGAGTGTCATGTCCTCATGCACGAGGGTATTGCTTTAGTTGGAGGTTTTCTTGTCGTTAGACTAATAGTTACCTCTCGTATCCGATCGGGACTTTTGTGGTTGTGGTAGATAGTTCTTCTTCTATCAACATGCCGACATCTCTAAGTGTTGAGAAACTCATAAACGGTAAGAATTTAAGGTGCTGATTATAAGCAGGCTGAAGGTTCTTCACGATGATCCGTACATGATCCTTCTCGGAAGGTTGGTCTACCATGTGGGCAGCCTTTGCCCTCCATCTAATGAGAAAGTCCGTCAAGCTTTCTTTCTCACCTTACTTGATCAACTCGAAGTCTCTTAGTGTGACAGGTAGATCAATGTTATAGGAGTATTGGTGCAGGAACTCCTTACACGGATCATTCCAATTGGTGACCTTACGTGGGTCAACCGTATTATACCACTTCATTACGTCACTGTCAAAAGTCCATGGAAAGATGATGTGGTAAGTGTCTTCTAGTATGTTCTTAAGTATCATTGCTCCTAAGAAGTTGAGAATGGGGATTCTCGGAACCTCCAAAATTGATGTCGGGCATGGTGCACTTAGGGGGTAGCTTCCCTTTGGGGATTGAAGTAAATCCCTTACGATCAAAGTAGTGATTGCTAAACATGGATGACTCCCTTAACATTTGTTATATTTGACCTCTACGTGGATCAGATTTAGGTTCATGTTTGGGACTACCTGGAGGAGATGGATCAAGTAGTGGACCTCCTCCGACTAATTATTCTTCTCATCCTTCACCGTATTTCTTATTATCCTCAATAGCCTTTAGGATGGCTTTGAGAGTGTCTCATACGGACTCTATTTTCTTATCCTTAGCCTCAATCCAAGCTTCCATCTTGATTGAGGTTTCATTGAGCAAGGTGATGATGGGAGATAGCTCTCGTGTTCCATCCATTGGAGGGGAATTCTTCTTAGGTACTATCCTATGACGAAAATAAACCGAACTAGTGTGGTATGTACCAAGGTAGGCCGCACTAATGTAGAGCGTGACCCACAGTAGGAAAAAGATGTGTCGAAGGGACTAAGTGGCTTAAGCCCAAAGGATAATGCTTAGGAACATGTGAAGTAACACCACTTTTGGGAGGATGGGGCTTAAGCGCGAGACCTGAAGGGACTAAGAATGCCTTTTATTTAGATGCACATAAGGAATACAAAACAAATGAAATGAATGCAATGATGCTCGTGACTTAATTTGGGATAATTTTGTGATTTGGCTAATAGGTAATTAAATGCATAAATGATTATTCCTAATTGAAGATGGATTTGTTTTGGCTGAATGAAAGATGAGAATGCACTCACCTAATTTGGGATGCGCTCATTCTGGCTTAATGAAAAATAAAAATGAAAAAAGACTCACCTAACCAGCGAAACCCCGACCACCGATGACCACCAGCGAAACCCCGACCGCCGAAAATCACCAAGTGAGACCACGTCATCCGATAGAACAAGGGATTCACGAGTTTGAAGGTGAATGAGCAATGTTATCGCTTCGCCTTCTATACCAAGTCTAAAGCGAATTTGTGAGGGATTCATGAGTTTTTTAAAGTCATTTTAAGTCTTTCTTTTTTTCTAGTCAAGTAATCTTGGTATAAAAAAATTAAGTCAATTTAAGTTATTATTGACTAATAAAATAAAAGAAAATGATTTTGATAAAAAAACTCTAGTCAATTTAAGTTTTTTTCTAATTAATGAATCCTGCTGGAAAAAAATTAAAATTAATTATAAGTTAAAAACATTAACTCCCCACGCTTATTATCTCCGTTAGATACCCCAAATTCAGGAGATGCCCCCACACTTCATATGCATGAATATACTTCAATAGTTTACTACCACTCGTTATAAGAGCGGGTACATTCTTCCTCACTTATTATATGTGGGGATGATGTTCATTCCTTATCACTTATTTTTTTGAGGTGCTTAGTCATGTGAGGTCAAATAAGGGTGGTTGTAAAATCGGTTGGAATTCGCACCGTAATATTACGGTCGAAATTCCAACCGCTAATTATGGTGGGTAAAACGGTTGGTAATTACCAACATTTTTATGTAAATCGATCGATAATAACATCCGACTAAGGTTTTCCCACCACTAAAATCAGTGGGAAAAACGGTCGGAGACTTTTTACGACCATTTTATGAATTAAAATGGTCGAGTAATATGGTTGGTAATTTGATATTTTCTTGTAGTGAGATGTTGCTCTCTACCAGGTTGCTCAAGTGAAGATTGGACTGTTCTTTTTAACGAGGTTAGGTGCCTCCTCTTCTATCATCCGACGAGTCATTGAAGATTTCTAACCCTAGGACTAGGATGCTCTTCTCTTCAAATAGTAGAGCTCAAGAAAACCATAATAAGGAAAATCATCCCATTCTTTCATAAATTTCCCATTCAAAGTGAGAGGATATGGCTTAATTGAGTGGACTCGTTAACAATGCAGTCCTCTTAGCTTGTATTTCCTACTTAGCTTGGGCTACTTCCTTGGCGGATGGGTCCTCACCTCAGCCAAATTTAGAATTGTGTAGACACCTAAAAGTATCATCCCTTTTCTATTTGTGATGAAATCTCAGCCCTATTTGCGAACTCATATCACGGTCGAGTCCGATTGGCCGAACCAAGCCCGGGTTAGGCTCCCAACCAGGATACTAGGATGGTGTCACATTCTAGGTTAAATTGTGCATTAAACACAGCGTTTTGCTCTAGTGTTCCATCTTATCACGAGATCCAAACGTCCGCACGACACCATTTTGACTGGTGTCACATTTTGAGCAAGTACCTTGCTAAAACCTTGTGTTTGGTCTTAACGTTCAACCGAGGCGCGAAACCAAGACTTCCGTACAACACCATATGAGGCTGGTGCCAGCCTTCTCAGCTCCCGGCGGGATTCCCGGTTCAAAAGTTTTTATCCAATTTATCGCCTTTATCCACGCCTGCAAATTCGCGACCGATTTAGCCGCTTGGATGGTTGTTTGCATTCTTTTAGGTCATTTTTGTGACCTAGCTTTTCTCCTATAAATAGAGGGCCTAACCCCTCATTTTGATAATGGCCAATGCCCAAGCAATTCACTGTTGAATTTAAGTTAAGAGCTACTGAATGCTACATTTGTATTCTAATCTCTTGACTCATTTTCAGCTAGTCATCACTACATTACCAAACATCCTCATCACTTTCCTACACTCGCTTTAACGTCGTCTTCGAGTCTTCAACTCATTTTCTGACTTAGATAAAAGCAGAATGCGGTATTCTAGACTTTGAATTTCCTGGCACACATCATGGAACTCCACAATCTCTAAAGGCTCGGCCCGACTCATAGACAGTTCGAAAGAAAAGAGAATTTGTAGACCGACCCGAGGCAAAAGGCTATTTAAGTGCTCGCTGGGGGTTCTTTATGGTTCATCGGCTTATATTGCACCAATCAACCATCATCGGGCCAACAAAATAAAACACGTAAATAATGAGATAAAGGACCACACTTTTAGGTGTCTACGGTTAGCCCCCACTTTTACCGAGTCTATAAAGATGAAGGGTCAAAGTACACACTAAAGGGTACTTACCTTGATTTCTATAAGGCATTGTGTGATTCTTAGAATTGGTTGTTGTCAAACTTGAAATCTACAAGTGAGACCTGAGCTTGATCACGATGCATGCGTTCGAAGTTTGGTAAAAGGATCATAAGCTTGGCTAGATCGAGCCCGAAGCTTGGCATATTTCGATGTTGAAACTTCAATCGTCTTTAGATCCGAAGCTTGGCATTTTTACTAGTTAGTGCATAACTGAATTGACAAAAGCTTATATTGCACCAATCTGTTATGCTAGCATACTTGTTAGTGCATAACCGAATTGACAAAAGTTTAGTATTTTTACCTGAATAATTCAATTAGAAACAGATCGATAAAAACTGTCTTGTAAAAGCTAATTAGTGGGCCCAAAGCTTCCACTTGTATGCACAAGGGACGAAAATCACATGCGCCAAGTGGACAAGACTACTTGGACTAGGGAGGTGGGCTAAGCTGCAAAAGTTGTCGCCGATTGGACTCCACGGCGCTTCATGGCCGATGCCGGCCAGCCTTTCACAGTGTGGCCCCCAGCGTGCCTGTCCGGATTCCTTCAGCTTCCCATTAATGGTTTGACCCTTGTTTTATATGTTTGGATGCCTTTACCGATTTGGGCTATAAAAGGGTGCACGGTGTGTTGCATTTTGCACACCAACTCATCATCTTACTCTTGTTATCTTCTTGTATTTCCTTTCTTTTCTCCTTCTTGAAAGCTTTGGTTCTCAAGAGTTCTTTTTCTCCAAAATGCGTAGAAGAAAAGCTCACCCTGTAGGAAGAACTAAGGCCGAGAGTCTTACTCAAGACTCCTTCCTCAAGCGCTAATGGGGTCCGCAAAATGAATGAGATCCAAGTGATCTTTGAGTTTAAGCTCAAAGCTGTGTTTCCTCACCTGCAATCTCCTCTTCGGTAAGCTAATTGGCTTAAACCTCTTCATTTGCTCATTTAAAGTCCTAACAAAAATCTTGTTGCATTTTGTCTTATAGAAAGGCTCAATTCAAAGCAAGTGGAACCATCCCAAAGTTTATGGAGACCTGTGAGAGGATGCACTTTCCTCTCGAGAATGTCATGTATAATGCTAGGTTTGGACCTCTCTACATCGCTTTACGACATCTCATTGATAGGAGGGAGAGGGATCCTATTAGAGCCATCACCGAGCGGTTTTGGGATACCACCAACACGTTCCACCTCCCCTTCGGTGAGATGACAATAACTCCTTTCGATTTCGTTGTTTTATCTGATTTAGGATTTTTAGGGGAACCTTTAGCTTATGACCGAAATTTGTACAAAAACCGTGACTACCTCCGTCACCTTTTCGGTCCCATAATGAGGGTCATGCTTGCACTTCTCTTGAGCATAGTCTTCTTTTCGGATTAGGCTGCCAAGGTTCATGCTCACTATTTGGTGAACCTAGTGGATCTTGATAGAATAAAGAAGCTCAATTGGGGTGCTCCCTCATATACTTGCCTTATTAGGGGCCTCCATGCCGATGTGAGTACAAGGCCGGAACTGGATTCTACCAACTACCTTCCTTTAAACGGCTTATGGAAGATCATTAAGGTATGCTCAAATTTTCCTTTCTTCAATATTTACTTTTCATCTTATGTGGATAAAAAGCTTTACTTGACCTGTCAAAATGTAGTTGTGGTTGTACGAATACTTCCCACATCTCTCTTCCGGCTCAACGAATCGGCCAATGTTGCCGGCGTCCAGTATCATGGGCTAGAATAAATCTTGAGTGAACTAAAATACATGAGATAGGCTTTTAAGGTCAGCCCTCAACCGCGTTGACTCAGTATGTTACTTCTACTCTCAAAATTTGCTCCAAAATAGGCCTAAATGAGCTTTTCAACACACTTTCAGCATTCTGGTCATGCGCACAGCCTGGACCACCACCTGTGGGGAGCCTGTGGTGAAGTCCAGCCCCTTATATCCACGATTTTTGTCCATTTTCTTGTTGTTTTTCATTCTTGCTTGCTGATTTCTCAATAATTTTTGTATGTAGGCCAACTTCCATCCTTGGGCCCAACTCCAACTTCCCCAAAATGTCCTTGTGGCCCGTTAATTGAGTGAGAGAAGGATCTTATTTGAAGGTTCTTTTGGGTTTTGTTGATATCTTTGGGAGAGAGCTACTCCTCAAATTCAAGTTAACACATGGCCTCCATTTGTTCCGATCGATCCTCCTCCGACCATGTTCTATTTTCGTTCTCTTTCTCCAGGTGAGCAAGCGGCGGCCATGGTGGGGTAACTGTTTACCTCACTATTGAATGTACACACCTCCTATGCTCATCATCCATCTCGCATAATGACCCAATTAGTAAGTGCTCAACTCCTCTTTTATAACCTTGAATTTTTTGTATGGAGATTAATCGTCATCTTTCTTTTGCAGCTCACTCCCATTGACATTCATATCCCGAGTGTCAATGTGGATGTTACTATGCCCGAGGGACCTCCTAATTTCGTCACAATTCCTAAAATCTTGGAAGAGGAATGTGTTGGGCATCCTTTTCCTAGAAATTGGCGAGGGGTAAGAGTTATGTGCTTTTTTCCTTTTAGTTACGTGTAAAAGTATCTTCCTCACCGATAACCTCAAATAAACTTTGCAATACGATCGGGAACAATCTAGGACCATATCTATTAGATTGCAGTCAGCTCTTCGTGGAATCTAAAATTTCTTTACCGATCGATCTTTCTCTGCTTCTTGAGTAAGTCCTCAACTAGTGTAGTGCTAAATTCTTTAAGCTAAACCCTGAAGAAGTCGTTCCTGTTGTTGCCCCTCAGCAAATCCGTGAAGTAAACCCTCGGATGGCTGCACGCACTCGTCGAAAAGAAACTGAAGTTAAAGAAAATGAAGAAAGGAACGCACCCGAGACGAGGAAGCTGAGTCTAATGATCCTAAAGGAAAGAAAGTGAAAATAGACTAGGACTTCAATTCTTAGGAGTTTGAGGTAGAATAAAAGGAGGATTAGTTTTGCCTCTTCATAATAGTGTCGATTTGTTTTTTATTTTACAAGTAGTATGCTCGCAATTAAATTCCTTTTTTAGTTATGTATTCAAGTAAGTAGTAGGCGTACCCTTATTGAATAAAACTAAGTGGTATGTTGTACTCTTCATATCTTTATTGCTCCCTTAGAGGTAGAATAATAATAGTAAAGAATAACCAACATACATATTAGATCATCTAGTTGGACTCGCCCAACGAAATAAACGAACTAAAGAAAACCGGAAGAAAGAAAAGGAAAATTGTGGCCCAACCAGTCCATCATTGACCGGGTGGTAGCCGGCGCCCGCCTTGGCCAAACCTAGTTGGGCTGGGCTCAGCCTACTATATGGGGGTATGATAGGCATAGTACTTCTTCAACTTATCGAGATTGGTATAAGAAGTCTGCTTTTACCCATTTGGGGGAAGTAGTCGATTGCTAGTAACACAAATTTGTCACCACTGTTCCTTTAGGAGTCACCTTGCCAATAATGTCTATTCCCCAAACTGAAAACGGCCAAGGTGAGGATAATGTAGTGAGAAATGATGGGGGTTGGTGTTGTAAGTTTGCAAACACCGACATTTATGGCACCTTCTAACAAAGTCGTGACAATTCGTTGCCATAGTTGACCAATAATAACCAAGTCTCCGAACCTTTTAGACCAACATTCTACCATTCATATGAGGTCCGCATTCTGCTCCATGAATCTCTTCCATGATGCGCTTTGCTTCATGTTGTTTGACACAAAGTAAGCTAATCCCGAGTCAGTTTTCTTGAACAAATGTCCTTGATTAAGGAAGAATTGCGTAGCCAACATCCTCGATGACTCGTTGGGCTCTAAGTGTAGAGTCCAAAGGATATTCTTGTTTATCCAAATACTGATAAATATCATGATACCAACTGGTATGGTTGATATTAGATACTTCTAAGGTGCGGACGTGTACAGTCGACTCCGTACTTAGTGAGGGATTTCCATAATAGCCTTGATCTTGGATGGATCAACTTCAATTCCTCTCGGACCGATAACATAGCCTAACAGTTTACTAGAGGTTACCCCAAAGGCACACTTTTGAGTATTAAGGCGCATGTTGTACTTCCCGAGTCCGTGGAAGAATTTTCTCAAGCTAGGTAAGTGCCCTGCGCTGTCCTTGGATTTTATCATCATATCATCTACATATACTTCAGCTTCTTTATGGATCATATCATGCAAGTAGTGTCGTTGTTGTCCTCCGATACATTGCACCCGCACTTTTAGCCAAATGGCATCACCACATAGCAATAAGTTCCCCATTGAGTGATGAAAGTAGTCTTTTCCATGTCTTCCTCAGCCATCTTCACTTGATTATACCCGATATAACCATCCCTAAACGAGAGTAGAGCACGACCCGTTGTATTATCTACCGGAAGATTGATATGAGGAAACGGGAAATCATCTTTAGGACTGGCCTTGTTTAAATCCCCGTAGTCGAAGCACATACGAACCCCGCCATCTTTCTTCGGGATCGGAACTATATTGGCTACCCATTAAGGATAGTGAACTACCTTAATAAACCTAGCCTTAAATTGTTTCTAAACCTCTTCCTTAATCTTCAAGGCCCATTCATGTTTCATCCTCCTCAACTTCGCTTAAGCGGCTTAGCATCCTCATAAAGCGGAATTTTGTGTTCTACTATACTTGGATCTATACCTGGCATGTCTTTGTAGAACCATGCGAAGACATCGATGAACTCTATGAGGAGTGAAGTAAATTGTTTCTGCTCTTCTACATCCAAAGTTTTTGCAATCTTAACCTATTGGGGTTGATCAGTTGACCCTGGATTGATTGTTATTATTTCCTTTATTATTGGTGAGCGATTTTCAAGATCTTCCATAGTTTTTATTTATTCTTCAAGAATTTCTTGTTCATCATTACAGGCAAAACAATTAAGAGCAAGAGGAGGCAAGGAGTAAGCAGAAAGATTCACTTTATTGAATGAGGAAACAAGTACATCAGACTTATAAGTAGAATTGGAAATGACAGAATTACAACTAGAAACAACGAAGAAGAAGAAGAAGAAGAAGAAATACAAGCCTTAACTCTAGACTTAGAAAGAGGGTGTGCTCCTAGGCTAACAGCAAATTCTTGGCCCTCCTTCGCATCAATCCAAGTAATATGCTTGGACCCTTCGATGTCGGCATCAATGATGAACTTGGACGGATCAAACCGTGGATGCAACATAGCTCGTGACAAGATCTGAGACATAGTTCCCTTCTAGATTACCCTCTTGACTGAACGGAAGGCTGAAAAGATTATTTCCGGTAAGATTGGTCCAATCCGATGTGGATTGTCCCTTTTAAGGAGGTGAGGTGCCTCCTCTTCTAGAATATAGCAGGGATTGAAGATTTCTAGACCAGGTACTAAAGTACCCTTCTCCTTCATGTAATAAGGCTCAGGAAACCATAATAAGGAAAGTTATCTCCTTCTCTCATAAATTGTCCATTCGGGGTATAAGGAAAGGGCTTAATAGAGCGGACTGTGTGTGGTGTAGTCCTCTTTACCTAGACTTCCCACTTGGCTTGAGCTATTTCCTTAGCGGTAGGTTCATAGTCTAGCCTAAAGTTGTAGTTGTTAGTGGGTTCAAGGGGTGGAAAAATAGGGTGGTATGCCCTTCGACCTACAAAGAAGACCTGGAAAATACCCCTTCTTCCTAAGCATCGATTGGACACTAGGGTTACCATAAGGGTTAAAGGTAAAAGGTGCTTCCTCCCTTTCTAAGCCGTAGACGATTTCAAATCTGTATAATTCTTCATCATTAGCATCGTGCTCGATCTCCACTACGGACTCTTTGGAAGTGATAGTAGCATAAAGATTGTCCACATTAACGAGTTATGACTTGACATTTGATGATCATTTTGACCTTTTGATGCAATGTCAAGGGCACTACTCGATGATCGTGCAACCAAGGGCGTCCTAGAAGCAGATTGAAAGTAGCTGGGATATCTAAAACTTAGAATTCAATATTCCTCTCCACCGGCCCTACACCGATTGGTAAGGACACTATTCCCAAGACTCGTTTGTCTAGAATTATCATATGCTCGAAGATGAATAGTTTGCTTAGAGAGTTGTTGCTCTCTAATTCATAACCTCTTAGCAATTCGCCAGGGACACACATTAACCGCTAATTCGTTGTCTACCAAGGTTAAGGGAACAAACTTGTTAATACAAGTTACAATTAAATAAAGAGCATTGTTGTGTGCAACGCCTTCTTATGGGAGATCCTTCTAATCAAAAGTAATGGTTCCATCCCCACTCGTTAACCAATCCTACTACTTCCTGGCGTGATTCCGGAGAAACTTCATTCTTACTAAGTGCATCAATTAAAGCTTATCTATGTTTCTGGTAAGCAGATATTAATTGCCGATAGAAATGTTAGCTTTTAATTTCTGGAGTTACTCAAGGATTGGATCTTCTTCCTTTGTAGCATCGAGTTCTTTTCGACTTCTTGAGTCCGTTGTAGACCTAAGGGCGCATTATTCCCTCCCGATCTAGTAAGAAACCGAACAGCAGGGCTCTTAGTGTTTTCCCAAAAATCTTCTTCTAAGGGTGGTGTGCCCTGAAGCCGTCACTCTATTGTTATCATCATCTCTCGTTTCGTAGACATCTTCTTCATCACTTACCCTAAGCCCCTGGACTTCCGGATCTAATAACGGTAGATTGAGAAGCAATTGTGACTCATTAACATCTCGGATAAAGATAGATCCTACCGACCTGGTGTGACTTCAGTAAAGATGGCTAAGGAGCCGCTAAAAGGGTTTTTGTTATTACTTGGTTTCTAGGCAGCCTTAGGCAGGGGTAATTGGCCATTTCAAAAATATCTTCTAGTTTGTTCTTGAATGTGCAACACCGTTAAGTATCATATCCTTATGCACGATGGTATTTGTAAAATTTTCCCACGTCCCAAATTCTCCCACCGTTAAGTGGCAACTCTATCTTCCCTTTCTCCAAGAGACGGTCAAGGGCTTGAGCATAAGTAGTATCCATAGGAGTGTAGTCGGTATATCTATTGAGGCGTTGACATCTACATCCCTGGTAGCATTGCCAGCATTAGAGGTTTTCTTATCTTTGGAATGATAATTACCTCGATATCCTGGTTGCGACTTTTGTGGTCGCAGTAGTACAATTCTTCTTCTATCAGCAAGCCAGCATCTCCGAGAGTCGAAAAGTTCATCATGGGTAGGAATTTAAGGTACTAGTTATAACTGGGTTAAAGGTTCTTCACAATAATGCAGACTTGATCTTTCTCGGAGGGTTGGTCAACCATGTGGGTTGCCTTTGCTCTCCATCCGATCAAGAAATCAGTGAAGCTCTCCTTCTCACCTTGCTTGATTAACTCTAAGTCTCTAAGAGTAAGAGGTAGATATGTGTTATAGGAGTATTGATGGAGTAACTCTTTGCACAAATCTATCCAATTGGCAACCTTGCGTGCGTCAATCGCCTTATACGACTTCATGACATCAGTATCAAATGTCCAGGGAAGATGATGTGGTAAGTGTCTTCGAGGATGTTTTTAAGAGTCATTGCTCACAAGAAGTTGCGTATGTGTCGATGGGGATTCTCGGAACCTTCGAACTTAATGTCGGGCATGGTAAACTTAGGAGCTAGTTACCCTTAGGGATTAAAGTGAATCCCTTATGATCGAAATAACGATTGCTGAACATGGATGACTCCCTCAACATATGTTCTATCTTATCTATACGGAAATTAGACCGAGTTTTGGATTCGAGCTAAATACATTCATGTTTAGGATTGTCTGGAGAAGATTGGATGAGTGGAGGTGGTATAACCATAAACATTTCCCTTTGAAGGTTTGCTCGTGGAGAGTCTAAGTCACCCTAGAGGGGGTGAATAGGGTGATGAAGAAATATAAACAATTTTTGTAACAAATCAGCTAAATAGCGATTCTCGAGTCTATATTGGACTCGTAAAAGTGATAACACATATTTACGTGGAAAGCCTCCTGGGGCAGAAAAACACGGACAATGCTAATCCAAGCACCAAGTCAAATCCACTATTTTGAATCCACAAAATATAAGGACTAACTCAAATAGAATTGTTCCATTAAACAATTCCTAACAATGTTTTCCTTGACTCGAAGTGACCTTATCCGATCTAGTACTTCCTAACCGAGATAACTTTTACAATCAGGGACAACTAAGTTGAGTTAACCCTTACAGCTTACTTAAGGGACCTTACTCGAAAGTAAGAAAAGAGTGTGACTGATTACAAGACTTTCTTTACAACTCGGAAAATATTAAATACGGACTTGGAGTTGTAAATAAAAGATTCTATAAGAATGAGAACAATAATATCAGGTCAAGTAATGTGTTCAAGCAATATGTTCAAGCAATCTTCTAGTCTTGTGAGGTGACTTCTATTTATATCCAACCAAGCAGAGTGACCGTTGAGTTTTGGCTCGGACAGAAGTCTTCACTAGCCGTTGTAACGGCTCTTCTAAGTCACTCAAGCAAAGATCCGTTGGGATGTGACCGATGTGCAACGGCTCTTGGCTCCAAAAGATAGTCCAATCGCTTGGTGGTGACTGAAAGTTGGGGTGGAAACAACCATTAAGCCTAGAGTTAGAGTTTTCTAGTTTTGGAAACAAACAACCCCGACACGTGTATCGAGCCATATCCGAAGTAGATAAACCTTGTCTACTAGTGGTTAACGGCTAGAAGCCGATTGCTTTTTTATTTTAAAAATAAGATAGCCTCGTTTGAATAACCTACAAAAGCAAACCACATTGATTCTCAAAGTATAAAATACTTTGGTTCAAGATTAGGCACAAATAATAATTAAATTAGAATAATTAAGTGCTTAATTATCTTTGGCCTAAAAGAATGGAATTTTTGGAGTCTAATATTCAATATACTCAAATTCCATCTGAGTCAATCCTAAGGATGATCAAGTACAGAGAGTAAAATATCAAAGTATAACAACTTGATCTAGTCAAATAATTCTCAAGGAAATAAACTAACTTAGAATAAGGAATTAACATTGTAATTCTATTTGTGTTGAAATACGCAATCAAGTACTCGGAATAAGAGTGTTAAAGAAATTATTTGGGCATGCGATAGTTCTGAGTGATGTCTAAGTAACTCGAAGCATCAGTGTAGGGGATACGCAATAAGGTGCTTTCTGAGTCAGTCGTAACAAAATGAAAACTTAGACAAGATTTTCTACAATGCTCGTAATAACTTGAAATCAAAACTTAAGAGAGATAGGAATTATACTTGAGTCTTCATGTAATACTCGGAATGACTTAGGGTTATCTCCCCTTTTTGATGAAAGGCTCTTTCTATCAACTTTGTATCCAGCATAATCAGCATCCGAGTATCCAAGTGAGAGTCAGGTCCGAATCTTTTGAAAACCATAAACCAAGATTCCGAGTCTCTGCAAGATATCTGAAAATTCTCTTCACTATAGTGAGTTGTGATTATTTTGGATTAACTTGAAATCTTGCATAAAGCCGGACATCGAACATGATATATGGCCTACTAGATGTGAGATAAAGTAGAGATCCGATTATACCTCTGTAGAGTTTCGATTTACAGCTTTACCTTTCTCATTTGAGTCCTGTTTCAAACTGCTACTCATAGGTGTTGTTGCATGCTTCATATCTTGTAGTTTGTACTTCTTCAAAAGCTCATTGGTATACCTAGATTGATGAACATAAATGCATCCTTGTCTTGTTTGATTGATAAACCAAGAAAGTAGTTGAGTTCTTCCATCTTACTCATTTGGAACTTTTATCTCATCAACTCGGAAAACTCTTGACATAGAGTTTCATTAGTAGCTCCAAAAATAATACCATCAACATAGATCCGAGTGATAAGAAAATTTTTCCCCTTGGTTGTTATGAAAAGAGTTTTATCAATTTGACCTCTTTTGAAATCATTTTCAACCAAGAAACTGTTTAGTCTTTCAAACCAAGCTCTAGGAGCTCATTTAAGACCATATAAAGCTTTTTGTAATTTGAAAACATGATTTGGGAATTCTGAGTTTTCAAATTCAAGGGGTTGCTCAACATAGACTTCTTCTTGAATGAAACCATTCAGAAAAGCACATTTAACATCCATTTGATAAAGCTTGATATTCATGCTAGATGCAAATGCCAATAAGATTTTGATTGCATCAATCCTAGCAACAGGTGCAAAGGTTTCCCCACAATCAATTCCTTCTTCTTGATTGTAACCCTAGGCAACAAGTCTAGGCTTATTTCCGACTACCAACCCTTCCTCATCCAGTTTGTTCTTGAAAACCCTTTTGGTTCCGGTGACTAGGTGGTTAGATGGTCATTTGGTCAAAGTTCGGACTTGGTTTCTTTCAAATTGATTGAGCTCTTCTTGCATGGCCTCTACCCATTCAGGCTCATTTAGGGCTTCTAGTGCATTTTTGGGTTTTGTTAATGATATGAATGCAGAAAATGCACACAGATTATGCAAAAAGATCGAGTTCTTACCCCATTGTTGATGTCGAATGTATGTTTTCAAGTTGGTGGCTGGATGCATATTTGAAAGTTTTACCTGTCCTTTGATTTACCATGTTTGTTAGTTGAACAGGCTGATCTTCAGTTGGTTGATCTTGCTGAGTCTCATTGATTTGTTCTTCAGACATTCCGAGCCGGCTCTTGTGTTTGTTCGATCCGAGTCATAACATTCTGAGTTGCTTAGCTTCAGCAAGGTCGTCTTCATCTCTTTCAAGTCCGAGATCTAACTATGTGGACTCACTTATCCTTCCAAGATCAATTTTATCAAACCACTTTGTTAGTTCTTTTGTTAAAAACACGATAAGCTTTGTTATGAGATGAATAACCCGGATATATACCTTTATCTAACCTAGCATCAAACTTAGTCGGATGCCTCTTACCATTGTTGTGGACAAAACACTTACACCCAAATGGTTTGAAGTAGGAAATGTTGGGTTTCTTCCCTTTGTGAAGCTCGTAGGGTATTTTCTTCAAGATGGGTCCGATGAGGCATCTGTTAAGTGTGTAATTTGTCTGTGTTGATCGCTTCAGCCTCAAAAATAGTAAGGTAGATCATTTTCAATCATCATAGTCCTTCCTATTTCTTCAAGAGTTCTTTTCTTTCTCTCAACTACGCCATTTTGTTGAGGAGTTCTTAGTACAAAGAAGTTGTGAGAGATGTCATTCTTGTCACGAAGTCTGGAAATTCCGAGTAGTCGAACTCCCTTTCATGGTCGGCTTAAATCAGTAACACCCCAAAACACCCCTAGGAGCATTACATCGCCGAGTTCCTTAAAGGAACCCCCAAGGCTCTATCTCGGTGTTGAATTGGCTATCTAAACTTGACTTAAAGATAATAAAGGTGGTTTCCCAAAAGAATTTGAGATTTCCTCAAAATTTCGGCAGAATTCTATTTGTAATGTGGACTATCCCATAGGCTTAAAGCCTCAAAACCCCGCATCAAACCACAATATGACTCAACGAGCCACACGCTCGGAGTATACAACTCAACGGCCACACGCCGGAGTCCAACCAATCATGTGATAAAACTTAAAATAATCTAAATGGTTAATTATACATCCGGTACAACTATATGAACTAAATTACAAACTATAATGCTGAGAAATAGAAGAAATGCATATTCTTGACTCGAATCACTCAAGACGCAACAAACACCAGTCAGCGGAGTCCGAAATATGCTAGGTGTGGATCATACTTTCCGGAAATGTACCTGCAATGCTAGGAGTGGGGGAAGAATTTGTGGGGGTGAGCAATAAACCACGGGGCTCACCGGAGTCTTACACCCTTAAAATGGAAATTCTTTACACATAATACTCATAATAATAAAATCAAGCAAAAGCATAATAACATAATACAAATCTATATACTTTTCAACAAAATCTCTTAAAATCGTTTTCAACGTAACGATCTTAACATTTGAATCATTCAAAGCACGAATTGCAATCATTTTGGGAATTGAAACACTTTAAACAAGGTGAATTCATCCGCACTTTCTTTCAAATACTTTCAATCGGACATTGGATCATTTCTACTCGAATCACTTCTCATAAATCATTTTCGGTGAATCACTTTCCGGGTTGGGGACTCGACCTAGCACTTCGCAATTTCTCATAATTTCTCTGATTTCTCTAGTTTCTTTGGGGCGCGACCCCAAATAAAAGGCTCCGGGACCTATCTAGGAAGATTCCAATCGGGCGTCCCGCTACACAGGACCCCTAGCTAGCCGCCCTAGCTAGAATCCTTCCTTGTGCTAAACGATCCAGGCAAAGTCGATTCACAACAGCTTTCTTCAATACGTTCACTTATCAAGCTTGTTTCAAACAAAGAACCTCAAATCAATTTCACTTCTTAAAAGTACGTGTTCACGTTTGAAAAGCACATATCACACAAATCACATTCACGTGTCTTTTTGCGTAAAACATAGAACTTCTTTCAAAACCAACTTCGAACAACATTTAACACAATCGCTTGCACGGATAGCCACAATTCAACACAGATAGTCATTCTCAGCTTTTCTTCAACTAAACCTTTCTCAATTCTCCCATTTAGTAAGATTAATTCCTTTCTCCGAGCCACAATAACCACAAGTAGTTACCATTAGTCTCACATGTCCCAACTTCTTATAATTTACCATCTTTGCTTCAATGTTTTCCGATTACGCCTCCACATTACTAATCAACCTCTTCTTACTCATATTTAGTCGGATAGCTCTCATTCTCACTTCACTACTAAAACTCCTCTAGCTCCCTTCATCTCCAAGTGTAATTTGATCTCATCTTAGGTTTCTATTTCATTAATCGTTCTTTCTCGTCCAAACTCAATCATACAGACTCTTAATCTCTTTTCATCGCTCCACTTCCGCTAGTTCTCGCTTATCTTCGAATTTAGTTCAACCTCAAGGACTTAATTATCTTTTGAACTCAATTATCCTAATACTCACCCACCTCTCACTCCCATGCCTCAATTGCGCATCACTCGGTGTCAACTCACACTCGTCTTTTATACTTCACTCGCTATTTCCCAATATAAGTCGTTACCTTCCAACACAAAGAACTTAGGAAATCTCCAAGGTTCAACTAAAGCATCAATTCACAATTTAGACCCAAATCACCATTTCTTCATTTCTAAGTGCTAATTGAGATCTTCACAATACTCTTTATACCTACACAACCTAACTCCTAAACTTTCAGCACCTCAACTCAGCTCCTAACCAACTATTAAGCTCCGTCAGGTTTCGATTCGGACTCAACAATTCCATTCGATTTTCTCATAACCTATTTCAGTGCTAACAACTTCCTAGCTTCGTTTTAGCACATAAACATTCAATAATCACAACAAACTCATTTGGGTTTCGAAATTATTAATAGTTTAAAGTATAAGACTGCCCACCTCGACTTCACGGTTTGAGAAATGGAATGAGTATACTCGCGTGTGCCGGTTCCGGCCTCTCGCTTCCCTATTCCGACTTGCCATTTTCTCGGCCTCCGCTAGCTCTCGGTCCGGGCCCCGCGCGTTCGCCACAATACTTCTCCCTTGCCGCCGTTATTTTCCCGATTTCGGCCTCCTGGACCCTCTCGCACCAGCCCTCGCTTCAGTTCCTTCCTTCGCTCTCGTTCTACCTCGGTCTCTCGCTTTCTTTGCCTTCGCTCGCGTCTACTCGCATCACCGGCAACCGCCTTCGGTCCTGCGGTGGTTGCCGGCCGCTCCTCGGTCTCCTCGACCCTCGCACCACTCGCCATCTCTCTCTCTATGCGTTCTTGCAGCGGTGGCTCTCTCCTTCTCTCGCTCCTCCGTTTCCCTCGCGCGCCGGCCGCCTTCCCCGTTCGCCATTCGGCTTGCTGCCCTCCGGCCTCCGACCTCGGCTTCGGGTCCAAGCACACCCTCACTCTCTCTTTCTTGGTCCTCCCTCTCGCGTTTCCCTTTCCTATTTTCTCTGCTCGGGCCTCCGAGCCCTTCTTCTTTACTCGTCTCTCTCTCCACCGCTTAATTGGCGGTTAATGATCCTAATTGGACCCCAATTTTGATTTCTATCTCATTTCTCCACTTAAACCAAAACCCACTTCTTCATTTCCTTTTTATTCATCCTTTTCCTCTTTCTCTTGCTAAACGTAATAATAATTGCATCCACAATTTGTCTTTCGCATCTCTTCATAATTTAGCCAAAGTAATCATCGGCCCATATACGACAAGTCTATATCTTCTCCCTTCCATCCTCTTTATGTTGCTGCATCCTAACTTATTTTAATACGTCGACCACGACAATTCCTAACCGTGCAAAGTTTCAGCTCACAAAAAGGGAGGCAATTTCCTTAATTTAATTTATTCAACACCAGCCTTTAAAGGGATTCTAATGTGATATGTCCGGCCGTAAATAAAATCAGTCACTCAACCCCCTAGCTGCAGGGAATTTTATTCAATAATTCTATGCTTTTCACTGCTTTTCTTTAAAATTTCGGGTATTACAAAATCCTTCCGATCCGAGTCCGAGACTCCACTTGAATTTTTCTACAAAGCTTAGTGAACTCTTTGAAGGCTTCATTCTTGTTCTTAAGAAAACACATCCAAGTAAATAGTGAGAAATCATCAACAACAACAAGTACATACGATTTTCCTCAAAGACTTTTCACGAGAATTTCACCACACAAATCCATATGAAGCAATTCAAGTAGTTTGGAGGTAGATACAGTTTTGAGTGGCTTGAAAGATGATCTAACTTGCTTGCCTTTTGTGCATACCTCACAAATTTTGTCTTTCTTAAAAGCACAGTTTGGTAAACCCCTAAATAGTCCATGAGATGCAAGTTTCATGATAGTATGCATGCTAATATGGCCTAATCTACGATGTCAAGTCCATGAATCATCATTCACGAAGTTTTTAAACAAGATAAATTTTGTCTTTAATCTGAGAGAGAAATAGTGTAAGAGTTACTTGACCTCGGACCTAAGAGCTTAGTCTCTTTGGTGATTGCATCATAAATGTAGCAGTTGGTCCGATCGAACATTACCTCTTGACCTTTGTCACATGGCTGAGAAATACTAAGGAGATTGTACTTGAGTCCTTTGATAAGGTAGACTAGGCTGATTATGTTGTTTCCTTCACCAATTTTGCCAATCCCTACTATCTTACCTTTGTTGTTATCTCCAAAAGTGACTTTCCCTCCTTTCGGATCTTCTAGCTTAGACAAGAGTCTTGAATCTCCTGACATGTGGTGTGAGCAACCACTGTCTAAGTCTATGTCTCTTTCTTTTGAAAATCTTTTCTTTTGTAAACGGGAAAAGAAGGCTTTTCGTGTAAGCCGATCTCGGTCTTTGTCCTCTCGTTCGTTTGTATGAATACAACCATGCTTAGCCTTCCTGAACTTTACAGTTCTAGAATCCTTTTTGAAAAGAATAGAATAGGATTTTGATTCCTCTTCTTCATTAAAACCAAGTCCTTCTTTCTTGAAGGAGACACACTGAGAGCCTAAAAGCATATCAAGGTTTTCCGACCTTGAGTGAATTTCAAAACAAGCTCTTGAGACTCATTGAGCTTTATTTTCGGTTGCTCATTCTCTATTCTAAGTGACTCAAACACAATCTCATTTGCTTGAGTACTAGTCTTAAGTTCTTTCAAATTTTGTCTTAGTGTTTCCAATTCATTTTTCAAAGCATTGCTCTTATCGACAAGAGACTCAAGTTGTTCTTTGAACTGGAATGAGTCAAAATTGGACTTTTCTTCCAAAGTGAACAGATATCGTGCTAGATCAACTTTAGAAAATTTGAGAAAGTATTCAACTACCTCATCAATATCGAAGTCCTCATTGTCCGACTCGATTCAGCTTCTAAATCCGTAAGTGCCATAAGACACGTTGAGTCATCCGAATCATCTTCTTCGGATGAGTCATCATCACTCCAAGTAGCCATTATAGCCTTCTTATTTCTGTCCTTGTTTCTCTTGGGATAATCTTTGACTATGTGCTCCTTACGGCCACATTCAAAGCAACCAGAGTTCTTAGGAAAAGATAACTTTGAAGGAGAAGAATATTTACCTTTTTTGTCCTTCTTATCTTTCTTGTAGAACTCATCCTTTGGCCCCTTTTCCCACTTCTTGTATTTCATCATTCTCTTGAAGCCCCGTGCTACGAGTGCCATAGGGTCCTCTTCTGATTCTCGAGGAGCTCAAACTTTCACATTTGCTTTTTGAGGCCTTCGATGCAATATTATTTTTGGTGCTAACCTCTACATCCTCTTCCTCCAAATGAATCTTGTGAATGAGTAGCTTGCCAATAAGCTCGTCCGGCCTTAGTTGAGAGAGGTTCCGAGCTTCTTCAATGGCCGTCACTTTGGGACCCCATCTCTTCTTTGGTAGACTTCTTATAATCTTTCTAGACATTTCAAATCCTTCTACCCAGAGATTTAATACTATTGGTAATCTCGGTGAACCGAATATACATCCGAGTAATGTTTTCTTCTGGCTCCATCTTGAACTAACTCATACTTATGAAGTTATTTTCTCCGCTTCACTTGGCTTGTTCCTTCATTAGGTGTTGACAAGTGCGTCCCACACCTCTTTAGCTGTGTCACAGTGCTGAAACCCTGTTGTATTCTTCGTGCTAATGGCACACATCAATGTGTTCATAGCTTTGAAATTCTTTCTGAATTTCTCGGTCTCCTTAGTGGTGAACTCGGATTTGGCTTTAGGTACAAGAGTTGCATTCTCCGTCTTCATTGGAATGTAGTTGCTGACTTGGATGATATTCCAAACATCTTCATCGTTGTCCATCAAAAAACATTCCATCATCTTCTTCCAATGGGAAAAGTTTAACCCTTTGAATTTCGGTAGTCTAGTGGATCATCTTCCTTCATCGAACTCTCCATTGTTCCGAGCCATCATATCTTTATACCTTTGGATGATGAGATCCTCTTGAAAGGCTAGGCTTTGATACCAATTGAAGGATTGCTCGTGAGAGTTTAAGTCACCCTAGAGGGGAGGTGAATAGGGTGATGAAGAAATATAAACAATTTTTGCAACAAACCAGCTAAACGAGTAGATTCCGAGTCTAGATTGGACTTAGAAAAGTGATAACACATATTTATGTGGAAACCCTTCCAGGGCAGAAAACCACGGACAATGCTAATCCAAGCACCAAGTCAAATCCACTATTTTGAATCCATCAAATACAAGGATCGACTTAACCGAATTGCTCCCTTAAACAATTCCTAACAATGTTTTCTTAGACTCGAATTTACCTTATCTCGATCTAGTACTTCCTGACTAAGATAACCTTTACAATCAAGGACAACCGAACAGAGTTAACCCTTACACCTTAGTCAAGGGACCTTACTCGGAAAGTAAGAAAAGAGTGTGACTGATTATAAGTCTTTCTTTACAACTCCGAAAATATTAAACACGGACTTGGAGTTGTAAATAAAAGATTGAATAAGAATGAGAATAATAATTTCAGCTCCAGTAATGTGTTCGATAATATGTTCAGTAATCTTCTAATCTTGTGAGGTGACTTCTATTTATATCCAACCAAGTCGAGTGACCGTTGAGTTTTGGGTCCGGATAAAAGTCTTCACTAGCCATTAGTAACGGCTCTTCCGAGTCACTAAGACAAGATCCGTTGGGATGTGAACATTATGCAATGGCTCTTGGCTCCAAAAGAGAGTCCAATCACTTGGTGGTGACTGAAAATTATTGTGGAAACAACCATTAAGCTTAGAGTTAGAGTTTTCCGAGTTTTGAAACAGACAACCCTAACACGGTGTTTGAGCTATGTCCAAAAGTGGATAAACCTTGTCTGCTAGTGGTTAACGGCTAGAAGCCGCTTGCTTTTGTATTTCAAAAATAAGTTAGCCTCGTTTAAATAACCTTCAAAAGCAAACCACATTGGTTCTCAAAGTATAAAATACTTTGGTCCAAGATTAGGCACAGATAATAATTAAATTAGAATAATTAAGTGCTTAATTATCTTTGGCCTAAAAGAATGAAATTTTTGAGTCTAATATTCAATATACTCAAATTCCATCTGAGTCAATCCCGAGGATGATCAAGTACAGAGAGTAAAATATCACAAGTATAACAACTTGATCCGGTCAAATAATTCTCAAGGAAACAAACCGACTTAGAACAAGGAATTAACGTTGTTATTCTCTTTGCATTGAAATTCACGAGTTAATGCTCGGAATAAGAGTTTTAGAGAAGTTATTTGAGCATGTGATAGTTCCGAGTGATGTCTAAGTGACTCGAAACATCAATGTAGGGGATTTGCAATAAGGTGCTTTTGAGTCGATCGTAACGGAATAAAAACTTAGACAAGAGTTTCTATAGTGCTCAAAATGACTTGAAATCAAAACTTAAGAAAGATAGGAATTATACTTGAGTCTTCATGTAATACTTAGAATGACTTAGGGTTAAAAGCCGAGTCTTCACCCTTTGCACACGCTCAACTTCTTCGGCCTCTTCCCTTCTCCTATGTTTAGTTTCCTCATATCTCTAACTAGCCTCCATAGCCCTTATGATGGTCTTAAGATCTCTTGATATAGAGGATATACCTTCCTCCTTATCACTTACCACCTTAGCTATATTCTCATTAAGCATACTGAGGTTAAGATACTATTCAGGATTAGGATCCATTGGAAGGTAACTCTTTTTATGTAATGTCTTAGAACAAGGAGTGGATTGTGACGCTGTAGTATGCATCGAAGCTTGTGGGTATTGGTGTAGATCGCGGAGTAGAAAGAAATGACGATGTGCCGGACTCCTTGGCTAGACGTTCTAATCTTTTAGAGCTCGGATTCCAACGATACTCGGTTGCGGTAGACTTCCCTATTTTGCAGCCCAAAGGATGAGGTTTTAGGACCATGTGAGAGAAGATCACTTTTTAGAGGAAGGTACTTAAGTGCAAGACCGAAGAGACTAAGGATGTTTTTTATTTGGATGCACATAAAGAATGCAATGAAGATACGATATTATGAATGACTTAATAAAATGCTTCTTATATGATAATGTGTTTCCTTATTTGAGATGAACTTTAGACTAGATGCAAAATGATAAGGACAGACCTACCTATCCTAACATGAAAATAATTTTTGTTTCTTGGCTAATGCAAATGAACTCACCTAAGATGAGATAATTTTATTTGACTAATGAAAATGGACTCACCTAATATGAGATGATTTCATTTGGCTAATACAAATAGACTTATCTAATGTGAGACGATTTTATTTGGCTAATGCAAATGAACTCACCTAATGTGAGATGATGCAAGATGAAATGTGATAATGCAAAATAAAAGGACTGAACAATAAGAAAAGGAGCTTCCAAGTAAGACCCTTTCACAAATAGCAACTACTTAGGCTATTAGAAAGATAATTTTGGAATGACACGAAAAAATAAAAACAAAGGACCGACCCTATTAGGGAAAAAGGCATTTTGACTTTTGGCTAAATGCACATAATGGGACCGACTCTAAGAAATTTATTAAAGTATTTTATTTTCACCCCATGCAACGTCTAATCAAGCACTCCTCGCCTACTCCCAAAGGCTCGCAAACGTAAGATTAAATCTAAAACAAACACATTCATTCAAGCATGCAAATGAAGTCGAAGTGCAAAAGTTCTATGGCCCAAGAGTTCAAGAGTCCGGATACATGGTGACACGTAGTCCGAAATTTGGTCCCATGTGGGTTGCACGGATAAGGATACCAACCAGAATTCCGGTGCCTCTTTGTGAACCGAAAAGGTTTAGCCAAAGATGTCGTGCTACGAGGGAGGAGGTACGGTTTCCTTGGGCAATCAAGCCTAATTGGGCCCGCCTACAGGAACCGATGGCAGCCTCTCTCCGAGAAAAGGTAAACAATGGGTACAATAAAGTTTTCCTACTGGTCCAAAACAATATTTAAACTAGTTCAAAGGTTGCTAAATACGGGATGTCTAACGCAAGCACATCATTAAAAACACACTACCAAAATTTTCAAGTTTTACCCTCTTCATAAAAAGCTATCCCCGAGTGGAGTCGCCACTCGTAGGAACCACGGCCGAACCGGGGCCCTGTCGAGCTCTCCACTCGTGTCGAGTCTCTCACTTTTTTAAGGATTGTTTTTGAAGATGGTTTTAAAAGTCAATTTTATAATGTGGGAATAAACCTTTTATTAAGATTTCCAAATTTTATTAAATCAAGTTGAAATGAATTAAATTAGAGTTGATTGATGGTTTTATTAACCTTTTTATTTTAGCAATTATTTTAGAAGTCACGAGATATTGTTTACTAATTAAATAACAAAAAGATTAGGGTTAGGGTTACGCTAAGAGGCTTTAGGGCCAGATTGGTGTGAAAACACCGATCCGGATCGAAGCCTCATCTGTCGACCACCGAGCACGAGCGGTAGCTTGTTCTTGGCGGTGCTAGGCGCCGGCCAGAGACGAGGGCCGACAAGGTCGGCCTCGGCCTCTGCCCGGTTAGCGGATCCGAAACCTTAAATCCTTTTTATCCTGCAAATCGATAAACAATCGGGATGCGGATTTAGAAGAAATAAATAAAAGGGAGTCGCCAATCGGTTTTTAAGAAGGAAAAGCCTAACAAAAATACAAAATAAAAATATTTGCTCTTCTAATCTCTCAATGCAATGGTGACAATCCGAAGAAAAGGGTTAGTTTTGTGAATTGTGTCTAGGGTATGGTAGTGATCGATTGAATGAGTGCCTAGAGATCGGAATAATCGAATATTCTTCATCTCTTTGCACGGATTGAACGGTGAAAGATGCATGTTTATAGAAAATTCAGCGAGTAATGGTTAGATGAGAGCATTCAAGTTGGCTTTCAAGCATCATGATGCTAAGACGAGAAGCCGTATCGGAATCGAGCCAAGGCTCTCTATTTATAGGAGAGGACCTAGGTCACAAATGACCTAGGATTTGCCTCTTATCGATCGTCGAAACAACTGAAATAAAACCGGGACATTCCTTAAGAAATAAAATCGGATAGAGTCGATTAAAAGGGAGAAGACAGGCGCCGACCAACAAGACCCTTCTAGGGTTTCGTGCCCTAGTTGTGTCTCCCAGTAACTCTCAAAGCTTAAAACACAGCGTTCCACTATGCTTCTAGAAGGCAGGCGCAGCCACGACGTCGTTTAGAGGGGAAAGCTTCTAGCCTCATGTGGGGTGTCTCGTAAAGCTCAAAACGCAAGCACTTTGATGCTCTTGATCATGAAATCCAACGCTTTAACGTCGTCTTCGGGTCTTCAACTCCTTGTCTAACTTGGACAAAAGTAGAATGTGGTATTCTGCACTTTGAATTTCCCGGCACACATCATGGGACTCCACAATCTTTAAAGGCTCGGCCTAGCTCTCGAACGGTCCGAAAGAAAGAAACCCAAGGCAAAAGGCTATTTAAGTAGTGTTGGAGGTTCTTTGCGGTCTATCGGCTTATATTGCACCGATCGATCACGATCTGGAATCCAAATCCACAAATAGGACTCGAGATTATCATCATCGAGCCAACAAAACAAAACATATAAATAATGAGATAAAGGACGGCACTTTTTATATGTCTATAGGTGTCGCCTGATTTGGTCGGTGATCATTGCTAGTTATCTAGTCGAGAATGAGCAATCAATCTCGATCAAATAGCTTAAGCTGCCAAATTAACCAATTTTTACATGAAATGCCGAGATGTAATTTTTAAGAATGAAAAGCTAAAAATAAAGAAGTCGCTAGTCGGCTTTTAGAGATAAAAACTAACAAAAATACAAAAATAATTTTCTAAATTCAATATAAAAACTAAACTCAAAAAAGGTTTTAAAAGGGACTCCATCGGTTTTAAATCAACGCTCCGATGTTCGGAGGAAAAGGTACAAAATAAGGAGGATTGCTCCTCCTCCAACTCATCAACAGATGGCCTCTACTAATCTAAATTATGTGTTAAAATTTAGTTAAATTAAACACGCAACCAACATGCAAATTACTGAATTTTAACGCGCAAAACATGCTTTGAAAGCGATAAATAAAGCAAGTAAGTAAGGCGATAAGAACATGAAAAATAAATAAAAATTTACATCGAACATTGATGAATTAAATGTGACAACTTTAATCCACAATACAAAAACGATAAATAAATTGAAATTAAATAAA
This sequence comes from Talinum fruticosum, assembly GCA_021018815.1. Lineage (NCBI taxonomy): Eukaryota > Viridiplantae > Streptophyta > Magnoliopsida > Caryophyllales > Talinaceae > Talinum > Talinum fruticosum. Next base: position 193,753 of record JAITYX010000088.1, on the reverse strand, counting down.
CCTGTAAAACAAATGTGAAAAGAGATGGATGGCGCCCATAAGTTGACCCACCTGCTGGACTTGAGCCACAAGCTGACTTTAATAGTGTAACGGTAGGGTAACGACACAAAAAATGATGCAAAAGAGTCCTTTTGTGTATGTTTAGAAAGGGGATTTAGAACAGAGTGACTGAGAGATGAAGAGATGAGGGTGTAGGAGAGAGTGAGGGAGGGAAACTTTCGATAGAATTTGGGTTTGGGGTTTTCCATCGTAAAATGTTGTAACATATGAGTGGATTGGAAAAATCCTAAAAATCACCTCCAGCTAGTCGAGTTGACCCCGATTTTTCCAGAAATGATAAAAGAAAAAATCAAGTATTCCTTGGCCAAAACGACGCTTGTTTCAAGAGTCCGGAAAGCCGGTATCGATCAAAACGTCGTCATATAGACATTTGGATGCGCGTGCCGTGGTCGCTGAAAAATAATGAAACAATGCATCTTACTAGGTTCGTGAACCGACTCTTGTTCGAATCTTGATATGGGAGTCCTAACTCGCCAACGGTCGGCCCGAGAGCTTTGTGGGCCAGTCAAGCGACAATGGGCTGATTTTGTGGTGGTAAATAGTTTTTGTGGTTGACTAACTTCCGTCATGTTGGAATGAATTTGCAAACACGGCTAGGATTTTATTATAACTCAAATAAAAACATAAAGACGACATGTTTTCGGTGTATACAACACCATTATCATCTTTAGCATTTTTCCTATCTAACTCATCTACATTGCTATAAATTCACCACCAATAGAAACATGCCCACTAGCGACATCTTTATTACTATTTCTGAAATCACATATAAGATGTCATAAACAAAAGCAACAAGACAACCCAAAATTCTTCACCAAATCAATACAACGAACAAAAAATTCAACACAAATTTTATAAAATTCATCAATAATAAAAACAAAATCATCATTATAACAAAAATGAAACATACATACCTCCTTATCTCATAATACAAACCAAATATGCAAATCAAATCTATGACTTAACTGCTTTATTTATCTTAATTACTTTGTATTTTAATCCCTAATTTTCAACTATAATATCAAAATCTGAAAAATTAAGTTCATAAAAAAATAAAAATAAATCATAAATCACAAATTCATAATCAAATTTTAAAAAAATGAAAATAATTCAGAACACCTAGATTCGAAAGCAATTGCTAACACCCCTTGAATTTTGGAGGGAGAGAGTGTTTGGTGAGAGAGACAATTTAGTTGAGCGAAAGACGCTAGTAAAAATGACTAAGAGTTGATACAAAAAAACGCCCATTTTACTTCCCTATTGTTTAAAAATTCAAACAAGTCATTGTACGCTGGGTCAATTCAAGAAAAAACAAACTCGTAGACAAGCCAAAAAAAGAATTAAAGTTCTTTTGGGCCACCAAGTTACCTGGTTTTCTTATTAGATGACGGTATATTGAGCGCCAAATTATTACTCCATGGTGTAGGGTATGGTTACTTAAGGATCCCAAATGTGCCAATTTTCGGGTGTGATTTCTATTGAGAAGATCTCATAGCACCCTAACGATTAAACATTATAGAACACAATGGAGAAATTCTACAATTAAAAATAAAAACAAACTATTGACATTTTGTTTTTTTTGATAAGCGGAGCCACCTATTGGGACCATCATCTCAAGGGAAACCCAACAGCTTTAACAAGGCTAAGGGATGGGGACGGGGGTGCCAAGGCTCAAACTCCTCCCACCGGACAACTTTCTCAAAATTGAGGAAATTGCTCCCCTTAGATTTAAACCTAGGGGAAAGAGAGTAGAGGATAGAGCCAGTGGCCAACACGCCACTAGCCTCCTCGACACTATTGACATAATCCTTGCTACAAGATTAAGAATGCCAGAGCCGGATCCAATTGGTTCAAGAACTGCGCACGAATCTCCAAACAAAGAAATCAAAAGAAGCATTCCTGTTCACTTGAGATGTCAAAAGATTTCCACGCAAGCTACAAATTTATTTACAACATCACCAATGTTCTATGAGCTATCAATCTATATCTCAACCAATCTTCGATGAGCTATCAATCTATATCTCAACCAATCTTCGATGAGCTATCAATCTATATCTCAGCTAATTCAATACCAATCTAATCTAAAGTTTCCTATCTCGTACAATTTGGGAGATAAACAACACAAGCATAATTCAACTAAAGTAAAAATTAGCAAAACAGGCATGCAACAAACACAAAGTAGAACTTATTTAGCCATTGTAGGAACTATGGCCAGCAGACCGAACCGAGCTTCCTCACGAATTATTGGCTTAGGTTTTTAGAAAGCATTTTGATTTTCAAAGAGACAAGACGATTTTTTAAAAGTGGGGATGAACCTTTTATTAAGATTTTCGAGTTTTATTAAATCTGGATTTAAAGCGAATTACGCAAAGTTTGGATGACCGTTTCATTAATTGTTTTATTTTAAAAATTATTTTCTAAATTCTCGGGATATTATGTCTTAACCGAAGAACAAATAAAATTTAGAAATTAGGGTTTTGTCGTGCTTCAACCTTTGACCGCCTGCGGTCACGGGCATCGGCTAGGGGCCCGGGCTAAAACAGATCGACCTCGACTTCGGCTTAGCAGTGCGGATCCGGATCTCCTTTATTTACCTTACAATCGAAATAACCAAGATGCATTTTTAATAAGAACAAAGCAAAAAAATGGGGAATCACCAACCAGCTTTTAAGAAGAAAACTAACAAAAATAAAAACTTGCTCTTCCAATCTTAGTATGGGAAAGTAAGACTAAAAGAGACTAAAATTAACTCCATCATTCTTTGAACCGAGAATCAAATTTGGGGGCGAGGATACGAAATATAGGAAAAACCCTTTCATTCCGCCCGTTCGAAAACGGCTATACTAGTTTGAGTAGTATACTAAAATAATGTGCTAAACACAAACATACAACATGCTAAATGATAACAAAAAGCAACCAAAAAGGAAAGCAATAAAGAAAGCAAGAAGAAAGCGATAAAGAAAGAAAAGCGAAAAACTAAAAGATTACATCGGGCGGGGAGGAATTGAAAGAAGCGATTACATTTCTTTAATCCACAATACGGAAAGCGATAAATAAAACATAAATTAAATAACCATTTGAAGGCTGAACGATTGCCCTCATGTTGTCCCACCTTGCCGATCCGGATCTCTTGATGCGACAACTGACAAATTAAAGAAAGGGCTTGTTTTTATGAATTATGTAAAAGATGAATGTGTAAAGAGTAGGAAAGATTAGTTGAATGAATGCCCACAGATCAAAATAACTGAATATTCTTTACCTGTTTGCATAGATTTAACGGCGATAAGTAGAAAAGAGAAATCAATTTCGACAGAGTAACGTTTAGGTGTGAGTGCTCCGGTTAGCTTTCTGTAGCATTACGCATAGGAGAATGCCATATCTCGAATGAAGGCCAAGGCTCTCTATTTAAGGGAGAGACCTAGGTCATAAATGACATAGGGTTTATACTCGACCAACCGTCCAAGCAGACTGCAAATAAACCGGGCCAAAATCTCACAAGATTAAACCGGATAAAGCAAGGATAAAACTGGATAGAATCCATTTCGCGGTGCCAGCCACCCAGGCTTGCCTAGGGTTTCGTGCCCTCGCGTGTTTCCAAGGGATTCTCCAAGCCAAAACGCATCGTTTCATTTAAAATTTCGGGGTTGCAGGCGCCGGCCGCGACATTGTTTTGAGGGGAAAAGCTCCTAGTATCATGTGGACTGTTTTGTGGAGCTTAAACGCAACACATTGATGCTCGTGATCATGAAATGCAATGTTTTAACACCGTCTTCGTGTCTTTAGCTCCTTGCCTTATTGTACAAAAGTAAAATGTAATATTCTCAACTTAGAATTTCCTGGCACATAGCAATGGACTTCGTTATCTTTGAAGGCTTGGCCCAATTCTTGGATCGTCTAAAAGAAAGGGGGATTTTTGGATCGACTCAAGACAAAAGGCTATTTATTTGGTGCTAGGGTTCTTTGTGGTTTACTAGCTTCGTCACACCAATCAAACACAGTCCGAGACCCAAATCCTCAAATAGGACTCGAGATTTCATCATCGGGAAAACATAATACAATACGGAATTAAAGAGATAAGAGACGACACTTTTTAGGTGTCTACAAGTTAGCCCCCACTTTGACCGAGTCTAAAAAGACGAATGGTCAAAGTAAATACTAAAGGGTACCTACCTCGATTTTTGATATTATTTATTGTGCAATGCTTGAAATTGGTTGTAATCGAACCCGAACTCCAAAATGGGGCTCGGACATGATCGCGATGTATGCGTTCCGAACTCGGTAAGAGGGTCCTAAGTTTGGCTTGATTAGAGTCCGAAACTTGGTATATATTGATGTTGAAACTTCGATCGTTCTTTGAATTGAAGCTTGGCCAAATGAACTGTTGTACTAGCATACTTGTTAGTGTATAATCAAATAGGGTCCTAAGCTTGGCATGATCGAGCACTGAAGCTTGGTATATTTTGATGTTAAAACTTCGATCGTTCTTTAATCGAAGCTTGGCCAAATGATTTGCTGTACTAACATACTTGTTAGTGTATAATCAAATTGATGAAAGTTTAGTGTTTTACTTGAATAATCCAATCGACAACATACTGAAAAATCTTATCCAAAAAAGCCGATTGGTTGGCTCGAAAACTCCCACTTGCATGCAAAAGATGCCAAGGAGTCGCATGTGACGGCAGATGGGACTCTACAATCTAGGTGGACATACCAGAATTGCAAAGTTGTCGCCGATGGGACATCACGGCACCTCGTGATCGAGCTCGCCGGGCTTTGGCGAGCCCGACCCCGGCGTGTTTCCGCGGATTCCCTTGGTCGCCTAATATGTGCTTGACTCTTGTCTTGTATAGTTGGCTGACTTGACCGAGTTCGCCTATAAAAGGGGGTGTTTGGTGTGTTCATTTTGCACACTTACTCCTCCTCTTTCTCTTGCATTCTTCTTGTGCTCTCTTACTTTTCTTCTTCTTAAAAACTAGTTGGTTCTCAAAAAAAAATTCTTCCAAAATGTCTAGGAGAAAACCCCATCCTACAGGGAGGTCTAAAGTCTGTCAAACTTGTTCAAGATAACTTTCTTGAACGGGAATGGCGTCCGTAGAACGAGTGGAACCCAGTGTGACCTCTTGGTGGAGGCCGAGAGTCATGTTTCGTCGCTTACTATCACTCCTTCGGTAAGCTAATTGGCTTAAGTTCTTTCCTTTACTCATTTAGAGTAACTCTTCAACTAAAAATCTTGTTGGATTTTTATCTTACAGAAAGACTCAATTCGAAGTAGTGGAGCTATTCCCAAGTTCATGGAGACATGTAGGAGGATGAACATCCCTCTTCAGGATGTCATGCATGGTGCCGGGTTTGTCCTCTTTTCCTTACCTTGAACCACCTCACTAACAAAAGGGAGAGGGATCCTATCGGGGCCATTAGCAAGCATTTCCGGGACACTACCAACACTTTTCACCTCCCATTTGAGGAAATGACAATAACGCCTTTTGATTTTGCCGTTTTATCCGGTTTGGGCTTTTCGGGAGAACCTCTAGCCTATGACTGGAATTTGTATAAAAATTGTGACTATCTTTGTCACCTTTTAGCCCGTGGCCGATAAGTTTCCTAGAGAAAATTTCTTTAAGTATATCGTCATTTTTAGGCCTTTGAGGATGTTAGGTTTTGGCCTCGACACTCTCCTCAACAACATGTCCGAATCGTGTTTGCTCTCCTCTTGAGTACGATTCTTTTTCCAATCAAGCTACTAAAGTTCATGTTCACTATTTGGTGAACTTAGTGGACCTTGATAACATAAAGGATCTCAACCGAGGTGCTCATACATATGCTTGCCTCATTCGGGCCTCCTCGCCAGTGTGCAAGCACACAAGATCGTAGTTGGATTCAACCAACTATTTACCGTTGTATGGTTTGTGGAACAATGTTGAGGTATGCTCAAATTCTCTTTTTCCCCAAAGTATTTTTCATCTTGTGTGGATAAAAAATTTAATCAATTATTATCATGCAGCCGTGGTTATACGAATATTTCCCGTATCTTTCTCCTGGTTCAACGAATCATCCCACATTTTCGGCCTCCGTATCGTGGGCTAAGGTATATCTTCAACGTCGTAAGATTCATGGAATAGACTTCTTGAGATCATCAATCAACCGTGTGACCTCGATATACCTCTTTAATCTCCCTCAAAATATGCTTTAAAGAACTTATCACACTCGTTTAGTTTATCGCCCCTACCCACGCACTGTGGGCCCGCCCGTGGACCTGCCTATGGTGGACTCTAGCCTTGATTATACATTGTTTTTCACCCATTTTCTTATTGCCTTTCGTTCTTGTTTGCTTGTTTCTTGATAAATCTTGAATGTAGGCTACTTTCACCCTTTGGCCCAACTCCAACTCTCTCCAAGCGTCATTGCTTGCATGGGAATTGAGCGAGAGGAGAATCTTGTTTGAAGGTCCTTTGGATTTTGTTGGTATCTTGGGGAGAGGGTCATACCTCAAATCCGGGTCAACACGTGGCCTCCACTTATTCCAGTTGATCCACCCCAAACCATGTTCTATCTTCGCTCCTTTCCTCCAAATGAGCAAGCGACCGCTATTGTGGGCTATCCTTAGACCTCATTCTTAAATTTTCACACATCTTATGCTCACCATGCGGTGCGGATTATGACTCAACCGGTGAATTCTCAACTCTGTTCTTATTATAGCTAAATTTCTTGTGTGAAAATTAACTTCATCTTTCTACAATTCACACCGGCGGACATCCATATTCCAAGCCTCGATGTGGATTTTACTATACCTGGGGACCTCCTCATTATGTAAGAATTCCCGAAATCCCGGAGGAAGAATGTGTTGGGTATCCTTTCCCTAGAAATTGGCGATGGGTGAGAGTTTCATGTTCTTCACTTTTTGTTGTATGCTAAAAGTATTTTTAGCTAACACCATAGAATTGATTTTTTATTATGAGCGAGAACAATCCCAAACTATGTCCATCAATCTTCAATCTACTCTGCAGGGAATCCAAAGCTTCCTTACTCGGGCAATCCTTCCCAACCTTCTCGGTAAGTTCCAAGTTAATGGAGTACTAATTTTATTGAGCTTGTAATAAGTGTTAAATGCCCTTTCATTCTTGTAGAGGCATCGATCTAGAGCACCCCCATCCGGGAGTCTTCCCGACGGACCCGGGCACAAACACATCCATCCGACCAACAAATTCCTTCTATTAGTACACTAGACAAGGTTCGTCACGACATTCCTCACGGCGCACACATCATCGGAGTGCTTCCGAGGCAGGACCTAGCACTTCCGGCCTAGTGCTTCCGGTGTGGGGCCTAGCTTTTCGGAGGAGAGCTTAGACATCTTACCCCTGCAAGCTTTCAATCGTCACGAAAATCCTCTTTATTTTCCACGAGTCTTCTTACAATGGGCCAACCCATGAAGCTTCGCAATCTTACGACCACGGAGGTAGCTCTTATCAAGGTTATCAAGATGGTCGGTTCTCCACATCCGTCTTGGAGGAATTTGGGAACTATATCTTTTACGACGATTATAATGGCGATAATTAGAGGATTCCTTGTCGCTTCCGACGTTGATGATTAGGGAGTCCCTTGTTGGGTGTTTTTTGTTCGTTTAATATTTGCTTTGTAATGATGACTCTTATGCAATGGGATAAAATGTAAGATGACTCAGCTCTAAGAAATGTGTTCTTTTATTTAATATGATGCACAAAAACTTAGGGAAAATTACAAAGGTGAATCGAAAAAATACACTAGCTCCCATTACCCCCAAAAGAAAATAATAAAAAGGAAAAAGGAAAATTTCAAGTGCATGGTCCAAAATATCAAAACGGGTTGTATGCAGTGGACTCGAGTAGAAAATAATAAGGTCCGAGGAGTGCTTGGGCCGAAGAAAATCGTGAAACGGATTCGACGCCAGCCACCCGTGAAATCCAGTGGTGCTGGTGAAGTATGCAAGAGTGGAGGTGCAATAGGACTCTAAAAGCTCTAGAAAGCTCCTATAAATAGGATCCACGTCGGTGCTTAAAAAGTGCCTAATGCAAAAACCTTCCGAGAATCAAACTAAGAGCATTTTGTCTTCTACTTCCTTCTAAAAGACATGAATTTCATGAGTGAGCTAACCTGGTCGATGCATGAGATGAGGAACACGGACATATTCGGGTTATTAAATTATGGGCTAAATATCTTATTCAACATTCGCTAAGTAAAGGTCTACTAAACTTTCTTAAGGGTCTGTTGTGGCCTTTTAGGACCCTCACCATCACATTTTCAGGTTTGGGGATAAGGAACCGTGCCACTTGCCTCAAGAATTTGATGTCATACTAAGCAGCTTATAGGCGTACAAAATCGGTTTTACCCAAATCGTCGGAAAACATCCGCGTGACTTACAAATACCTATCGAAACTAATCAATAAGAATATAGGGTGGATTCTTATTGGGAATCAAGTAAATTTGACCAACTTGATGAAACACTATAGGCACATGTATGCCTATTTTGAAGCAATCCTTATCCCGAGGCGTCGGGCCATTATTTGACCGAAATGGGAGTATGTGCTCCCTCCGATGAGACTAGAAGAATTCGTACTCCAAAGCCCTTCCGGTTGGAAGCACCGTCAAAATACATTGTCCAAAACGTCCACCTCTACTTGTAAGATATCTTCATCCGGAAAGTCAAGGTGTTCGGTTGCAATTCAGGTATGGGTAGATCATCTAAGAATTCCGACACTATCCTTCCTTTGATCGCTTTTGAGGGACAAACTTGAGTTCAAATTCCGCCAAGCATGATAGTCCAGACTTGCTATCTTGCTATTAATAGTTGGTTGCTCAAGTATGCACTTAATAGGATTCATAGGTGCCACCACATGTACCGTGTGGGCTAACATGTAGTGCCCGAGCTTCCTAGTAGCCCGGACCAGTGCCAATGATGTCTTCTCTAATGGCGTGTATCTAGTTTCATAATCTAATAACTTCTTCCTTAGGTAGTAAATCGCACACTCTTCTTTCTCATTTCGTTGAGCTAGCATGACTTCGATAGCCATTTCTATTATGGTGAGATACGGATGCAAAGGTTTCTCTCGGTTAGGGTGGAACTAGCACTCGGAGGATTAGCTAAGTATTCTTTAACCTTCTCAAATGCTTGTTGGCACTCGACATCCCAAATTGGCCCATATCCTTTCTTTAACTTCTTGAAAATAGGTTCATAGACCATAGTCAATTTTGATATAAAATGACCGATGTACTATAAACGTCCTAGGAAACCCCTTATCTCTTTTTCGTGCTTGGCGGGGAGATCTCCTCAATGGCTTTAATCTTGCATGGATCAACTTCAATTCCTCTAAGACCGACAACATAACCTAACAGTTTGTCCGAGGTTACTCCAAAAGGTAAACTTTTGAGGGTTAAGGTGCATGTTGTATTTCCCGAGTCTCTTGAAGAATTTCCTTAGGCTAGGTAGATGGTATGCCCTATATTTGGACTTTATGATCATGTCATCCACATAAATTTCAGCTTCTTTGTGGATCATGTCATACAATAAGGTTGTACCTGTCCTCTAATATATTGCACCAACATTCTTGAGGCCAAATGTCATCACCACATCGCAAGTATGTCCCTCATTGAGTGATGAAAATCGTCTTTTCCATATCCTCTTCAGCCACTTCACTCGATTATACCCGGTGTAGCCGTCCATGAACGAAACCAAAGGATAACCCGTTGTGTCGATATGATGTCAATATGAGGCAACGGGAAATCATTTTTGGGACTCGGCCTAATTTAAATCTCTCGAAGTCAACACACATATGAACCTTATCGTCATTTTTCTGAATCGGTACTATATTTCCTACCCACCGATGATAGTGAACTACCTTGATGAACTCATCCTCTAACCGCTTCCGGACCTCTTTCTTAATCTTCAAAGCCAATTCAAGTTTCATCCCCTCAACTCTCGCTTAACCGGCTTAGCATATTCGTAAAGTGAAATTTTATACTCGCTATACTCGGATCTATACCCGACATGTCTTTGTAGGACCATGTAAAGACATCTATGAACTCCATAAGGAGCGAAGTAAATTGATTCTCGCTCTTCCGGATCAAATGTTCTTTCGATCTTAACTTCTTAGGGTTGATCAACCGACCCCAGATTAATTGTTATTGTTTCCTCTATTATAGGTGAGCGATTTTCATGATCTTCCATAACTTTGATTAGTTATTTAGAGATTTCTTGTTCATCACTAGAGGAAAACACAATTGAAAGTAAGTGGAGGCAAAGAGTAAGAGGAAAGGTTCACTTTATTGAATGAATCAACGAGTACATCGGACTTAGAAACCGAGGATACGTAACTAGAAGTGACAGAATTAGGAAATGAACTAGAAATAATAGAAGGAGAAATAAAAGTCCTAATACTAGACTCGTAAAGAGGATGCACTCCTAGATCGACAGACGAATTCCTAGCCCTCCTTGACGTCAATCTAAGTGACATGCTTGGACCCCTCATTACCAACGTCGGTGATGAATCTAGATAGATCGAACTGTGGGTGCGACATAAATCGTGACAAGTACCAAGACCGAATTCCATTCTAGGTTATTCTCTTGTCCGAACAAAAGACCGAAAAGATTATTCCCATCAAAATTGGTCATGTCTAGTGTGGAATGTCCCTCTTCAAAGAGGTAGGGTGCCTCCTTCTCAAGAATATAACAATCACTCGAAAATCTCCAAACAAGTACTAGGATGCCCTTTTCCTCGATATAGCAAGGCTCAAGAAAACCATAATAGGGGAAGTCATCTCCTTATTTTAAGAACCGCCTATTCGAGTATAGGGAAAGGGCTTGATAGAGCAAATTGTGTGCAAGTGCAATCCTCTTAGTTTGAACTTCCTATTTGGCTTGGGCTATTTCCTTAACAGTAGGTTGATAACCTAAACCGAAATTGTAGTTATTAGTGGGTTCAAGGGGTGGAAAGGTAGGGTGGTATGCCCTTCGCCTACAACAAGACTTGGAAAACACTCCTTCTTCTTAAACCTCAATAGACAATAGGGCTACTATAAGGGTTGATGCAAGTTATGGTTAAGTAAAGGACATTGTTGTGTGCAACACCTTCTTCTAGGAGATCATTTTCATCAAAGGTAATAGTTTCATCCCCAATATTAACCAATCCTACCATTTTCTCTGTCAGTAAATTAAGGAGAGACCTCGATCTTACTAAGTGCATCAATGAAAGCCTTTCTATGCTTCGGAAAGAAGATATTAATTGCCAAATTGAGATATCGCCTTTTAATTTATGTAACTCGCTAAGGATTGGGTTTTCTTCTTTTATACTTTCGTGTTCTTTTGGGGCTTCCCGGTCCGTTGTGGACCCGGGAGTGCATTTTGCCGTCCGGATCTAGTAAGAAATTGGACTCCGGGACTTTTAGTTTCTACCCAAAAGTCTTTTTCTTCTAAGGGTCGTGTGCCGCGAAGTCATCGTTATTGTCATCACCATTGCTTCTCGTTTGGTAGACATTATCTTCATCACTTACCCACAATCGCGGACTTCTAGATATAATGGAGATAAGCTAAGAAGCGGTTTAAACTCGTCAACATCTTAGCTAAAAATATACTGGATCCCACCGACCTGGAGTGGGCTCGGTGAAAATGGCTAAGGTGCCGTTAAAAGGATTTTTATTGTTGTTTGGTTTCTCGGCAGCCTTAGGTAAAGAGAGTTAGCCATTTCGAAACATGCTTTCTAGTTTGTTCTTGAATGTCCAACATTGTTCGGTATCATGTCCTCGTCCACGATGGTATTTGCAAAATTTTCCCGCGTGTCCCAATTCATGGATTGTTTCACAGCTTTCGATTCTCGCTCTAACAGACGGCAATTATATTTTTCCCTTTTATAGGAGACAGTCAAGGGCTTAGTATAGGTAGTATCAATAGGAGTGTAGTCAGTATACCTGTTGAGGGCATTGACATCTCGCACCCCGCTAGTATTGCTTGTATTGGAGGTTTTCTTATCTTTGGAATGATAATTGCCTTTATACCCGATTGCGACTTTTGTGGTTGTGGTAGAAAGCTCTTCTTCTATCTCGCAAACCAAGCATCTCTAAGGTTTGAAAAATCATCATGGGAAGGAATTTGAGTTGATTGTAATTAGGTTGAAGGTTTTTCACGGTGATCCCGACTTGGTCCTTTTCGGAGGGTCTGGCCAACCATGTGGGCAGCCTTTGCTCTCCATCCGGCAAGAAAATCTATGAAGCTCTCCTTCTCACCTTGCTTGAATAACTTTAAGTCTCCGAGAGTAACATGCGGATCGGTGTTACAAGAGTATTGATGTAGGAACTCTTTGCACAAATCAGTCCAATTGACGACCTTGCATGGTCAACTACATTGTACCACGTCATTACATCGGTGTCAAAAGTCAAGGGAATATGATGTGCTAAGTGTCTTCGGTAATGTTCTTAAGAGTCATTAATCCTAAGAAGTTGTGTACGTGATGATAGAGATTCTTTAACCTTTGAACTAGATATCGGGCTTGGTAACTTTGTAGGTACTTTACCCTTAGGGAATGAAATGAATCTCTTATGATCAAAGTAATGATTACCGAACATGGATGATTCCCTTAATATCTCGTTTTATCTTATCTACACGTGGATCATGCTTTGGTTTGGATTCACGCTTAGGGGACTCGTGTTTGGGACTATATGAAGGAGACAAGCTATGTGGAGGCGGAGGACCTAAGCTCTCTCCTTTTCTCAAACGTTCGACTTCCTCATCTTTCTTACTCGTTCTCAATAGGCCTTATAATAGTCTTAATGTCCCTCTATATAAATGATATCTTCTCGTCTTTATCGCTTATCCTAGTTTCCACCCTAGCTATGTTCTCATTAAATAAATTGATATTAAGAGACTCGCTCTGGGTTTAAATCCATGGGAAATGAACTCTTTTTAAGTATTGTCTTATGGTAAGGAATAGACTAGGCCGGTGTGGTGTGCACCAAAGCTTTTGTCGCACCGATGTAGACCGCGGAGTGGAAAGAAAAGAAGATGTGTCGGACTTTTGGCGAAGCATTCTAATCTTTTACAGCTTGGATTCCGACGATACTCAATTGCCGTAGACTTCCCTATTCTGCAGTCCCAAAGGATGAGGTTTAAGACCATGTGAGAGAAGACCACTTTTGGGAGGAAGGGACTTAAGCGCTAGACCCAAAGAAACTAAGGATGCTTTCATTTGGATGCACATAAAGAATACAATGATGAGAAATAAATGATGCAAGGCGTCATTTGAGATGATGATCATGCTTTCTATGCTAACCAAGTGATAATGCTTTTCCTTATATTTGAAATGAATTTGCTTTGGGCCAAATGCAAAAAGAACTCCCTTAATATGGGATGGATTTTATTTGGCTAATCCAAATGCACTTACCTAATAGGAGATGAATTTGATCCGGCTAATGCAAATGCAAAAATGGACTCACCTAATATAAGATGAATTTGATTTGCCTAATGCAAATACAAAAATGGACTCACCTTATATAAAATTAATTTGATTTGGCTAATGCAAATGGACTCACCTATATGTGATAGAATTTGATTTGGCTAATGCAAATGTGCAAATGCAAAAATGGGAATGTAAAAGAAAAGAAAGTCAAACTAACAAAAGATAAACGGAACCTTCGTTAAGACCCCTTTTTGTACCGATAGGAGGTGACTACTTAAACCGCTCAAAGAAAATTTTAATAGGACTCCGAAATGCAAATAATGGATTAACCCTAGTAAGAAAGGGGATTTTGACTTTTGGCTAAATGTACACAATGGACCGACTCTAGAAAATTTATTAAAGTGTTCTTATTTTCACCCATGAAAGGGCTAATCAAGCACTCCTTACCTATTCCTAAAGGCTCACAAGAAAAGGATTAAATATAAAGCACACTCATTCAAGCGAGGCAAATGAAGTCAAAGAGACCACCTAATAGTCAAAAAGTTATATGGTCAAAAGAGGTTTATCTAGTAGGATACATGGTGACTTATAGTCCGAGAATTTGGTCCTCCGTGTGGAGCACGACAAGAGAAAATGCCACAATCCTCGTTGCCTCTTGGTGAACCAAGCGGTTTGACCCAAGAGCGCGTATTACGAGGGAAGAGGTACCATTTCCTTGGGCAATAAAGCCTAGTTGCACACGCCTAGGATCCAATGGGAGTCTCATTCCGTAAAGGGTAAACAGGACGTAGAATAAACTTTTCCTAGGGGTCCAAAACAATGATTTAAACTATGTTCAAATGTTGCTCAATGGGGGATGTCTAATGCAACCACATTATAAAAATACACTACTCAAATTTTCAAGTTTCGCCTTCTTAATAAAATGTCTATCCCCAAGTGGAGTCACCACTTTAAGAACCACGACCTGCGGACCGAACTAAGCTTCCCCAAGAATGCTTGGCTTAGGTTTTTAGAAAGCTTTTTTATTTTCGAAGAGACAAGATGATTTCGAAAGTGGGGATGAACATTTTATTAAGATTTCCGAGTTTTATTAAATTTGGATTTAAAGCGAATTAGGCAAACTTTGAATGGCGGTTTTATTAATTTTATTTTATAAATTATTTTTAAAATTCCTGGGATATTATCTCCTAATTAAAGAACAAATAGTAGAAATTAAGGTTTTCCAGTGAGGCTTTAGGGTCACACCAAAACACCGGTCCGGACCCAAGCCTCAACTTTTGACAACCCAAGTGCAGGCACTCAACGGTAACAAGCGGGAGCTCGGCCTCAAGCTTGGCAAGCTCATCCATATCTCTCTTTTTTACCCCGCAATCGAAAAATAACCGAGATGCATTTTTAATAAGAATAAAGCAAAAAGGGTGAGTCGCCGGTCGCTTTTAGGAAGAAACTAACAAAAACAAAAACTTGCTCTTCTAATCTTAATATGGGAAAATTAAGATTAAAAGAGGCTAAAATTAACTCCATCGGACTTTAAACCGAGAATCAAATATGGGGGCAAGGGTACGAAATGTAGGGAAAACCCTTTCATTTCGCCTCGTTCGAAGACTTTCTTATCTCTTTTTGGTTTTGATTCTAAATCATTCGAACCTTATAGAAACTCATATCTCAATTTTTATCATATTCGACCCGCTCATAAACCAATTAATTTGTATCACTCGAACCGTGTTTCTAACTTACTCGGACACAACTCATAACTATCGCATGAGTAAATAATCTCTCTAACACTTTTATTCCGAGCACTAACTTTGTGTTTCAAGTGAAAATTGAATTACTGCGTTAATTCTAATTTATCTAAGCCAGCTTTATTTATGGAGAATTATTTGCAAGATCAAGTTAATGTATCCCGATATTTTATTCCCTCTAACTTAATCATTTTAAGGATTGACTCAAGATAGAATCCGAACCTAATGGATATTAAACTTAGAAAATTCCACTCTTTTAGAGTCGAAGATAATTAAGTACTTAATTGCTTTGATTTAATTATTATTTGTGCCTAATCTTAGATCAAGATATTTTTATACTTTGAGTACCATTGTAATTTTCTTTTGTAAGTTATTGAAACAAGTCTAGTCTACTTTTGAAATACAAAGCAACCGATTTCTAGCCGTTAAACACCAAGCAGAAGCGCACGAGAGATTAACAATTTCGAACTTGGCTCATACACCGTGTCGTGGTTGTTTGTTTGCAAAACTAAAAACCGCAACTTTGTGTCTAGCGATTTCAATCACTACCAGATTATTGGATCATCTTTTGAAGACAAGAACCGTTACACAATGTTCACATCTCAACGGATCTTTCTCGAGCGACTCGAACTTGTAGTTACAATAGCTAATGAAGCTCATCAGCCTAGAACAAGTCTCAACGGTCATTTTGCCTTGGTGCTTATAAATAGAAGCTACTCCACAAGACTTGAAGATTGCTGAATATATTGCTAAACACAAGTGCTTAATACTCTCTTAATGCATTCTTACTCAATCTTTAGCTTACATCTCCTAATTTGTAATCTCTTATTTTCCGAGTTGTAAAGAAAGTCTTGTAATCACTTCTACTCTTTACTTTCTTTCTAAATCCCTTGATTAAGCTGTAAGGGCTAACTCAGCTCAATTATCCCCGATCGTAAAGGTTAACTCGGTCGAGAAGTAGTAGATCATATAAGAGAACTTCGATTCTAGGAAAACTTGTAAAAGAATTATCTAAGGGAGCAATTATGGTTACAGATCAGTCCTTTGTAATTGAGGATTTAATTAGTAGATTTGACTTAGTGTTTAGATTAGCATTTTCCGTGGTTTCTACCCCATGAGAGTTTCCACGTATTTCTTAGTGTCTAACTTTCTAAAACCAATCTAGACTCGGAATTTATCTCTGTTCTATTTTGTGCAAAAAGAGTTTGATTTTTCTTAGTCTTCATCACCCTATTCACCCCCTCCCCCGCCCTCTAGGGTGACTTAGATAATGATGAAGAAATCAAGAACATCATCAAGAATGGAAACTACATCCCAACAAAGATGGAAGGTGCAAGATCTCGTGCCTAAAGAAAAATCGAGTACACCATCGAAGAAAATTAAAAGTTCAAAAAGAACTTCAAGGTCATAAACACTCTTATGTGTGCCATCAACTCCGAAAAGCACAATAGTCTCGCCTCGTGATACGACCCAAAGAGGTGTGGGACACACTTGTTAACACCTATGAAGGAGCAAGTCAAGTAAAGCGAGCGAAAATAAGTCAATATCTTCATAAGTATGAGTTGTTTAGAATGGAGCCAAAAGAGAACATCTCTCGGATGTATGCTCGTTCACCGAGATTACTAACAATCTCAAATCTCCGGGTAGAAAGATCTCACACAATGAAATGGTCGAAAAATTCTAAAAGGCCTACTAAAGAGAAAATGGGGTCCCAAGGTGATAGCCACTCGAAGAGGCACAAAATCTTTCTAACGTAAGCCTAATGAGCTCATTAGGAAACTACTTACTCATGAGTTACACCTAGAAGAAGAGGATGCAGAGATCAAGTACTAAAAGAACATCGCGCTGCTGGAGGCCTCGTAAAGTATACTCGCAAAGTCCGAGCTCCTCGGACTTAGAAGAGGATGCCCGAGGCTTCAAGAAGATGATGAAGTACAAGAAGTAGCAACAGAGGCCAAAGGAAGAGTTCTACAAGAAAGATAAGAAGGACAAGAAAGGTAAATACTCATCCCCTTCGAAATTATCTTTAACTAAGAACTCTAGTTGCTTTGAATGTGGTAGCAAAAAGAACATAGTCAAGGACTTGTCCAAAGAGAAAGAATGATAGAAATAAGAAAGGCTATAATGGCTACCGGAATGATGATAACTCATCTCGAAGAAGATGATTTTGATGACTTGAAGCGTTTTATGGCACCGACACTCACAAGTTGGATCCGATTTAGACAATGACAACTCAAATACCGAGGAAACAAGTCCTCGGGAGCTAATTGGATATTTCCTTAAGTTTTTCAAAACCGATTTAGCTAGATGTATCTTTACTTTGGAAGAAAAGTCCAACTCTAACTCTTCCGGTTTTAAAGAACAACTTGAATCTCTTATCGCTAAGAGCAATGTTTTAAAAATGAGTTAGAAAGTATGAGACAAAATCTTGAAGTACTCAAGACCATTGCTCAAGACAATGAAACCGAGTCCGAGTCACTCGCAACGGAGAATGAGCAATTGAACAAGAAGTTCAATGAGTCTCGAGAGCTAATTTTAAAACTCACTCAAGGTCGAAGAACCTTGATCTTTTACTAGGCTCTCGAGTGTGTCTCATTCGGATAAGAAGGGTTACAATGTTGAAGAGAAATCTAATTCTTATTTAAGTCTTTTCAAAACCGACTCCAAAACTCTAAAGTCCAGGAAGGTTGAGCATGATCACATTCACACCAATGAAACAAGGATTGAGCCCAAACCAATTTACAGGAAAAAAAACTTTCTCCACTTGTTTACAAAAGAAAGGATTTTTAAAGAAAAGAGACAGAGACTCAATTTTCCGTAAAGAAGACTCAAAATCAAACCACACCCAAAATCATTCAAATCTAGATTCCCAAAAGTGCTTTTCCTCATAAAAAGGCCACAAGTAAAGACAATTACTAGGTTTATAAGAGGAAGTGAAAAATGTTAGTTTGTTTTTATTTTGAAGGTGACTTAGAAACGTAAGGGTCACTAGTTCTTAGACGGTGGTTGCTCACGCCATATGTTTGGAGATTCAAGACTCTTCTCGTAGTTACAAGATCTAAAAGAAGGCAAAGTCACATTTGGAGACAATAACAAAAGCAAGACAGCTTGGAATTGACAAGATAGGTCAAGGAAACAACTCAGCTTAGTTCGACCTACCTCGTCAAAGGGTTTAAGTACAATCTCCTTAACATTTTCTCAATTATGTGACAAAATCCAAGTAAGATTCACTCGGACTAACTCGCTACATTTCGATGCAGTCATCAAAAAGACAAAGCTCTTAGATTTGAAGTCGAGTAACACTTATACTATCCATTTTTCGTATCCTAGTCAAAATTTATCATGATAAAGCATCCTTAAATGATTATTCATGGACATGACATCGTAGACTATGTCATATTAGCATGCATACTATCAAGAAACTTGCATCTCATGGATTGGTTAGGGATCTACCTAATCGTGCATTTAAGAAAGATAAAATCTAAGAAGCATGCACAAAGGGTGTATTTTCTCAAGAACAAGAATGAAACATTCAAAAAGTTCACTAAGATTTGTAGGAAAATTCAAGTGAAGTCTCAAACTCATATCGAAGGATACGAACTAACCATGGAAGGGAGTTCGACTACTCACAATTTACATATTTACGTGACAAGAATGGCATCTCCTACAATTTCTCTCGCACTAATAACTCCTCAACGTAATGTAGTGGAGAGAAATAACAAAACTCTTAAAGAAATAAGGACCATGATGGTTAAAAATTATCTACCTTACTATTTCTAAGCCGAGGCGATCAACACAAGAAACTATACACTCACCGGATGCCTCATTAGACCCATTATGAAGAAGATACCATGTGAACTATACAAGAGAAAGAAACTCAACATCTCCTACTTCAAACCAGTTGGATGTAAATGATTTGTGCATAACAATGGTAAGTAACATCTTACTAAATTTGATGTCGGATCAAATGAATGTATATTTTGGGTTACTCATCTCATAGTAAAGCTTATCAAATTTTTAACAAAAGGACTAACAAAGTAGAAGAAATTATTCATGTTGTCTTTAATTTTCTAGAATCCTACAAGTATGAGAACATAGGCTCTCGGATACCTCTACCAATACGAGCAAAAATAAGAGCAAGCATTCAAAGGGGAGGGGAGACTAATTATATAATGTCTACAATTCTCAATGGAACTTATTAGAGGGCCTTATGCGCACAACACAAAACTCAATCAACCATTTTAAAATACACAAACAAAATGAATGCTGAATTTCTACTTATATAATGTGGGGCTACTAGATGGAAAATATCACTTTAAAAATAAGAGGTTCTAATAATAAAATGAAAATCAACCAATTCCAATTCGTTAGTATATTTTTAGTAGACTTTGTTAGTAAGAATAGGGTTTTAGATACTCAATAACTGCACTTTGCCCTAGGACAATGTTAAGAACTCTTAGCACCTCTCAAGAAATCATAATGTTCACCGTATAATGCATGCGCTAGAACTTATTGAAAGGACAATTACCAAGTTCCTAGAAGCATCATCCACACTTACGATAGGTAGACATAATAGGCTAAACTAGAAAAATAAATACTCCACAACAAAATAATTCTTTTAACCAAAAACAAAATAGGAACCCCATACATTCCATAGAATAATACAGCAACTCATAACACAAATTTACAAAAGACAAATTAGGATGCAAGGGAATCAGGAAATCAGTTCAACAAAGCTACCTTGCTAAACATTATATGTTGAAACTCAGTTTCTGTCAGCAAATTCTCATAAAACAGGTCAATAAGAATGCATATGGAATGAAGAGCTAATTGAGAGCAAAGTTGCATACTCAAAAACCATGATTTGTGAAAGGCTTCTCCTCTTCACCAGAATATCCCTAGGAAATTCACAAGCTCTTTATTGGCAATATTCCTACCTGAAAGCATGAGCAAATACAAAATTTATATATCTATTTTAATTCAAAAATAAAATTTCCCTGCTTTGTTACTTCTTTGGCTGCTTGAGCTCTTTATCACTGTTCTATAATGATGTAGCATGCTATTTGATACTCACAGCTGTATCCATTGTTGTATCAATGATTTTACATCGTTTAGTTGTTTGTGAGGCCTAGCTTCCTTGCTTTGTCTGGAATGGAGAGAACAAACAGAGAAACATGTACTAAAAATAGCAAAAAAGTAATGGTCAAAGTTGTACTATTGAGGATCAAATATTCTGGTGAATGACTTCTGTTGAAAATAAAGTTCTTCCCTGTCAAAGAAAGTAAAGATAAACAAAGCCAAAGCCAGAGCATATACAGAGATTGTCAAATAAATCAAATATCGTGCTTGTGTTAGTGCTATCAGTTTGTTGCTAATTGGTCAGAATTAATAGTGTAAATGTTGTTTAGGACAAAATCATCTTTTGGAAATCAATATACTATTTACCTTCTTCCCAAAAAAAATAGGAAGTAAAGATAATCAGATAACATGCATGCGTTCAAACTGAGAAGTAAAATGCACTTCACACCCAAAATTTGATTTATGATTGACTATCGCCTCGTCATTGGTGACAATGCTGAGGAGTTCATCTTCATCTCTTCACACTAATTTGTGCATAGCATCCGAAGGAGAACCACTTTTTCAAGAGTAAATGTATGAAACTTTTCACACTAATTACTGAAGGAGAACCACTTTTTCAAGAGGAAATGTATGAGACAAACACCCTAGGTGACAGTATTTGCAACCTCAAAAGCTAAAATAGATTATTTTAGTCCCCTTTTGATAGCACCTCAGAAGCAAATCCACTTGTGTTCAAGTCTGCCATGCTACTCCCAAGCACAATCAAGCCTTTTCAAGACCCATAGCGCCACCCCTACCAAAATGTACTTACTTCAGAAATCTGCAACACCAAAGAACTCAAGAATGTTTAAGATGGAATGAAGCAAGTCCCACATAAATGATGCTTAACATGAAAGAATACTGTAACAATACAAGGCATTCTGCACCCTAAATGAGCAAAAACATTGAGAGGCCAAACTGCAAGGAGAGCACCACTCAACCCCCGGCTTCATCCTTGGCAAAACAGAACAAAGAAAAAAAGAAGCATATAAGCAAACATAAGCCAACACATAAAGCCTCAACATAGTAAACTCAAGGCATATGAATGTATTCTTCATTTGTGTGGAGCATACTTGTAACAAGCAATGCAATGCTGTAAGGAAAAGATATATGGAGGCAGAAGATAATAAGCAATTCAACGGTGCAACCAATAGTGGGGGTGGGGGGCATGATTCACACAGCAATATGTCACGTATTATATAGAATATATGTAATCATACCATATTAGTCAAAACAAACTATAGCTTATTCAATATCAACACCAATAACCTTGCTCAAGCATTTTCTTTGAAAAATAAAGATCCCAAATGTAGCAAAGAAGAGGGAGGGGTGACGGACCCAAGGCCAAGCGGTACAACACACCTAAAGGAGAGGCCAATCCAAAACAAAACCAAGCTGGGTCATCGTCCTTTTTCAAGCCATCACAAGCACCAGCCAGCTAAATGTGGCACTAGAAGGGTCTTATTCTATGGGCGATTAATCGGTCATGGATGGGAGTATGGGAGTCTGGCCCCCAAATTGGCAAGGATGATCCTTTAAGTTTTGCAGTTTAATGATACATTATAGGCATTTTGGAATTAGGCGGAGAAAATAATCGGAGAAGCAATTCGTCAAGTCACCAGTTTGACATATGCTAAGTGTTGACGGCATAACTTTTTCCACAAGTGTTTATGGCATAACTTTTTCCACACAAGTCCACTATCAACGAGTAACATATGGTTGGAAAGAAAGTTGATTCAAGCTTTCTAGTCATATCTTGATCGTTCAGATTGGAGTTTCATAGCAAAAGTTATGAACATTTGAAGTAGGACCATCTCCAAGGATGCCCTTTTCACCTTCATACTTTGCATGTGTTTTGCTGCTTTTGTGTCCCCTCTCCTTTTGTTTTGGTTGTTTTTCCCCACAATCCTAGGATGATTTTGTGGGTTTTGAGCCATTGGATCAAATGTATAACCCTAGAGGCATATGTATGTGATGTTCAACTTTATAAAAAATCAGCTTGGAGATTAATGAGAATGAGAGTTCAATGAGAATGAGAGTTCAGCCTTTGCTCCTTCATCTTGAAACCTTTTCTTATTTAACTTAGTTTTGGCAAACTAAGTAGTGATCAAGTGAGTCTTAGCCTATTTAGAGTGGTGTGACTTTATCTCTAAATTGGATTCAATGCCGTAGTTCTTTTTGGTGGTGTGACTTATCCAAAGAAGATTAGTTTATCCGGTTTCCTTTGTTTCTCCTTTCCATCGCCAACCGCACACCCATTTTGTCCCTCGCGAGTTCAGCTCTCCTTACTCGCTCACCTTCGCGCTACGTAAGCCTATCGCCCGGTACTTTACTCACTAGCGCTCCCCAAGAGTTGTCAATCGTTGTCTTGTCTTTGTCTTTGATTGTCTAACTTTTGACTACGGTTATTGCTTTTTACTAGAGTCAACACCAACACTTTTCTTTGATTAATTTTTACTACGCTTGTCAACCGTTGTCTTTGTTCTTGTCTTCGATTGTCATGTCTTTGTCTTCGGTTGTCTTTCCACTCACTCCTCAACCCTTTCTCAAGCAACTATATCCATCATATATGGAATTAGAACTCTTGGAGCCCGCCCTAGGCTGATTTTCAAACACAACCCAAAAGACCCAAACATAATAGTCCACAAAGAACCCAAAACCCACCAACCAAGTCATGATGAGCGGAAGCATTCCTTTGGAAGAGAGATTTAAGATGTTCGTGAAAAATTATGAGTTAAGATCCCAAAACGCTTTGAGGAAACAACTTGAGGATGCTATGAAGGGAAACGACAACACTTGGGGAGATTCTCCACCTAGCTCACCTCCCTCTACCCACTCTCAAGGTGAGGAAGAAGAGAGTAACTGCTTACTCCTTCACCCGAGCCGAGCAAGGCACCAAGGCACCGGTGGGAGAGGAAGAAGGCGTCACTCCCTCCACCACGCCAAGCCTTTAAGGTAAACACTCCCGAGTTTGAGGGTCGCCTCAACCTAGATGAATTCTTGGATTGGCTACAAACGTGGAAAGAATTTTTGACCACAAGGATGTGAGGAAAGACGAGGTCAAGCTTGTAGCCATCAAGCTTAGAGGGTCTACCGTAACATGGTAGGAGAACTTGTTCAACAAATGAGTAAACCAATGCAAATCCAATATCAAGAGTTAGGAGAAGATGAGATCTAAGATGAAGGCCCAATTTGTACCGCCAACCTACGTTCAAGACAACTATGCCACGTTGCACAACTTGCAACAAGGCTCCATGAGCGTGGAAGAGTTTGGGAGTTTGAGAGCCTAATGATCAAGTGTGACCTTCAAGAGCCCGAGGATCAAACTATAGTGACATACTTAGGAGGCTTGGATACTAAGTATGCCAATGTAGTGCGGTTACAACAATACTCAACTTTTGACGAGGTATTCCACAAGGTGTAGTAAAACAGAAAACTAAACCCCTCAAGAAAGAACTCATCCAAGTTCCTCCCAATGATAACCCTCTCAACAAGGGGAGTCCCACTTTTCCCCACAAACCTACAACCCCATGCCCAACCCACCATAAAAATCCCTTACCCTCGATACAAGTCTACCCCAAATCTTCATACCCCAAGAAGATGCTACAAATGTTAAGGGATTGGTCACATTGAATACCAATCTACCAAGAGGTACAAGAAGAGGAAGAGAATGAGCCTTGCCTCATGTAAGAGGTAGAGGAACATGTGTAGTGGTCGATGAAGGAGAGCTCTTGGTAGTAAGGAGAACCCTTGACTGGTTTGAAGGTGCTCGAAGGAGGAAGAACAAAGAAAGAGCCTATTTCACACTAGGTACACCGTACAAGGAAACACATGCTTGCTGATTGTTGATAGAGGAAGTTGGGTAAATGTGGCACCTTGGTAGTAAGGAGAACCCTTGAGTGGTTTGAAGGTGCCGAAGGAGGAAGAACAAAGAAAGAGCCTATTTCACACTAGGTACACCGTACAAGGAAACACATGCTTGGTGATTGTTGATAGAGGAAGTTGTGTAAATGTGGCACCTTGGTAGAGAAGCTCATGATCAAAACCGAGACACACCTCAACCTTACTCTATTCAATGGCTAACCCCAAGTAAAAGCCTCTTTGTCAATTCTAGGTGCTTACTTTCGTAGTCAATTGGAGAAAGTTATCAAGATCAAGTGTGGTATGATATCATTCCTCCGGAAGCATGTCATGTGCTACTAGGTAGGCCTTGGCAATTTGACCACCAAACCTAACATGAGGGACACCTAAACACCTACACTTTCACAAAAGATGGCAAGAAAGTCACCCTTCTTGGCTTAGTTCCCCCAACATGTCTCCTTGAGTGAGTTATTTCTCTCCTCGAGTGACTCCATCAACCCAACCCAACTTCTCTCGCAAAAATTTAAAGTAAAAAGCCCAAGGAAACGAGTGACCAAACACCTACATCTCTCTTTGAATCCCTTGTTTGTGTCCCACTTGCTCAGTCAAAAGGGAGTTCCAAGTTTCTAGGTGTTGAAAATGGTCGTGATGAGTGCATGGTACGACCCTAAAAGGGCTTCGATCAACATTGATTCTCCAAGCAAGCGAGGGAGTTCAAAGCCAACCGATTCTATCAAGGCTAGTCCACGTTCTCCCGGAGATGGCGCAAATTTGAAGGCAAATTCTTCCCAACAAGGGGAGTATGATGGACCCAAGGCCAAGGGCTACAACATACCTAAAGGAGAGGCCAATTCAAAACCAAACCGAGTTGGGCCATTATCCTTTTTCAAGCCATCACAAGCACCACAAGGGCAGACTGAATGTGGCGGTAGAAGGGTCTTGTTGTATGGCCGATTAGTCAATCATGGATGGGAGTTTGGCCCTCAAATTTGGCAAGGATGATCCTTAAGATGTGTAGTTTAATGGTACATTATGGACATCTTGGGATTAGGCGGAGAAAATAACCGAAAAGCACTACGCAAAGTGCGTAATTTTTCCATCCAGCTTGACATATGCTAAGTGTTTATGGCATACCTTTTTCCACACAAGTCCACCGTCAAGTAATATATGGTTTGAAAGCTTATTCAATATCTTGATCGTTCGGATTGGAGTTTTGTGGCAAAAGTTACCATTTGAAGTAGGACCATCCGTAGGGAGAGCGGTTCACTAGCGGGCGATCCTTTTACCCTTGTACCTTGCTTGTGTTTTCACTGCTTTGTGTCCCCTCCCTTTTCTTTTGAGGATGATTTTGAGGGCTTTTGAACCATTGGATCGATGCATAGCCCTAGACAATCCCTAGCTATATATATGTAATGTTCAGCTTTGTAAAAATAACCTTGAGTTTAATGAGAATGAGAATTGAGCCTTTGCTCATTCACCTTGAAACCTTTTCTTACTTATCTTAGTTTTGGCAAACTAAGTGGTGATCAAGTGACTCTTAGTCTATTTAGAGTGGTGTGACTTTATCTCTAAACTAGATTAAGTGCCCTAGTTCTTTTTAGTGTTGTGACTTATCCAAAGAAGATTAGCTTATCCAGCTTCATTTGTTTCTCCATTCCATCTACAACCGCACGCCCATTTTGTCCCTAGCAAGTTCAGCTCCACGCTCGCTCACCGTCGCGCTTCCGAAGCCCATCACCTAAGTACTTTGCTTACTAGCGCTCGCCAAGGAGTTGTCAATCGTTGTCTCGTCTGTCTTTGGTTGTCTAACTTTTGGCAATGGTTATCAATACCAACGTTGTCTTTGATTTTTTTACTACGGTTATCGGTGCTGATCGTTGTCTTTGTTCTTGTCTTCTCGTTGTGTTGTCTTTGTCCTTGGTTGTCTTTCCTTGCTAGCTAGCCAAAGCCCGTTACCCAAGTACTTAGAGTCAGCAATACTAAGACCTTGTCTTCGGTTCTCTTGTCTTTCCATTCACCCCTTTCTCGGGGGCTAGGTCCATTAGGGGCGCAATTAACAAAAACATGAGAAATTTACAAACATCCGAGAACGACGAATGATAGATATGGGTTGAAGAAATGACCGAAAATCCATGAGAAACCACAATAGTTGAAACTAAACATAACAAAGAACTATGTTAAAGAGAAAATAATAAGAGTTCTTGGCTCCATTTGCCACTATGCTTTAATATTTATTTTCTCCATTCTACTACCGTGTTTTGTCTTTTAATCTTTGTGCCATTGTGTTTGAGATGTTTTATCCTAAATAACACTATGTTTATATTTTTTAATCTAAGAAACCACCGACTTTTGATTTTCGATTTACCTTTTACCTACTAAAACATGAATGAAAAATTTGGCAATGACATTTTAGATAAAAAAATCTACATCACAAGGGCATGGGGATTAATAACAAAATACATTGGCAAACAAACACGTAAAAACATAAAAGGCAATGACCAAAAGAGCTAAGAACTCAATAAGAATTCCTAAACCAATGGCATCATGTAAAGCCGGAGATAATGTCATACATCTAAGCATTGATGGCGACAAAGAGACAAATTTCGAGAATCGAGAACATAATTCCATATTCTAGGTAAGAAAAGGTTCAGTGCTCATGAAATTGAAGAAATAGCCTATAATCGTCCAAAAAGTAAGTGGCATGGTTTAGAAATAATTAATATCCCCAAAGTACACAGAGTACAAACATCCAAGTTTATAGTATAGTATAGTATAAAATCGTTCAACATCCCCAAAGTACGATTTATTTTAATCCAACAACCCTAAATTTAATGCGCTTTTGGAATCGTGGATGTGTCTTTTAGACAAACAAACTGGTAATTAACACAAAAATAATTTGAGATTAAGTATGCCATCATCTAAGATGACCAAGATCACAAAATCGCATCTACATATTAAATTGATGAAACTAAACCATAGAGGAAAAAAGTAACCGAATGAAAAAGTAACCGAATGAGGTTCGAGCTTCTCAAAGCTCAACATCAAGACCTAAACCTAGAGAGATATGTTAAATGCACATCAAAAGGGAATTCAATGAAAATCACAAGAATTGAAGAATAAAAATGAGAAGGAATAGGATCGAACCTGCCTTCAAAAAGGAAATAGAAAATCCATCACATCATTGTAGAGGCCAATGAACATTAGGCTTTGTATCTAAAACGTTTAGGCCCCGGGGCAAAATACAAGAACTCAAACCCAAAAAGCTGAAAATTTTGACTCAAATTAACCCTAAAAATTCAATCACAAGCCCAAAACATCTAAAGTAAGAGAGGGGCAATAAAAAACTTTAGATTTAATTTCTCACCCATCAGCACGAAGGCTACGAGGGCTCTACTTGGTTGTTCCATGGCAATTTCAAGTGGACGATTGTAGCACCTGAGATTTATATTTTAGACAAACAAAGAAAATGAGAGCAAGAAGAACTAAGAAAGAGGCGCCGAAGAAAAAGAGAGGATGTATTTCAAAAGGAGAAAAAAACTCGAAAAGGCCACTTACCAGGTGGGATCCGACATAGAGGCCCGATATGATGAGGCTAAGATACAACAATAAAATAAGAATAAAAATTTGGGGGGGAGGAGGGAGACGATAGTTGTAATTTTACTCGTCATCAAGGAAAAATATGAACCAAGTGAAGTCAACTCCACTAATACCTCCTTAAGTAAAACTGTTTCAAAAACTTTAATGTAACATATTACTGTCACATCTATAAGTATTTTGTTTGTTACAAGTCATGTCCGTTGTCATTTCACAATAATTTATTGTAGGATAAGATATATCATCTCAAGCATTTGCAATCTAATCAAGGCTTGGTGTTGGAGACGTTGTGGGTGGAATGTTTGATGATGGCACGGAATGAGGATGATCAATAGAAGCACTTTTTGATGACATGTTAGAATTGTGGTTGTCATGGTTGCCATTGCCGTTGAGAAGGGTATGACCGAGGGTGGGAGGACGCAGGTTGCGAGAATTATGACAAGTAGCCGTAGAAAGTGCAGTGGCAAGAGAAATAGGCATGAGGCAGAGACCCTTCCCTGAAGGTATTGCATGGCTGATCCCATGTCTTTTTCCATTAGCTTCGCCACCTGATGCTCTGTCACTGTCATGCTGTTCTCGTTCGTTGAACCTTCCCCTGTTTGGTTCCCATTATTGCTTCGTTCTGGTCCTCCCTGCATTGTGTATTTATATTTTATTAGATTTGGCAAAACTAACCTGAAATCTAAAACCTGAACTGAATGACCAGCACCCACCAACCGCCTGGATTTCGGAGATAGAATCACTCGAAAGCATATCCGAAATTCGGATTAATTCAAACGAACTGAACCCAACATGAAAATTCCAACAAACATATTTATTTTTACAAGATAATTTATTGGACCAAGTATCAGTACACCACAAATCGACTCAACCAAAAAATCACTAAGCTCCAAACTGTATCCAAAACATGAAACAATCCACATTTAACCCGCCCTACACCCGAAGCAAACAAACTGTTTGTCAAAATTATAACAAAAATAACTTTACTAATAAAAGCAAAAACACACTATATATTGAAAGTCCCAGGAAAAAGTTAGCACGCGTGCGCCTTTACCGTTTCTTGATCAAAGTTACTAGGAAAACCATGTTTGCTTTTGAAGAATTTTTGTCAAATAGACAACATTTATGACATGACAACACAAGTATGGAGCATTAATTATTGTACTAGTTTGTCCTCTAATCTTTTCTTAAAATCACTAATTATACCATATGACTATTGCTTAGAGTTTGGTTCGATGTAATCCACCATGCAATGCAAACAAATTTGTAATCGGTGTTTCCATTACTTTGGTTGGTTGTATGAAACTATTGCAATCTAATACCTACCATGTAATTCTAATTGCCACAAACTATGCAATCATGATACCTTTACAAGGTTGATTCCATTACATTACATCCAACCAAACGCCACCTTTATCTCAACAAAGTCATTAACCTCATTTATAGTGAAAAGTGTCAAAAATAGCCAGACAAGATAACTCAACGTCGATGTGGGGTTTTTTCTTTCAAGGACAATAACTGATGTAGAGCAAGTACCTCAGAGGGTATATCAGGAACAAGGGGAGCAACTACAGCTGCACCTCCCAACCTGCTCATGCTAAGAACCTTGACTTGTAACTGGAGAAATTTCACATAGTCAATTATCTCATCAAGCATTGAGGCCTTGTCCGTCTGTCAATCCACAAAACATAACACCCCATCACTATTCAATCAATCAATCAATTTTATACCAACATTCTTTCAACAGACATGTTTTTTCACTTTTGTTTGTTTGTGGTTAAATTAATCTTGACTTAGTTTATACAATCCAGTGAGGTCAATTTTCTGATTTCTTTGAGTTTATTCCAATTGTTCTCACTTTTTCTAATTTTCTTTTGGTTTTAATTAAAGTAAGGTTACTTGTTACATTTTCTTTCAACTTCTTTTTAGTTTTTCAAAAGAATATTAGTCCAAAGAACGAACCATGAATCTAAATCTTTTAATTGGGAGAAAGGGTTCAATACTGAAATTTAATTCTAACTTAAAAGTCTTTATAGATATAAAATTCTAAAAATCAGAAGATAACATTCCAAAAAGATTGAAAATATCGGGGCCTTTCGAATTTGTGTTGATAAGGTAGGCTCGATAATCCAAAACAGGTAGGAAGTATCCCATCCACTTCACAGGACATTCCCCTATTGTCAGTTTAGAAATAACTACGCAAAGATAGGGAATCAATCACCATTGTCACCCCCAATCCCAGAAAGAGTGAGAGAGATGAGTGGATATTACTAATTAGCGTTCAAATCCACCACCTCATGTACAGTATAATATATAGAAACTCTCATCTAGTAGTATGTGTTATGTATCTCCAATACCTGATTGCAAGGACACCCAATTATTTCACTATTAATTACTCCATATTTCTACGGACATCCCATTAACTGCGTAGAGTTTGCCACAAAAAAATAGAAAAACTAACAATGGAACAATCCAAAACTACTGTTATAGTAATTAATTTCTATTTAGTATTTTCAATCAGCCAAAACAATTGCTATTTATTGTTTCAACTAAGTTGTATGTGAATGAGGATGACAAGTATTATCTTTTATAGTAGTCAGTATAATATTATAACTCAAAAAGAGGTGAATTGGATTTAAAACTTAATATGTATAGGATTTTAAATATAATTAACAGGTAAAGATCTAATTAGCTTTGAATGAAGATGATAAGTATATTTATGTGCAAAAATAAAAACGTAGCCAGGAGTTTACCTTGTTAGCATTGGGAACAAGTTCTTGTAGAGCTTTCATCCTTTCTGCAATTCTCTCTCTCCGCAGCTATAATTTAATTAACATATTGAGATACAACAAATAATAGTTGTATATTCAGCACCATTAAATTAATCATTAAATCTCTAATACTTAATTAACAATAAATTCAAAACAAATTGAATGCATCCACATGACATAATTCAAGTCAATCAATTAGTATTGATGAAAACAGAGAGAAAATGCAATTAAGGAAGCTCATCAATAAAGGAATGGAGGCTTTGTTAGTTCTGTATTTGTTACCGCTATTTGTACTCACTCTTTCAGCGATGCTATGGGGATCAGTGGCCTGGCCTCTGCGTGCCCTAGGCTTACTCTGTTTTTGAGATGTCGTACCACCAGTTCCTCCTATGGATGCAGTTGTTGGCACTGCTTGGTTCATCAACACCATCTGACCTCCATAATTCTGCATGTCCCCATTATATATTCAAATTAATTACAAAATTATATTGAAGATCAAAGCAAATTGAAGAGATAACACCAAAGGAATTTTTTTGGTTTGGGTTTCAGGTTTTGGGGTCCATAATTGGATGAAAGTTAAACACACCTGAGTAGCACCCACATGAAAATGTTGTTGCTGCTGCTGCTGCTGGTTGGGAGCCTGAGAACTGTGAAGAGATCCAATGAATCTGTTGTATAATGCTTGAACAGATGCATCTCCTGCTCCCTGTAATCCAACCAAACCAAATCATATTTAATTTGACTCTATATAGAAGCACAGATAATAAAATAGAATTAGAATTGAGAGGGTAGGCATACCTGAGATTTGAAGGGAGAGGGGTGGACAGCATCGGGGTCGGTAAGAAGACAATGAGACTCAGCAGAATCAGCCACAGTAGCAAGGCTCAAAGGCAATGGTAAAAGGGCAGAATGTAACTGTTGTTGGAGCACCATGGACTTTCCGTTCATCCGATGGCTGAGCTTGCCATCCAAGCCGGGATATTGGAAGGCGGCAGTGTCTGGGTCATCCGAGGGAGAATCAGAAGTCATGTCACTATTAGGGTTAGGGTTAGACTTCGAGCAGAAAGGTCATGTGCTGAGGGCCATGAGCAATTAGGGATGGAAGAAGAGAGTATCTGTTCAAAGAAATCACTTTGGGATTGGTCATGAAAATGTCCACTTTGATGCTGCTGTTGCTCAAGGTCTTCCACTTCTAGCGATATTTGAGAATGAGAGTGAGACAAGATTGTATTCATTCTGCTTTCACCTCCGTCTCCGCCTTCCATTGTTCAACTTCTAGTTGCTGCATACATCAATTATATGGTTTCTTTAATTTGACCCTTTAGCCACATTAAGCATTGCAAAAATCTAAAAAGTAAAAACCCAAAGTACTAAGAGAAATCTGATAATTTTATGGTGCTAAAGAATAAAATTGAGGAGAAGATGCTTACTAACAACATAGCACAGATAATAAAATTGAAGGACAGAGTAGGACTTGGAAATGAGTGAATATTATATAGGACAAATTTGCATAATATCGCTAATTGTTAGGTCAAATAAAAATAATTAAAAATGTTCTCTCATTTTCTCTCAATGCACATACATTAGCAGATCCGTGTTAGCGTGAGCCACAGCTATAGCAAAGGGAACGAGAGCACTTGAGATCAATAGGCTACACACTGCCATGTTTGGACAACCTGAGGAGAACTATAGGAAAAGGAATAATATAATCCAAAGGTCGGTGAGGAAGAAACAATTCTTCAACAGCAACCAGAGATGCAAGTGTCTCAGAATACTCAACCGGGTGATAAATATACAACAGCAGCAAAGCACAGAACAGTAGAACAGGTGAGAGTTTTTCGCACCATGAAGAACTGCTAGAATTCAAGCTACACCTCAACAGAAGGTAATTGTGGTCAATCCTTTTGATATTTTGTTGGCTAATCCAGATGTTGGCATTGAACCTGTGAGAGGAACTGTTTTAACTAGGCATGAAAAGGGGGAAACCTTTAACATCATGCCAAATGCAGAATCTGGGGTTCAGGAATATTAGAGGGCTCAATAACCCTGATAAGCAAAAAGAAATAAGGATCCCGTAGTTTAAAATAAATGGGGTTATTTGGTGTGCTTGAGACAAAAGTCAAAAAACAGAACGCAGGCATATGGTGAGCAATAACTTTGCAGGTTGGAGTTTTACTTCAAACATAAGCTGGAGCAGAAGGGGTCGAATTTAGCTAGCCTGGCTACCAAATGAGTTTCATGTCTGTATTTTGAAAATGTCTATGAACCATATTCATTGTTATGTCCAGCATTTGAATGGAAAGAAATTTTTCTTTATTACATGGCTCCAATGATGATGAGGAGAGGCTTGCCGTGTGGTCAATAGTATGAGGAGCAGAGTCACTGAGTCTTGCCTCATATAGGGAGTGACTTCAATAACATTATGACTTGTGTTGAAAGGATTTGAGGCAATACTCCAACTGAAGCTGAAATAAATCCAATGAAATACTGTTTGAGGGGTGTTTGGTTGGGAGATTGGGAAAGGTATCAAGTTTCCGTACCCGTGCTTGGTTGGCCTCCAAAGGGGGGCCTTGATATCCAAAGGTACCAAGTTCCCCAATCGTAAGGGAGTCAACTCCCCGATTTTGGGAGGTTTCAAGTCCCATTCCCCTCATACATCAACATTATTATGATTAGAAAAAGGAAAAACATTTTAATTTCAACCATTGTCCAAGTTCGTCGTGGTTCATTAACATCACTCAAACACTAATGTGATATGGTTCTTCCATGAGTAATCACTCAGAGAAGAACTGGCTATTGACAGAGCAAGGTGCTGGATCAAAAGTTGAGATAATAGAGAGAGAAACAGAGAGAAATTAGAGAGAGAAGGAGAATTTCATTAAAGATCTTTGATGGCCTCTTTCTAGACCACAGCCACCTCTTAATACTAGTAACAACTACCAGAATGGGAAACTAACACACTTGACTAACCCATTTTGTCTCCCTTTAACCTCTTTCTAAAATGCATATTATGATATTCTTCCAAGTTTCCAACCCAATTTTGTCTCTCTTTAACCTCTCTCTAAAATGCATTCTCTAAGTATCATGGGCCCCATGATTCAAATCAAACGGTGTCGAGGTGGACACATATAATTTCAAAATTTAACAATTAACATTTAACATTAGTACTCAGAATAAAATTAGTCAAGAATCAAGAATCTAGCACATAAAAATTTCACAAACTTGTAATCAATCAAAATAAAATTCGAAATCACATCAGCACTTACCAAGCAACAAAATTTCACCAATATCCAATAATAAATCCAATTTCCTCCACAATTGGTCTCGAATCTTCACACTTCACATAAATTGAAAAATGGGGTTATGGGCTAGAAAAGAGAGCTAAAGACTCAATTAACTGAATTCTTAAACTATACTTTCACAAATCACTAAATTATAGTCACAACCCAACATATCATAAATTCACAAATACAGCTATAAACTATTAACTATATAATTTCGATTTTAAAATTTAAAGCTAAAAACTAAATAATGAGAGAGTATCAATCAATTAAACTTCATAAGTCAACCATTTGCACACTTCACAAATAAGATGAGAGAGATTGAGAGTAGGACTTACAGATCGAGATTCTAAAATCTCAGTGAGCGAGGCGTGGGGGCGAGTGGCAACTGACACATATTCATGCCGGAAGAGGCAGAGTGGCAGACCGCACCAGCAAGCTGGCCGGCTACCGAGAGAGAGAGAGAGAGAGAGAGAGAGTGAGCGTGGTGGACCGAGTGGTGTGGGTTAGGGTTTTGCTGAACTAGGAAATTGCTAAGTGCGAAGAGGAGAAATCGAGGAACGTTTGTTGTTTTTTTTTTTAATTATAAAAACAGCTGAATTTAGTTCTGGAAAAATGCAGCCGATTAAGGCAACGAACTCATGTGAAACTGGGGAACTAAACTGTAAACTTATTGGGTGATCGTCACGCTCTCACATTCCCCACCTCTCTCTCTCTCTCTCTCAACACAATTTCTTAATTATTTATTACATTTTTTTTGTGCAAAAGACGGGTTAGGCTCCAAAAAAAAAAAATAGATTAATTATTGATAAATTTGGATCGAGTGATCCCTACATTATTTGTAAAAACAAATCACGAATGGTGTTAGGAGGAGATTAAAGAGGATAGAAACCCAATTCCTTAGCAAATTAGTCGACTTGTTTACAACCTAGTTAGCCTCCCGAGTGACAATGAGAAGTTTTGACATCTCGATCCTGTTGATTTATGAAGTGTTGACATTGCTTGATGATGGGCATGAACTGAGTATTTCTAACTTGAACTCCCTCGGTATACCCACAACAATTAAAGAATCCATCTTTATCCAAATCTTTTTAAATCCTAAGCTATGCAAAACTCGAAGACATCTCCACACTACCTTGAGTTCAGCCATAACCGAAGAGCACACTTCAAAGCTCTCCATAAAGCCGGTTATCCATTCTCCTCTCTTATCCCTTAGAACTCCCCACCAGTAGCTAGGCCCGAATTTCCTTTAGAAGCACCATCCGTGTTCGGTAAAACCCAACCACTTAGCGGAGCCTCCTATCCCACCAATAGCTCCCATTTTGAGTAGTGTTGTTGTGGCAAGTCCAATGCTCCTTAAGGTTCCAGGCATCCAGAACTTCCTTTGTCCTCAAGAGGAATCCCACTTTGTCAAAAGGAACGGATTCCCTATTCCCAAAACAAAAGGCACATCTCCATTTCTAGAGGTACCAGATTGTAAGCAAAAATTTTGTGGTCCAAGTCGTGTTTCCATCACCTTGTTTCACATTTCTTTCAATCCAATCATTAAATTGATAACTTTGCTAAGAAGTATTGAAACCAAGATTGTCAAAGTGGTGCCAAACCGTGCAAGCCAAGTCTGCAGCCACGAAGGATGTGGTATGTATCCTCTATTCCAACATCACAAATTTGATATTGAGCCTCCATCACAAACCCCGCTTGAAACGATTAAGATTTGTCATTAACCTATTTTGGAGTGTCAACCAAAGAAATATGCAAATTCATTCAAGGACTCGAGGTTTCCACTCCCATCTCCAATCACTCATAATTAGACCATCATTATCATTGCGAACAAAAGTTAGAGCAGATTTAATCGAGAACTCACCAGTGGGGCTAGCCTTGGAAGTTTCAAAGTTTGCATCGGGTAATAGGGAATAGCACATAAAGTGGATTGAATTAAAGTTGACCTTCCCGCCATGGAGAGACATTTAGTTTTCCATCCCGAAAGTCTCCTATCTATTTGATCAATCACTTCTTGGAAGGTTGCTCTTGTGATTCGTTTGGTGACGGTTGGGATGCCCATGTATTTACCCAAGTCATCAGTACTTTCCATACCCAGGATATCACAAATCTGATCACGCATTCAGGAAGTACATTAGGCGAGAAATAGACACTTGATTTTCGGTTATTCACCTTTTATCCAGAGGCGAGTGCGTAAATTATCTAAGCAAGAAATAATAAAGCATGCATTATCCACCATAGCCTCAAGCAAATAAGACGACATCATCGACAAAGAAGAGACTAGAGAGCCTTGGTCCATGCCGGCTTGTTGGGAAAGGATGCCATTTTCCTTGACAAATAGCATCTTTTATGAGATGGTAGAGTCTCTCAATATAAGCCACAAGGATATAAAGGGATAGAGGGTTCCCTTGCCTAATACCACGAGAGGGTTGGAACCATTGGGTTGGCTCCCCATTCCAAAGAACATTCGAGAGAACAAGTAGAGATGCACCGCATTATCGTGTCAACTAAGTGCTCGTGGGGTATGCATATCCGGGAGAGTCTCTCGTATGAAGGGCCAACTTAGACTATCATACGCCTTTTCGAGGTCAATCTTGATTGCCATCCAACTCATTTGCCTTGATTTTTTCCTCATTGAGTGTAAAGCTTCCTGCACGATGATGATGTTATCGCCGCTTGTTGTTTCGAAATGAAACTAGCTTGCATTGGCAAAATGACTTCGGGTAAAATTTCCTTGAGGCGATTGACGAGTACAATTTGTGATCGGTTTATATGTCACATTGCGCAACCCAATGGGCCTAAATTGGGTCACCAAATGAGGGTTGTTAACTTTTGGAATCAAGGAAATGAAAGTATTGTTAAGGCCTTCTAGTAAATCATGCCCGTGAAGCACTCTTAGTATTGTATTGTAGACTTCGTTACCCCATAGTATGCCGGAATTTCGAAAGAAGAGAGCTTGAAAACCGTCCGGCCCTGGAGCTTTAAGGGGAGCCATGTTATAGAGGGCATCGTAGAAAGGTTTCACAAGGTCCGAAAGTTTTTCATTATCCAGAGGTGGAAATTTTCCTTGCAATAGTTCTTGGTTTATCCCCGAGGAGCCAATTCAGTGAAGAGTGAGGAGAAAAAGTGACCACCATATTTTTCACCCCCACTTGGTTGGTCACCCCAGTGCCATTATCCCTCTCAAGAGCTTCAATCTGGTTGTATCTTCTTTGGATAATAGTGTTGGTATGAAAGTACTCGGTGTTTCTATCTCCATCTCTAATTTGCTCCATTTGGGATTTTTAGAACCAAAGGAGTTTGATTTGTTTGAGGACTTCATTGAGGTCTTTTTTAGTTTTACTTCCAGATTCGCTAAGTGCCTATAACCACCCTCTAACAATCGCAAATGGACACCTGCTAGTCCGACTAAAAGTTGTCTTTTTCTTCGAACGGGATTCCTAAATACAATCTTTTCCAAAGTGGTTCAAATCATCTGCAAACTAAGATAGCGCATGGACCAAACGACAATCATTTTTCCACTTTTCCTGGATTAGATTCTCCAACTCTTGATGTGTAGAAGCCGATAGACGAGTAAGACGGTATGACAAACTAAAAGGGGCGAGTAATCCGAATAGCTTTGCGTAATGTGTTGTACGACCCTTTCTTGAAACTTTGAAAGCCACCGTAAGTTGAATGGAGCTCTGTCTAGTCGGGCGCCTTTACGGGTATCCTTATTGTTCCCTCTATTCCAAGTGAATTTTGGCCCTAAAAAGCCAAGGTCAATGAATCCATTATTTTATATCCAACATTTGAATCAAGCACGTCTACGAGCTATGCCTTGACCTCCATGATTTCTTTCCTCTAGGTTGATTGTTTCGTTAAAATCGTTTGCAAGGAGCCAAGGGTCATTTATAGAATTGGCAAAATTTTCAAGAGGTCTAGCGTAGACTCGCTGTGAAGAACCCGGCTCTACCCCAATTCTCCATAACTTCTACTATGATATATTAATCATGGGAGTAGATAATGTTAACTTGTATTACTTCGGGTTTCCGAAAAGCCAAATGTCTGTCTTGAAAGCCTTATGCTTCTACTCTAAAGTAGCGACCAAAATTTAATGATCTACAAACATAATTTATTCTATTGCCATCGATATGGGTTTCTAACAAAACCAAAATTTGTGGATTGTGGATCATTAACAAGTCCGTGAGTATGGTCTTGAAAAGGGGTTGCCAGCGCCTTGCACATTCCAAATAAAGAGGTTGGGGAATGGCGTTTATGACATCTTCCATTATCCATCACCATTTTTTATTTTGATTCATCTAATCAATATGTAGAAAGGTCCATATACTCGACTTCAACACATATCATTGGAGTCATTAACTCCAATGTTTGTATCAACTTGCATATCATTGACATTTTCCACTTGTGAGTTTCGGAAAGCTAGTGATCCAAAATTGGCATTTACTCCATTTCCCGAGAAGAGGGTAGGGGAGAATTTTTGTTGCTAACGCGGGGCCGGTTTTAGCCTGAACTTCACTCAAAGCTCCTTTATTAAGTTAACCACGCACCACACTAAGTCCATTGGCTAAAGGTGGGTTCCTCAATCTTGTTAAGGAAAAGGAGAAGGAAATTTGGGTTCTAGAATTAGGGAGCCCAAAGAAGTGGATCCCAACATTCGGCCCACATGATTTCAATCCGAGAATGCCACTAGAAGCATGCCTAGAGGAAAAGGGGGCTTATCTTGTACGGATTGGGCTTCGAATTAGAAGATGGTCAAGGCCTTTGCCCCTTTCTTTAGAAGCCCGGGCCTGGGTGAAAATCATGTTGGTTGGAGAATTCTCTTTGTCGGGATTTCCTTCCGGGAGGAAATAATCTCATCTTATGATCCTAAAGATAATTGATTCTCCCTTCCTAGAGTAGGATTTTAAATTGGTTTCAAATTCGTATCTTTGTGCAAACCTCCTATATCCATGTTGTTATCCTTTTGATTGTCATCTAATTCCAAATTAGCAAGAGCACTAAATCTTAATCCACTGTTGATTCCTTGATTTTCGGGATTTGATCTATCTAGGGAAGGAACCATCCATTTGTGCCAAATTGGGCTCTCAAGGAGATTTTGGCATCTCCTCATTGGCGTTTTACATGAGTTGGGTCACCGGTTGGTTGGAATCGGGTTTATTGTTCGACCGGTGCCCAATTTGTCCTATCTACTTTGTGTTTCTTCTTCCTTGTAGGTTTACGTACCAACATCCAACTTCCATAAGTGTTTGAGGTCTCCAATGGATTTGTATCCTATTGATTTTCTTTATTTCCTGTATTGTGATAAGTTATTTAGATCCCTCCATTGGTGTTGGCTTGAGGGGCCAAGTTTCACCTTGATGCCCATATTTGCCACAATGAAAACAAATCATTCTTAGGCCTTCATAATGTATTATCCAGATTCTCCCATTCAATTGGAACTTAGATAATAAAGGTTTGGACAGATCCACTTGACCACCGAGCCGAGCATATTGCCCTCGTTCCACATTGGCGATGGTGTCATCTACTCTCGGAACCTTTCCAATTTTACTTCCAATCTTTTCCAATAGGAATTTCTTGTTGAAGTATTCCACATTAAGTTTGGGGATTCTAACCCATGCCCAGAGATAGGTGATGTGGTCTTCCTCTGGAATGAAGTTAGGAACCCATTCCCTAATTACTAAATAGTTATCGCCGATCATCCAGGAACCATTTGTCATGACATGTTCATAATCCTCCAAATTTGTGAATCGCATCACATAGTAATCGCATCCAATGTCAATAAGAAAGAAGTCTCCTTTTGGTGCCCATTTAAATTTCAATCCCTTTTTAACTACATATAACCAATACCATTATCAAACATTCGAATGATTAAGGCATGTTGCCATGATTCTCTTAATTGCCTTTTCTCCTCCATTGTGAGAAGGATAGTGGGACAAAGGGGGTCATCTTCATTTGTCAGCTCGTCATCCTCCGACATATAGGCTTCTTGTTGGTGTCTTTAAATGGGATTCTCTTGAGTTTCAAAGTTCAATCCGGGCATATTCCTTCTTAATGTGTCTTTGTACGATGGGGCATCGCTATAATCGCTGCGGTGAGGGCATTGTTCCGAGTCTCATTCGTTAGGGACCCAGTTTCCATTTCATCAATTTCCTCTTTTCAGTAAAAACCAGATCCAAAGCCCTAGTATGTCCGGATCGTTTCATCTTCTTAGTTGATCTTGAAACTTGATCGGATTCTTCACTAGATCGCCGTTGGTTTGTGTGCTTGCCTTGAGAGCCTCCCATCTCTCATTTTATTACATTTTAGTCACTCCTCTTATTTATAATTATATTTATTTTCATTCTCGTGAAATTTTAAGAAGATATACTTTTCATTTTTATTATTTTAAACTAGAAAATTTAACATTTTTTTAATTTTTATTTATTTCACTAAAATATAGAAAATTTAACTTCTAATATTAATTTCCAATTATAAATAATTTTATTTTTATTCTCGTAAGATTTTAAATAAATAAATTCTTTCCTGTTTTCCTATTTTAAACAAAAAATTTAACATTTATAATTTTTTTCTTAATTTAATAAAATATATAAATTTAATCTCTAATATTCATTTATTGTTATAAGTCTTCTTATTTTTAAAATCTATACTCCAATTTTAAATGAAACTCTAATATTTTATTGACAATTGAAATGAAAGCTATTATTTTAAACTATAATATATAAATTATAGTTTGTAATTTTATTAGGCTCATTATTTATTTATTTATTATTATTATTTAAAGAGACATTATTTTTTTTACTTTATACTAAAGTCTAGAGAGATACTTGGAACATTATTGTAAAATTTTAAAACATTAAGAAAATAAAATAAAATCCTTTTTTTATTTTGTCATTCACCAAAATTATAATGAAAAATTAAAATACTAAAAGTTTCATTGTGTTATATAAACCAAAGTGGAGGTTGAGGTTTTTTTTTTTTTTTTTTTAGTCAATTGAGATTTTATGCTAACATTATATGGTAATAAACATAAACTAATGCAAGTTTTTTTATTGAGATTTATTTATTTATTTTGGAGAATGAAGACTCGGACGTTTCTCAACGCACTTCGAGTTGCACTAAACGAGTCGGGTATAACAATCCCATGCTTTTAGAGTTTTGATTCCAAGGCATTCTCGGCTTTGCAGAAACCTCTTTTAGTAAAATAGTATCTTTTCGAGTGATACGACTTTCACTTATTACATTTATTGCCTATCTATTTGAGACTCGTAAAAGTGGTTCTTTGTTCCGAGTCCATCTTCACTCGCATTTATCGCGGACTAGTGTTTCGTCTTTTTCTCACTCGATATTCTTTATGGAACTTGTTCTATCGCTTAGACTAAGTCGGATGGAATTCGAATATCATGGATATTGGACTCGTAAAATTCCATTTCATTTCGACTCGGATAATCGGCTGCTTAATTATCATAATCATTTTATTATCTCGTGTCTAACTTTGGACCAAAGTATTTTATACTTTGAGAACCGGAATTGATTTACTTTTGTAGGTTATTCATTCGAGGATACATCTTTTTCAAACCACAAAAGTAGCCGGCTCGAACGTCAAATCACCAGCAGACATGGCTTTTCACCTTCCCCGCTTCGAGTCCCGTAAGATTGTGTCGAAGTTGTCTGTTTCCAAATCTGAAAACCGAAACGCCAAGCTTAACGGTGATTTCCACCTTATCTTTCACGACACTACCAATGGTTTTGGGACTTCCAAGAGAGATAAACCGTTGTCCAACGTTCACATTGTAACGGATACTTTCCGAGTGACTCGTAAAGCTTTTATCAACAGATCACGTAAGACTCTCGGTCAGCGAGATGAAGATAACGGCTACTCTGCCTGGTTACCTATAAATTGAAGCCACCTCACAAGACCTGAAGATTGCCGAATCTATTGTTAATACACATACTTGAGAAAAGTCATTGTATTTACTTTCAATCTTCTACTTACAACTCCCACTCGTAATTCATTACTTTCGAGTTGTAAGGTCTTGTACTCGCTACAAACTCTTTCTTACATTCTTTGTAAGGTCCCTTGACTAAGCCGTAAGGGTTAACTCAGCTTAGTTGTCCCTAGCTGTAAGGGTTATCTCAGCTAGGAAGTACTAGATCGGATAAGGGAATTTCGAGTCTAGGAAAACTTGTATAGAGTTGTCTAAGGGAGCAACTCGGGTTCGCCAGCTCACGGTATTTTGTGGACTCAAAATAGTGGATTTGACTTCGTGTCCGGATTGACACGGTCCGTGGTTTTCTGCCCTAGGAGGGTTTCCACGTAAAATCTAAGTGTTATCTTTCCGAGTTCATTCTAGACTCGGCATGTCTTCATCGCTCTTGTTCTTTCCGATTGATTGCTTTCGAGTCCAATCTTTCTCGACCCGCTTAATTGACTCGTAGTCTATCTTCCTTTCTACTTCGTGCAAAAGAGTGTGATTTCGCAGAGAATTTCCTATCACCCTATTCACCCCCTCTAGGGTGACTCGGACTCTCCCCGAGCAAACCTTCAATTGGTATCGAGCCTAGCCTTTCGTAAAGGATCTAACAATCCAAAGGTTTAAAGATCAAATGGCTCGTAACACCGGAGAGTTCGACGAAGGAAGATCTTCCAACAGGCCTCCAAAATTCAAAGGTTCAAACTTTGGGCACTCGAAAGAAGCTTATGGAATGTTTCCTCATGGATCATGATGAAGAGGTATGGGAAATCATACAACACGGAAACTACATTCCAACAAAGATAGTTGAATTCGTAATTCTTCCTAAGACAAAGGCC
The DNA here is from genome assembly GCA_021018815.1 of Talinum fruticosum. Lineage (NCBI taxonomy): Eukaryota > Viridiplantae > Streptophyta > Magnoliopsida > Caryophyllales > Talinaceae > Talinum > Talinum fruticosum. Next base: position 151,096 of record JAITYX010000088.1, on the reverse strand, counting down.
GAGTTCACACCAGCAGAAGCAAAGAAGTTCGGAAAGAATTTCAAAGCCATGAACATCCTTATGTGCGCCATAAGCTCGTAAGAATACAACCGAGTGTCCGCTCGTGATTCAAGAAAAGAAGTGTGGGACACCCTTGTCAACACTTATGAAGGCACAAGCCAGGTCGACAAGCAAAGATAAGTCAATATCTTCACAAATATGAGCTTTTCAAGATGGACCCGCAGAGGAGAACATCACTCGGATGTTCATTTGGTTTACCGAGATTACAAACAATCTCAAATCACTCGGGAAAGAAGTTCTCCCACGAAGAAATGTACCGGAAAATTCTCGTAAGCCTACCCAAGAAAAGATGGGGTCCCAAAGTGACCGCCATAGAGGAAGTTCGTAACCTCTCACTCTTAAAGCCGACGAGCTCATTGGAAAGCTTCTAACACATGAAATCCATCTAGAGGAGGAGGATGCCGAGGGTAGTACCAAAAGGAACATTGCACTTAAAGCCTCGTAATCCAAGGAAGCAAATCTGAGCTCTTCCGACTCGTAAGACGATCCCATGGCACTCATTGCAAGAGGCTTCAAGAGAATGATGAAGCACAAAAGATGGGACAAAAGGCCAAAAGAAGAATTCTACAAGAAAGATAAGAGAGACAGAAAAGGTAAGTTTTCTTCTCCTTCAAAGTTATCCTTATCTAAGAATTCTCGGATGTTTTGAATGTGGCAAGCAAAGATCACATAGTCAAGGATTGTCCAAAACGGAAAAGGGACAGGAAGAAGAAAAAGGCCATGATGGCAACATGGAGCGATGAGGACTCATCGAAGATGACGAGGACTCGGATGACTCAAAGTGTCTCGATGGCAATCTCTGACTCGGAAGCCGAAAGAGAGTCGACTCGGACTGCGACAATGAGGAAACCGATCCTCAAGAGGTAATAAATTACTTCCTCAAATTCTCCAAAGTTTATTTAGCTAAATACATTTTTACTTTGGAAGAAAAGTCCAATTTTGATTCTTCTCATTTCAAAAACAACTTGAGTCAATTTCATCTCGAGAGCAATTCTTTGAAAAACGAATTGGAAAAATTGAGACTCACACTCGGAGAACTCAAGACTAGTGCTCAAGCTAATGAGACCGAGTCCGAGTCTCTCAGAAAGAAAATGAGCAACTAAAACAGAAGCTCACCGAGTCTCAAGATCTCGATTTTAAAATTTACTCAAGGTCGAAAAACCTTGACATGCTCTTAGGATCACAATGTGTCTCCTTTCGAAAAGAAGGTCTTGGTTTCAACGGAGAAGAGGAATCAAATTCCTACTCGTAACTCGTTTAAAAATGACTCTGTAACCGTGAAGTTCAGAAAGCCGAGAATGGTCCCATTCACCGAAATGAAAGAAGGACTAAGCCCAGATCTGTTTACAAAAAGAAACCGTACTCTCTTGTTTCAAAAGGAAAGGTTTTTAAAAGGAAAGAGACACAGACTCAGCTCTTCCGAGAGGAAGACTTAGAATCGGACAAAACCCAAAGTCATTCAAATCAGGGTTCTAAAACACCTTCTTCCTCGTAAAAGGACCACAAGTAAAGAATGTTACTCGGGTTCGTTAGAGGAAGTGAGAAGGGTTAGATTCTCTTTGTTTTGCAGGTCACTCGAAGAGATCAAAAGGACACCGGTACCTTGACAAGTGGATGTTCACGCCATATGTCGGAGATGCAGGACTCTTTTCTCGAGTTGAACAGTACATAAAGGAGGAAAAGTCACATTTGGAGATGATAGCAAGGGCAAGATCGTGGGGATTGGCAAGATTGGAAAAGGAAGCAATCTGGTCAGCCCAGCCTATCTTGTCAAGGGATTGAAATATAATCTGCTCAACATCTCTCAACTATGTGACAAAGGTCAAGAGGTAAGATTCACTTAGACCAATTGCACTATCTCTCGATGTCTCTACCAAAGAGATCAAGCTTTCAGTAAGAGATCAGGTAATACATACATCATCCCTCTTTCCGACCCAAGTAAGAACTTATCTTGCTTAAAAGCATCTCTCCATGATGATTCTTGGACTTGGCATCGTAGATTAGGTCATATTAGCATGCATACTATCAAGAAATTGGCTTCTAATGGTTTAGTTAGGGTTTACCTAACTTTGCTTTTGAGAAAGACAAAGTATGTGAAGCATGCACCGTAGGGAAACAAGTCGATCTTCATTCAAATCTCTCGAAGATAGTTTCCACATCCAAAGTACTTGAATTACTGCATATGGACTTATGTGGTGAAATTCCCGTGAAGAGTCTCGGAGATAAATCGTACATACTTGTAAGTATTGATGATTTCTCACGGTTTACCTGGGTGTGTTTTCTTAAACACAAAAATGAAGCTTTCAAGGAGTTCAGCAAGCTCGCAGAAAAATTCAAGTTGAGCCTCGCACTCGCATCCGGAGGATTCGAACCGACCATGGAAGAAAGTTCGATTACTCGTAATTCTCGAGTTTTGTGACAAAAATGGAATCTCTCATAACTTCTCAAGCACCCGTAACTCCTCAACAGTAATGGAGTAGTAGAGAGAAAGAACAGAACCCTTGAAGAAATAGCAAGGACGATGATGATTGAACACAACTTACCTTACTATTTCCGGGCAGAGGCAATGAACACAGCCAACTACACTCTAAATAGATGCCTCATCGGACCCATTCTCAAGAAAACACCTTATGAGCTCTACAAGGAAGAAGCCAAATATCTCCTATTTCGCACTCATTCTGATGTAAGTGTTTCGTTCACAACAATGGTAAGGATCATTTGACCAAGTTTGATGCTCGATCGACGAAGGTATTTTTCTAGGTTACTCCTCTCATAGCAAAGCTTATCGTATTTTCAATAATCGAACTAACAAAGTGGAAGGAAGCATCCACGTAGTATTTGATGAGCTCGAATAGGAGAAGCCAAGTGAGTCTTCATACTCGTAACCGAAGCTCGAAAGGATGATGATGAAGTTGAGCCTACAAAGACTCGCACCCAACCCGCTCGTAATGAAGTCACTCGTAACGAGGAAACTCGGATCGAGACAGCTCAAGAGCTCGCTCGTAACGAACAAGTTAATCACTCGTAACAAGCTTCGAAGATGAAGGAGTTTAGTCCACAAACCTAGTGAATCAAAGAACTGGTAAAGCATTCAAATTTACTTCCAGTCATCCCCAAGAAAACATCATTTTTAATATCAACAAGTGGGGTAAGAACTCGTTCCTCTTTACACAATCTATGTGCATTCACCGCATTCATTTCATTAACTCGAACCCAAAAATGCACTAGAGGCCCTTAATGAACCTGAATGGGTAGAGGCCATGCAAGAAGAACTTAATCAATTCGAGAGAAACCAAGTCCGGACTCCGACCAACCGACCTTCCGACCACCCAGCTATAGGAACCAAATGGGTTTTCAAAAATAAACTGGATGAGGGTGGAGTGGTAGTCGAAACAAGGCTAGACTTGTGGCTCAGGGATATAATCAAGAAGAAGGAATTGATTGTGGGGAAACCTTTGCACCAAGAGCTGAATTGAGGCCATTAGAATACTATTGGCATTTGCATCCAAGCATGCATATTAAATTATATCAAATGGATGTTAAGTGTGCTTTTCTCAATGGTTTTATTGAAGAGGAAGTTTATGTCGAGCAGCCACCTGGTTTTGAAAACTCGGAATTTCCAAATCATGTTTTCAAACTTCAAAAGGCTCTCTATGGTCTTAAGCAAGCACCTCGAGCTTGGTATGAAAGACTCGAGTAGCTTCTTGGTTCAAAATGATTTCAAAAGAGGTCAGATCGACAAGACTCTTTTCATAAAGACCAAAGGGAAAGATTTCCTTATTGTTCAAATCTATGTTGATGATATTATTTTCGGTGCTACTAATGAATTTCTCGTGCCGAGAATTTTCCGAGTTGATGAGTCAAGAATTCCAAATGAGTATGATGGGAGAAATCAATTTCTTCCTTGGGTTGCAAATCAAACAAGACAAAGATGGAATCTTTATTCATCAATCAAAGTACACCAAGGAACTGTTGAAGAAATACAAACTTCAAGATGCAAAGCACGCATCAACCCCTATGAGCAGACAGTATAAAACTTGAATAAGATGACAAAGGTAAAGCAATAGATCGAAACTCTATCGAGGTATGATTGGATCTTTGCTATATCTTACTTCAAGCAGCCGTATATAATGTTCAGTGTTTGTTTATGCGCAATATTTCAAGCTAATCCAAAAGAATCACATCTCACTCGCGGTGAAGAGAATATTTAGATATCTTGCAGGTACTCGTAATTTGGGTATATGGTATTCCGTAGACTCGTAACCGACTCGACCGGGTACTCGGACGCAGACTACGCAGGATACAAAGTTGATCGAAAGAGCACATCCGGAGCTTGCCAATTTCTCGGGTCAATCCCTAATATCTTGGCACTCAAAGAAGCGTAACTCGCGAGCTCTATCAACCGCGAAAGTCGAATATATTGCCGCTGGAGTTTGTTGCGCTCGTATTCTTTGGATAAAACAACACTTGAAGGATCTTGGACTATTTCTCAACTCGCTCCAATCAAGTGTGACAACCAAAGCGCAATCAGTATCACCAAGAATCCTCGTCCAAAGCACTAAAAATAAAGCATATTGAGGTCAGTATCACTTCTACGCGATCACTCGTAAAAGGGTGATATTGCACTTGAGTTCATTCCTACTAATCTTCAATTAGCCGATATCTTTACTAAGCCTCTTGGTGAAGATCAGCTTTGTTTTATTCTGAATGAGCTTGGTATGTTAAATGCTTAATTCTATACTACCTCTGTTGCATAATTCCGTGCTATGTGCTTTCTCCGTTAATAACAATTAGTTCAGTTGATTCAGTGATACTCGGGCTGATAGTTATTTCGTGTTTCTAAGTCACTCGAAACCTTCTCGAGTCAAACTCGCACGTAGAAAAACTTGGACATAAAATTTTCTGAAACTATCTCTAGAACAAAGGAGAGTTTCGGATTATATTTTCAAAATCTTTTTCTCTCTCTCTCAAACGCTGGGATCGGATCTTAGCCGTGGATTTCTAACCGCCGGTATCTCAACCGTTGAAGAGAACCGTCACACCTGGTCTTTGGTGACTCGATGGACAAGCCGAGTCGAACGGAGTTATACTTAACGGATAGTTGACGGGCGCGCTTATTTTCTATAAATAACGTCTATCCATCTTCTTCTCGGTATTCTAAACTCCATCTCTCTCAAAAGAAACTTCTCGCGGAAGATTTCTACGTGAACAATCACTCTTGATCGTCCGCAAGCATCGAAGAAGCTCTCTCTCTCTCTCTCGTAAGTTACAACCGCTCTCATCTCTTCCTTCTACATTTTCATTCTCTTCTCTTCTACACCTCCTTCTCTCTCCTATTCGAAAAGTTTCATCTTTTCTCTCCTTCTCTCACAATGCCTAAAAGAGGAAACCATCCCGACTTCCGAGTTTCTCCCTTTTCCAAAAAGCGTCGCACCAATAAGCCGGAAAGTTCAACCCCTCCAAACCCGTTGTTACCCAAAGACTTGTGCTGGATGACAAATTCTTTCCAACAACCAAATTTTCTTGGTTGTCCAACATACAAACCACCGGAGTATACCACTTCTTGTGTTTCAGCTGAGTTCATCTATCCCGAACTCGTTTTTGAGTTCTATGCTCACCTCACCCACTCCGAAAATGTTCTAACCTCTAGGGTTCGTAACATTACCGTTCGCATCAACACCTCTCTCCTCCACCGCCTGTTCAAAGCCTCTTCTCTTTTCTTGAACAGCAATCCTATTCCTTTCATCGAAGTCGCCGATGACTTCTTTGAAAAATACGCCAAAGAATTCCCCGGGTCCAGGAAAACTTTTCGTGACTCGCTTAAAGTCGAAGCTCGCCTTCGTGGCTTTCGCCGATGAGAACCTTCTTCTCACAAGCATTCCAAGCAAGGAGAACCCCAACTCCAAGCACCTCAAAGCTCTCTTCGACATCCTTGAGGGATACGAAGTAGACCTCTTCCCCTCCATCATTGAGCGGATGGCCGCTGTGCCAGCTCAACTCCAATCCAAGAAGAACACCTCCCTTCCTTTCGGTGCTCTTCCGACCCTTGTTTTCAAACAATTCCAAGTTCCTCTCCCCTCGGACCCAAACGCGGTGTCCGAGGCCGCCATTGTGGTCGGCGAGAAGGAACTACAAGGGTACTGGATACCAGAAACCGACCCCGGTGTCCGGGTTCACAACTCGGAGCCGAGGCCCCCTCTCCTCCTCGCACTCGTAAATCAACCCCTCTCCCTCTTCCCTCTACACCTGGTGGTGCCTCCACCTCGAGTGCCTCCAAATCTCTCTCTCGCCCTCTTGTCCCCTGCTTTATGGAAAAGATCGGCTCCGTGTCTTCGAATTCGGAGACATGCTCGGAGCTTTCAAATCGCTCTCCAAGGGCCGACCATCAACCAAAAGACTGGTCAATCCCAAATCCGAGAGCAAGCAGTCTCTAGTTCTTGAGATGAGGGAGCTGGTCAAGGAGCGAAGGAGCCGGTCGAGCTCCTCGAGAGAGACGGTCCAAGGCGGCTCGAGACTCGGGATGACTCGGACGCGTCTCGAAGCGTCTTCGAGCCCGTGTCCGACCTCCTCGGACAGCGGGGATGAGGAAGAAGAGGAAGAAGCTGCAGATGCAGCAGAAGATGCCGAGGAACCCGCGGCCGAGGCGAGCCCTTCCGGGCAAAGGGAAGAAGAGGCCGTGGCAACTCGCCGAGGGTCGATCGCTCCCCAAGCTCAAATAGTCAGTACTCGGCTCGCATAACAGTTTGGGTGGGTCGACGACCTAGCTTCTCCAGCTGGTCGACAGAGCAGCCCCTCCAGCCACCGAGGTCCCAAGGGAAGAACCCTCGCTCCACTTTCTTCGGGTCGGCCACTCGGAGCCGAGCCCCGACGATTATCCCGGCTTCTCCCTCGTCGCGCTCAAGCACATCGTCAAGATCATATCGGCGCGGCGAACCTCGGCCTCCACTTGAAATCCCCTCCCTCGTAGGAGCCATGCACCGAGTCACATTCCCTCGGTGTCCCCTAATTTTCATTTTTTTGTTGTTTTGTCCAGACAACTAATTTGTATTACTTGTTCTTTTCTCCCTTCTTTTCGTTAATTTTTTTTTTCTGAAAGGCAAGGGGGAGAAATAGAGTCGAAAAGTTGTATTGTTTAGGGGAGTTTTCGTTTTTCCTTTTTTTACTCTTGTAATTTCTATTAAGATCAATAAAGTAATGCTTTCTCTTGCATAATATTTTCTATGTTTAAAATGTTTCGAGCTTACATTATTTCATTGCTAAGTATCTTTACCTTATGCTCGACTATATACTTCTTGCTCCGAACTATTGAGTATGTCAAACTTCTTAGAATCATATTTTTCTCTAACAAAATTTCTGTTTAAGTATGGAATGCCTTTCATCAAAAAGGGGAGATTGAAGACTCGGACGTTTCTCAACGCACTTCGAGTTGCACTAAACGAGTCGGTATAACAATCCCATGCTTTTAGAGTTTTGATTCCAAGGCATTCTCGGTTTCGCAGAAACATCTTTTAGTAAAATAGTATCTTTTCCGAGTGATACGGCTTTCACTTATTACATTTATTGCCTATCTATTTGAGACTCGTAAAAGTGGTTCTTTGTTCCGAGTCCATCTTCACTCGCATTTATCGCGGACTAGTGTTTCGTCTTTTTCTCACTCGATATTCTTTATGGAACTTGTTCTATCGCTTAGACTAAGTCGGATGAAATTCTGAATATCATGGATATTGGACTCTGAAAATTCCATTTCATTTCGACTCGTATAATCGCTTGCTTAATTATCATAATCATTTTATTATCTCGTGTCTAACTTTGGACCAAAGTATTTTATACTTTGAGAACCGGAATTGATTTACTTTTGTAGGTTATTCATTCGAGGATACACCTTTTTCAAACCACAAAAGTAGCCGGCTTCGTAACGTCAAATCACCAAGCAGACATGGCTTTTCACCTTCCCCGCTTCAGTCCCGTAAGATTGTGTCGAAGTTGTCCGTTTCCAAATCTGAAAACCGAAACGCCAAGCTTAACGGTGATTTCCACCTTATCTTTCACGACACTACCAATGGTTTTGGGACTTCCAAGAGAGATAAACCGTTGTCCAACGTTCACATTGTAACGGATACTTTCCGAGTGACTCGTAAAGCTTTTATCAACTGGTCACGTAAGACTCTCGGTCGCAGATGAAGATAACGGCTACTCGCCCGGTTACCTATAAATTGAAGCCACCTCACAAGACCCGAAGATTGCCGAATCTATTGTTAATACACATACTTGAGAAAAGTCATTGTATTTATTTTCAATCTTCTACTTACAACTCCCACTCTGTAATTCATTACTTTCGAGTTGTAAGGTCTTGTACTCGATTACAAACTCTTTCTTACATTCTTTGTAAGGTCCCTCGACTAAGCCGTAAGGGTTAACTCAGCTTAGTTGTCCCTAGCTGTAAGGGTTATTTCAGCTAGGAAGTACTAGATCGGATAAGGGAATTTCGAGTCTAGGAAAACTTGTATAGAGTTGTCTAAGGGAGCAACTCGGGTTCGACCGCTTCACGGTATTTTGTGGACTCAAAATAGTGGATTTGACTTCGTGTCCGGATTGACACGGTCCGTGGTTTTCTCGCTCCAGGAGGGTTTCCATGTAAAATCTAAGTGTTATCTTTCCGAGTTCATTCTAGACTCGGACAGTCTTACTCGCTCTTGTTCTTTCCGATTGATTGTTTTCCGAGTCCAATCTTTCTCGACCCGGTTAATAGACTCGGAATCTATCTTCCTTTCTACTTCGTGCAAAAGAGTGTGATTTCGCAGAGAATTTCCTATCACCCTATTCACCCCCGTCTAGGGTGACTCGGACTCTCCCCGAGCAAACCTTCGGAGAATTATCTTTTTAGGCTTCTTGATTGAAAATACAACAAATACGTCTTATTTTATAGTATAAATATCCTGTTTTTTAGGGAAATTTCAACTATATTAATTTTTTGAATAGTTTATAATGAACTCTACCTTTACATTTTAATTATTGTTGTTGTCTTTAAAAATTGACATTCCTTAGACAATTTTCCTTTATTTCATCAAATTGTTAACTATAAAAGTTAAACCCTAAAGCTTAAAGGCTAAACCTTAAAGCTTAAATGCTATATGAATATTGTCTTGTATAAGACAAGTGCTTAAGATCCTCATAAAAATTGACAATTTTTTAGGAACCTTTCAATTTATTTGAACAATGCATGTTGATTGTGGCACATATAACAATTTTTATATATATTAACCTAGAAATATACGTAGAACAATCTGGGTTATAATACGTAAAGTTTTAGGTTCATGTGGCGATTTATATAATTTAAAATATATGTAAAATTCCTCATATTAACATAACTCGCCTATAATTTAAGATTTAAGACTATTGTTAGGGTTTATGCTATAAAAGTTAGTTATTAGGATTTACAATTTGGGGTTAGTGTTTAGGTTTATATATTAGAAGTTTTCTTTTGGTGGAACTCTAAAATTCTATTTCCTTCTAACTTCAAACTCTTTCTAGATCTTTTCAACTCATTTCAATTTCTTCAAATTCTTTCTTAACTCCTAGTAACTCCTTATGAATCATTGATATATTTTTCATGATAAAAGTTATTACATCTATCAATAAGTAATTAAAATATACATGATTTAAGAATTAAAATAAATATAATTATGGATTATATGCATCCTATCGATCTGAAGGCTAATTGCATATATAATATCATAATTTTACAATAACAACACAATATAATAAAAAAAACATATACGTCATAATGAAAAAATAATTAATATTAAGCATTATGAATACGGTTATTTAGCCTCCAAAATGACTTCTTTTAAGGTTTACTTATATACGCCATAATGAAACTAACTAAAAAGATTTAGTCGTGGGATTAGGAGTTAGGGTTTGACTCGTATTCAGCTTCTAAGTCTATTTAGGTCATGAGACATATTGATTCATCTTCACCTGTCATCATCATCATCCGACTCTTTATCGCTCCAAGTTGTCATCATTGCCTTCTTTTTCTTCCAATCTTTCTTTCTCTTTGGGCAATCCTTTACTAAGTGTTCCTTGCTTCCATATTTAAAACAACTAGAGTTATTAGTTAAAGAAGAATTTGAGGGATAAGAATTTACCTTTCTTCTCCTTTTTGAAGATCTCATGTTTGAGCTTCTTCCGCCACTTTTTTACTTCATCATACATTTGAAGCCTCCGGCCAAAAGTGTCATGAGATCTTCTTCTAAGTCCGACGAGCCTAGACTGGGACCAACTTCCTCCGAGGCCTTAAGATAAATGTTCTTCTTGGTCTTCAACTCATATTCTTCCTCCTTAAGGTGTAACTCATGGGTGAAAAGCTTCCCAATGAGTTCATCCGGTTTTAGCTTGGTGAGGCCTTGTGCTCCTTGATTATTGTCACCTTCCCCAACTTTTCTTCGAAGACTCCTCGAAGCTTTCGACCACTTCTTCATTGGACATCTTCTTTCTAAGCAATTTGATATTATTGACAATCTTAGTCAAGCAAGGTGTAAAATCACCTCTATTACCTTTAAAGTTGGAATTAGAAAGCCAAACCGACACCTTAATTAGCCTTAGGAGTTCCTTTTAAGGAACTTTGGTGATGTAATACTCCTATAGTGGGGTTCGGGGTGTTACACTAGCGCCGGCCGATAACCGGCGCTGGCTATAGGCCGAGACCGAGGAATCAACCTCAGTCCTATAGCCCCAATTGTTAGAAAATAAATTAAAATTTCCTTTTTTAAATCAGAAATGCCAAGAAGCAATTAGAAGAATCAAAAGCGAAAAGAGAGAGTCACCAGTCAGCTTTTGAAAGTAAAAACTAATAAAAATCAAGAAAATACTCTTCCAATCTTAGTACGGAGGAACTAAGCTTGAAAGAGGCTTGAAAAGTGACTCCATTGGTCCAAAACCGAGAATTCAGTGTTCAGGGATGAAGGTGCGAAACGAAGAGATAAGCTTTCCATTTTGCCCGTCAATAGACAACCTTTACTAATTCGAGTTGTGAGTTAACGGAATGTGTTTACCAATCAACCGGACAACATGTGAATTACTGAAATTAAATCAACCAAAGCATGCTAGGAAAGCAGTAAATAAATAAGTCGGAAAGCAGTAAAGGAAAGTGAAAAAGAAAGTGATAAATAAAAATTACAGCATGTGGGGAGGAGTTTAAAAGTGATTACATCCTTGATCCACAATATGGAAAGCATTAAAAGACATAAATAAATAAAATTGCAAGAAGGAAGTGAAGGTTAATCTGGCACCCTCGGGTTATCCCACTCGCTGAGCTTGGATCACAAATTGAATCCAATAGCATAACAACAAAGTGGTGAACTCGTAAAGGCGGACGAAAAAGGCTATTTTGTGGAGTTTTAGGAGCGGTAAATGTGTATGACAAGTATAGTGAAAATGGAGGAATTAGGAAGTGGAAGAAGTAATGAGAATGTTTTAAAATGTAGTAGTATTTAGCTTAAAATTAAGCCAAGAGATCAAAATGTAACCTCTAGATTCAAAATCAGCCTAAAGCTTAGCATTTAGGAGCCCTTTTCTAAAAATCAATAGCAAAAAGTGAAGGCTTAGGCCCTCTATTTATAGAAGAGAATTAGGTCACAAAAATTGACCTAAAACTCACTTCGATCATCTACGGTTGCTAAACCGGACCCAATCTACCGGTGAGGATCATGGAAAAAATTAGACAAAATCCAGCTAGACCGAAATCCCATGGAGGGAGGCGAGAAACGTGGCACATATCTCAAACGACATCGTATGGACGTCTCTACGGTTACGTGCCGCAATTAGGCGCCGGGACCAAACGTAGCGCTTTGGCGAGTTAAGGCTGAAACTACGACGCTGGTTACAAACGACGACATACAGTCACTTTGGGTTCCATGCCTCGATTGGTCACTCGGGAACAAAACACGGTGTTTTGGTGAACTAAGGCTGAAAAAGCGGCACTGGTATGAACAACGCTCGTACGGACATTTGAGTTCCGTGTTAGGTCGGAACACCGAGTTTAATGTGCAGGTTTAACTAAAACATAACGCCGACTCGGGTTTCTGGTGGGAGCCCGACACGGGCTTGGTTCGACCTATAGAAAATGAGTTTGTGGGCCGACTCAAGCAAGAATGCTAATTTTTATGGTGCTAATGGGTTTTTTTTTTATGGTTTATTGGCTTCCGTCATGCCGATCGGACTCCGACCATGATCCGAGTTCACAAACAGGACTAGGATTTCATCACCGACCCTATAAAATAAATAATGGATAATTAAAGAGATAAGGTCGACACATTTTTGGTGTTTACAGTTAACCCCGCTTTGATCGAGTTTGAAAGATGAAGGGTCAAAATAGAAGATAAAAGGTACTTATCTATTTTTCTAGCTTCGCTTCGTATGCCAATCTATTCAAGGTGTTTGGAATTGACTCGTTGAACTCGAACTCCAAGATAGGGGGCTTGGACTTGATCGCGATTCACGCGTTTTGAAATTCGGCTAAACTGTTTTGAGCTTGGCTTGATTAAAGTCCTGAAGCTCGACAATTTTATTGAAGCTTGATCGTTTCTTGATCCGAAGCTTGGCTTAGTTATTCGATGTACTAGTATACTGTCGGTAAATAATTGTATTCACAAAAGTTTAGTATTTTTACTTGAATAATTCGATCAAAAATAGACTAAGAAGAATTTGACAAAGATGAAATAGTGGGTCCCATGAACCCACTTGCATGCAGAGGTTGGAAAGCTGGTCGGCCACGCTTTATGGGACATGATGCTAGTTAGGCCCGGTCTACACCTGCAAAGTCGCTGCCAAGCCGACTCCGGTTAGGCCTCGGTATGAAACTAAGCATTAAAGGACTAGATACGTGCACCAAACATGTCTCGAAGACGTGCTCATCCTATGAGAAGGACAAGAGCCAAGGGCCTAACTCAAGACAACTTCCTAGAGCAGGAGTGGCGCCCTCACCATGAGTGGAACCCTAATGACCTTTTGGTGGAGGCCGAGAACCATGTTTCTTCCTTGGCGATAGCCCGCTATGGTAAGTACCTTGACTTGAATTTTTTCTTTCGTATGCTAGTATGAAATTTTTAACTAAGACATTTTGTTTGAACTTCCATTTTTGTAGAGGGACACCATTCGTAGTAGTGGCATCATCACAAAATTCTTCGACACCTTTCGAGAGCGGAACTACCCTTTAGAGCAAGTCATGACTAGTGTCGGGTTTGGTTTCCTTTATCTCATCTTAAGTCCTATGTGTGACCGTATGGAACGGGGTATTACCCGAGCCATCCGTGAATGGTTCCGGGACACAAATAATGCTTTCCATCTCCCATTTGGGGGATGACCATTACCCCTCTAGACTTTGCCGTTCTCACGGGTTAGACTTCTCGGGGAACCCTTAGTTTATGAGCGATATTTACATAAAAGCTATGACTATCTTCGTCACCTTTTTGGTCCTATTGCCATTTGATTTCCCTAAGCTAATTATTTCAAGTGTTCCGTCCTTTTTGAGGCTTTTGAAAATGTCGAGTTGTGGGCTTAACATAGTCCGCAACAACAAGTCCGGATAGTAATGGCCCTTATGCTATGCACATCCATCTTTTCCGATGAAGGCTCGAATGTGCACATCTACTATTTAGTTAACGTGGTGGACTTGGATAAAATCAAGGACCTTAATTGGGTGGTGCCCGCGTACACTTGTTTGATAAGGGGCATGTGTGCCGGGGCTAGGCGCATTACTTCGAGAATGATTCGGACAATTACATGCCCTTATGTGGCCCATGGAAGGTCTTAGTCTTTGAATATTTCTCTTGAATGGATAAAAATTTACTTGTGTGGTAAATGTACAACCGTAGTTATATAAATATTTTCTCGAATTTTTGCCCGGTTCAAGGAATCATCTAACCTTCCCGGCGTCGGTTGCTTAGGAAAAGGTCCACCTTAGGCAATGGAAAGCACTTGGGATTGCATTTTTGCTATCGACCCTTAACAATGTGATCGCGGTATGTCATTTTACAACTCAAATTTTAAGCTAAAAATGGCCCGAAATTTTCCTCGCCCTTCTATTTCAACTTCTACCCCAGCCCACGGCCTAATGTGGGCTTGTGGCTCCGGTTGTGGTGAGGCTGGCGCCGGGCATGGGCCGTGCTTCACCATTCTAGTTCATCTTGTCTCACTTTTCTACTTTATGGGTCATGTATGGGAGTAGGCCAACTTTCATCCTTGGTGCAACAGTCAGCTCCATCCAAGATTTCGGGTCGTAAGGGAGTTGAGTGAAAGGTGGGTTTTGTTTAAAGGTCCGTTCAACTTTAGTTAGTACCTTGGTGAGCGGGTTACACCTCAAATCTGCTACAACACGTGGTTGTCTTTTGCTCCTCAAGACCCACCACAGACTATGTTTTATTTCCGTTTCATCACCTACGAAGAGCAAGAAGAAATGACCACCGGGTACCCTTACTCGCACTTCTTGGATGCGAGTTCATCCTATGCACATTACTTGGGATGGATAATGACCCAAATGGTAAGCCTTTGTTTAGTCATTTGCTTGGTTATATTTCTACTATGGAAATTAGCCTCATATTGATGCAAATTCTCCCGAGTGATATCCCCATTCCAAGTCTTGAGGTTGATGTGTCTCGACTAGGAGAGCGCCCTTGCATTGTTAGAGTTCCATAACTTCCCGAGTTGGTATGCGTGGGTCACCCATTCCCTAAGAACTAGAAAGGGGTAATAGTATTATACTCTTCTTTTGCTTTTAGTTATGCGATAAAAGAAATGCTTTTCTAACGTAATGAAACCCCGAGTATGATTGTGAGTAGTCTCCGACTATATCCATTCGATTCGAGTCCGCACTCCATGCAATCAAGGATTTCTTCTTCGGGCGCACATTCCGATCATTTCGAGTAAGCCTTGTTAGTTAAGTGCTAACTCATGTGTTCTTAGTTTATGTGGTAATCACTCTTTTACTATTACAGGATCGTCGTTTTAGGTTCCCTCATTCAGGAGGTTTCCTTGGCACTTTTGGGACTCATGCTCACACTACAAGCCAACCCCGGATGTCATCCAAGTAGCGTTGTTGGAACTGGACTTCCTGGCATTCATCCCGGCGTTCTCATAGACGGAGTGATTCTAAAGTTGGGCCAAGTTCTTTTACACTGGGTCTAGTTCCTTTGATGTTGGGCCTAGCTCGTCTACAACCGGTATGGACGTCATCCTTTTATACACTCTTGACCCTTATGGAAACTCGTATAATTTCCGTTGGATGTCCTATAGTGGGCCTTATTATGAGGCCTTACAACCAAACAAGGATTGTGGGACAAGCTCTTCTCACACATCGGAGGATAGGCGAGCATCGACATCGATCGTAGAGGACATGGGCATCTTCACGGAGCGGAATTTTATATTCCGCTATACTAGGATCTATACTCGACATGTCTCTGTAGGACCGAGCAAAGATGTCTATAAACTCGTAAGGAGCGAAGTAAAGTGCTTTTGCTCTTCTAAACTTAGAGTTTTCCCAATTTTTACTTCTTGCGTTGACATGAAGATCCTAAAATTATAGTTATTATTTCCTCTATAACTCGGTGAGCGATTTTCATGATCTTTCATAATTTTTATTAGTTGTTTAGGGATTTCATGTTCATCATTAGAGGCAAAACAATTAATAATAGAAGGAAGAAAAGAGTAAGTAGAAATATTCATCTTATTGAATGAGGAAAGGATTACATCGGACTCGGAAGTACAAATTACGTAATTGGAAGATGAACTAATAGAATTAGAAAAAGAAACACCAGCCTTAGTCCTTGACTCGAAACATATTGCTCTCCTAGAATGACAACGAACTCTTGGCCCTCTTCGGTGTCAATCCGAGTGATACGCTTAGACCCTTCTTTGTCAACGTTGGTGATGAACCTGGATGGGTTGAACTTCAGTGCGACATGGCTTGGGACAAGTACCGAAATCAAATTCCCTCGAGGTGTTTCTTTTGTCCGAACACTAGACCGAAGATGTTACTTTTTGATAGATTGGTCCATCTTGAGTCGATTATTCGTTTCAAGAAGGTAGGGTGCCTCCTTTTCTAGCATCTGCGGTACTACTAAAGATATCTAATCCCGGGAATAGGATGCCCTTCTCCTTTAGGTTGTAAGGCTTAGGAAAACCATAATACGGAAGTCATCCCCTTCTTTTAAAAATTGCCGATTTAAAGTGAGAGGATAAGGCTTAATGGAGCATACTGTTAGTGGTGCAGATCCTCTTGGCTCGTTGTAATAACCCGTTCCTAATTATAACATATTAACATAACCCATCAATAATAATGAGGACGTACATTTCAATTTCAAAATATTTTCATGTCATATTATGTATACGTGTATGTATCGAAATTATTTTTGCAGGACCCGAACGTAAACGACTGACGATGGATGGCCAATATTTACCATATAATTCATAAAGCATCAACTCCCAAATATTATTTATGCTTATAATCCATACCCAATTCTTTCAATTATAAATATTTAATATAAATCTAATTTTTATAAATATTTTTATGTATAAGTATTCATACACATATATGTACATATAAATATATGCACGTATATCTAATTAGCACACTTTAAGTCCATGAACATCTAAATGTCAATTTTTAGACCTAGCCCAACTAATAAGGTTAACCTAATTTTGGTACTTAATAAGATAAAACCAAATAATAAAATTAATATTAGAAAATTTATAATTAAAATAATTATGAGAAAAATAACAAAAATAATAATAGAGAAGAATGCAGCAGATGAGATTAGTGATAATAAAATAATAATAAAAATAATAAAAATGGATTATTATGATTTTTTTGGGGGTCAAACAAAGGGGTGACACCCTAAATAACACTAAGCATGCTTAATTAATTGACAAATCACTATTATGCATGCATTGCTACATTTGGCAAGCCCTAAACTTAGCTAATGACAGCAATGTCATGTAGATAGCCATTAAAATCTAGTATAAATAGGTGTAATTAGCAGAAAATTTGGGCCCAAAATCTGTTTCAAGTAACTTTCTCTCTCCTACCGCACCCGACCACCGAGTACCATTTCGGCCACTTCCACAGCCCACCACTGACCTCTTCAATCGACCATAACCAACCATAACTCTTCACCACATTGCACTCGAACCAGAATCATCCTTCCGACCATCATTCCGGCCACCTTATCGCCGAAAAACCACCCCCAAAACCACCCTCGTTCACCAACTTTTCACCACCATCTCTCATCGTCATATACTATCTCTCTCACCTCCGGCCACCCTCTACAAGCTCCGGCCAGCCTCACTCCGGCGGCCCAACCCCTCTAACGCCGCCGACCACCCATCACCGGCCTACCACCGCCCACCAAACCACCTAAAACAACCACCCTCTAAACCCTTCAAACACATCAAACCACCAAACAACCTCTCCTTTCTCACACCACCCACGGCCAGCCACCACCCGACCACCGACCGGAAACATACCCGCCGCCACCTGCAGATGCCGATAGTAGCTACCCAACACCACCACTACAGCCACCAAGAATACACACTCTCTCTCTCTTTATGCCCTAAAATCCATCTTTCTCAAAAACCCACCACCACCACCACCGCCACCGCCACTGCCGCCAAGGACCACCACCGAGCACCGGCACCACCGCCAACCACCCGAGCACCACCCTGCCGCCACCGGATTCCACCAACAGCCACCACCTTTGATTCTATTTTCTTCCTTAGGTAAAAACCCTAACCCTAAAGATTATCTTAACCTAATTTAGCATTTAATTTAAACTAACTTAGATAAATATGAAATTTACAGGAAGTATAATCAAATTAGTAAGAAGGAAGATTTAATTATGCATGCATGTTTAGTTCAAACAACCCTTGTGATTAAGTAATTTTAGAAAGAATAAAAATGGTATAATGATGTTAATTAGTTCATTATAAAAAGAAATTCATGTTTTATTTAGCTATAATAACCACTTAAAATGTGCATGCATATTAAGTAAAGAAATTAGTAGTATGTTAATACATGTATAATTGCATGCATGTCAAGTAAAAATAAGTAGCATGTTATTACATGAGTAACAACATTAGTTCATAAGAAGAATGATAAGCTAAAGATTAATTATTTATTATGTGCATGTCTAATGATAAACAAAATATTAACCTAGCTATAAATTTAAAGTGACTAGTTAATTCCTAAAGCATACTTAAGTAATAAAATAAACTAGTAATAAAATGAAAATAGTACATGATTGCATGTTTAAATGACTAAATCCTAATACATGCTTAATAAAATTCATACATAAACTAGTAATCACCTAATGAATAAAATGCATGTTTAAAACAATAACTCATAAATTCGCTAAGCTAAAAATATTAAAATACATGTTTAATTTCTATAAATAATTCATGTTAAAGATTATTTACACTCATGGATAAAATGACTTAGCTAATTACAATAATATAAGGCATGATCAAATATTCATAAAGCATAAATCATATCAAATATCATAACTCAAGAAATAAGGTTATTATTAACAAAACCAAGTAAATGTAAATTCTTATTAATGAGATTATCATAAAACTTTGTGTTAAAGGCCATCAAATCAACGTCCATTCGGGTCCTGTGCAAAGACTACCATAAGCGGTTATACCACCAGCACCAACAAGTACGTTCATCGGTTATGCCTTTCAAGTTTTCATTCAAAAATTAAGGCCGGATATGGCCGCCATTAACAACCAACAAAAAATCATTTGCAACAGTATTTGCCATTTAAAAGTGGACCCACCCATTGATACTTCACCATTGCTCAAAGTCGGCACAAGCATAACCGTGCCGCACCAACTGGACTTCCCAATTTGTCCGGGTGTGTACACATTTAGGGAAACCTGATGATCGCAAGGGTAACTACATAGATAATCAATTAGCAATCGTTTTAAGTTATTCTCTCTCCCTCATTTATAAAATGAATTGAAATGCACGTGCTCAACCCAAATATTTCTAACTTATATTTTACTCGCATAATAATGAGCGTATTGAGTTTCGATCGACTTTGTGAAAATATTTTCTTATTTTGTTTTAGCTAATTTTCGAAGTCCCGGGAGGTAAATATTCGGACGTAGCAGCTCGCAGGGAGACTCGTTGGTTGGGTTAGTAGTTAGGAAAGTCGTCCGTCGATCAAGGGTCGTGTTACCGTTTGTAAATATTCATAAGTTTCGGTTGTATCTTTTATTAGTTGCCCATCGCTAAGTTATATATGTACATTATTAACACCATCGGACCAAGCCTTGCCTCGTCTATGGACATTGGCGGCGGTGACGACTCCCGACCTTTCTTTCCGCTGCGCTAATCATCGGCTAGCGGTTTGTTTAGTCTAAAACCGGTGATTACGGGTTGGGGGCATTACACCTGTGTTTCCCACTTAGCTTAGGCCACTTCCTTAGTAGTTGGATGTAGCCTAGACCAAAATTGTAGTTATTTGTGGGTTCAAGGGGTAGATAAATTGGGTGGTATGCTTTTTGACCTACAGTTAAGCTAGAAAAATACCACTTCTTCCTCAACATTGAGTGGATAATAGGGTTAGTATAAGTATTGATGCCAAAAGGTGCTTCATCCTTTTCCACAATAGTTATGGTTTCAAAGCCATACAGACTCTTCATCGTCAACATCATGGTCGATTTCAATGACAGACTCTTTAGAAGTAATGGTAGCACAAAGATTATCCCTCTTAACATTTTACCACCTAACATTTGACAATGATTTTAACTTTCTAATTCAATGTGGAACGCACTCGCCTGGTGGTCATGTAACCAAGGGCGTCCCAAAAAGAGGTTAAAGGTAGTGCGAATGTCTAGGACTTGAGTCCGTTTTGAACCCATTGGTATGTTGTGTCATCCATATCTAGTTAGGAATTAGATTTCGGGAGTTTTATTTTTCACCCCAAAAGTCCTCATCTCTTAAAGGTTGTGTGCCCATAAGTTGTCATCACTATCCTCTTTAGTCTCGTAGACATCCTCTTCGTCGCTTACCCACAATCCGTTTGCTTCGAGTGTAGAGGAGGTAAGCTGATTTGTGCCTTAGGCTCATCGATGTCTTGATGAAGATCGAAAGATCCCACCGACCTGGAATGGGTTCGAAAAAGATGGCTAAGGTTCCGCTAAATGGATTCTTAGTGTTATTGGGTTTTTGAGTGACCTTGGGAAAATGAAGTTGGCCATTTTGGAGCATGCTTTCTAATTTGTTCTTGAAGATCCAACACTGTTCCGTATTGTGTCCTTGTGTATGATGGTACTTTCGGAATTTTCCCGAGTCCCAATTTTTGATCTGTTTCGATGTTTTTGATTATGCTCTTATGGACGATAACTCAATTTTTCGTTTTGATAGCAAGAAATTAAGGGCTTGAGCGTAGGTAGTATCTATAGGAGTGTAGTCGGTATACCTATTAAGGGCACCGACATCCGCAACCCAACTAGTATTGCCTATATTAAAGGTTTTCTTATCTTAACTTTGGTAGTTACCTTTATAACCAGCCATGACTTCTACGGTTCGCGACAGACAATTCTTCTTCGATCAACATACCTGCATCTCTAAGGGTAGTGAAGCTCATGAATGGTAGGAACATTAAGTGTTTATTATAGGCTGGCCGAAGATTCTTCACAATGATTCCGACTTGATCCTTCTCGGAAGGTCGGTCTACCATATGTGCAACCTTTGTTGTTTATTTAGTAAGAAAGTCGGTGAACCTCTCCTTTTCCCCTTGTTTGATCGGTTCTAAATCTCATAGGGTGACTGTAGACACCTAAAAAGTGTCATCCCTTTTCTATTTATTTTATTTGTTAGCTCGGTAATGAAATCCTAGTCCTATTTGCGAACTGTGATCATGATCGGAGTCCGATTGGTGCGACAAAAGTTAGTAAACCGCAAAGAATTCATTAACACTACAAAACTAGTATTTTTGCTTAGGCCGACCCACAAATCCATTTTCTTTCGGTCGAACCAAGCCTAATTCGGGCTCGTAACCAAGAGACGAGGCCGATGTCGCGTTCTAGGTTAAACTGCGTATTAAACACGAGTTTTGCTCTAGCGTTCCAGCTTGTCATGGGATCCAAACTTCCGTACAACACCATTTTGACCAGCGCCCGTTTTGAGCATTACCTCGCCAAAATGCTCCGTTTGGTCCTAGCGTCCAATTGAGGCACGAAAGCCAAAATTTCTGTACGACACCGTATGAGGCCAGCGCCAGCCTTCTTGACTCCCTAAGGGATTCCCGATTTAGAAGATTTTATCCAGTTATCCCCTTTATCTATGCCGGCAAATCCGAGCCCGGTTCAGCTGCTTAGACAGCTGTTCACATTCTTTTAGGTCATTTTTTGTGACCTTGCTTTTCTGCTTTAAATAGAGGGCCTAACCCCTCATTTTGATAATGACCAATGCCTAAGTAATACGTTGTTGAATTTAATTTAAGAGTTACTAAATGCTACACCTTTATTATGATCTCTTCGCTCATTTTCAACTAATCATCACTACATTACCAAACATCCTTATCAATTTTCGACACTACCTTACCTCACAAATTCCACAAAATAACCTTTCTCGATCTCGCTTACCCGCCGTCACACTTTCAGATTTGGTTTGTGAACCAAATCGAAGGTGGGACAACTTGAGGAGCCTGATCTACTTTCAATCCCACTTATGGTTTATTTAATTTATTCCTTTAATGCTTTTCGTATGATGCATGAAGATGTAATCGTTTTTAATTCCTCCTCGCTTGCTATAATTTTTAATTTCTCGCTTTCTTTTTCCCTCTTTCTTTTCTCGCTTTCTTTTACTCGCTTTCCTATATGCTATAATTGCTTTCCTTGTATGCCTTGGTTGATTTAATTTTTGCACTTTGCATGTTGTATGCTTGATTGAAAACACATTATTTAATCTCACAATTCGGATTAGCAAAGGTCGTCCGTTGACGAGGCGGAATGGAGTGCTTATCCCTACATTTTGTACCTTCACCCCCAAACACAGGATTCTCGGTTTTAGACTAATGGAATCACTTTTTAAACTTCTTTCAAG
Organism: Talinum fruticosum; assembly: GCA_021018815.1. Taxonomy (NCBI): domain Eukaryota; kingdom Viridiplantae; phylum Streptophyta; class Magnoliopsida; order Caryophyllales; family Talinaceae; genus Talinum; species Talinum fruticosum. The sequence continues at coordinate 128,928 of JAITYX010000088.1, read as the reverse complement.
CTTAGTTTTTCCTATACTAAGATTGAAAGAGTTTCCTTTTGTTTTTTTAGTTTTGATCTTCTAAAATTGACTAGCTCCCATTTTCCTATTTTATTTCTCTTAAATGGTATCTACTTTCCGATAGCCAAGGCCATGGACTAAGACTCGACTCCTTAATCTCGTCCTACGGCTGATGACGGTGACCGGACAGACCGGCTTTCGCCGGCGCCAGCTAGTGGTAGGTCTTGGCTCTTGGTCTAAACCGGTGTTGTTACACCTTTTGGCCCAAAATCCTTGGAGAAGAATGTGAATTATATTTTTTCTATTTTCTTAAATTATAAAATAATATCTAGAGACTCTTTAAAATTAATTTCTAAAATAAAATGACTAATAAAAATCGCTAATCACTGCTTTGCTTAAATTATTTTAAATTAAAATTATAAAAAAATAAATAATCTTAATAATAGGCAAACCCCACTTTCAAAATTCACTTTCAAAAATTAACTTTCAAAAATAATCTTCAAAAATCAAAGAAAGTCGACATTCGTGGGGAAACTCAATCTCGCTGGTTCGCTCGCAGGGGATAGGCCGTGGTTCCTATAGTGGCGACTCCGCTGGGCTGTATCACTTATTAAGAGGGTGAGACTTGAAATTTGACTTGTGAGTTTTCGTAATGTGTTTTGCATTAGGCATATTGCATTTAGGCGACCTTGGACATAATTGCTTTTAATTTCGACTATAAGCTTTACCCTTAAGTACATTTTTTGGAAAGGTCGAACTATCGACCAAGTGGGCCCACTTAGACTTGATTATTGGGAAAATGGTTACTCTCCACTCATAGCACGCTTTTCTTGGTTTTTGACCGAGAGGCATCGAGAATTCATGATTTTTGTGTCATGCACCCCACTAAATTCTCGGACTATGAGACACCATGTATTCGACCTAAAATTATCCCTCTTTTGACCATAGATCCTTGGTTGTTTAGGTGGTCCCTTTCTCTTCATTTCCATGCTTGAAATGAGTGTGGTTTTTTTTCTTTTTTTACCATTGAAATGAGTGTGGTTGTTTTTAGTATTTAATCTTTTTCTTGTGAACCTTTGAGTTTAGGTTAGGTTTGCCAAATAATCCTTGCATGGGTGCAAACATAAAATAAAATAATGAGCCTTCTTGAGTCAGTCCACTTTGCATTAGCCAAATTTTAAATTCATCTCAAATAGTTGAGTCCATTTTTGTATTTAACCACGTCTAAATTCATCCATAATTAGAAGAGTCTTTTATTTGCATTTAACCAAATTAAAATTCATCTCAAATAGGTGAGTCCGTTTTTGTATTAGCCAAGTTTTAAATTCATCTCAAATAGGTGAGTCCATTTTACATTAGCTAAATTTTAAATTTATCTCAAATAGGTGAGTCCATTTTTGCATTAACCAAATTTTAAATTCATCTCAAATAAGTGAGTCCAATTTTGCATTAGCCAAATTTCAAATTCATCATAACATAGGTTGGCCTTTTATTTGTATTAGCCCAATTTAAAATTCATCTCAATTAGGTGAGTTTGTTTTTACATTAGCCAAATTTTACATTCATCTTAAATAGGTGAGTACATTTTTGTATTAGCTAAATTTTAAATTAATCTCAAATAGGTGAATCCATTTTTGCATTAGCCAAATTTCAAATTCATCTCAAAATAGGTGGGTCTTTTATTTGCATTAGCTCAAAAGTTAAAATTCATCTCAATTAGATGAGTTCCATTTTTCGCATTTAACTAAACTAAAATTCATCCCAACCTAGGGGATTCCATTGGCATCATCACATTTCACTTTTGGTCCAATCCGCATTTTTTATGTGCATCTAAATAAAAAGCATATCATTTTCTTTTCTCTTAGGATCGGTCGTTCCTTAGGTCAAGCAATTAAGCCTCATCTCCCTAAAATTTTTCACGAGCCTATCCCGATCATGGACTCTTTTGGGGTATAGGATATACTCAAATCGGGAATCCTATCATGAAACGGCTAGGAAATAAGAAGTCTACTTCAACACCATTACGGTAAACACCGATACGTAACCCAATAGCACATACCACACTAGTACGTCCGACACCTTTACTAGTAACACCAGTGCTCCACCCATGTTCAAAGTACAACCTTCTAAAAAATAGCCAACAACCTAGAGCAAACCCCCATCATGACCTTGTTCAAGGAGTTTATTGCAAAAATAGAAGCTAAGATTGAGGCCCAAGATAAAAGATTGAGTCAATGGTAGAAACCCTTGACCTCATACTCAAAGAACTGGAGAAAGGGAAAGAAAAAACAAGAACCTCAGCCTCAGCCCAAGTCTCAATCCGATCCACGAATAGATCGAATAAAGAAGCCGTTGCGTGAGTCTTCCATGTTCAACGACTACTATCCGGCTCGAGGATTTACTTCAATCCCTAAAGACAAATTTCCCCCAAAATTCACCATGCCTACAGTAAAACCCTCACTACCACGTGAGGAAATTTATTGGGGCAATGACCTTAAAGAATGTATGAGAGGACACATACCATGTCATATTCTCATGGACGTTTGATAAAGACGTCATGAAATTGTATAATGTTGTTAACCTATTGTAACGCCCCCAATCACCATTACTTAATAACCCCTCATTAGGGACAATTACGTATGGTCGCAGCAGAAGGTAACGATTGAAGGCGTTACCGCCGTCCTAAAAATAGGACAAGGCTAAATAATTGAAATAAAACGAACTACAATTTGTGCATCCACTGTTACATTCCCAATGATCCTGTTAAGAGTAACTACTTACTACCCACGTAGCTAAATCATCCCAAAATACAGCTTATCGATTTAGCAACATAATATTTATACAACCTAGACTTTTGTCTAATCCACGGAATAATATACAACGTATAATAATTCCCAAGGTCATACCTAAACCCCGGTTGAGGGTAAAATCACCGTGAGCGTCTATGTCCCTTCGATTTGCGAATGCCACGTGGCTGGCTAGGGTTTGCCTTCGTCGGACTTAGTAAATGGTTGATTGTTCACCAATGCTTCTTCCTAAAACAAAAATAGTAAAATATTTGAAAGAGTGAGTCGAAACTCAGCACGAACATTCTCCGCATCGTAAAATAACTTGAAGAAAATTTTGATTGAGCGCGCGCATTTCAATTCATTTTAGTTTGAAATCGGGGGAGAGAATATAAGTAAAATTGCTTGCCAGTTATTATCTGGAAGTGGAACCCCTTGGTAATTGATACGATCGTTGAACAGGTGTCACCCCCGGCCGATCGATAACCCGAGTTGACGCCGCGCGCGTATAATTGGCGAGCCTAAGCCTTTGGTAATTGATAATTGGGCGGGGACCACTTAATTAGGTGGCAAAACTTGCCTTGTAAATGATTCATTATTAATTGCATATATGAGAAACGTTAAGATTTGATGAAACATGTGAGTTTTCGAAAGGTACAGGCAATGAACGTACTCGAATTGAGAATATTTGTTTCTCCCCTTTTGCGGAAATTTAAGTCGCGAATGCTCGGCAACGAAGTGGCCTCGGTTCGTTTAAAATAGATTTCTAGGGTTAATGATGTTTTCTTGAGTTTTAATGCTTGATTTGTATAAGCTTTAACAACTTATTTCATTTTCTATATTCGTATGAAGATCGATTAAACTTATGTTTGTATTACTTAGTTTTATCGCGTTTATTGAATATAATTTATATTAATTAAAGAAGTTGATTAGGCTAATTAGATTCTCGATGATTTTGGTGTAATTCAGTTTGTTAGCGGCTTTGGATTGAAAATGGTATATATATATATATATATATATATATATATATATATATATATATATAAATATACCTAATGTACACTTATTCCTAATTTTATTCCTCACTTCTCCCTTTCCCGCATTCAAGACTCATAGTTAGGCAGTTGATTAGTCCCTCGAATGTCTTCCTACAGGAAGGTTCCATAATCCATCGAATTGCTCAAAACCCGTACATACACCATGTTAAGATCATAAGCATTGTTCTCCCGACAAATTTCACATTCACAACCACGATTAGGCAAACCTAATGCTCAATTATTTTCCATGCCTCGTACACTTGTACATTATCGAATTTCAACTTCTACGCACACATTCTCCTTCGTTTGCTCAATATAATCATTTCCAAAATGTAATAGTTCCACCCAATTGTTCATTCGCTAATAAAACCTCCTCAATCTCATTCGTTAATTCATAACTTCCCAAAAGGAATCACATTTATTCACATTCGTACAATCAATTCACCACAACACCAAACCTAAATCCTCCATGCCAATTCGAATTTTCCTCAAATTAATCTTTGAGTTTACTCCACAAATATATTTCTAATTATGCTTCAATTTACAGCTATAATTGCTCAAATAGATAACGAAATTGATAATTTAGGGTTTAGAGTTTTACCTTCAAAACCAAGAGAGGGCAGCCAAGAGGAGGGTGGAGTGATGGCGGTGCAGCTGGAATCGGCGGCCACCGGCCAGCACCGGCGGCGAATTCCGGCGGTTGCAGCAGCTCGGTGGTTGGCCGTGAAATGGCCCGCGGCGGGGAACCGGGCCGCGCCTCGCGGAACGCGCAGAGAGCGAGGGCGTGGGAGAGTGAGAGCGATAGAGGGGAGAATGGTGGCCGGCGCCGGTCTTCCAGCCGGCGTCGGCCGTGGCTGGGCCGAAGGAGGCGATGCCGGCGAGAGGGGAGATGCGGGGACGCGAAGCGAGCATGCGAGGAAGAATAGAGCAAGTAGCGCGAGGGAGAGTGAGAGGGCGCTCGCCGGGCGGCGCCTAGCGCCGGCTTCGGCCGGCGTTGGTGGCGTCCGGTGGCCGGAGGGGAAGGCAGCAGAGAGATGGTGAGGCAGGGGAGGATGAGGGAAGGAAGCAGGGGAAAAAGGCAGGTGAAGAATTGAAGCCGAGCTTGCTCGTTTATTTCGATCTTTAACCGCCTTTCTTTTCTCTTCTTTTTTTTTTTTTGTGTAAAATTCCGAAAAATCCGTTTCTGGATTTTTCTTTCAAAAATCTGAAAATTATAATTTTATTTTTATTTATTTATTTTATTTACTTTGTTTTCTTTTATTGTTACTTTTAATTTTGTTTTTAATAACGATGTTCACAAATTAAAATCTCATTATGAGATTTTTATTAGGGCCACTTCGTCGCCTTAGCCGCATAACACATGTATAAAGATAACGTCGATACGGAATATCGAATTGAAGTGCACGCGCTCAATTATATAAATAGTGTAATTAATAAAAGAAATAATGTGATTTAAAATAAATAATGTGATTTAGGGTCGGGTTGTTACACCTATACAAGGTCACAAACTAGTAGGATCTTTGCAGGGAGTTCTTACATCAATACTCCTATAATACTAATCTACTAGTCACTCCTCGGGACCTAGAGTTGATCAATTAAGGAGATGAGGAGAGCTTCACTAACTTCCTTACTCACCTGGAGGGCAAAGGATGCCCACATGGCTGATAGACCCTCCGAAAAGGATCGAGTTAGACTCATTATGAAAAACCTAAAGCCCGCATACTCGTCAACACTTGAAGTTCTTGCCTTTCATGGACTTCAAAACACTCGAAATGCTCGGCATGCTTATAGAATAGGAACATGCATCCACAAAAGCTTCAACCAACTATAAGATCATCCAATGAGCCTATCACTCATCAAGGATGCCAATAAAGTATGTATTTTCCTTTTTCAAATTCGTCCTAGATATATTTCCTTTTCGTGTTTTCAAAAACAAAAAAACCAAATCAGTATTCCTTTTGGAAGACTCGGGTATGATTGACTAACCCCTGAATATGTTTTGATTTCATGCATAAATCTAAATTTAGGATCAAACAACAATCATCCTAAAGAAATTCATTTAACTAAGTCATATACTTTAAAATTCATCTTTTCAATATGACTTGTTCTTGATCGAACTCGGACTTAAGTATATTAAGTTTATCTCGACTAAATTTGAGACTCAAAAAGTAGAATCCGAGTTAATTATGACAAACCGAGTTAGACTGACTGTTAGCTTGTCGTGTAACTACAAATTAAACCACTACTTAGGCTTATAATTAACAATATAGCATAAAAATTCAGGATCGAATCCACGAGGAATGATATAATAAATATGTAATCTTAAATCTAATTAAATTTACTACTCTTTAAAACAAAACAGAAATTATAAACTAGTAAATTAATAGATATAAATCACAGAAAATCATACACTAATAAATAAATAATTTATACAGAATATAAAAATTATAATAGCCCAAAAATATTTTTGTATAATTTTTTTAATAATTAAAATAGAAAACTAAGGCGAGAAAATAAAAAAATTCTAAAACAGAAAATTAAATAAGTAAACTTCGCAATAAATTAATTATAAAAATAAATACTAAAATTACTAGAATAAACACTAATTTTCTAAACCTAACCAGACCCTAAAAATATAAAAATAAAATTTAAAACCGAATTTATGAAATTATTTAACTAAAAACCTGCAGTGATTAAATTCAAGAATTAAATCTAAAAATTATCAAATTAATTCCAAAAATTCTAAAATTTAATCATATCAAACTAGGACTCTATCTAAACCCTAAAAAAGATAAAATATGAAAAATAATAAAAGAAACTGAAGGTTTGCTCTTGGAGAGTATAAATCACCCTAGAGGGGGTGAATAAGGTGATGAGGAAACTTGCTTAAAAATTAGAAGAGATATGAATCTGAGGTGAGCGTGAAGCACGGTTAAATTCAGAAAAGCATAAACTCGAGTTCGGTAAGTGCTGAAGAAATAGATTAAGCGGAATACTCAAACTGTCCGAGTCTAGAATGTACTCGGAAAAGTGGTAACTCGGAAAATATGTGCAAACCCTCCTGGGGCGGAAAACCACGGACCGTGCTAATCCAAGCTCAAAGTCGAATCCACTATTTTGAGTCCACGAGATACAGTAGATCGACTTGACCGGAGTTGCTCCCTTAGACAACTCCTTACGGGTTTTTCCTAGATTCGAAATTACCTTATCTCGATCTACTACTTCCTAACCGAGATCACCCTTACAGTTAGGGACAACCGAGTTGGGTTAACCCTTACAGCTCAGTCAAGGGACCTTACTTAGATAGTAAGAAAGAAAGTGTTTGTAATTGAGTACAAGACCTTACAACTCGGAAAGTTATTAAATACGGAATTGGAGTTGTAAGTAGAAGATTGAGAATGACTTTTTGCTCAAGTATGTATATTAACAATAGATTCGACAAACTTCAAGTCTTGAAAGTTAGCTTCTATATATAGATGACCAAGCAGCTTAGCCGTTGTGTCCATCTTCCGACTAGAAGTCCCTTGTGACCGTTGTAATGGATTTTCCGAGTCACTCGGAAAATATCCGTTGAGATATGAACGTTGGGCAACGGTTCTTGACTCCTTTGGAAGTCTCAAAACCACTGGTGGTGTCTTCAAAAATAAGGTGGAAACCACCGTTGAGCTTAGTGTTGCAGATTTCCAGCTTTGGAAATAGACAACCTTGACACGATGTCTAGGGCTAGGTCGGAGGTGGAAAAAGCCTTGTTTGCTAGTGATTTGTTGTTTTGAAGCCGGTTACTTTTGCAGTTTAAAAATAGGATAGCCTCGTTTGAATAACCTACAAAAGCAAATCAATTTGATTATCAAAGTATAAAATACTTTGGTCCAAGATTAGACACGAGATAATAACATAATTAACATAATTAAATGACTAATTATCCGAGTCAAAAAGGAATGGAATTTTACGAGTCTAATATCCATGATACTCAAAATTCCATCCGAGTCGATCTAAAAGAGAATCAAGTCAAGTAGAAAATCATAGTAAACAAAGTTGATCTAGATTGAACAAGGTTCAAGCAAAATAAGCGGACTTGGAATAGAGAATTAACATTGTAATTCCTAGAACATGAAGTCGACACTGAGTTTATATGTGTGAATACGAGTGGTTGAACATGCAATAGTTCTGAGTGTTGAGTAACTCGGAACCGAGTTAGTACAAGTATGCTTTCCGAGTCGATCGAGTCACACATACACATATTAAATATTTTCTATAACACTCGGAGTAAATGATATATCACTCGAAAACTTTCTAAGGTACATAGAATGACTTGAAATCAAAACTCTATGAGAGAATAAGTCTTATACCCGATTCCTTGATGAAACTCGGAAAAGTGTAAATATAAAGTCCGAGTCTTCAATCTCCCCTTTTTGATGAAAGGCATTCCATACTTAGACAGAAGTTTTGTTAGTGATATTGCAAATTTGCTCGAGAAAATAACTTAAGATTTCATAGCACGAGCTAACATATCGAGTAAGACAAAGCAAAAATAGATAGATGCATTGTCTGTAAATAACATATCGAGCAAGAAACTTGAGATTATTAATGAAATGCAGTACTTCATTAATTTAACGAAAGAAATATTTACACAGGGTGAGAGAGACTCCCCTAAAATAGACAACAAACATTTTCTATCTATTCTCCCCCTTGCCTTTCAGCAAAAAAAAAAAAAAAAAAAGGGAAGAATGTAACAAGAAGTACATATTTGATGTCCTGGACAAAAAAAATTGAAACATTATAAACAAAAGACTAAGAATTTAAGGAAGGGATGGATTAAACGGAGTTGAGGAGGAAGGACGAGAGGTGTGTCGGGCCGATAAGATCTTGACGATGTGCTTGAGCGTGGCGGAGGAAGTACGGGGATCTCGGCATCGGCTCGGCTCTAAGTGGCCGACCCGGAACTAGGTCGTCCAGAGCCTCGTCCTCTTGGAACCGAACGACCGGAGGGATGTGCTCGGGTTGACCTGCTGCTGAATGTCCTTGGTCCGCGGGTTCTTCGACCCACTCGGACCGTTGTCCGAGCCGATCACTTCAGTTGCGCTTTAGGAGCACCCGGATCCTCGGTTATTGCTCCTTGTCCTTCTTGGTCTCCTCGGGTCTTCCGGCTCACCATGCTCGAAAAGAGCTGCATCGGCCGCGAGCTCTTACGCTTCTTCTTGATCTTCTTCTTCACCCTCTCCTCTGTTGGAGGAGGACTTGGCGAGGCTCGAGGATTCCTCGAAGTATCCGAATCTCCTTGATCCCGAGTTGCCTTGGATCGTCTCTCTTAAAGAAGTTCGATCGGCTCCCTCTCGCTCCTTCACCAAAGCCTTAATCTCGAGGAGCACATCTTGTTGCTCTCGGAGTTGAGATTGGGCGGTTTTCGGTTGATGGTCATAGACTGGAAGACGAGATTGAATGACCGGAGGAGGTCCTTGAGTTCCAAGGCCACAGAGGAGATTTTGTCCATGAAAGTAATGGACAAAATGGAAGAGAGAGTTTTAGAAGCACCTGAGGTGGAGGCACCACTAGGTGGAGCAGGAAGAGAAAGAGGGGTATCTTTCCGAGTCCGAGGCGGAGAAGGTGGCCTCGGCTCCGAGCCGTGAACCCAGCACACCAGGTTCGGTTTCATGGTATCCGTACCCCGAAGTTTATTTTTGCCAACTACAATGGCGGCCTCGAAGCTGCGGTCGGATCCGAGGGAAGAGGAACTTTGAATTGTTTAAAGATGAGAGTGAGAAGAGCACCGAAAGGAAGAGGGGTGTTCTTCTTATTCGAGTTTGAGCTGGCACAGTCGCCATTTGCTCAATAATAGCAGGAAAGAGGTCTACTTCGTAACCCTTTAGAATATCAAAGAGTGCTTTGAGGTGCTTGGAGTTGGGGTTCTCCTTTGCTAGAGTGCTTGTGAGAAGAAAGTTCTCATCAGCAAGAAACACAGAAGACGAGCTTCGACTTCGGTTGAGTCACGAGAAAATTTTTGCGCGACCCGGGGAACTCTTTTGCATACTTTTCAAAGAAGTCATCAGCGACTTCATTGAAAGTTATTGGATTGCTGTTTAAGAAGAGAGAGGATACTTTGAACAGGACAATGGAGGAGGGAAGTATTGATTCGAACAGTTATGTTCGAACTCCGGAGGTTAGAATACCTTAAGAGCTGGAAAGATGAGTGTAGAACTCGAAACGAGTTTAGGATAGATGAACTCGCTGAAGCAAAGAAAATTGTAGACCCTGGTCGATCGTATGTGAGGCAACCACGAAAATTTTGTGGTTGGGAAGAATTTATCATCCAGAGTGCAAGATGCTTGGATGACAAGGGGTTTAGAATTTGAGGGGCCTTCTTAGCTTTTTGTGCGGGGTTTCTTTGTAGCAGAGCTAAGAAAATCAAGGTGAGAACCTCTTTTTGGCATACTTGATGGAGAAAAGAGAGAGTAGATAGAGTTGAGAGAGAGTAGGAGAAAAGAACTCAAAGAGAGTGAAAGATAAAAGGAAAAAAAAATAGAAGAAGAATGAGTTTGAGAGCAACAGAGCTTACTTGAGATGTTCTTCATGAAGCTTGAGAGTGTTGTGTGTCGCTTTTAGTCACCGAGAATGTGGTCACAAGGATTTGATTTCGAGAGAGAGTAAGCGAAGAGTAAAGTAATGAAATGAAGGAGAATAAGCGCTATTTATAAGAAAAATAAACGTCCTTCGAGTATCCGTTCGACTCATCTCTTTCAGGTAGTCACCTCGGACCAATGTGACTATTCTTTTCCACAACGGTTAGAATTTCGGTGGTTTGACTTCAAACGACTAGTTGCTCGAACACGGCGCGCGAGAGAGATAGAGAGAAAAAGAAAGATTTTGAAAATAAATTTTGAAATTCTCCACTTGTCTAGAGATGATTTCGAAGTTTGATGTCCATTTTTCTTAAAGTCCGAGTCCGACTCAGCTAGGTTTCTGAGTGACTCGAAACTGGAAATAAATAATAACTATCGGCTCAGTATCACCGAATCAACCGAACTAATGGCTATTTAAGTAATAAAATCACATAACACATAATCATGCAATAAAAATCTCACACAGAAAGCAAAAAAATTTATGCATTTAACATGCCAAGCTCATTCATAATAAAGCAAAACCGATCCTCACTAAGGGGTTTAGTAAAGATATCAGCTAATTGAAGATTGGTAGGAATGAATTCAAGTTCAATATCTCCTTTCTCAGAATGGTCTCTTAAGAAATGATATCCGACCTCAATGTGTTTCGTCTTTGAGTGTTGAACTGGATTTTTGGTGATGCTGATTGCACTCGATTATCACACTTTATTGGAACCGATTTGAAAGAAAGTCCAAGATCATTCAAGTGTTGCTTTATCCATAAAATCCGAGCACAACATGCTCTAGCTGCAATATACTCGGCCTCGGCAATTGATAGAGCTACTAAGTTTTGTTTCTTTGAGTGCTAAGATATTAAGGATTGACCCGAAATTGGCAAGCTCCTGAGGTGCTCTTTCTATCAACTTTGTATCCAGCATAATCGGCATCCGAGTATCCAGGTGAGAGTCGGTTCGAGTCTCCGGAGTACTATAGACCTAAATTCCGAGTCCCTGCAAGATATCCGAACATTCTCTTCACGGCGGTGAGATGTGATTCTTTTAGATTAGCTTGGAATCTTGCACATAGACAGAAACTAAACATTATATCTGGTCTACTAGAAGTAAGATATAGCAAAGATATAATCATACCTCGATAGAGTTTTTGATCTATTGCTTTACCTTTTTCGTCTTAGTTCGGCTTTATGCTACTGCTCATGGGTGTTGCTTGCATGCTTTGCATCTTGAAGTTTATACCTTTTCAGCAGCTCCTTGGTGTACTTTGCTTGATGGACATAGATTCCATTTTTGTCTTTCTTGATTTGTAAACCAAGGAAGAAATTAAGTTCTCCCATCATACTCGTTTGAAATTCTTGTCTCATTAACTCGGAAAAATCTCGACACGGAATTTCATTAGTAGCTCCGAAAATTATGTCATCAACATATATTTGAGCGATAAGGAAATCTTTTTCCTTGGTTTTTATAAAGAGAATCTTGTCAATATGATCTCTTCTAAAATCATTTTGAACCAAGAAATTGCTCGAGTCTTTCATACCAAGCTCTAGGTGCTTGTTTAAGACCGTAAAGAGCTTTTTGAAGTTTGAAAACATGATTTGGAAATTCTGAGTTTTCAAATCCAGGGGCTGCTCAACATAGACTTCCTCTTCGATAAAGCCATTGAGAAAAGCACACTTAACATCCATTTGATATAACTTGATATTCATGCTAGATGCAAATGCTAACAGAATTCTAATGGCTTCAATTCAGCAACAGGTGCAAAGGTTTCCCCACAATCAATTCCTTCTTCCTGATTGTAACCTTGAGCCATAAGTCTAGCCTTATTTCTGACTACCAACCCACCTTCATCCAGTTTGTTCTTGAAAACCCATTTGGTTCCTATGACTGGGTGGTCGGAAGGTCGTTTGGTCGAGTCTAGACTTGGTTTCTTTTGAATTGATTGAGTTCCTCTTGCATGGCCTCTACCCATTCAGGTTCATTTAGGGCCTCTAGTGTATTTTTAGGTTTAGTTAATGAAATGAATGCAGTGAATGCACATAAATTCTGAAGAGAGGAACGAGATCTTACCCCACTCGTTGATATCGAGATAATATGTTTTTAGTGGATAACTAGAAACTGGGTCGAGTGATCCTTACCATTGTTGTGAACAAAACATTTACATCCAAAGGGTTTGAAGTATGAAATATTGGGCTTCTTCCCTTTGTAGAGCTCGTACGGTGTTTTCTTCAGAATGGGTCCGATGAGGCATCTCGTTCAAAGTGTAGTTAGGCTGTGTTGATCGCCTCGACCCGTAAATAGTAGGGTAGATTGTGTTCAATCATCATTGTCCTAGCTATTTCTTCAAGAGTTCTATTCTTTCTCTCCACTACTCCATTCTGTTGAGGAGTTCTTGGTGCTCGAGAAGTTATGGGAAATGTCATTCTTATCACAAAACTCTGCAAATTCCGAGTAGTCGAACTCCCTTCCATGGTCGGTTTGAATTCTTTGAATATGAGTCCGAGACTCAACTTGGATTTTCCTGCAGAGCTGCTCATTTTTGTGCTCAAGAAAACACACCCAGGTAAATCGTGAGTAATCATCAACAATAACAAGTACATATGATTTACCTCTAAGACTCTTAACGAGGATTTCACCACATAAATCCATATGTAGCATTTCAAGCACCTTGGATGTGGAAACTTTCTTCAGAGATTTGAAAGATGATCCGACTTGTTTCCCTTTTGTGCAAGCTTCACAGATCTTATCTTTCTCAAAAGCACAATTAGGCAATCCTTTAACTAAGCCATGAGATGCCAGTTTCTTAATAGTATGCATGCTAACATGGCCTAATCTATGATGTCATGTCCATGAGTCATCATGAAGTGATGCTTTTAAATAAGATAAATTCGACTCGGGTCGAAAGAGGAATAATGTAAGTGTTACCTGATCTCTTACCTAAGAGCTTGATTTCCTTGGTGGTATCATCGAAATGTAACAGTTGGTCCGAGTGAATCTTACCTCTTGACCTTTATCACACAATTGAGAGATGCTAAGCAGGTTGTACTTTAACCCTTTGACAAGGAATACTTGGGCTGACCATATTGCTTCCCTTTCCAATCTTGCCTATCCCAATTATCTTGCCTTTGCTGTCATCTCCAAATGTAACTTTTCCTCCTTTGTACTCTTCTAACTCGAAAAGAGTCCCGAGTCTCCCGACATGTGGCGTGAGCATCCACTGTCTAGGTACCAATGCCCTTTTGATCTTTTCTGAGTGGCTTGCAAAACAGAAAATAAACTAACCCTTCTCACTTCCTCTAACGAACCCAAGTAACACCCTTTATTGTGGTCCTTTTATGAGGAAGAAGGTTTTTCGGAACCTAGATTTGAATGACTTTGGGTTTAGTCTCGATTCTGAGTTTTCGGTTTAGAGAACTGAGTCCGTGTCTCTTTCTTTTGGAAAACTTTTCTTTTATAAATTGGAAGAGACGGTTTTCTCTTGTAAGCCGGTCCGGGCTCGGTCCTCCTTTCATTTTTATGAATGGGACCGTGCTCAGCCTTTCCGAACTTTATAGTTCTGGAATTCTTTTTGAAAAGCTCGAGTAGGAATTTGATTCCTCCTCTTTGTTAAAACCAAGACCTTCTTTTCTGAAGGAGACACATTGAGATCCCAAGAGCATATCAAGGTTCTTCTAACGTTGAGCAAACTTTAAAACAAGATCTTGAGACTCGTTGAGCTTTTGCTTTAGTTGTCCATTTTTTTTCTGAGTAATTCGGACTCGGTCTCATTGGATTGAGCACTAGCCTTGAGTTCTCTCGAGTGAAAGTCTCAGCTTTTCCAACTCATTTTTTAAAGAAATGCTCTCGAAGAGATTGATCGAAGTTGTTCTCTAAAATGAGAAGAATCGAATTGGACTTCTCTTCCAAAGTGAAAATATACTTAGCTAATTCAACTTGGGAGAATTTGAGAAAGTATTCAATTACCTCTTGAGGATTTGGTTTCTCATTGTCCGATTGATCCGAGTCCGACTCGTTTCCGCTTCCGAGTCGAAAGTGCCATCGGACACTTTGAGTCATCCGAGTCCTCGTCATTTTCTGATGAGTCCTCGTCACTCCATGTGGCCATCATAGCCTTTTTCTTCTTTCTGTCCCTTTTTCTCTTTGGACAATCGTTGACTGTATGTTCCTTGCTGCCACATTCAAAACAGACCGAGTTTTTAGGTAAAGATAACTTTGAAGGGGAAGAGTATTTACCTTTTCTATCCTTTTTGTCTTTCTTGTAGAACTCTTCTTTTGGCTTCTTATCCCATCTCTTGTGCTTCATCATTCTTTTGAAACCTCTAGCAATAAGTGCCATAGGATCCTCTTCGAGTCAAAAAACTTAGATCTCGCTTCTCTTATTTCCGATGCTTTCAGCGCAATGTTCTTTTTGGTGCCGACCTCTGCGTCCTCCTCTTCTAGGTGGATCTCATGGATGAGAAGCTTCCCAATGAGTTTGTCCGGCTTCAGTAGAGATAAGTTCCGAGCCTCTTTGATAGCTGTCACTTTGGGACCCCATCTTTTCTTGGGTAGGCTTCGAGTATCTTCCTGCACATTTCCTCGTAGGAGATCTTTTTACCCGGAGATTTGAGATTGTTGGTAATCTCAAGTAAATCGAATGAACATCCGAGTGATGTTTTTTCTGGCTTCATCTTGAACAGCTCATATTTATGAAGATATTGGCTTATCTTTACTTGTCCGACTTGGCTTGTGCCTTCATAAGTGTTGACAAGAGTGTCCCACGCTTCTTTAGCCGTATCACGGCTGACACTCGATTGTATTCTTCCGAGCTAATGGTGCACATTAGAATGTTCATCGCCTTGGAGTTCTTTCGAACTTTTCTGCTTCATCAGCTGTGAACTCGGCCTTTGTCTTGGGTACGAGTCTTGTTTCTTCGTCTTCATGGGAATGTAGTTGCCAACTTGTATGATGTTCATGCCCTACTCAACAAAGAGAGCATGTGAATGCTATTTTTTTCCAACCAAGGTCAAATGAATTATAACCCATTCTCCAACAGCTTATGAAGAATGGAGGGACTATCATAACATTAGGTATGGATTTGAAGAAAACCCCCGGAATTTGATCAATCCATTGCTCAGGACAAAACTAATTATCTTTTAGAGCAAATCATTAAGAAGATGGATGACCGGAAAAGGAGACCGACCTTAGGTTCCAAAGCTTAGAGATGACCATTAAGCGGGTTCAAGAGAGACAGATCGCCAAGGATACCATAATTAGTAACCTGCAAGCCCAAATGGAATCTCAACCTTTCCAAGATCCAAAAGAAAATGTGAGTGTTACAACACTTAATAGTGGGAAAGAGTTAGAGGAACCTAGGAAAAACATAGAGGTAGAGCTAGAATTAGAGGTCAAGGAATCTGAACTTGAACAAAACAAAGATGACGCCTCTAATGCTAAGGAAATAGGTGAAAATAAAAAAGATCTTTACAAGCCTATTCCACCTTTTCCTAGTAGATTGATAAGCACAACTCCTAAGATAGACGAGGCAGTTGAAGATATCTTAGAAACATTTAGGAAGATAGAAACTAACATTCCTCTTCTGGATACCATGAAACAGGAACCTTGTTATGCTAAGTTCCTTAAAGATCTATTCACGAACAAATTAAAATTGAAAAGGAACAAAAAGATAAGTGTGGGGAGATTACATCTCGCTCTTTTACAAAAGAAATTTTCGACTAATTGCAAGTATGCAGGAGACCAGATCTGTTTAATGTGGGAAATGCAATTAAATGATCCTTGAGTTGCAGAGGTGTCAAGCCAAAGACGGTAAACAAAGGTGTTGGTTGGGAGGCAACCCAATATTTTTCTGGGAAGTTTATGTTATCTCTATTATTTTTGCTTTATTTTTATTTTGAATGCATTACGGATAATGCATGAATTAAGTGTTGGGGAGTGAATCCTACATTTTAATTTTATGCATTTATTTTTATCTTATTTTTTAAAAAATAATATAAAAAAAGTGTCTTTCTTGTGAAGAAATGCATGAACATGAATATATGCTAGGTTCGCTTGCTTATATTTTTCTGTTTAAAGCTTTTCTTTCCATTTGTAAGTGAGAAATTTGAACAAGTTAATTGTATTCAGAGTTGTTTGAGTTGATCCTCATATATTTCTTCAATTAGTGACAATCATAATTTTTCTGTCGGTTTGATCATGTTATATGATCGTGATAGAGGTAATAAACCGACTTAAACCGTTCACCTAGACTACCGAACTTAGTAGAATGACTCATTGAAAATTTGATTTTTCTTGTCTTGCCTTTTAAAAAAAATGTTAGTCTACCAACATTGGCCGGAGTTAGCTGCTCGGCACCATTTCCCCTTAAGTTTAGATCTCAAGTTGAGCCTTATGAATGGAGTAACCCATGCTAGGAGAGTCATGCCCCTTTTGAGCCGATTAATGGCTCGAACCATACTAACGAAAAAAAAGTGTTAACTCCAACACCTCTATTTGGGTGAGTGGGAGACAGGGAGTGTTATATTTCTAAGACCCTATATGGGCCTCAAATATGTGCTTGAATGGAGTTAAAAAAAAAGAGAAAAACGTTGGAAAAAAAACTTTGCAAAACAAGTTTATTATCGATTTTTAGTAAGTTACCTGCTGATTCGAGCGTCTCTATAACCATACTCGCACATTAATTTTTCCCATCCTAAAACTTTTTAGACCTCTTGACCGGTATGTACATGTTTGATTAAGATGGAAAATTTTTTACTATTGCTTAAATGAAAGAAATATTGTTAGGATGATGAATAAACTCTCTGATGACAATGAAATGTTTAGTTTTTCACTTGCTTAGGAAAGACAAATTTTCATCCAACTGTTTTGCAAGCAAGGCAACCCTAGTATATATTTTATGTTTTATGTATACCTTTATAAGAAAGCGTAATATTAGATCGAGACTTAGATTTATTTGCACGAGGACGTCCAACGTCTAAGTGTGGGGAGTTTGTTAAGTTGTATTTTACACGTATTTTTAGTGGTTATTTAGTTTATATTATATAGTTTATTTTATCTAATTTATCCTATTTTGTCTATTTATAGGTAATTATCAAATAAAGTGGGGAAGAAAAGAAAAGATGTTAAAAGTGGATTTTTATTGTCTCCTCCCATCGCCTCCTGCTTGCCTAATCATCAACACCACCCCCTCTCTCGCCGCCTCCCGCTTGCCTAATCATCTTCATCATCATCCTCATGCCAGCCTCCTCCCATCGCACTTCTTCATCTCTTGCTTTCTCCTTTCTCATCGATGCCATCATAAACATCATCGTTCCGCCGTCGAAAAAATTTATATCGGTAGTATTATTTAGTATTGTAATTTTTACTAGTAAAGATTGAATTTTTATTGTTAGATTAATATTAAAGATGTTATTTTTATTTAGTTTACGTGTTTTAAATTACATTATATTTGAGTAGTTTTTTTTATACTTAGTATAATCTACTTGAAACCATGTTAAAATTATTTATTTTGAAACAAAGTTTCGATCTTTATTGTCTTATTGATTAGATCCATAATTTCATGATAATTTAATTTTAATGTTTATGATTTTATGTCTAATTAATTAGAGTGCACACTAATTAGTTTTATATAAATTCATATGATACTTTAAAGGGCTTAAGTACGTAATCGCTTGGTCATTGAGACATAAGTATCACCCTAGTTAATCATGGATGGCTCATACCCATCTCTTTTAATTAGGAAATTATCATAGATCCTTTTTAAATCAATTTGCTAGTAGATTGGTTATTAGGTGCTAGATGATGTTTTTCTAATACTTAATGCTCTAATTTGATTAAATTCTAGTTTTAGTGCTAGGGTTATCAATATTAGTAGGGTTTATATTAGGGTTAGGACTAATTATACTAATAACTAAGGAAAAACGGGGAAGATCAGCTAGTGACTGTCTTCTACGGTTTAATATAATTAGGCCTCAATTGAACTCATTAACATTCCTAAATTGGGTGTCTCCAATTCCAAATTGTTGAATATTTTGGGTCATAATATTAAACAATTCTCTAGCCTGAGCTAGAGTCTTATTAAACAAGGCCCTTCCACTAGCAACATCTACCATATTTTTATCTATTGGTAATAAACCGTCATAAAAATATTGAATCAATAAATGCTCGGAAATTTGATGTTGGTGACAACTAGCACATAATTTATTAAAACGCTCCCAATATTTAGAAAAATCTCCCCAGTCATATGTTTAATGCACAAATTTCCTTTCTAATAGACCATATCCTAGATGCAGGAAAAAAATTCTCTAAAAATGCTTTATGAACTTGGGTCTATGTAGTGAATGTTGCAGGGGGTAGGTAATAAAACCAACCTTTAGCCTTATCCCGAAGTGAAAAGGGAAAGACTCTCAACTTAATTTGGTCTTGAGTGATTCCCTCAAGTTGCATAGTGGAACATGTAATAATAAACTCATTGATATGACGATGTGGGTCCTCACCGAGCAGTTCATTAAATTTAGGTAACATATTTAAAAATTCGGAGTTCGGTTTTAGTGGTCGATCCAATGTAGGATATAAGATAGGTAGAAATTGTGTATCCAAGTTAGGTGTAGCAAGTTCACGTAAAGTAGTCATCTCAATAATTTCAGAACTTACAAAAACAGAATTAGAAACACTTGGCTTCAATTTCGTCAAATGTATGCTCCTTATCAAAATTAAAAAAAACTATGAAAGTCACAAGAAGTAATAAAAGTTGTAAATCTAAATTAAATAAAAACTAACAACTATTATTTTCTTTCCCCAAGCAACTGCGCGAAAATTTGTTAGCTTGTCGTGCATCTACAAATTAAACCACTACTTAGGCTTATAATTAACAATATAGCATAGAATAGTAGGGATCGAATCCACGAGGAAAGCTATAATAAATACATAATCTTAAATCTAATTAAATTTACTACTCTTTAAAACAAAACGAGAAAATATAAACTAGTAAATTAATAGCTATAAATCACAGAAAATTATGCACTAATAAATAAATAATTTATACAGAATATAAAAACTATAATAACCCAAAATATTTGTGTATATTTTTTGAATAATTAAAAAAGAAAAATAAAGCAGAAAATAAACAAATTCTAAAACAGAAAATTAAATAAGTAAACTTCTCCACTAAATTAATTACGAAAATAAATACTAAAATTACCTAGAATATAAACACTAATTTTCTAGACCTAACCTGACCCTAAAAATATAAAAATAAAATTTAAAACCGAATTTACGAAATTATTTAACTAAAAACCTGCAGTGATTAAATTCAAGAATTAAATCTGAAAAATTATCAAATTAATTCCAAAAATTCTAAAATTTAATCACATCAAACTAGGACTCTATCTAAACCCTAAGGGTCTATTTGATTCTTGGAAAATTAGGTAGAAAGAAAATTTTTTAGGATAGTAAGAATTTTTCTTGTGTTTGGTTCAAGGAAAATGGAACGGAAAAAAATCATGTGGAAAATTTGGTGGAAAATGGACAATTTTAGACAAGTTTATTTTCCTTCCAACACTACTAGAAAACAGCAGATTAGCGACGGAAATAGCGATGGAATGTTAGTTATTAGTGATGGAATTTCGCAATTAGCGACTGAACAGTTTCGTCGTTGAAAGCGGGTCGCTAAATATCGGCGACGGAAGTTTTCAAGTCCGTCGACAATTAGCGACGGATTAGCGACGGATTCTCATTCCGTAGCCGATAGAAATCAGCGACGGAAAACCTTTCCGTCGTTGTTTTAGCGACGGAAATTTGGGGCTTCCGTCGCCGATTTCCGTCGCTAAATCGCGACGGAAATCACCCCACTTCCGTCGCTGATACCGTCGCTAATTAGCGACGGAATTTCCCAAATTCCGTCGCTAAGTTCCGTCGCTAATTGGAACCGACCGTCGCTAATCCGTCGCAGCTTACGTGAAAAATTTTAAATATTATTAGCTAATTATTCGTTATCCTAGTACGGAACATTGTGAATGGATATACAAATCCACCATTGACATAAGTGACACTTACATTTGGCATTTACATATGCCGGCCACAAATAATTCATCAAAGTTGGATATACAAATCCAACTTACATATTCAACATCATCAACAACCATAACATAGTTAAAACAAATTTGTAAATAGTTCGCAAAGTGATGATCACCAATATATACAAAAGTTCACATTTGAATTCACTCATCCTCTTCCTTATCCTCATCCTCTTCCTCTTCCTCTTCTTCTTGTGGTTGTGGTGGTCGACGGTGAGATCCGGATGCTTACCGAGACTGCAGAAATTCATTCATACGTGCTATTGGCTCAGTGAACCGTCGACCTGTGCCTTCGGATGCCGATTTTGTAACTCAAGCATCCAGCAATGCTCAATCCATTAATGTACCTCGGAATTTAAATTATGCACTCGTTGCTCTCCATTCCGAGTCATCCGTAGTAGAAGGTTTTGGTGATTTGAAGAACATTGTTGGTTTCAAGTTTCTAGCCTCGGATCCAAATCCATAAATGCGACCTTTCTTGTTCGCATTTTCTTTGACCCACAACTCTTGTTGTGAAGGGGTGGATACATGATCCTCGGAAGAGTTGGGGTCATCACTGGAAGTTTGAGTGGGTTGAGTGTTTTGCAACTCTTCCACTCTTTTTGAAACTTCTCCTGAATATAATATAAATATTTTAGGCATGTAAATATCACAGGTTGTTAATGAAAACAATAGATAGAAAAATATGCGGAATTCATATATACGGTTACTCACGTAAATGGCCTTGGATTTTTTGTCCACCCATTCGTCCTTTTTTGTTTTGTGCGTGCGTACAAATAGTTGGGTCGGTAGAGGCTGAACTCCTTTAAGCTCCTTCATCTAAAATTGAAGACAAGTTAGTAGAGAATCAATTTACCAATATGAACATGTTAACGAGTTGCATGCGTAATCAATAAGAAAGGGGTACGTACAAATCGCCGCTTATGCTCCGTCATAGGGATTGAGCCACACGTATGGAGTGATGAACCAAGTCCCCCCGATCAGCATGACGGTTTTTCCGAGCTTGCTCGCACTTCTTATACTCAGCGGTTTCCCAATATTCGAGCAACTCGCGCCGGTAGTTGTCACCCAACCATTTCGGCTTCTTCTTAGTTTTCCTCGCCTTGAGCATGAAGTCCTTCAAGCGATCACCGCCTTTCTTTTCAAAATTTCTTTTGATTTAGACTTCATCGGTTGGCGACCAAGTGAAAAATTTCTATATAAATAAAAACGTGGTTTATACGTTATGAAATTAAAATATAATGTTTGAACATGCACAATAAGTGATTATATTATCCGAACTGGAGAAAACTAATGATGTGTCATTACCTTAAACTCGAGAAAACCATTGATCACGTTGTGATCGAGGAGTTTACCCCATGTAGGCCAAGCTCCATCGTATTTGCTTTGGAAGATGTGGGAAATCGTACCCACTACTTTGTCAATGGGGTAGAACCTAATCAATTAAACATATAAAATAGTTAGTTCAACTAATAACTAATATGCTTATTTTATTTTATTATTTATTATCACACTCACCCTTCACCATCCGGCTCAATTCGGATTTTTCTCAGTGCTAGCGCTACTTGATTGAAGACAAGGATCCTCGTTCCCTATATCAGTTGGTCCTTCATTTGTAGGCATTTGTGGTGGCCGTTGTTCGGAACCAACATGGATGCGTGGTACATTATTTGTACCATATTGGTGATATGTATATGTACTCGACGGATTTGAGTACATATGGGGTTGCTGAGAATATGGAGGGTTTAGAAAGAAAGACCCACCCGAGTGGGTTTTGCATGTGTGGGAAATTTGAGAGTTGGAAAAAGGGAGGGTTGGAATAAATGACCTCCCCAATGGAGTTTGGTTGTGAGGGAGTGTGGAGATAGTGCTCCACCGGCAGGAGTTTGAAGGTTCCGAGGGTTTTGAGAGGGGGTAGAAGTGCTGACATCATTACCTTCCCCATCGGTAGAGGTGTTTCTAGCCCTTCCCGAGTAGCCGATCTTTTGGTTCCGCCTCTACCTCTCTTCATTTTTCTGTACATAAACAAGTAATTCACACTATTAGTAAACATCCAACGGTTCATGTGATTTCATATAGAACAACATATAAACAATAGTAAACATATGCACATGTAAGCGTTAGATATAAATCGAAGCATGTGAATAAAGTACGCTTCAATGGTTTCACCTTCATTACATTAATAAGAATTCATTCGATGACAACATAAATGAAAGTTGTACAATAAAAAACAAACCCAACAAAAGCACATTATCAACTACTCATCATCCTCATCATCAGTCTTATCATCATCTTCTTCACTATCCTCTTCGGCGTCATTGAATAGGGTATGTTCTTCTTCATCATCGGTGATATTGTCATCATCCCATTCTCCTTCTTCATCTTCTTCACCTTCCTCTTCTTCACTAACATCCTCAATCTCATCTTCTTGGTTTAAAATAAAATCATCAACTAATTCTTCTGCTGAGCTTGAGTTATCAACCAAAGTTTCGGCAAAGTTTCTATTATTGGATCGACTGTACCCGTACTATCCTCCGGGAATGCACGGGGAATAGTATATTGGTCATCAACTCGGCCCTTGGTTTTGATGCCACAACGACGAACCAATTCAGCTTTTCTCTAGGGACCCCTTGTGGATATGACATATAATACACCTGAGTTGCGGTGCTAGCAAATATGAAAGGATCGTACTTACGATACCGCCTTGTATGATGCACTTCGACATACGAACTAAATTTATGGCACCGAGTTCCCGAGGACGACTAGGGTCAAACCAATCACATTTAAACAGCACACACCTTTTATTGGTTCACCAACATATTCAACTTCAATAACCTCTTGCAAGATGCCGTAGTAATTATTTTGAACATGTCCTCCATCGGCTCCTTTCACACGGACACCACAATTGAAGGTCATTCTCTCTTCATTTCGAGCCTTAGTATGAAATAACATTCCATTCACCGTGTACGCTGTCCACGTTTTCACTCTCCTTAAAGGACCTTGAGCTAGTTGCATCAAGTAAACATGCTTTTCATCATGATATACTTGATAACAATGAATCTGTGTCAATAACATAGTGTTTGTTTACTTTATTACAATGGAACAACCGATACTAATAAAGTTGTGGCACGAGCAATAAGTAACAACATATGATACTCACAGCTCAGTTGAACCACTCTTCGAACTCACTTTCCACCATTGCATCAATTGCAGCATCACTAACATCACCATACATAGCTCGTTTTTGGTGTTCGAATAGGCTGAGTTCAAAGATTTTATTAAGATGACATCATCGTTCTGAATTAAACTATAAAATTATTCAAACGAGTGTTCATTAGACAAGAGAAACTCACTCAAGGTAAGGTTTAACTTCGGCACAGTTCAGTAAAACATACGGATGTGCGGCCGTCTTTTCCTTATCATCAAGGAAACGTGGACTGCACTTCCCAATTGGAGCACCTTCTGGTATGAATACCGAAAGAGTAGGATTGTGGTTTGGAACTTCGCAGTCCTCATTTCGTCGACTTCTAGTGCACATACAAGGCACGTTAGAGCCGAAATAGTAAGAGGCAAAATGTGTTTCTTCAAATCGGGCGTACTTTTCAGCGATACTTCCTTCAAGCTTCGATTTGTTTCCTATGGATCTCTTCAATCGGCCAAAGAACCTCTCAAATGGATACATCCACCGATACTCGTACCGGACCACCCAATTTTGCTTCCTCCGCCAAATGAACCGGCAGGTGTTCCATCACATTGAAGAACCCAGGAGGAAATATTG
Organism: Talinum fruticosum; assembly: GCA_021018815.1. NCBI lineage: Eukaryota > Viridiplantae > Streptophyta > Magnoliopsida > Caryophyllales > Talinaceae > Talinum > Talinum fruticosum. The sequence goes on along the minus strand of JAITYX010000088.1, from coordinate 104,650 downwards.
TTTCCAATTTACAAAGGGTTATTGAAATATTTCGATGCATTTGCTTTAACTCCGCATCCCGTAAAACGGATGAGCAAAGGTTCTTGAAGAACTCACTAATTTCAATGAGAGGCGCTAAAACCTCGTCCGGAGTGCACTAAATGCTATTGGAAGAAGGCTCTCCATGAAAACATGACAATCATGACTTTTCATGCTATGGAACTTAGTGGAGTTTGGGTCGACAAGGTATGAAATGTTAGAGCAAGTAATCATCCGGCATTTTCAACTCCCTTGCCCATTCACATATTGCCCTCTTCTCGCTCCAACGTTAACACATATTTTGCCTTCGGTTTGAGAAGTTTACCAGTGACTCCATGCTTTAAATTCAACTCTACACGATCGCACAACTCTTCCAAATCCATTCTTGCCTTGATGTCATCCTTTGTTTTACCAGGAATATCCATAACAGTGTTAATTATATTCTCAAAAAGTTCTTCTCAATGTGCATCACATCTAAGTTATGGCGAAGCAATTGATCTTTCCAATATGGCAGCTCCCAAAATATGCTTTGTTTTGTCCAATTATGATCCTTTTTAAACCCCGAAATGTTAATTTCCTGCGCTTCGTTACTTTGGGAAAGTTTTCAACCCATTGTTTTATTTCTTCCCCTGTATAACGATGAGGAGGACCCGAATGTACGGTTTTGCCTTTTGTAAACGATGTGCTGTTCCTTCGAAACACGTGACTTCGGGGCAAAAACCACCGATGAAAATCAAACCATGAAAATTTTCGGCCATTTCTAAGTTTAAATGCTTTTTTTGATTCATACATACCGGGCATGACATGGCACCATGCGTACTCCATCCGGACAACATACCGTAGGCCGGGAAATCATTAATGGTCCACATCAACGCAGCCTTCATGAGAAAGTTCTCACCTTTAGAAATATCATATGTTTCAACACCATCTTCCCATAGTGTTTTCAACTCATCAATAAGAGGCTGCAAGTACACATCAATTTTATTTTTCGGATTCGTCGGCCTTGGTACGATACATCTCAAGAATATATAAGGCGTCGTCATGCATAACTCTGGTGGTAGATTATATGGCGTAACAACGACTAGCCAAATTGAATAAGACCTTGCAGGTTGGCTGAATGGATTAAACCCATCCGCGCACAAACCAAGTCTTATGTTTCTAGGTTCGATAGCAAATTCGGGGTGGACTTTATCAAAATGTTTCCATGCTTCACCATCTCGAAGGATGACAGAGGACACCATCTTCTCTTACATTCTCATTATGCCATCTCATGTGTTTAGCCGTGGTTTTTGAAGCAAACAAGCGTTGAAGTCTTGGTATTAATGGCAAGTAATGCATCCTTGCAAATGGAGTTCTTTGACTTTTGCCATGTCTTTCCCTTTGACGCTTCCATCTCGCATGACCACAAAACTTGCATGAATCAAGGTCACCTGTCCTCTTTGTAGAACAACATGCAACCTTGTCGACAACAATCAATTTTTTGAACATCCATCCCAAGATTTTTAATGATCTTCTTTGCATGGTGAATGTCACGAGGAACTCGGTTATCGAGCGGACAAATCTCCTTCATAAGTTGAGCAATTTCATTAAAGCAATTTTGAGGCATGTTGTAGTCGGACTTAATGCTCAATATTCTAATAGTGGCGCACAACTCAGTGTGAGTTTCATTTCCGCCCACAAAGGTCGTTGCGCAGCCTCAACCATATTAAAGAAACTTTGGGCATGGGTATTTGGAGGCTCACTTGTGGAGTTTTGATTTGAGATCATGGCATCCGTGACCATATCATTCATACGGTCGATATTTGTTTCGACATCGCCGTAGTTCATATGATTGGCGCCACTGTCGTCGTTGAATACGTTAGAAACCATTGTTTGCTCCTCATGTAAATGAGGATCTATTTCTCCATGACTAGTCCAATACCAATAGTTTGGAAGAAAACCATATTGATAGAGGTGCAACTTAACTTCATCGGGATCCTTATACTTCCGATTTCCGCATTTGCGACATGGATACCTATATTGTTGATTATGCACAAATTCTGATTGGCTTCTAGCATGTGCATCAAACTCCTCAACCCCGTCTAAAAACTCTTGTCTATACCCAACTCTACCGGGTAATAACCTACGATACATCCATCTACGATGCGTAGGCCCGCCCATATATATTCTAATTGAAATTTAACAATTTATTACATTATTAGTTAAAAACACCAACACATGGAGATGGTATATGATTACATATTTTCTATAACGAACATAATCTATATATAACCATTATGCATCTATAAATTTTTTTAATATACATAGATTTCTATAATTTTTATATTTTACTCTTAAATATTTATTTCATAATTAAAGTAATCATACCTAATTAGCATAAATAAACTCATATACATATAATTAAACTAATCATACAAGTAAAGCAATTATACCTATAAGCATACCTAATTAGCGTCAACAACCTCACACAAATAAACAACAAACAATTACACATATATAAATCAAAAACACCATTTCCCTCAACTTCAACAATAATGTCCCACAAATCCTACACAATTGCACATTTGTCTATTCAAATTCATCCACAATCAACATTAATTTCCACCAAAATACATATATTCGTCAATTTCAACTTACATTTTTTTAAACCCTAAATTTAACTTCAATAACATTTACTCCATAAAGAACACAATTGCACATTTTTCTATTAAAATTCATCCACAAACAACATTAATTTCCACTAAATTACATATATACGTTACTTTCAAGTTACAATGTTCAAAACCCTAAATTTAACTTCCATAACATTTACTCCACAAACAACACAATTGCACATTTTTCTTCTCAAATTCATTCACAAACAACATTAATTCCCACCAAAGTACATATATTCGTCAATTTCAAGTTATATTTTTTAAAACCCTAAATTTAACTTCAATAACATTTACTCCTTAAACAACACAATTTCACATTTTTCGTCTCAAATTCATTCACAAACAACATTAATTTCCCACAAATTACATATATTCATCAATTTCAATATCAATTTTGTAAAACCATAAATCTACACAAAATCAACACAAACATACCTGAAATTTATGGGCGGCACCGGCGGCGGCACAGCGGAGACGGCGAAGCTCAGCCGTGAGGCGGCAGCGGCGGCGGTTCGTCGGCGGCGTCCTCCACCCAGGCGGCAGTGGCGGTGGTGCGAGGTCGGGCGAAACGAAGCTAAGACCGGTGGTTATTCGGCCTTGGGGGTCCTGAATCGGCGGCGGAAGGGAGGCGGCGGCAACGAGCGACGACCGACAAGGCGGCGTGCGTAGTCGCCGGTGGTAGCAGCTGATGGCGGTGGTCAAGCTGCGGTGGTGTCGCTCTCGCTCTCGCTCTCTCTGTTGCTCGCGAAATCTAGAACCGGCCGACGCCGATTCTGGATTTATTCGTTATTAGTGACGGAACAGTAGCGACGGAATATTCCGTCGCTAATGACTACGCTTTTTTAATTTTTCCTTTCCGCGATTTTTTGATGTACGAATTATAGCCGATGGATTAGCGACGGAAGTTATTTTCCATCGCTAATTCCGTCGTTGTATGATCCCATTGTCATTTTTTGTCGGTGTCCGTCGCCGATTCCGTCGCTACTCGGCGACAGATTGGTTTCCGTCGCTATTTTACAGCTTTGTAGTAGTGCAAAAACTTGAGGAAAGTTGGAGGAAAATGTTCTATGAAGCTCTTGTGCTCTCTATGTCTATGCTTCTCTGTACTTCCTTATCTCTCTAGTTCTTTCGATCAATCAAAATCTTGCTTATATATAATTTCACGGTAAATTACGTTGGAGAGAGAGATAAGAAGGGGCCCGAACTCCCATGGGGATTCAAGTTGGTGATATAGAGGGATAAGAGGGGTCTCAATTCTCAATTGGAGGAGAGAGAAAATGATTGGGTTGAAAATGGGAATTCAAGTTGAAGAGAGAGAAAAGATATGAGGGGGTTCCAATTGATGATTTTTTTCGTCCTTAATTTCCTAAGTCCAAATGAAAGAAAAAAAAATCAATTTTCTCTTACTCGTTTTCTCCTACTAATTTTTTTCCTTCAAATTTTCTTTCCACCTAATTTTCCTAAAATCAAATAGACCCTAAAAGAAGATAAAATACAAAAAATAATAAAAGAAACTATTTTAAAACTAATTTCTAACAAACTCGACTCAAAAATAATAAAAGCTGACAGAAAAATAATCTAAAAATTAAAATATATAAAGACTCAAAATTAAATTAAAATAAATTTCCTAAAACTTACCTAAAAGACTCTTATTTATGGGGGTTAACGAAATTAATAATAAAAGATTGTAACTTTGTAAATAAAAATTATTAAATTAAAGAAAAGTACTAAATGGCAAATAAATAATTATCAAACATATCAAATTTATAAAAACACTTAGAATAATCTATATCCACCATGCAAATTATTATTTATCATTAACACACAAATTGATCTAACCATGAGTTAAACTGTAGAAGACAGACCACTAGCTAATCTTCCCCGTTTTTTCTTAGTTATTAGTTTAATTAGACCTAGCCCTAATATAAACCCTACTAATATTGATAACGCTAGCACTAGCACTAGAATTTAATCAAATTAGAACATTAAGTATTAGAAAAACATCATCTGGCACCTAATAACCAATCTACTAGCAAATTGATTTAAAAAGGATGTATGATAATTTCCTAATTAAAAGAGATGGGTATGAGCCATCCATGATTAACTAGGGTGGTACTTATGTCTAAATGATCAAGCGATTGCGTATTTAAGCCCTTTAAACTATCGTATGAATTTATATAAAACTAATTAGTGTGCACTCTAATTAATTAGACATAAAATCATAAACATTAAAATCAAATTATCATGGAATCATGGATTTAATCAATAAGACAATAAAGATCGAAACTAGGACTCTATCTAAACCTTAAGGGTGCTTGGCTTGGTTCCTCGTTCTTTTCATGCAACTCTAAGGAAGAGTCCTAGTAGGTTTAGAAGTATGATTATCTTCACTCTCAACTTCAAATTAAGAATTCATAAAATACAATATCATAAAATAAATATTTTATGACACATTATTTTTATGCACCGACTTCATGTCTTTTCTTGAACGCTTGTCGGTAGCTAAAAATCCACTTTTAACATCTTTTCTTTTCTTCCCCACTTTTTTTGATAATTACCTATAAATAGACAAAATAGGATAAATTAGATAAAATAAACTATATAATATAAACTAAATAACCACTAAAAATACGTATAAAATACAACTTAACACCGACCTACTCAAATCTCAAATTCGACCTCCTCGGTTAGACTCAAACATTTAGTTTGCCTACGCTATCTCATATATAACATGTTTAGTTTATCATGGCAAACATCATGATTTGATCAGTGATTGAATTATTTGAATCATGGTTTAACCTAGAAACTTACGCTATTATTTGTTTAATCATGCGTAATTGTAAATTGTCTAAACAACTCATGTGCCCATTAAGATTGAATGATTTATTTATGAGTTTTGGCATATCTGGAATCTAAGATTGAAGACTCAGATTTTAACTCTAACCCATTCTGAGTATTACATAAAGACTCAGGTATAATTCCTATCTCTCTTAAGTTTTGATTTCAAGTTAATCGACTACTATAGAAACTCTTATATAAGTTTTCGTTATGTTCGACTGACTCGTAAAGCACCTTATTGTATATTTCTTACACTAGTGTTTCGAGTCACTCGGACATAGCTCAGAACTATCGCATGCTCAAATAATTTCTCTAACATTCTTATTCCGAGCACTCGACTGTGTATTTCAACGCAAAGAGAATTACAACGTTAATTCCTTATTATAAGTCAGTTTGTTTCTTTGAGAATTAATTGATTAGATCAAGTTGTTATACTCGATATTGAACTCTTTTAACTTGATCATCTTTAGGATTGACTCGGATGGAATTTGAGTACATTGGATATTAGACTCGGAAAATTCTATTTTTTAGGCCAAAGATAATTGAGCATAATTATTCTAATTTAATTATTATCTACGCCTAATCTTGGACCAAATTATTTTATACTTTGAGAACCAATGTGGTTTGCTTTTGTAGGTTATTCAAACGAGGCTAACTTATTTTTGAAATAAAAAAGCAATCGACTTCTAGCTATTAACCACCAGTAAACAAGGTTTATCTACTTCGGATATGACTCGGACACCTTGTTAGGGTTGTCTGTTTCCAAAACTGGAAAACTCCAACTCTAGGCTTAACGATTGTTTCCACCACAACTTTCAGTCACCACCAAGTGATTGGACTATCTTTTGGAGCCAAGAGCCGTTGCACAACACCCTCATCCCAACGGATCTTTTACGAGTGACTCGGAAGAGCCATTACAATGGCTAGTGAAGACTTCTGTCCGGAGCCAAGACTCAACGGTCACTCTGCTTGGTTGGATATAAATAGAAGCCACTTCACAAGACTAGAAGATTGCTGAACATATTGATGGACACATTACTTGAGCTGAATTTATTGTTCTCATTCTTATTCAATCTTCTATTTACAATTCCAAGTCTCGTATTTAATATTTTCCGAGTTGTAAAAATAGTCTTGTAATAAGTCACACTCTTTTCTTACTTTTTGAGTAAGTTCCCTTGACCGAGCTGTAAGGGTTAACTCAGCTCAATTGTCCCCGATTATAAAGGTTATCTCAGTCAGGAAGTACTAGATCGGATAAGGGAACGTCTAAGTCTAGGAAAACATTGTAAGGAATTGTTTAAGGGAGCAATTTTGGTAGAGCCAGTCCTTGTATTTTGTGGATTCAAAATAGTGGATTTGACTTGGTGCTTGGATTAGCACTGTCCGTGGTTTTTGCCCCGGGAGGGTTTCCACATAAATATTTGTGATCACTTTTTTGAGTCCAATCTAGACTCGGAATCTGCTGTTTAGCTAATTTGTTGCAAAATTTGTTTATATTTCTTCATCACCCTATTCACCCTCTTCTAGGGTGACTTAGACTCTCCACGAGCAAGCCTTCAATTGGTATCGAGCCTAGCCTTTCAAGAGATTTTTACCATCCAAAGGTATAAAGATAAGATGGCTCGGAACAATGGAGAGTTTGATGAAAGAAGATTATCCACCGGACCACCAAAGTTCAAAGGGTCAAACTTTGCCCATTGGAAGAAGATGATAGAATGATTCCTGATGGACAATGATGAAGATGTTTAGAACATCATCCAAGCCAGCAACTACATTCCAATGAAGAGGGAGAATGCAACTCTTATACCTAAAGCCAAATCTCGAGTTCACCACTAAGGAGACTTAGATATTGAGAAAGAATTTCAAAGCTATGAACACACTCGATGTGTGCCATTAGCACTGAAGAATACAATAGGGTCTCAGCCTATGACATAGCTAAAGAGGTGTGGGACACACTTGTCAACACCTATGAAGGAACAAGCTAAGTGAAGCAGGTAAAGATAAGTCAATATCTTCATAAGTATGAGTTGTTCAAGATGGAGTCGGTAGAAAACATTACTCGGATGTATGTTCCGTTCACTCGAGATGACCAATAATCTCAAATCTCTGGGTGGAAGGATTTCTCACAAAGAAATGTCTAGAAAGATTATGAGAAGTCTACCAAATAAGAGATGGGGTCCCAAAGTGACAGCCATTGAAGAAGCTCAAAACCTCTCTCAACTAAGGCCGGATGAGCTTATTGGGAAGCTCGCTCACTCACGAGATTCATCCGGAGGAAGAGGATGCGAGAGGTCAGCACCAAAAAGAATATTGCACTGAAGGCCTTAGAAAGTAGACGTGAAAGTCCGAGCTCCTCGGAATCGAAGAGGACTCTATGGCATTCATAGCCCACGACTTCAAGAGAATGAAAAAATACAAGAAGTGGGAAAAGAGGCCAAAGGATGAGTTCTACAAGAAAGATAAGAAGGACAGAAAAGGTAAATATTCTTCTCCTTCAAAGTTATCTTTATCTAAGAACTCTAGTTGCTATGAATGTGGCAACAAGGAGCACATAGTCGGAGATTGTCCCAAGAGAAAGAAGGACAAAAAGAAAAAGGTTATGATGGGTACCTGGAGTGATGATGACTCATCCGAAGAAGATGACTTAGACGACTCAAAGTGTCTTATGGCACTCGGCGGATTCAAAAGCTGAATCTGGGTTAGACAACGAGAACTCATATATTGATGAGGTAGTTGAATACTTTCTCAAATTTTCATAAGTTGATCTAGCATGATATGTTTTCACTTTAAAAGAAAAGTCCAATTCTGACTTGTTCCAGTTCAAAGAACAACTTGAGTCTCTTACCGATGTGAGCAATGCTTTGAAAAATGAATTGGAAAAACCGAGACAAAATCCGAAAGAACTTAAGACCAGTACTTAAGCAAATGAGACCGTGTCCGAGTCACTCGGAACAGTATAATGAGCAACCGAAAAGAAAGCTCAATGAGTCTCAAGAGTTTGTTTTGAAATTCACTCAAGGTTAGAAAAACCTTGAAATGCTATTATGCTCTCAGTGTGTCTCCTTCACGAAAGAAGAACTTGGTTTTAATGAAGAAGAGGAATCAAAATCTTGTTCAAATCTTTTCAAAACTAATTCCGAATTGTAAAGTTCAGGAAGGCTGAGCATGGTCCCATTCATACAAATGAATAGAGGGCTAAGCCTAGACTAGTTTACAGGAAAAAACCTTCTCCTCTTGTTTACAAAAGAAAAGATTTTCAAAAGAAAGAGACACGGACTCGGTTTTCGGAAGGAAGACTCGGAATCGAGACTAGACCCAAAATTATTCAAATCTGGGTTCCCAAAAGTGCTCTTCCTCAAAAAGGACCACAGTAAAGGGTGTTACTGGGTTTGTGAGAGCAAGTGAGAAGGGTTAGTTTGTTTATGTCTTGTAGGTCACTCAGAAGAAGAAGAAAGGTCATTGATATTTAGACAGTGGTTGTTCACACCACATATTAGGAGATTCAAGACTCTTCTATGAGTTAGAAGATCCGAAAGGAGGAAAAGTTACATTTGAAGATAACAGCGAAGGGTAAGATAGTAGGGATTGGCAAAATTGGTGAAGGAAACAACACTGTCAACCCAGTCTACCTTGTCAAAGGACTCAAGTACAATCTCCTTAGCATTTCTCGGCTATGTGACAAAGGTCAAGAGGTAACGTTCACTCGGACCAACTGCTACATTTTTTATACAATCACCAAAGAGACTAAGTTCTCGGGTCCGGGGTCGGGTAATACCTACACTATTTTGTCTCTCCGATTCAAGCTAGAATTTATCTTGTTTGAAAGCATCTGTGAATGATGATTCATGGACCTGGCATCGTAGACTAGGTCATATCAGCATGCATACTATCAAGAAACTTGCATCTCATGAACTGGTTAGGGTTTACCTAAATGTGCTTTTAAGAAAGAAAAAATATGTGAGGCATGCACAAAAGGTAAGCAAGTTGGATCATTTTTCAAGCCACTCAAAGCGTATCTACATCCAAAGTGCTTGAATTAATACATATGGATTTGTGTGGTGAAATTCTAGTGAAAAGTCTTGGAGGTAAATCGTGTGTGCTTGTGATTGTTGATGATTTCTCACGATTTACTTGGGTATGTTTTCTTAAGAACAAGAATGAAGCCTTCAAAGAATTCGAGTAAGCTCTGTAGGAAAATTCAAGTAGAGTCTCGGTCTCATACTAGAAAGATTCAAACCGACCATGGAAGGGAGTTCGACTACTCGGAATTTGTAGATTTCTATGATAAGAACAACATCTCTCACAATTTCTCTGCACCAAGAACTCCTCAAAAAAATGGAGTAGTGGAGAGAAAGAACAGAAATCTTGAAGAAATAGGAAGGACTATGATGATTGGAAATGATCTACCTTACTATTTCTAGGCTAAGGCGATCAACACAACAAATTACACACTCAACGGATGCCTCATTAGACCCATCCTAAAGAAAACACCCTATGAGCTATACAAAGGAAAGAAACCCAACATCTTCTACTTCAGACCATTTGGATGTAAGTGTTTTGTCCACAACAATGGTAAGGAGCATCCGACTAAGTTTGATGCTAAGTCGGATGAAGGTATATTTCTGGGTTATTCATCTCATAGCAAAGCTTATCTTGTTTTTAACAAAAGAACTAACAAAGTGGAAGAAAGTATCCACGATGTCTTTGATAAATTTGATCTTGGCAGGATAAGTGAGTCCATATACTCGGATCTCAAACTTAACGAGAGATGGAGGCGACCTTACTGAAGCCGACTCGTTGCTAGGATTGAGGCAATCGGAATCTTGTTGGCATTTGCATCTAGCATGAATATCAAGTTGTTTCAAATGGATGTCAAATGTGCTTTTCCGAATGGTTTCTTCAAGAAGAAATCTATGTTGAGAAACCCCTGGATTTGAAAACTCGGAATTTTTAAATCATGTTTTCAAATTACAAAAGGCTTTATATAGTCTTAAACAACCTCCCGGAGCTTGGTATAAAAGACTAAGCAGTTTCTTGGTTAAAAATGATTTCAAAAGAGGTCAGATTGACAAAAATCTTTTCATGAAAACCGAGGGGAAAAATTTTCTTAGCGCTCGGATTTATGTTGATGATATCATTTTTGGAGATACCAATGAAACTCTATGTCAAGAGTTTTCCGAGTTGATGAGACAGGAGTTCTAAATGAGTATGATGGGAGAAATCAACTTCTTTCTTGGTCTACAAATTAAATAATACAAGGATGGCATTTATGTTCATCAATCCAAGTATACCAAGGAACTTTTGAAGAAGTACAAACTACAAGATATGAAGCATGCAACAACACCTATGAGTAGCAGTTTGAAATTGGACTTAGATGAAAAAGGTAAAGCTATACATTAGAAAATTTACAGAGGTATGATCGGATCTCTACTTTAGCTCACATCTAGTAAGCTAGATATCATGTTCAGTGTCTACCTTTGTGCAAGATTCCAAGCTAATCCAAAAGAATCACATCTCACCTGTGGTGAAGAGAATTTTCAGATATCTTGCAGGGACTCGGAATCTTGGTCTATGGTTTTCAAAAGACTCGGAGCCGACTCTCACTGGATACTCGGATTCCGATTATGCTGGATACAAAGTTCATAGAAAGAGCACATCAGGAGATGTCAATTTCGGGTCAATCCCTCATCTTTTGGCACTCAAAGAAACAAAATTCTGTTGCTCTATCAACTAACGAGGCTAAGTACATTACAGCTGGAGCTTGTCTGTGCTCGGATTCTGTGGATCGAGCAAGTACTTGAAGGATCTAGGGTTATCATTCAAATCTATCCCAATCAACTGTGACAATTAGAGTGCAATCAACATTACCAAGAATCCGGTCCAACACTCAAAGACAAAGCATATTGAGGTCATGTATCATTTTCTAAGAGACTACTTTGAGAAAGGTGATATTGAACTTGAATTCATTCCTACGAAATTTCGGTTAGTCGATATTTTTACTAAGCCACTTAGTGAGCATCAGTTTTACTTTATTAAGAATGAGCTTGGTATGATTAATGCATGATTACATGATTTATTAAGTGATTTATGAAGGTTTGCTCTTGGAGAGTCTTAGTCACCCTAGAGGGGAGTGAATAGGGTGATGAGGAAATTTTAGCAAACTTAGAAACTTTAAGCTTGAAAGGAATGAACAAGACAATCTAAATCTAGATTGGACTCGGAAAAGTGTAAACTTAGAGATATATGGAAACCTTCCTGGGGCAGAAAACCACGGACAATGCTAGTCCAAGCACCAAATCAAATCCACTATTTTGAATCCACAAAATACAGCAGATCGACTCAATAAGAATTGCTCCATTAAACAATTCCTTGTAGAGTTTTCCTAGACTCGAAATTCCCTTATCTAATCTAATACTTCCTTATTGAGGTAACCTTTCCAGCTAGGGACAACCGAGCTGAGTTAGCCCTTACAGCTTAGTCAAGGGACCTTACTCAGAAAGTAAGAAAAGTATGTAATTGATTACAAAACTTTACAACTCGGAAAGTATGAATTACAAGCTAGGAGTCGTAAATAGAAGATTGAATATGAAGACAATGACTTTTGCTTAAGTAATGTGGTTTCAACAATAATTCCAGCAATCTTCAAGTCTTGAAAGGTGGCTTCTATTTATAGATGACCAAGCGGACTAGCCATTGTGTCTAATTTCTGAACTGAAGCCTTCTTGACCGTTATAACGGTTCTTTTAAGTCGCTCGAAAAATATCCGTTGGGATGTGAACGTTGGGCAGCGACTCTTGGCTCTTAAAGGTGCTCCATTCAACCAGTGTTGTCCGAAAAGTAAGGTGGAAATCACCATTGAGCTTAGCATTGAAGTTTTCCAGTTTTGGAAACGAGACAACCCCGACACAACGTCCGAGCCTTGTTCGAAGCGGAAAAGCCATATTTACTCGGTGATTGACGACTTGAAGCCGATTACTTTTGTAATTCAAAAATGAGATAACCTCGGTTAGATAACCTACAAAAGTAAACAATTTTGGTTCTCAAAGTATAAAATACTTTAGTCCAAGATTAGGCACATATAATAATTTAATTAAGACAATTAAGTGCATAATTATCTTAAGCCTAGAAAAGTGGAATTTTACGAGTCTAATATTCATTATACTCAAATTCTATCGAGTCGAGTCCTAAGAAAGATCAAGTTATAAGAGTGAAAAAATCGAGTATACGGACTTGATCCGGGCAAATAACTCTCAAACAAAAACCCTAACTTAGAAATAGGAATTAACACCGTAATTCACTTTGCTTTGAATATACAATTAGAACTCGGATAAGAAGTGTTATAGAGATTATTTGAACATACGATAAATCCGAGCGATGTCCGATTGACTCATAAACTTCAAAGCGAGTGGATAAACAAGAATGTGTTTTCCGAGTCGATCAAAATCGAATGAAAACTTATGCGAGAGTCTCTATAACAGATCGGACTTGTAATCAAAACTTAGGAGGGATGAGATTTGTACCCGAGTCTTTATGTGATACTCAAAATGATCTAGTCTCGAGTCCGAGTCTTCAATCTCCCCTTTTGATGAAAGGCATTCCATACTCGGATAGGAACTTTGTTAGTGAAAGACATGAGTTTTCATTCTTACTCGAGTAGAACATGCGAAGTAGTGAGTGAAGCGGTTCATACTTGGAACATTTCGGATAGTATCACTACTTAGAAAATTTCGCGAGATAGCTCATCTATATTAGAGCGAAAGAAAGAACATAATGTGAACATATATATCGAGCAAAACAGAGTAGATAATGAAATCGGATATATCGGACCAAAAATAAAGAATATGGGAGTTAAACTCGGAAAGAGTGAACTCGAAACAATTATGCTCTAAAATAAAATTTTCATTCATATATTCACAAAAAAATACAAGAAAAGAGGGTGAGAAAACTCCCCTAAACAAGACAACAATTTTTCCAGTGTTCTCCCCCTTGCCTTTTAGCAAAAAAACAAAAGCTGGGAAGAATGTATCAAGTTGATACGATTGATGTCCGGACAAAAAAAATTAAGAATGGTGGAGCTAGGGCGGTTTGTGTTGAGGTGGATGAGCGCGCCGTGCGCCTGCGCCGGTATACTTAGGAGGACGTTAAGGATCCGGGCGGCGGCAGCACTGGAATCTCCGGTAGTGGCTCGGCTCGAGTGGTTGACCCATAACTAAGTCATCCAAAGGCTCATCCTCTTGGAAAGCTGTAGAGGAGGTGCTTCTTCGAGGCTTGACCACCGTGGATTGTCCAACATCTGCAGGGTCTTGTGACCCACTCGGACTCACTGTCCGAGCCGATCGGCTCCGGTTCGGGAATGTCATCACATTGTCCCTCGGCTTTTTCCTTCTTCTACTTCTCTTCCTCCTCTTTCTTCCTCTCTTCCTCCTTCTCCTCGAAAGAGCTGCTTCAGCCGCATCTTCCTCTTCTTCTTTTGCCTCTCCGAGGGAGACTAGGCAGGGCTGGAGACTCCTCGGAGGTATCCGAGCTCTCCGGGTCCTGAGCAACTTTGGTATGCCTTTCTCCGAGGAGCTTAAGTTGCTCATATTGCTCCCCGACTGGAGTCTTCATTTCGAGGAGCACATCCTATTGCTCTCGAATCTAGGATTGGACCAGTCTTCCGGTTGATGGTCATGTTTTAAAGGATGGTTTTGAAGGAGAAAAGAGTGTCCTGAAATTTCGCAGACACGGAGGTGAGCTTATCTAGCAAGGCTGAAGACAAGGCTGCAAAGGATTGAGAAGGAGGACTTGAGGTGGAAGCACCACCAGGTAGAGGAGGTAGTGAAAGGTGAGTCGAGTTTGAGGAGGTGAAGGGGGCCTCGGTTCGGCCCGTGGATCCGGACACCGAGCTTGGTTTCCTGGTACCTTTATCCAAGAAGCTCCTTCCTTCCAACAACGATGGCAGCCTCAAACACTGCATTTGGGTTTGAGGGGAGGAAACCTTAAATTGCTTGAAAATTAAGGTCGGAAGGGCTCTAAAGGGAAGAGGGGTGGATTTCTTTGATCGAGCTGGCATGGTGGCCATCTGCTCGATAATAGCTGGAAAGAGGTCTACATCGTAGCCCTCAAGGATATCAAAAGAGCTTTGAGAATCTTTAAATTAGGATTCTCTTTGCTGGAATGATGACAGAACAAAATTCTCATCAAAAGGAAACAGAGAAGTCTGGCCTCGGTCTTCATCCGAGTCACAAAGAAAGTTCTCTTGACTCAAGGACTTCCTTGGCGTATTTTTCAAAGAATTCATCCGTAATCTCATTGAAGGGGATGGGATTGCAGTTGAGAAAGATAGATAAAACTTTGAAAAGACGATGGAGGAGAGAGAGAGATTGATGCGCACTACTGTGTCCCGAACTCTGGAGGTGATAATTCCCTTAGAGCAGGAAAGGTTGGAGTAGAACTCAGCAACAAGTTTTAGGTAAATGAACTCACCGAAGCATAGGAAGTTGTAGACTCCAGCGGTTTTGATGTGCTTTAACCACGAGAAGGAAGTGGTTGGGAAGAACTTGTCATCCAACATGAGATGGGTGACGAAGATTTTGGAGGGGTTAGAAGGACCCTCTTGGGTTTGCTTGGTTCTAGGTTTCTTGGTTGCAGACCCTAGAAAGTCTTGAGCTGAACCTCTTTTAGGCATGGCTGAATTTTGAAGTGAAAGAATGTCAGCTTCAAAACGAGAGAGAGAGAGAGAGAGAGAGAGAGAGAGAGAGAACCGAGAGCTTTTGAGTGCGAGAGTGAGTATGCGAGAGATTAGGTTAGCAGAGAGTAAAGTAGCAAAATGAAGGAAAAGGGATGCTATTTATAGCAAAAGGAATGTCTTTTAGTATTCGTTCGACCTAAACCTCCAACGGTCGCCTTAGACAGGTGTGACGGTTCTGTCTCCAAAGGATAGAATTCCAATGTCTTTCTCCCAACGGCTAGTTCATTGATCGATGCATGTGGTTGAGAGAGAGAAAAAGAGATATTTTAAAAGAAATTTCTGAAATTCTCCACTAATCTAGAGATGATTCCGGAAGTTTGAAGTCCATTTTTCTCAAACCGAGTCTAACTCAGTAATGTTTCGAGTGACTCAAAAGCGCAAGCAAATGATAACTCCTAGCTCAGTCTCACTGGGTCTATTGAACCAATTGTTCTTAAGACAAAGAAAGAAAACATATAATACATAATCGTACAAGACAATTTCACTTAGAAAACACATAATCATGCATTTATCAAGCCATGTGCATTCCTAATAAAACAAAAATGATCTTCACCAAGTGGCTTGGTGAAAATATCAACTAACCGAAACTTTATAGGAATGAATTCAAGTTCAATATCACCTTTCTTAGAATAATCTCTCGAGAAAATGATACCGACCTTAATATGCTCTGTTTTTGAGTGCTTGAACTAGATTCTTAGTGATGCTGATTGCACTCGATTATCACACTCGGATTGGAATTGATTTGAATGAAAGTCCAAGATCTTTCAAGTGTTGCTTAATCCATAGAATTTGAGCACGAGCACGCTCCAGGTTGTAATGTACTCGGCTTCAGCAGTTGATAGAGCAACCGAGTTTTGCTTCTTTGAGTGCCAAGATACAAGGGATTGACCTAGAAACCGGCATGCTCCTGATGTGCTCTTTCTATCAACCTTGTATCCAACATAGTCGGCATCCGAGTATCCAGGTGACGGTCAATTCCGAGTCTCTTGAGAACCTTAGACTTAGATTCCGAGTCTCTGCAAGATATCCGAAAAATCACTTCATCGCAGTGAGATGTGATTCTTTTGGATTAGCTTGGAATCTTGCATACGGACATGCACTAAACATAATGTCTGGTCTCATTGGATGTGAGATATAGCAAAGATCCGATCATACCTCGATAGAGTTTCGATCTACTTGCTTTACCTTTTTCATCCGAGTCCGGTTTCATGCTCGCTACTCATTGGTGTTGCTTGTATGTTTTGCATCTTGAAGATTGTACTTCTTCAAAAATCCTTGGCATACTTAGATTGATGGACATAGATGCAATCTTTATCTTGTTTGATTTGTAGATATTGAGCTCTCCCATCATGCTCATTTGGAATTCTGTCTCATTAACTAAGAAAAATCTTGACATACATTTTCATTAGTAGCTCCAAAGATTATATAATCAACATAAATCTGAACAATAAGAAAGTCTTTCCCCTTGGTTTTTATGGAAAGAGTTTTGTTAATCCGACCTCTTTCGAAATCATTTTCAACCAAAAAGCTGCTCGAGTCTTTTATACCAAGCTCCGGGAGCTTGTTTAAGACCATAAAGAGCCTTTGGCAACTTGAAAACATGATTTGGAAATTATAAGTTTCCAAATCCAGGGGTTGCTCAACATAGACTTCCTCTTGAGTGAGACCATTCAAAAAACACATTTTACATCCATTTGTTACAGACTTAATATTCATGCTTGATGCAAATGCCAATAGGATTCTAATTGCTTCAATCCTAGCAAATAGTGCAAAGGTTTCCCCACAATCAATCCCTTCTTCTTGATTGTAACCTTGAGCCACAAGTCTAGCCTTATTTTTTACTCCCAAACCATCCTCATCCAGTTTGTTCTTGAAAACCCATTTGCTTCCTATGACTGGGTGGTCGGAAGGTTGTTTGGTCAAAGTTCGAACTTGGTTTCTCTCAAATTGATTAAGTTCCTCTTGCATGGCCTCTAACCATTCAGGTTCATTTAGGGCCTCTAGTGCATTTCGGGTTCAATTAATGATATGAATGTAGTGAATGCATATAGATTTTACAAGAAGGGCGAGTTCTTACCCCACTTGTTGATGTCGGATAAGATGTTCGCGAGTGGGTGGCTCGAAGCATATTTGAATGCTTTACCTGTTCTCTGGTTCACCAGATTTGTTGGTTGAACTGGTTGATCTTCGGTGATCCGATCCGACTGAGCTTGCTCATCTATTTGATCTTCGGCATTCCGAGCTGGCTCTTGAGCTGGTTTAGTCTAAGTGATAATGTTCGAGTCTGTCTCATTCCGAGCTACTTTCTTTTGATTCTATCCGAGCTCGGCTTGAGTAAGATCATCTTCATCTCTCGCTGAGTTTCGGATCTAAGAATGTTGACTCACTTGGTTTTCCCCGATCAATCTCATTAAACATAACGTGGATGCTTTCTTCCACTTTATTGGTTCCTTTATTGAAAATACGATATGCTTTACTATGAGATGAATAACCTAGAAAGATACCTTCATTTGACCTACATCAAACTTGGTCAAGTAATCCTTAATATTATTATGAACAAAGCGTTTACATCCGAAAGGTTTGAAGTATGAGATGTTGGGTTTCTTTCCCTTGTAGAGCTCATATGGAGTTCTCTTCAAAATGGGTCCGATGAGGCATCTGTTCAATGTCTAGTTTGCTTGTGTTGATCGCTTCAGCCCAGAAATAGTAAGGTATATCATGTTTAGTCATCATTGTCCTTCCTATTTCTTCAAGAGTTCGGTTCTTTCTCTCCACTACTCTATTCCGTTGAGGAGTTTTGGGTGCTGAGAAGTTGTGAGAGATACCATTCTTATCGTAGAACTCTACAAATTATGAGTAATCGAACTCCCTTCCATGGTCAATTCGAATTCTTCCGATCCGAGTCCGAGACTCTATTGAATTTTCCTCCAGAGCTTGCTTGAACTCTTTGAAAGCATCATTTTTGTGCTTAAGAAAGCAAACCTAGGTAAATCGTGAGTAGTCATCAACAATCACAAGTATAACAAGTACATATGATTTACCTCTGTGACTCTTTACAGGGATTTCACCACATAAATTTATATGCAACATTTCAAGCACTTTGGATGTGGAAACAGTTTTGAGAGATTTGAAGGATGATCGGACTGTTTCCCTTTTGTGCATGCTTCATAGATTTTATCTTTCTTAAATGCACGATTAGGTAAACCTCTAACTAAGCCATGAGATGCAAGCTTTTTGATAGTATGCATGCTAACATGACCTAGTCTACAATGCCATATCCAAGAATCATCATGCAATGATGCTTTTTAAGATAAATTATGACTTGGATTAGAAAGAGGAATAGTGTAGGTATTACCCGATCTCTTACTTGAGAGCTTAGTCTCTTTGGTGGTTGCATCGAAATATAGCAATTTGTCTAAGTGAGCCTTATCTCTTGACCTTTGTCACACAATTGAGAGATGTTGAGTAGATTGTACTTTAGTCTCTTGACAAGATAGATTGGGCTGACCGGGTTATCTCCTTTCCCAATCTTGCCTATTCCAACCTGTCTTGCCCTTATTGTCATCTCCAATCGAAAAGAGTCTTGAATCTCCTAAGATGTGGTGTGAGCATCCACTGTCTAGGTACCAATGACCTTTTGTCCTTTTTTAAGTTACCCGCATATCGAAACACACTAACCCTTCTCACTTTCTCTAGCGAAGCCAGTAACTCCCTTTACTATGGTCCTTTTATGAGGAAGAAGAGTCTTGGGAACCCAGATTTGAATAACTTTGGGTTTGGTCTGATTCTCGAGTCTTCCATTTAGAAAACCGAGTCCGTGTCTCTTTCTTTTGAAAATCTTTTCTTTTATAAACAGTGACGAAGCTTTTCTTCGAAAACCGATCCAGGCTCAGTCCTCTTTTTTCATTTTTATGAATATGACCATGCTCAGCCTTCCCGAACTTCACAGTTCTAGAATCCTTTTGAAAAGATTTAAGTAGGAATTAGATTCCCCTCTTCGTTAAAACCAAGTCCCTCTTTCTTGAAGGAGACACACTGAGAGCTTAAGAGCATGTCAAGGTTTTTCCGACCTTGAGTGAATTTCAAAACAAGCTCTTGAGACTCATTGAGCTTTTGTTTCGGATGCTCATTTTCTCTTATGAGTAACTCGGACTCAGTCTCATTAGCTTGAGTACTAGTCTTGAGTTCTCTTAGAGTAAGTCTCGGTTTTCCAATTCATTTTCCAAACCAATACTCTCGAAGTAAGAGACTTAAGTTGTTCTTTGAATTGAGAAGAATCGGAATTGGACTTTTCTTCCAAAGTATAAATATATTTTGCTAAAACAACTTTGGAGAACGTAAGAAAGTATTCAATTACCTCTTGAGGATTTGTCTCCTCGGTGTCGGAATTGTCGAATCGACTCGGATTCAACTTCGAGTCCGTCGGTGCCATCGGACACTTTGAGTCGTTTGAATCCTCATTTTCTTCGATGAGTCTTCATCACTCCATGCGGCCATCATAGCCTTCTTCTTCTTTCTGTCCTTCTTTCTTCTTGGATAGTCTTTGACTATATGATCTTTACTTGCCACATTCAAAACAGATCGAGTTCTTAGTTAAAGATAACTTTGAAGGGGAGAAGTGTTTACCTTTTCTATCTTTCTTATCTTTCTTGTAGAACTCTTCCCTTGGCTTCTTCTCCCATTTCTTATGCTTCATCATTCTTTTGAAGCCTCGAGCAATGAGTGCCATGAGATCTTCTTCTAAATCGGAGGAACTTAGACTTTCTCCTCTCGCTTTCCGAGGCTTTTAGCTCAATGTTCTTTTTAGTGCCATGGTATCCTCTTCTTCTAGATGGATTTCATAGGTGAGTAACTTCCCAATCGGTTCGTCCGGCTTTAGTTCGGAGAGGTTCCGAGCTTTCTCGATAGCTGTCACCTTGGGACCCCATCTTCTCTTTGGTAGACTTCTTAGAATTTTGCTACACATTTCTTCATAGGAAATCTTTCTACCTAGAGATTTGAGATTGTTTGTAATCTCGGTGAAGCGTATAAACATCCGAGTGATATTTTCTTCGGCTCCATCTTGATCGGCTCATATTTGTGAAGATATTGACTTATTTTCGCTTGTCTCACTTGGTTTGTTCCTTCATATGTGTTGGTAAGAGTGTCCCACACATCTTTAGTCGTGTCACGGCTGACACTCTGTTGTATTCTTCGTGGCTGATAGCACACATCCGAATGTTCATTGCTTTGAAGTTCTTTCCGAACTTTTCCGACTCTTCATTGGTGTACTCGAACTTTACTTTGGGCACCGGTCTTGAATCTTCCATCTTCATTGGAATGTAATTGCCTTCTTGTATTATGTTCTAAACATCTTCATCGTTGTCCAATAGAAAGCATTCCATTAGCTTCTTCTAATGCACGAAATTTGATCCTTTGAACTTAGGTGGTCCGTTAGAAGATCTTCCTTCATTGAACTCTCCGTTGTTCCGAGCCATCCGATATTTAGACCTTTGGATTGTTAGATCGTTTCTAAAAGGCTAGGCTTTGATACCAATTGAAGGTTTGCTCTTGGAGAGTCTTAGTCACCCTAGAAGGGGGTGAATAGGGTGATAAGGAAATTTTAGCAAACTTAGAAGCTTTAAGCTTGAAAGGAATGAACAAGATAATCCGAATCTAGATTGGACTCGGAAAAGTGTAAACTCGGAGATACGTGGAAACCCTCTTGGGGGCAGAAAACCACGGACGAGTGCTAGTCTAAGCACCAAGTCAAATCCACTATTTTGAATCCACAAAATACAGCAGATCGACTCAACCAGAATTACTCCCTTAAATAATTCCTTGCAGAGGTTTCCTCGACTCGGAAAGTCCCTTATCCGATCTAGTACTTCCTAATTGAGGTAACCTTTACAGACTAGGGACAACTGAGCTGAGTTAACCCTTATAGCTTAGTCAAGGGACCTTACTGAGAAAGTAAGAAGAGTATGTAACTGATTACAAGACTTTACAACTTAGAGAGATGGCTTTTGCTTAAGTAATGTGTTTCAACAATAATTCCAGTAATCTTCAAGTCTTGAGAGATGGCTTCTATTTATAGATGACCAAGTAGACTAGCCGTTGTGTCCGATTTTTAAACCGAAGCCTTCTTGATTGTTCTAACGGTTCTTCCGAGTCACTCGAGAAAATATCCGTTGGGATGTGAACATTGGGCAGCGACTCTTAGCTCCTAAAGGTGTTGCATTCAACTGGTGTTGTCTAAAAAGTAAGGTGGAAACCACTTGTTGAGCTTAGCGTTGAAGTTTTCCAGTTTTGGAAACAAATAACCCCGACACGAGGTCCGAGCCTTGTTCGAAGTAGAAAAGCCTTGTCTGCCTGGTGATTGACGAGCTTGAAGCCGGTTACTTTTGTAATTCAAAAATGAGATAACCTCGGTTAGATAACCTACAAAAGTAAACAATTTTGCTTCTCAAAGTATAAACTACTTTGGTCCCAGATTAGGCACGAGATAATAATTTAATTAAGACAATTAAGTGCATAATTATCTTAAGCCTAGAAGAGTGGAATTTTACGAGTCTAATATTCATTATACTCAAATTCTATCGAGTCGATCCAAAGATAGATCAAGTTATAAGAGTGAAAACATCGAGTATACGGACTTGATCTAGGCAAATAACTCTCAAACAAAAACCCTAACTTAGAAATAGGAATTAACACCGTAATTCACTTTGCTTTGAATATACAGTTAGAACTCAAATAAGAAGTGTTATAGAGATTATTTGAACATACAATAAATCCGAGTGATATCCGACTCGGAAACTTCAAAGCGAGTGGATAAATAAGAATGTGTTTTCCGAGTTAGTCAAAATCGAATGAAAACTTATGCAGGAATCTCTATAACGGTCGGAATGACTTGTAATCAAAACTTAGGAGGCATGAGGTTTGTACCTGAGTCTTTATGTGATACTTAGAATGATCTAGTCTCGAGTCCGAGTCTTTAATTTATCCTTGCATAATTATATGTTATGTGCTTTTAATAACAAATGGATCAATTAACCGAGTGAAATTGAGCTATGAGTTATTAGTTCTTTGAGTGTTTTGAGTCACTTAGAAAACATACTGAGTTAAACTCGGCTTTTGAGCAAAATGGACATCAAACTTACGGGATTATCTCTAAATAAATAGAGAATTTCAAAATTGTTTTTCAAAAAGTCTTTCTTCTCTCTCTCTCTCTCCGCCACGCGTTTTGATTAGAGAAACCAACCGTTGGAAGAAAGCTCGCTGGAATTCTAGTTGTTGGAGAGCGGAATGTCACACCGATCCGAGAGTACTTGTTTGGTATTCGGTTAGAACGAAGGCTAAAGGTCATCTATTTTTGCTATATATAGCATCCCTTTACCTCCATTTCTTTACTTTACTCACTGCCTTCTTACTCTCTAAGCATTTTTGCTCACTCGTACTCTCTCTCTCTCTCTCTCGACTCTAAGCGCTCTCTCTGTGCTTGCTCGTGTCCTCTCTGTTTCTCAAATCACACCATGCCTAAGCGAGGTTCAGCACCTGAGTTGTTGGGGTCTGTTACCAAAAGGCCCACACCAAAACTCTTCAAGAGGGTACCTCTAACCCCTCAAAAATCTTTGTCACCTAAAATCTCACTTTGGATGATAAATTCTTCCCAACCACTTCTTTCTTGTGGTTGCAGCACATTAAAAGCACTCGGGGTGTTGTAATGCTCCTAAATATTAATGAGCGCGTACACTTTAATTCACACTTTCATTCCTTATTATCATGTGTATTATATACTTATGCAAGTAACCATATTATGTGTTGCGGGACTCGGATGATGATAGCGATGATTGGCAAAGAAATAAATAAATAAATGAATGATCAAATAAATTATACCTTGTGATAATTCAAGGAATAATAATAATGATAAAAATAAAAATAAAAATAAAAATAATAATAATAATAATAATAATAATAATAATAATAATAATAATAATAATAATAATAATAATAATAATAATAATAATAATAATAAGACATTATCGAAATCATAATAATAATAATTCATACGCCTAAAGTTTGTAATAATTATTCAAGTCGTCAATTCCTAAAACCGGCATTCTTTTAAAGTTCGAGCTTGGCTATTAGGATATTTGGGCTGGTAGAGAGTGGAGGGTCCAATAACCAAGCAAATAAAAATAAAAATAAAATAAAAAGGGGTTGGATTAAGATTTGAGGAGAGAGAATTTTCAGATTTAAATTGCCTATTTAAGCCCCCAAAATCTCAAAAACTCCACTTTCATCATTTACTTCCCTTCCCAAAGAAACTCACCTCCCTCACTCAACCTCCTCTCTACCGCCCAGCCCGGCTGCCTACCACCACTATCACAGCTCCGCGGTCGCCGTCACCGGAGCCACCGCGGATCTTGTTGCTGCCTCGCTGCTTGTGCTCTGCTGTTGCTTCTGCTGCTCTGCCGCCAGCTGCTGCCGCTAGACCAACCACCGTCATCGCCGGTTGCTTGCTCTTGTCGTCGCCGGTCGCCGCCGCCACCGGAGCTCCGTTCGACCACCCCTTCCCCTATAAAAACCTCATTTTTCTTGTGGTTTTGGGTAAAAACCTCAACCTCCAACTAATGAATTCTTTTAATATTTAAGAATAATTAGTTAGTTGTTGCATGCAAGGGATTATTGCGTAAAATCATATTTTATGAGACTGAGTTGGTGAAAGAAACAAAAAGGCCTTGAATTAGGTGGTTGGATTTTTATGGAAAAAGGAAAAATTGAACTTGTAAGAATTATTTAAATTTCTTGATTATGTTGTATTAGGTTATTGGTTAGATGATTGTGGATTATAAACTTTAGGAAGAAAATTTGGTTTTGTGATGATTCAAAGCTTATTGGAAAATTTTGGAGGAAGAGATTAATTAAAATGGGCATGCATGTAAAAGTTAAAATGGGACTTTGGGGGAATATGATATTAAGTGAGGATTTAAGAAAAAATAGGCGTGCATGTTGTGTTATGAGCATGTGGATGAAAAATGTGAATTAAAGAGAATAGGTAAATTGGTTGATTTTAAGAAGTTAAAGCAAATAAGTAGTTTTGAGAAGATTAAAGAAAATAAGTCATTTTGAGGGATTAAAGAAAATAAGTGATTTGGACGATTGAAATAAATTAAAGGAAATAAATGATATTGATGATTTAAGAAAATAAGTGACTTTAGCGATCCAAAAGAAAATAAAGGATTTTAGAACAAGTAATTGTGGTATTAAAGAAAAGAAGCAAAATTGATGATGTAAAGAGTTAAAGAAAATTAGCAAATTTGATGATTTAGAGAGTTAGAGGAAATTAGCAAAATTTGACGATTTAAAGAGTTAAAGGAAATTAGCCAATTTGATGATTTAAAGAAATTAAAGGAAATAGGTTAACTTAGGAAATTTATAAGAATTGGGTTATGTATCCAAGTGAAGAATTAAGAAACGTTGGAGGATTAAACAATTATATGAGCAAGAGACTTAATTTGAGAAGTGACTGATTAACACGTTAGGTGTTTTATGGAGAAGCGGTAAAGTGAACCTTATGATCATATTGCGTGACAAGAGAGGTTGGTATAAGCTACAAGTGTTACTTTAAAACTTCAACCTATTAAATTTAACCAACCGCTTTAACAATCTACGAAGTGATTTTTTTTTTTATAGATTTGTCTAGTCATGGGAAGTTACAAAAAGGAAATAATATAAGTAATAACGAGTAGTAATAATAACAGCAAAGATAATAATAAGATAGTAAATTTAATTACTAAAAGTATTGAATCTATTAATGAAACACTTTATTTTGTCAAGGCATCAACGTTGTTCATCCGAGTCAGCAACTTCAAAGGGGTCAAAGGAAGGATATCACTCGTGATTTTAAGGTACGTTTATTGCTTGTACCTTACGAAAACCCATATGTTTCTACATAACAATATAAAATGGTTTGATTAATTAAATGAACCATTTCAAATATTATTTGTCACCGAATTATGTGGCTTGCCCAAACCAATCATACTAGTGTGATCGGGCTTGTAATCACACCCATATATATTTGGCCATTATCAACCGGACTTTGTCAATCGGTGCAGGTATGCGCATATTTAGGGAAATCGACGATCGTAAGGAGCCACTCGGATAATAAATGAATAACTGTTTTCCTATATTCTTCGTATCCGATTTATAAATGAATTGAAATGCATGTGCTCAAATCATATATCTTCACTTAATTACTTATAGTACATGGATAAGCGTGCTGAGCCTTGGCTCATTATTTCGAAATGTTTTATCTGTTTTGTTTTAGGTAAAGCTACTCCGGAAGGGAGCAAGAAGTAGGTTGTCTACTGGCCGAAGTGCCTTAGGGGCTCACGAGTGGTGGTTACTTGTCGTGTCTTGAGTTGTTTTGGTTGTATTTTTAAGTCATTACCACTGACGGCATGTATTTAATTCTCTCTGCTTATGTTGTTCTTCGTCAAATGTTTTACTTTCGAACTTAGACCTTACCAAGTATTGCATGTAATCTAATTGAATGTTGCCTTGGTCCTTGTTCGGAGCCCTTTTGACTATTATTTTCAAATAGTTCAAAGTTCCCCTCCCCTCAAATCCAAATGTCTGTTTCGAGGTTGCCATTGTGGTTGGCAGGAAAGAGCTTTTGGGCTACTGGTATCGGGAAGTCAAGCCTAGTGTCTAGGTTCATGGGTCCGAGTTGAAAGCTCCCTCACCCACTCCCACTCCCACTCGGACTCGGACTCTTCTACCACTTCCACCTCCCTCTGTGGGTCCCTCTACTTCTCAACCACTTCCTCAAGCCTCTGTTGCTCCGTTTACCGTTTTCGTAGACAAAATTACTTACGTGTCCGAAGAACTTCCCAACACTCTCTGCTCTCTTAAAAATGTCCTTCAAGGCGTGGTTATCAACCGGAAGACCAACCAGTTTCAGATCCGGGAGAATAAGGATCTGCTAATCGAGCTCAAGGGCATCATCAACGAGCAGCACGAGCTGCTCCAACTTCTTCAAGAACACAGATCCAAGGCTGCCCAGGACCTAGAAGCTTCGGATACTTTTGAGGAGTCCTCCATCTTAGCCAAGTCTATTTCGGCTGAGGTAGAAGAAGAAGCTGAAGCAGCCCTGCCTGAAGAGGAGAAGGAAGAGGAGAAAGAAGAAGAGGAGAAAGAAAAAGAAGAAGCCACTCAACCCGAGGGCCAAGGTGTAACGACCCTCGAACCAGAATTGATCTCCTCGGATCACGATCCGAGTGGGTCGAAGAAGGCGGGGACGTTGGTTAGTCTACATTTGCTAAGTTAGAAGCACCACCCTCTCGTTGTCTTTCAGGAGGATGAGCCCGAGGAAGACATGCCCCTGGCTCATGGAACCAGGATGGAGCCCCTTCCAAACATCCCCGTGCTGCGCCGCCGCTATTATCCACTTCTTCCCAAGCATATCAGCGTAGGCGCACTTGCCCATCCCTACTCCTCTCGACAGCAAGCCCCCTCTTCTTAATTCTTTTTCCTTTTTTGTCCAACATCACTTGTACTCATTTGCCATTTTTCTTCCCTCCTTTTCGATGAAATGCTAGGGGAGAAAAATATAGAAAACTTGATGTTGTGTTTAGGGGAGCTCACTCTCTTTTGAGCAATGAATGAATATTTTTTCTAAACATACTTATTTCTGAGTTATATGTTTAAGAACCATATGTTTACTTCTTACTTTTCTACTACGATATAACGTGTTCACTTCTCTACTCGATTTATTATCCGCATAAGCTGTTATGAGTGATGATATGATTTGAAATGCATTTTATAAGTATGGAATGCTTCTTTTCCATCACTCTTTGTTCCGATACATTTTAATCACTGAAAATGAAAACTCATGTTTAGCACTAACAAGTTTCCATCTTCAGTATAGAATGCCTTTCATGAAAAAGGGGAGATTGAAGACTCGGTTTTAACTCTAACCCATTCCGAGTACTACATTAAGACGCAAATATAATTCCTATCTCTCTTAAGTTTTAATTTCAAGTCATTCCGAGCACTATAGAAACTCTTATATAAGTTTTCATTATGTTCGACTGACTCGAAAGCACCTTATTGCATATCTCCTACACTTGGTGTTTCGAGTCACTCGGACATTACTCGGAACTATCGTATGCTCAAATAATTTCTCCAACGTTCTTATTCCGAGCACTTACTATGTATTTCAACACAAAGAGAATTGCGGCGTTAATTCCTTATTCTAACTTAGTTTGTTTCCTTGAGAATTATTTGATCGGATCAAGTTGTTATATTCTGATATTGTATTATTTTAACTTGATTATCCTTAGGATTAACTCGGATGGAATTTGAGTATATTAGATATTAGACTCGGAAAATTCCATTCTTTTAGCCCAAAGTAAGCACTTAATTATTCTAATTTGCTTATTATCTCGTGCCTAATCTTGGACCAAAGTATTTTATATTTTGAGAACCAATGTGGTTTGCTTTTGTAGGTTATTCAAACGAGGCTAATTTATTTTGAAATACAAAAGCAACCGGCTTTTAGCCGTTAACCACCAGCGAGACAAGGTTTATTCACTTCTAGACATGACTCGAGATATTGTGTGAGGGTTGTACGTTTCCAAAACTGGAAAAATCCAACTCTAGGCTTAACGGTTGTTTTCACCACAACTTTCAATCACCACTAAATGATTGGACTATCTTTTGGAGCCAAAGTCTGTTGCATAACGTCCCAAACCCAACGGATCTTTTCGAGTGACTCAAAAGAGCCGTTACAATGGCTAGTGAAGACTTCGTCCGGAGCAAGACTCAATGGTCACTCGGCTTGGTTGGATATAAATAGAAGCCACCTCACAAGACTAGAATATTGCTGAACATATTGCTTGAACACATTACTTGAGCTCAATTTATTGTTCTCATTCTTATTCAATCTTCTATTTACAACTCCAAGTCTATATTTAATATCTTCCGAGTTGTAAAGAAAGTCTTGTAATCAATCACACTCTTTTCTTACTTTTTGAGTAAGGTCCCTTGAATGAGCTGTATGGGTTAACTCAACTTAGTTGTCCCTAATTGTAAAGGTTATCTCTGTCGGGAAGTACTTGATCGGATAAGGGAACTTCGAGTCTAGGAAAATATTGTAAGGAATTGTTTAAGGGGCAATTCGGTAGAGTCGGTCCTTGTATTTTGTGGATTCAAAATAGTGGATTTGACTTGGTTCTTGGATTAGCACTGTCCGTGGTTTTTTGCCCCGGGAGGATTTTCACGTAAATCGTGTTATCACTTTTCCGAGTCTAATCTAGACTCGGAATCTGCTGTTTAACTAATTTGTTGCAAAAATTGTTTATATTTCTTCATTTACCTATCCACCCCCTCTAGGGTGACTTAGACTGTCGATGAGCAAACCTTCGAGTATATTGAATATTAGACTTGAAATATTCTAAATTATTAAATTAAGGATAACTAGTTATTAAATACTTTATTTAGAATAATCCTTATCTAATTATGGACCAAAGAATATTTATACTTTGAGAACCATTGTGCTTAATGTTTTTGCATGTTTTTATAATGTCAATTATCCGAAGAAAAAGAAAAAACAAAGGCTTCGACCGTTAAAGCATCGCCGGACAAAAAGTCGGAATTTTTGAAAAAGCTCGGAACTCACCGATAGCCTTGTTTCTTACTATTTTGTGTAATGTTTTATTTCTAAGTCTAACGGTCTTTTCTTTTTGCTTTTCCAGTTTACAAAAGTTGGAAAAAGAGTTGTTGGTTGCTAGGACCAAGGCACAACGGCTATTTCAAGGTGGTCCATAAATTTGAGTGACTTAAACTATCCATTACAACGGCTAGTTGACTCGAGACAGCTTCAACGAAAGACGTTGGAGGCTCAACGGCTATCTTTTCAAGGCAGACTATTTATAGAAGCCTTAGCATAAGATTTCAACTGATGAATGGAAGAAACGGAGAGACCATATTGAACATCTTCTATAGCCTACAACTCCTAAACTGTAATTCTAATATTCTTAGTTGTATTCTTCGAGTCGGTTGTATTGTAATTCTTACTACTCGTCTACTCTTTCTCTCCGATTGAGTTGTAAAGGTCACCTCAACTCATTTGCCCCAAACTATAAAGGTTACCTCGGTTTGGAAGTATCGGGTTAGATAAGGGAACTTCTAACCTTGGGAAAAATTAGAGGATCTCAAGTTGATAAGGTAACTTCAACTTGGAAGTAACAGTCCGTCGGATAAGGTAAATTCTAAGCTCGAGAAAATTGTAATGGATTTGTTTAGGAACAAATGTGGGTAGTCATATTCATTGTAATTGAAGATTTAATTAGTGGATTTGACTTGGTGTCCGGATTGACACCTGTCCAGTGGTTTTCTCGCCCCATGAGGGTTTTCACGTATTTCTTTGTGTTTTGCACTTTCTGAGTCCAATCTAGAGTCATAATCTGTTTTTGTCTCTGTTCTATGCAAAAGAGTTTGATTTTTATTTAAAATCTTCCATCACTCTATTCATAGGGTGACTTAGTCTCTCTAAGAGCAAACCTTCACTTTTGAATTATAAAGGCCCGATTTCCGCTACAATGGATACGTAGCAAGTGGATGAATTCCGATCCCGATCCAAATCTTTTTCCCAATTTCTCATTTCCAATTTTCGGATTCAAAGCCACTTTGCCATAGCGAAATGAGAAAAAATCATCAAGAAGCATGCCATTCTGATTCAGCTCCAAACCGTAAGGTCTATGGTTCACCTGTCCACCTGCAGCACGTTGCGGTTGAGGCGACTCATTTTTTAGGCTCTACTTTGGGGAGTGGGGGCTAATAGTGCAATTTTGGTGTTTGTCTTTTTGAACTTGTTGGATCATCTTAAAAAAGAATGCATTTGTTCTTAGAATAGAGTCTTGCATTCATCTCCTTTGCATGATTCAAACTTTTAAAAATACAAAGATTAATAACAAAGCACCCTACAGGGAATTATTCAATCAAGCATCACTCATCAAGTCAGCATCAAGAAGTTTACTTGGAATCGCTACCTTCAAAGGGAAAACGTCCTAGATCATAAACTAGTTAAAGCTAGTCAACTCTCCCATATTCAAGAAGAGTTAGACATAAGCACCCAATAAGAACGTGAGCGCTCATGATCAAAAGGGTCATACAACAACTCCAAGAATACTCACGAAGAGGCACAAATCTACTACCATGTAGACAAAGGAGATATTAGCACACATACTAAAACTCAAAATATCAATGAGTCACATAACCTCATTAACCTTCAAACACACTCCAGTTGAGTCTCAAACTTAGCAGCGGTCAAGGTTTAGACACCCCGTCAAGCTTTAGGCCCACCAGGTGGTCAAGGTTCGGACACCCCGGTCGAGTCTCGGACCAAGCAGTAGTCAAGGTTCGGACACCGTGTCAAGCTTTAGGACCAACAATGGTTAAGGTTTAGGCACACCCCATCAAGCTTCGGACCCAACAACGTTCAAGGTTCGGACAACCTCGTTGAGCTTCGGGCCTAACGGTGGTTAAGGTTCGGACACCACGCCAAGAATTCAGGACCTCCCTATGGCCAAGTCAAGGAAGCACATTTGAAACATGATCTAGTTACATTAAATTACTAGTTATCAAAACTATTAGTGTAGAAATTTTTAGGCAAGCTTCGGACCAAGAATGTGCAAGTTTAGGCTCCTCATCCGAGGTTCGGGACCTCGGTTGAGCCAAGCTTAGGATACCTAGCCGAACTTCGGATCTA
Organism: Talinum fruticosum; assembly: GCA_021018815.1. NCBI lineage: Eukaryota > Viridiplantae > Streptophyta > Magnoliopsida > Caryophyllales > Talinaceae > Talinum > Talinum fruticosum. The sequence continues at coordinate 73,656 of JAITYX010000088.1, read as the reverse complement.
AGAAGTGATCAAGTTCAAGCACCCAGCTGGACTTCGGACTTTACCACTCGAGTCAAGTTCAAGCTCCCCAAGCTTCGGACTAAGTACGTGGTCAAGATTAGGCATACCAATCTGAGCTTCGGGACTTTAATTAGCCAAGTTTAGGAATCAACAACTCGGACTTCGAGACTTAGTTAGTCATGTCCAGGCTCCCCTTGTTAGAGTTCAAGTCGAGAACAACTAATTCCAAATGCATTGATTCAAATCGAGCATCCGAAACAATATGTAAGTACCCTTTAGTATCTACTTTGACCTTCATCTTTTAGACTTGGTCAAAGTGGGGGCTAACTGTAGACACCTAAAAAGTGTCATCCCTTTCCTATTTATTTTATTTATTAGCCTGATGATGAAATCCTAGTCTTGTTGCGAACGTAGATCATGGTCGGAGTCTAATTGGCGTGACAGAGCCAATAAATCACAAAGAACCCATTAACACCATAAAACTAACCATTTTTCTTGGATCAACCCATAAACCCATTTTTTTGGGCTGAACCAAGCCCGGTTTAGGCTCCCAACTAGGAGAAGAGGTCGATTCCATGTTCGACGTTAAACCGTGCATTAAATACAATGTTTGCTTCGACGTTCCAGCTTGTCACATGATCCAAACGTCCGTACGACACTGTTTTGACCGGTGCCGCATTTTGAGCATTACCTTGCCAAAATGTTGCGTTTAGTCGCAATGTCCAACCGAGGCACGAAAACCAAGACTTCCATACGACACCGTATGAGGCCAATGCTGGCCTTCTCGGCTCCCCAAGCGGAATTCCCCGTTCGGATATTTTATCCAATTTATCCCCTTTATCCACGCCGGAGAATCCTGGCCCGGTTCAACTACTTAGATGGTTGTTTGCATTCTTCATTTTTGTCACCTAGCTTTTATCCTATAAATATAAGGCCTAACCCCTCATTTTGATAATGGCTAATGCCTAAGTGATACGTTGTTAAATTTATGTTAAGAGCTATCGAATGCTACACCTGTAATATGATCTCTTGGCTCATTTTCAGCTAATCATCACTACATAACCAAACATACTCATCACTTTTCTATACTACCTTACCTCACAAATTCCACAAAATAGCCTCTCTTGATCTCGTTTACCCGCCTCTAGGCTTCTAGATTCGGTTCGTGAACCAAGTCAGCAGGTGGGACAACCTAAGGGTGCCTAATCTACTTTCAATCCCACTTATAGCTTATTTAATTTATTCCTTTAATAATTTTCGTATTGTGGATCAAGATGTAATCGGTTTTAATTCCTCCCCACCCACTTGTAACTTTTAATTTCTCGCTTTCTTTTTCACTTTCCTTTATTGCTTTCTTCTACTACTTTCCTATCTCGCTATTTATCACTTTCCTAGAATGCCTTAATTGATTTAATTTCCCACTTTGCATGTAGTATGCTAGATTAAAAACACACTATTTAATCTCACAATTCAAATTAGTAAAGGCCGTATGTTGACAGAGCGAGAATGGAGGGCTTATCCCTATATTTCGTACCTTCACCCCAAAACACTAAATTCTTGGTTCTAGATCGATGGAGTCATTTTTTAAACTTCTTTCAAGCTTAGTTTTCCCCATGCCATGATTGGAAGATTTTTACTTTTCTTTTTGTTAGTTTTGATCTTCTAAAACTAACTGGCGACTCCTCTTTTCCTATTTTATTTCTCTCAAATTACATCTTGACATTTCTAATTTAAAAGTGGAAAAAATTGATCTACTTTCTAGCGAGTCAAGGCCATGGACCGAGGCTGATTCCTCGGTCTCAGCCTATGGTAGGCGCTGGTTTCCACACGATGCTCGGCTTTTTCCGGCGCCGGCGTAGGGCTTGGCTCTTGGTCCAAATCGGTAGTGTCACACCTTTTTGGCCCGAAAGCCTTGCGACATAATGTGAATTATATGTGTTTTTTATTTTCTTAAATTATGAAATAATATCCCGAGACTCTTTAAAATTAATTTTTAAAATAAAATGATTAATAAATCATCAATCACCGCTTTGCTTAAATTGTTTAAATTAAAATTACAAAAAATAAATAATCTCAATAAGAGGCGCACCCCACTTTCCAAATCCACTTTCATAAATCGACTTTCACAAAGAATCTTCAAAAACCAAAGAAAGCCGACATTCGTGGGGAAAATCGGTTCACTGGTTCCCTCTTAAAGGGTTGGGTTGGTTCCCTCTTAAAGGGTTGGGCCGTGGTTCCTATAGCGACAGGGGGATAAGTGTTGCAGGAGTATTAGTGTAGGAACTCCTTATAAATATCAATCCAATGAGTGATCTTGCATGGGTCAACTACATTATACCACTTCATCACATCTTTATCGAATGTCCAAGGGAAAATGATGTGGTACGTTTCTTTAGGTACATTCTTAAGAGTCATATCTCCTAGAAAGTTGCGAACACGACGATGAGGATTTTTGAAACTATGAAATTTGATATTTGGCATGGTAAATTTTGGGGATAGCTTCCCTTTGGGGATTGAAGTAAATTTTGTGAGGTCAAAGTAGTGACTCTTAAATATTGAGGATTCCCTTAATTTTATTTTTATGTAATCTACACATGGATAATGCTTAGGCTCGGGACCGGTTTCGGAGGAGGTTAAGGTAGAACTTGAGGTGGTGGACCCTCAGGTGGTGGACCATTAGGTGGCGGACCATTAGGTGGTGGGCCATTAGGTGGTGGACCATCGGCTGTGGTCGAGCTTCTTCTTCTCCTCCCTTCTTATTTTCTTGAAGAGTCTTTAAGATAACATCAAGAGTTTTAGATATAGACTCTATTGTTTTTGTCTTGAGCCTCAATCTTGGCTTCCATCTTAGATGAGGACTCGTTGTGCAAGGTAATGATGGGAGACGGCTGTGGTTCTTCACACATTGAAGGGGGATTTTTTGTGGTTCTCTCCTACGAATGAAGATTGACTCGAACCAGGTGTTAGGTGGTCGTACTAGAGTTGATCGAGGTGTGGAATGAGGATATGTGGTACTTGGACTCCCTACTGAAATGCTCTAATCTTTTCGAGCTCGGATGCTTGGTGAAACCCAATTGAAGTAGGCTTCCCTATTTTGCAACCCAAAGGATAACCGCTTAGGACCACGCTAAGAAAACAAACTTTTGGGGATAAGGGACTCAAGTGCTAAACCTGAAAAGACTAAGAAAAAGAAAGAAGAATGCTCTTTATTTGGATGCACATAAACAATGCAAATTGACCAAAGAAATGCAATGATGAAATGACCTAGATTGGGATTAATTTAATTTGACTAATGCATCGAATTTCCTAAAATCGGATGAATTTGATTTGGCTAAATGAGAAAAAGGAAAAGATCATCCTGATCTAGATATGAATGCAAAGAACAGACTCTCCTAATTAAGATGAATTTTACTTTTGGCTAATGCAAGAGTGGACTCACCTATTTTGAGATGAATTTTACTTTTGACTAATGTAGAAAGGGACTCATTTATTTGAGATGAATGTTATTTTTGGCGAATGAAAAAAATGGACTCACCTATTTGAGATGAATTTATTTTTGGCTAAATGAAAAAGTGGACTTACTTAAAAAGCGTGCCGACTATCAAAAGTCAAACTCGAAAAAGTCGGACCTAAGACTCGACCAAAGAGAGGATAGTGGGGTCCATAGCAGGACCCCCTCGAGAAACCGAGAGGAGGTTGACGCCATCTATGGCCGGTGGTTGGTGACCAAAAAAGAAAAAAATTAAGAGTAAGGATTTTTTTAGATCGACTCGAAAATGCAATTAATGGACGAGACCTTAAAAGGGTAAGGCAAATTTGGACTTTTGGCTAAAATGAAAAAATTGGACCTACTCAAGAAGGTTTATTAGTGTATTTTATTTTGTATCCATGCAAGGGTTATTTAGCACATCCATCCCGATCTAAAGGCTCACAAGAAAAAGATTAAATTCTAAAAACAACCACACTAATTTCAAGCATGCAAATGAAGAGAAAGGTACTAGCTAAACAACCAAGGGTCTATGGTAAAAAAAAGGATGATTCTAGGTCGGATACATGGTGTATAGTCTGAAAATTTAATCCTCCATGGCGTGCATAGCAGGAATATGAATAATCGGTGTCTCTTGATAAGGGATCGAGAAAAGCATGCTATGAGTGGAGAGTAACCATTTTCTTAGTAATCAAGTCTAAGTGGTCCAACCGAGTCAATAATTTGTCCTCTCCAAACAAATGTTCACTTAAGGGTAACGCCTACGGTCGAAACTAAAAGCAGCTTTAAAATATGCCTAATGCAAAACATACTAAGAAAACTCAAAACTCAAATTTTCAAGTCTCACCCTCTTAACAAGTGATATATCCCTAGTGGAGTCGCCATCTGTAGGAAGGAGCGACCCCGCCTACCCTAAGGTTTTTTAAGTTAGATTACAAAAATAAATGTCTTTTAAGTTTTTTTTAAAGATGATTTTAAAAATGGGGCGAGCCTCTTATTAAGATTGCCAATTTTTGTAATCTAACTTAAAAACAGTTTGAGTGAAATGGTGATTGGCGATTTTATTAACCATTTATTTTTATAAATTAATTTTTAAGAAGTCCGAGGATATTATTTCATAATTTCAAAAGGCAGAAAAAATAAAAACTTACTTTCTATTACAAGGCTTCCGGGCCAAAAAGGTGAAACAAATCGGTTTAGACCAAGAACTAAGCTCGGTTATCCACTGGCGCCAGCGAGAGCCGATCTGATCGGTAACCGACGCCAGCTATAGGTCGTCACCGAGGAATCAATCTCAATCCTATAGCCTCAGCTGTCAGAAAAATTAAAATTTTCCCTTTTTAAATCGGAAATGCCGAGAAGTAATTACGAGAATCAAAAGCGAAAAGAGAGAGTCACTAGTAAGTTTTAGAAAGTAAAAACTAACAAAAATAAAGAAAATACTCTTCCAATCTTAGTATGGAGAAACTAAGCTTGAAAGAGGTTTGAAAACTGAAGAGCAAGTTCATAGGGCTCGATCATAGGACTCCATCGGTTTAAAGCGAGGATCTAGTGTTCGAAGGTGAAGGTATGAAACGAAGAGATATGCTCTCCATTCCACCCCGTCAACAGAAGACCTTTGCTATTTTAAGTTGTGAGTTAAAAGAATGTGTTTGCAACTCGTGGAAATTAAATCAATTAAAGCATGCTAAAAAAGCGGTAAATAAATAAGTAGAAAAGTAGTAAAGGAAACCTAAAAAGAAAGTGAGAAATAAAAATTACAATGGGTGGGGAGGAAGTCTAGAGCACTTACATCCTTGATCCACAATACGGAAAGCATTATAAGACATAAATAAATAAAACCATAAGAATGAAGTGAAGGTACTCAAGTTATCTCACTTGTTGAGCTTGGATCACGAACCGAATTGGACGAGTGTAACGACACGGAGATGAACTCGGAAAGCGGACGAAGTAGGCTATTTTGTGAAGTTTTGGAGAAGGAAATGTGTATGACAAGTATAGTGAAAATGAAGGAATTAGTAAGTGGAAGAAGTAATCAGAATGTTTTAAACTGTAGCCTCTAGCTTTAAAATCAGCCAAAAGCTTAACATTTAGCGACCCTTAGCTCAAAAATCAGCGAGGCAAAAATGGGGATTAGGCCCTTTATTTATAGAAGAGAATTAGTTCACAAAAATGACCTAAAACTCACTTCAGCTGTCCACATGCTAAACCGGGCCCAGTCTGTCGGCGAGGATCACGAAAAATAGGACAAACCCACGGAGGGAGGCGAGAAATGTGGCTTCGGTCTCAAACAACATAGTACGCACATCTCTAGGTTTCCATGCCTCGGTTTCGTGCCTCTTTAGAATATTTTTATTTTTCTACAAGTAGTATGCTTGATTTTCCCTTTATGTACTCGGTTAAGTACTAGGCTTACCTTTTATTAAATAAAAGTAAGTTTTATGCTTACTTTATGCTTTATTTTATTATCGCTGACCTAGAAGTATAAATAAATTACACCGCCCTTCAAACTTAATTAAAATAATTAAAATATTAATTACACTAATAGGCTATCTAATTGGACTGCCCAAAAACAAATAAATAAATAGATTGTTTGATTGGACCATTGGACAAATAATTACAAAGATAAAACCAGGTGAAATTTGCTCGGTTTGGCTGGACCACCGTTGTTTGGGTAGGGCTGGCGCCTGCCATAACGCGGCCTGGTTAGGCTAGGTTTGGCCTCGTAGTTTAGGGTCATGCTAAATGTAATATTTCGTAGTTGACTCAAGTTTATGTACTGAAAGACCTCTTCACCATCTAAATTAATCAATTTTACGACCCATCCCGGCGAGTATCTAACTAAGTACAAATGAGCCTTGCCAGTTAGGCCTAAACTTTCCTCGAGGATCCCGGATTGGCGCCCTAATCTCCTTAAGGACCAAGTCTCTAACATGTAAATTTCGAGGCTTCACTTTCTAGTTAAATGCCGTGGATATACGTGCACGGTATATCCGGATATTATTCGGGGCATTGAGGTGCCTTCCATCTAGCAACACTAACTCTTTGTAGCGTGCTTTAGCCCATTCCGCTTCGTAAATATGACTTTCAATAATGATTCATAATGAGGGGACGAAAATTTCTATTGGAAAGACTGCTTCCATACCATACACTAGGGACTAAGGTGTTGCTCCTGTAGAGGTCTTGATGGATGTCCGGTAGCCCTATAAAGCGAAGGGCAACTTATTAGGCCAATCCTTATACCCGAAAGTCATGTTTTCCACTATTTTACGAATATTTTTGTTGGCAGTCTTTATAGTGCTTGATCTTGTACTTTTCGAGTACGTCTACTACTTCTTTCTTGAAGTGACTACTAGGGTCACTAATCAATTCATAGGGTACCCCGTATTGATAAATAATGTTGCGGGTAATGAATTTGGCCACCTGTTTCGACATTAAAGTTGCATAAGAGGCCGCTTCTACCAACTTGGTGAAATAGTCGAATGCTACTAACACAAATTCATTACCGCTCGTTCCTTTAGGGGTCACTCTTCCAATAATATCAATTCCCTTAACCGAGAACGGATAAGGTGATGCAAGTGTCATGAGAAACGGTGGTGGCTGGTGTTGTAAATTTGCATACACTTGACACTTGTGGCACCTTTTAACAAATTCATAGCAATCCACTGCCATGGTTGACCAGTAGTATCCAAGCTTCTAAATCTTCTTAACCAACATCTTTCCATTCATATGGGGTCCGCATTCTCCATTATGAATTTCATCCATGATGTAGTTTGCTTCATGTTGGTTGATACAAAGTAATTTATTTCCTATGTTGCTTTTCTAGTACAATTGTCCTTGATTGATGAAAAACTAGGCTGCTAGCATCCTGATGGCTCGTTGGGCTCTAGGTGCGGAGTCCAACAGATATTTCGTCTATCCGGATACTTGGTAGATGTCATGATGCCAAGCTGGTTTGGTCGAGTACTAGACATTTTAGTGCATATACGTGTGTAGGCCGACTTCATCACTCTATGTGAATCAACATTGAATGAATGTCGTTAGGGATATTGATCATGGTAGGGTGCCAAGGCTTCACTACATACCTTCCATTTTTGTGAAATCTGATTAATACTCGGACTCCAGTGACCAAAAACCCCGATGCACTTGGTTCCGATCTCTATAGCAGCTTGAAGTCTCATGATGCATGCTTCATATTCTGTAGTGTTGTTGGTCACCTTGAAATCTAGCTTAACTAAAATGGGAGTATGTGCTTCCTCCGGCGAGACCGGGAGGATCTCTACTCCAAAGCCCTTCCGATTAAAAGCACTCGTCGAAGTACATTGTCCATACGTCCAACTCTACTCATAAAATATTTTCGTCTAGAAATTCGAAGTGTTTGGGTTGCGATTCGATTACGGGTAGATCGACTAGGAATTCCGACACTACCCTTCCTTTGATCACTTTTTGAGGGACATACTTGAGTTCAAATTTAGATAGCATGACGATCCATCTAGCTATGTTGTTGCTGATGGTTGGTTGCTCAAGGATGTACTTGATGGGATCCATTAGTGCAACCACATGTACTCGTGTGCCAACATGTAGTGCTCGAGCTTCTTGGCAGCCCGGACTAATTCCAATGATGTCTTCTCTAATGGCATGTATCTAGTCTCATAATCTAAGAATTTCTCGCTTAGATAATATAACACGTGCTTTTCCTTTCCATCTCGTTGAGTTGGCATGACTCCCATAGCCATCTCCGTTATGGCGAGGTATAAGAGTAAATGTTTCCTTGGTTGGGGTGGAACTAGCACTGGAGCGTGGGCTAGATGTTCCTTTACCTTTTTGAATGCTTTTGGCACTCGTAATCCCAAATAGCCTCAAACTTTTTCTTCAAGTTCTTGAAAATGAGTTCACATACCATATTCGGCTTTGATATGAAACGACTAATGTACTCGTAAACATCCTAGGAATCCCTGTATCTCCTTTTCGGCTTTTGGCGGCATAATTTCTTGAATAGCTTTGATCTTAGATGGATAAACTTTGATTCCTCTAAGACTAACAACATAGCCTAACAGCTTGCTCGAGGTTACCTCGAAGGCACACTTTTGAGCGCATGTTGTATTTTCTAAGTCTTTCAAAGAATTTCTTGAATAACTTTAATCTTGGACTTAATAATCATGTCATCCATATAGACCTTGGCTTCTTTATGGATCATGTCATGCAATAGTGTTGTAGCTATCATTTAATATGTTGCGCTAGTAGTTTGAGCCCAAATGGCATTACCACATAATAGTATGTCCCCATTGAGTGATGAATGTTGTCTTCTTCATGTCTTCTTCGACCATCTTCAACCGATTATACTATGAACAGCCATCCATAAATGAGAGCAGAGCATGTCCCGCTGTGTTATCTATAAGGATGTCGATATGGGGCAGCGAGGACATCATCCTTGGGACTTGCCTTATTTAAATCCCCGAAGTCGACGCGCATCGAACCCTATCATCCTTCTTCGGAAAAAGGACTATGTTTGCTAACCACCGAGGATAGTGGACTACTTTGATGAGCCCAGCCTCTAACTTGTTTCTAGACTTCTTCCTTAATTTTCAGTTCCCATTTAGGTTTCATCCTTTTAAGCTTCGCTTAATCGGCTTGCCATCCTCGTAAAGTGGAATTGTATGTTCCTCTATACTTGGATCTATCGTTGGCATGTCTTTGTGGATCATGTCATGCAATAGTGTTGTAGCTATCATTTAATATGTTGCGCTAGCATTTTGAGCCCAAATGGCATTACCACATAATAGTATGTTCCCCATTAAGTGATGAATGTTGTCTTCTCCATGTCTTCTTCGACCATCTTCAACTGATTGTACCATGCATAGCCATCCATAAATGAGAGCAGAGCATGTCCCACTCGTGTTATCTACAAAGATGTTGGTATGGGGCAGCAGGAAATCATCCTTGGGGCTTGCCTTATTTAAATCCCCGAAGTCGACGCACATCCGAACCATCTTTCTTCTGAACCGGGACTATGTTTGCTACCCACCGAGGATAGTGGACTACTTTGGTGAACCGAACCTCTAACTCGTTTCTGGACTTCTTCCTTAATCTTTAGTTCCCATTTAGGTTTCATCCTTCTAAGCTTCGCTTAATCGGCTTGGCATCCTCGTAAAGTGGAATTTTATGTTCCTCTATACTTGGATCTATCCTTGGCATGTCTTTATAGGACTACAAAGACATCTATGAACTCTATAAGGAGCAAAGTAAATTTCTTCTCGCTCTTCTAGATCAAATGTCTTTCTTATTTTAACCATTTGGGATTGATGAGCTGAACCTAGATTAATTGTTATTGTTTCCTATATTATTGGTGAGCAATTTTCATGATGTTCCATAGCTTTTATTAATTCTTTAGCGATTTCTTGTTCATCATTAGAGGCAAACCAATTAAAAATAGGGGACGAGGTAAGGAGTAAGCAAAAAGGTTCATTTGTCGAATGAGGAAATGAGTACATCGGACTCGGATTTGGAAACAACGAAATAGAAAATGAACTAGAAGTAATAAGAATAGAAACAAAAGCCCTAGTACTAGACTCGGGAAGGGGATGCTCTCCTAAGCTAACAACAAACTTTTGGCCCTCCTCAATATCGATCCAAGTAATATTCTTGGACCCTTCGGTGTTGATGTCGGTGATGAATCTAAAAGGATCGAACTGTGGGTGCGACATGGCTCGAGACAGTATTGAGACTAAATTCCTTTCCAGAGTTCTTCTCATGTCCGAATAGTAGGCCAAATATATTATTCCCAGCCAAGTTAGTCCGATCTGGTGTAGAATATCCCTCTTCAAAACCGTAGGGTGCCTCCTTTTTCTAATATATAACGAGTCATTAAAAATCTCCATGCCGTTACTGAATACCCTTCTCTTTGAGGTAATATGGCTCAGGAAAACCGTAGTAGGGAAGTCATCCCCTTTTTTAGAAATTGCCCATTTAGAGTATGAGGAAAGGGCTTCATGGAACATACTGTGTGAGGTGTAGTCCTCCTAGTCTAAACTTCCCACTTGGCTTTTGCTACTTCCTTAGTAGTAGGTTGATAGCCTAGCTCGAATTTATCATTGTTAGTGGGTTCAACGGGTAGAAAGATAGGGTGGTATGCCCTTCACGCTCGTAGCTAGGCATGGAAAATATCCCTTTTTCCTAAGCATAGAGTGGACGCTAAGGTTGCCATAAGGATCAAAGTTAAGAGGTGCTTCATCCTTATCTAAGGCAGCAACAGTCTCAAATCCGTAAAGCTTTTCATCATCGGCGTTATGCTCAATTTCAACGATTGATTCATTAGAGGTGATAGTAGCATAGAGATTGTCCCCATTAATGGTTATGACCTGACCTTTGATGATCATCTTAACTTTCTGGTCTAATCTAGAGGGAGCTTCTTGATGGTCATGTAACCAAGGCATCCTAGAAGTAGATTAAATGTGGTTGGAATGTCTACGACTTGGAAGTCAATGTTCTTTACTATGGGTCCTACATTGATAGGTAAGGTCAACATTTGTAAGATAGTTCTCTTAGAATTATCATAGGCTCGGAGATGAACAGTCTATTTAGAGAGTTGTTGCTATTTAATTCCTAACCTTTTGGCGGTCTTCTAAGGACGCACATTCACGATCGATCCGTTGTCAACCAAGGTTAAATGGATAAACTTGTTGATGCAAGTTATAGTTAAATAAAGGGCATTGTTGTGTGCAACACCTTCTTTAGGGAGATCCTTCTAATCGAAAATGATGGTTCCATCACTACTATTGACCAATCCTACTACTTCTTCCGGCGTAGTTTTAGGAGAGACCTTGATCTTGCTGAGCATGTCAATTAATGCCTATCTATGTTTCTGGGGTTGCCGATTGAAATGTCAACTTTTTACTTTTGAAGTTATTTCAGGATCTCGGTCTTCTTCTTTAGCAGACTTAAGGTTCTTTTGGGGCTTCATGAGTCGGTTGTGGACCACGAGTGTATTATTTCGTCCGGATATAGTAAGGAATTAGATTTCTGGACCTCTAGGTTCTCCCCAAAAGTCTTCTTGTTTTAAGGGTGGTGTGCCCCGTAAGTTATTGTCACTTGTCGTTATTGTCTTTCGTTTCATAGATGTCTTCCTCATCACTTACCATAACCAATGGACTTTTGGATGTAAAGGAGACAAACTAAAAACTGGTTTGGACTCATCAATGTGTTGAATGAAGATAGATGGGTCCCACTCGACTTGGAATGGCTTTAGAGAAAATAGCTAACGTACCATTGAAAGGATTCTTATTGTCACTTGGTTTCTAAGTGGCCATAGGAAGAGGCAGTTGACCAACATTGCTCGGTGTTGTGTCCTCGTGCATGATGGTATTTGAAGAATTTTCCCACGTCTTAGTTTTTAGACTGTTTTTTGTTTCGATTCAGCTCTAATGGGTGGCAACTCTATTTTCCCTTTGGCCAGCAATCGGTCAAGGGCTTAAGCGAATGTGGTATGAATTGAAGTGTATTCATTATACCTGTTAAAGGCATTGACATCTGCACCTCTGGTAGTATTGCCTTAATTTGAAGTTTTCTTATCTTTTAGACTGATAATTACCTCTATACCCAGTCATGGCTTTTGTGGTCGTGGTAGATTTCTTTTCTTTTATCAACATGTCAACGTCTCTAAGGGTTGAGAAGCTTATCATTGATAAGAATTTGAGATGCTGATTGTAGGCAAGCTAAAGGTTCTTCACAATAATCCACACTTTGTCCTTCTCGGAAGGCCGGTCTACCATGTGGGCAGCCTATGCCCTCTATCCGGTGAGAAAGTCCGTAAAGCTTTCTTTCTCACCTTGCTTGATCAACTCGAAATCTCTAAGTGTGATAAGTAGATTAGTGTTCGAGGAGTATTGGTGTAAGAACTCCTTACACGGATCAGTCCAATTGGTGACCTTGCATGGGTCGATTACATTATACCACTTCATTACATTGGTATCGAAAGCCCATGGGAAGATGATGTGGTATGTGTCTTTCGGTATGTTCTTAAGAGTCATTGCTCCTAAGAAGTTGCGAACTTGATGTTGGGGATTTTCGAAACCTTAAAATTTTATATCCGGCATGGTAAACTTAGGGGCTAGTTTCCCTTTAGGGATTGAAGTGAATCCCTTATGATCAAATTAATCGTTACTAAACATGGATGACTCTCTTAACATTTGTTCTATTTGATCTATACGTGGATTAGGCTGAGGCTTGGATTCATGCTTGGGATGGCTTGGAGGAGATGGACTAGGTGGAAGTGGAGGACCTCCTCCTATTCTTAATCATTGTTCTTCCTAAGCTCTCTTACTATCCTCAATGGATTTTAAGATAGCCTTAAGATCGCCTACTATGGACTCTATTTTCTTATCGTGAGCCTTAATCTTAATTTCTATTTTGGCCAAGTTTTCATTGAACAGGGCAAGGATAGGAGATTATTCTGGTGTTCTATCCATTGGAGGGAATTCCTTTTAGGTACTATCCTATGACGAAAGATAGATTGAACTGGTGTGATGTGCATCGGAGTATGTGGCACCGATGTAGACGTGGCGCAAAATGTGGTGTAGAAGGGGGAGAAGATGTGTTAGACTCCTTGTTAAGGCATTCTAACCTTTTGGAGCTTGGATTCCGATGATACTCAATTACAGTGGGCTTCCTATTCTGTAGCCCAAAGGATGATACTTAGGACCATGTGAAAGAATACAACTTTTTGGGAGGAAGGGGCTTAAGCACGAGACTCGAAGAGACTAGGAATGCTCTTTATTTTGATGCACAAAAGGAATGCACAATAAAGGAAGTGTATTCAATTATGCTTATGACTTCATTTGGTATGATTTTATGATTTAGCCGATGCCCTATTAGAATGCATAAATGTGTGATCCTAATTGAAGATGGATTTGTTTTGGCTAATATGCAAGAACTCACCTAATTTGAGATGAATGCAAAATGGACTCATCTTAATTTGAGATGAGTTTTATTTTGGCTAAATGAAAGATGAAAATGCAAAATGGACTCACCTTAATTTGAGATGAGTTTTATTTTGGCTAAATGAAAGATAAAAATGCAAAATTTTGAGATGAGTTTTATTTTGGCTAAATGAAAGATGAAAATGCAAAATGGAAATGCAAAAAATAAAGGCTCGAAGACTGATCGACTAAAGAGATAGAGGAGTTCCTGTTAGAACTCTTCTAGACATATCTGGCGATAACTACCTAGACTGCCTAAATAAAGGATTTTAGAGTGACTTGAAAATGCAATTAGTGCACCGACCAACAAGGGAAAGGTAATTTGACTTTGGATATAAATGCACATAATGGACCGACTCTAGGAGATTTTTTTATAGAATTTAATTTGCACTCATGCAAGGGCTAATCAGCACTCCTCACCTATCCCTAAAGGCTTACAAGTAGAAGATTAAATCTAAAAACAATCACACTCATCCAAGCATGCAAATGAAGAGGCAAGGTACCACCTAAAGTCTAAGGGTCTATGGTCGAAGAGGGTTAAAACTAGGTAGGCTACATAGCGACTCATAGTCCGAGGATTTAGTCCTTCGTAGGGTGCACGGAAGAAAAAATGCATTGAATCCTCGGTGCCTCTCGGTGAGCCAAGAGCGCGTGTTATGAGGGAAGAGATATCGCCTCTGTTGGCAATCAAGCCTAATTGGGCCCGCCCGGGATGTAGTGGGAGCCTCTTTCCAAAAAATGTTTTTCGGGGAAAACCTAATGGTCCACCAACAAAAATAAACTATGGTCCGTAGACACCTAAAAAGTATCGTCCCTTATCTCATTTAGTTCTATTTTTATTCTTTCGGTTCGATGATGAAATCCCGAGTCCTGTTTTAGGATTTGGATCTCGGACTAAGTTCGATTGGTGCAACGGAAGCCGATAAACCACAAAGAACCCCCAACACCATATAAATAGCCTTTTGCTTTGGATCAATCCAAAAATCCTCATTTCCTTAGAACGGTCCAAGCTCGGGCCTAGCCTCTAGAGACAACGGAGTCCGAGTGCCGCATACCCGAAAATTCTAGGCTCGTAGTTTTGCGTTTCATGTTTTGTCCAATCAAACACGGAGTCGAAGACCTTAAGACAGGTGTTAGACGTTGCATTTCATGATCACAAGCATCAAAGTGTCGTGTTTAAGATCCAAAACAGTCCACATGAGACTAGGAGCTGCTCCCCTCAAAACAACGTCGTGTTCGACACCCCATCCTTAGATTTCTTGAGTGAAGCGTGGCGTTTTGGCCTGGAGACTCCTTTTGTGGCATGCTAGGGCACGAAACCCTAGGCATGCTCGGGTGACTCGCGCTCAACCGAATTTCTATCTAGTTTTATCCTTTCTATCCTGGTTCGATCTCCTAATTTATTGGCCTAGTTCTCTTTCTGCTATTTTAGACGATAGACCGAGAGCAACGCTAGCTCATTTGTGACCTTGGTCTCTCCCTATAAATAGAGAGCCTTGGCTCTCATCTCAAGCACGACTTATTTCCTTTCCGCTACACCTGCTGAACTAAGCTAAAAATGCCCTTTCCTATATGTTGAAAAGCATCCTCAAAATAGTCCTCTTTTTCTACATATCGCCGTTGAATCCTTACAAAGAGCTGAAGAATATTCAATTATTTTGATCTCTGGGCATTCATTCAGCTGATTTTTCCTATTCGTTACCAACTCACTTTTTAAAACTTATAAAAGAGCCCTCTTTTCTTTGATTCGCTGCCGTCGGATCAAGAGATCTAGTGTGAAGATCGAGATCAGCACGTGGGATAAGCTACGGGCAAGGATTCAGCCTTCGAATGGTTTATTTGTTTATTTTATGTTTTATTTATCGCTTTCCATATTGTGGATCAAAGTTGTATCACATTTTAATTCCTACCAGCCCGATGTAATCCTTTTACTTGCTAAGTTTTTTCTTCTTTTCGCTTTTACTTTCTTTACCGCTTTGTTTATTGCTTTCCTTAACTATGTTTGGTAGGTTTAATTTCACTTAGCATGTTGTTGTATGCTTGTGTTTTTCACATTATTTAGATTCACTAGTCGAACTAGTAATGGCCGTCTTCGGACGGGTGGAATGGAAGGGTTTATCCCTATATTTTATACCATTGCACTCGAACTCGATTCTTGGTTCTAAGACATCCAGAGTCATTTTAGCCTTTTTGGTCCGACTTTTTCCATACTAAGATCGGAAGAGCAATTTTATTTTACCTTTTGTTTTTGTTAGTTTTTCTCTCTTAAAAATTGACTAGCGACTCCTTCTTTTGCTTTATTTTTACTCAAAAATTGCATCTTGGCTTTTTTACTACAGGTACAAGAATTAGGGTTTCACACTCTACTTGCCAGGACAAAGGCCGCGGCTGATCCCTTTGGCCGTGACTCGTGGCCGTGACTTGTGGCCGGTGCCCCTAACCGCCAGTGCTGGCTTCAGCCAACACCGGGTGGTCGGTGGCCATGGCTTCAGTCCCGGATTGGTGTTTTGACACCAATCTGACCCTAAAACCTCACAGCGAGATGCGAATCTTTAATCCTTTGTTATCTTCTCGCTTAAGAAATGACATCTCAGAATTTCGAAAATAAATGCCAAAACAAAATAATTAATAAAATGCCAATCAATTCAACTTATTTTTATCTTTAATTCAATTCAACAAAATTTGGTAATCTTAATAAAAGGTTCATCCCCACATTCTAAAATTCATCTTTTCAAATCGTAAAAATCATTTTCAAACCCATTTTCAAAAGACCCTTACGCCTAATGTGCGATGGGAAGCTCGGTTTCGGCCATGGATCCTACAGTGGCGACTCTACTGAGTATAAAGTTTTTATTATGAGGGCAAAACTTGAAAATTTGAGTAGTGAGTTTGAATGATGTGCTTGCATTAGGCATCCCATATTTAGCAACCTTTGAACATAGTTTAGTACTCCTTCGAACATTAGCTCTTACATGGGTGTAAATAAAACACTTTAATAAATTTCCTAGAGTCAGTCCATTATGTGCATTTAGCCAAAAATCAAATTACCCTTTTCCCTTTTAGGCAGTCCATTGCTTGTATTTCGAGTACTAAAATCTTCTTCAAGCGGTCTAGGTAGGCATTGCCAGTCGATCCAAGAGGGTCTTACCAAAGTTCTCTCTATCTTTTGATAAGTCAGCTTTGTCTTTTTTACTTTCCTTCTTTTTGGCATTCTCATTTTACATTTCTATTTTGCATTTTCATTAGCCAAAATAAATTAATCTCATATTAGGTGAGTCCATTTTTCTTTTTCATTAGCCAAATAAATTCATCTCGAGATTAGGTGAGTCCATTATACATTTTCATTAACCAAACTAAAATCATATTAGATTAGGTAAGTTCATTTTGTATTTCAATAGCCAAATTAAATTCATCTTATATTAGGTGAGTCCATTTACATTTCATTAGCCAAATTAAATTCATCTTATATTAGCTGAGTCCATTTTGTATTTATATTTAGCCAAAGCAAATTCATTTTGAATATAAGGACATGTATTATCATCTAGCCAAATAAAAGTATCTTTCACTCATTCATTATGCATTACCCAAATCATAGAATCATCCCAAACTAAGTCATACATCATTGCATGCACTTCATTTTTCGTTGCATTCCTTATATGCATCCAAATAAAAGCATTCTTAGTCTCTTAGGGTCTTACGCTTAAGTCCCTCCTCCCGTAAGTGGTCTTCTTTCACATGGTCCTAAACCTTATCCTTTGGGCTGCAGGAAGTTTATGGAAATTAAATATCGTTGGAATTCGAGCTCCAAAAGATTAGAGCGCCTCACCAAGGAGTCCAGCACATCTTCTCCTCATTCTACATTACGTTCTATTCCGCGGTCAACACCGGTGCGATAAGTTTCGGTGCTCACCACACTGGTTCGGCTTATTCCTTGTCACAAGACGAGTACTCGAAAGAATTTCTTTCTAATGGACGGATCTCTAGAATAGTATCCCATTCTCACTTTGCTTAATGAAAACTTAGCCAAGATGGAAACTAGGATAGATGATCAAGATGAGAAGATAATGTCTATATCGATGGTTCTTAAGACTATTATAAAATTTATTGAGGACGAGTAAGACACATGAAGAAGTCTGAATGTGCAAGAAGAGGAGAAAGATTAGGTCCTCCATCTAGCTTATCTCCTCTAAACAGTCCCAAACACGAATCCCCTAAGCATGAATCCAAAACTCAGCCTCGTCCTCGCATAGATAAGATATAACAAATGTTGAAGGAGTTATCCATCTTTAGTAATCATTATTTTGATCATACGGGATTCATTTCAATTCCTAAGGGTAAGCTACCTCCAAAGTTTACCATGCCCGGTATCAAATTCAAAGGTTCCAAGAATCCCCATCATCATGTTAGCAACTTCTTAGGAGCATTAACTCTTAAGAACATTCCGGAAGACACTTACCACATTATCTTCTCATGGACTTTCGATACCGATGTAATGAAATGGTATAACGCGGTCGACCCACGCAAGGTTGCCAATCTGGACTAATATGTGGAAGGAGTTCCTACATCAATGCTCATATAACACTAATTTGCCAGTCGCTATTAGAGACTTGGAATTAATCAAACAAGGTGAGAATGAGAGCTTCACAAACTTCCATACCAAGTGGAGAGCAAAAGTCTGCTCGCATGGTAGACCGACCCTCCGAGAAGGACCAAGTCGAGATCATCATGAAAAATCTTCACCTAATTACAATCAGCCTCTCAAGTTCCCGCCACTTAGGAACTTCTCAACCCTTAGAGATGCTGGCTTGCTGATAGAAGAAGAGTTGTCCGCCGCGACCACAAAAGTCACGACGGGATATAAAGGTAATTATCACTCAAAAGATAAGAAAACCTCTAATACAAGCAATACTAACAGCGGTGCATATGTCAATACCCTCAATAGATATACTCGAATACACTCATATGGACACCACTTATACTCAAGCCCTTGGCCATCTCTTGGCTAAGCGAAAGATAGAATTGCCACCCATTAGAGCAAAATCGAAATCGCGAGCGATTTTAAAATTTAATTGCGGGAAAATTTTGCAAATACCATTGTGCATGAGGATATGATACCTAACGAGTGTTGGACATTCAAGAACAAACTAGAAAGCATGTTTCGAAATGGCCAACTCCCTTTACCTAAGGCTACCTAGAAACCTAGTAATAATAAAAATCCTTTCAGTAACACCTTACTTATTTTTACTGAATCTACTCTTGGTTAGTCGGACCCATCTGTCTTCATCCAAGATATTGATGATTCCAAACCACTTTTTACCTTGCCTCCTTTAGATCTAGAAGTCCATGGGCTGTGGGTAAGTGATGAAAAGGACGTCTAGGAAACAAGAAGTGACAATGACAACAACGATGATGACTTCTAGGGCACACCACCTTAGATGAGGATGACTTTTGGAGAAAACCTAAAGGTCCGAGCAATTCAATTCCTTCTAGATCTAGATGACGTAATGCACCCTTAGGTCCACAATAGACTCGGGAAGTCCCAAAAGAACCCGAAGCTACAAAAGAAGAAGATCCAATCCTTAAACAACTTTAGACGTTAAAAGCCGATATCTTAATTTGGCAACTAATATCTACTTCCTATAAACATAGGCGGACTTTGATCAACGCGCTTAGTAAGATCGAGGTCTCTCCGGAAACCACGCCGGAGGAGGTAGTAGGATTGGTTAATAGTGGGGATGGAACCATTACCTTTGATCAAAAGGATCTCCTAGAAGAAGGTGTTGCACATAACAATGCCCTTTATTTAACTATAACTTGCATCAACAAGTTCGTTCCCTTAACCTTGGTAGATAATGGATTAGCTATGAATGTCCGACCTCGGAGAAGCTGTCGGAAGGTTATGAATTAGAGAGTAACAAATCTCTAAACAAACTATACATCTTCAAGCGTATGACAATTCTAAGAAAACAATCTTGGGAACAGTGACCTTGTCAATCAATATAGGGCCAGTAGAAAGGAAAATTGAATTGCAAGTCTTAGATATCCCAACTACCTTCAATTTACTCCTAGGAAGCCCTTGGTTGTATGATCATCGAGCAAGTGCCCTCTACGCTGCATCGGAAAGTTAAAATGATCATCAAAGGTCAAGTTGTAACTATCAATGGGGATAATCTCCGTGCTACTATCACTTCCAAGGAGTCCGTGGTTGAGATCGAGCACGATGCCAATGACGAGGAACTATATGGATTCGAGACTGTCACTTAGACAAGGATGAAGTACCTCTTAATTTCAACCCTTATGGCAACCCAAGCGTCCATTCGATGCTCGGGAAGAAGGGGTACTTTCCAGATCTTGTTGTAAGCCGAAGGACATACCACCCTATCTTTCCACCACTTGAACCTACTAACAAGTATAACTTTAGGCTAGGCTATCAACCTACTACTAAAGAAGTAGCTCAAGCTAAGTGGGAAGTTCGGACTAAGAGGACTCGAACCTCACATTGTTCGTTCTATTAAGCCCTTTCCTTATACTCGAATGGGCAGCTTTTAAAGGAAGAAGATGACTTTTCTTATTATGGTTTTCCCGAGCCCTACTACATCAAGGAAAAGGGCATCCTAGTACCTAGTTTAGAGATATTCAGTTGAAGACTCGAGTATTGAAGGTTTGCTCGGGAGAGTCCGAGTCACCCTAGAGGGGGTGAATAGGGTGATGAAAAATTCTTTGCGAAAGCACACACCTTTTGACAGAGAAGAGTCAAAGACAGATTCCGAGTCTAAGCAAGGGGTCGAAAATATTGGACTCGTAATGTAATGAATCGGAGTAAACACGTTCAGCAGGTCCGTCCGAGTCTAGAATGAACTCGTAAATAGAACACGGAGAATTTACGTGGAAACCCTCCCGGGGCAGAAAACCACGGCCCGTGTCAATCCGGACACGAAGTCAAATCCACTATTTTGAGTCCACAAAATACCGTGAACTTGATGTAACCCGAGTTGCTCCCTTACACAACTCTATACAAGTTTTCCTAGACTCGTAAATTCCCTTATCTCGATCTAGTACTTCCTAGCCGAGATAACCCTTACAGCTAGGGACAACTAAGCCGAGTTAACCCTTACGACTTAGTCAAGGGACCTTACAAAGAATGTAAGAAGTGTTTGTAATCGAGTACAAGACCTTACAACTCGTAAAGTAATGAATTACAGAGTGGGAGTTGTAAGTTGAAGATTGAAAGTAAATACAATAACTTTGTTCAAGTTGGAGTATTGACAATATGTTCGGCAACCTTCAAGTCTTGTGAAGTGGCTTCTTTTATAGATGACCAGGCAGAGTAGCCGTTATCTTCATCTCGCTGACCGAGAGTCCTCTCGTGACCGTTGTGAAAGGCTTTCCGAGTCACTCGGAAAGTATCCGTTGAAATATGGACGTTGGACAACGGTTTAACTCTCTTGGAAGTCCCAAAACCATCGGTTGTGTCTTGAAAAATGAGGTGGAAACCATCGTTAGGCTTGGCGTTCCAGTTTTCCGGATATGGAAGCGCACGGCTTCGACACAATCTTCTCGGGACTAGAGCAGGGAAGGTGAAAAGCCATATCTCGCTGGTGATTTGACGTTCGAAGCCGGCTACTTTTGTAGTTTGAAAAGATATCCTCGATTGAATAACCTACAAAAGTAAAACACCTTCGGTTCTCAAAGTATAAAATACTTTGGTCCAAGGTTAGACACGATAATAGAATAATTATGAAAATTACGCAATTGATAATCCGAGTCGAAAAGAAATGGAATATTCCGAGTCTAATATCCATGATACTCGGAATTCCATAATACTTAGTCTTAGGTAAAGAATCAAGTTCCATAACGAATATCGAGTGGGAAATGCTTGATGTAGACTAAGCACGAAAAGAACTACGAATGCCGACTTTGCAAACAATAGAGTAGATAATCACAAGTCGATTCTGAGTGAGAGTGGACTCGGAATAAAGAACAAGTTTTCGAGTCGCTAACTAAAAAGCGATTAAAGAGATAAGTGAAGGCCAAATCGCATAGAAAAGATACTATTTCACTCAAGTAAGTTTCTAAGACACGAGAGAATGCCTTGGAATCAAAACACTATATGAATGACATCGTTATACCCGATTCCTTTTGCATGACTCGGAAAGATATAGAGCAAGTGTCTCGAGTCTTCGAGTATAACTCTCTATCTCTCTTAGGTTTTGATTCTAAGTCATTCCGAGCCTTATAGAAACTCGTATCTAAGTTTTCATTCTATTCTAACTGGCTCAAAAACACTTCATTGCATATCTCTTACTTGTGGTTCCGATCCACTCATACATCACTCAAAACCATCCCATGTTCAAATAATTTTTCTAACACATTTATTCCGAGCACCGACTTTGCACTTCAAGTTATAATGAATTATAACGTTAATTCTTTGTTCTAAGTCAATTTATTTCTTTGAGAATTATTGGAATGAATCAAGTCCATGCTTATTGCTTGATTTAATTTCAAACATGATCTTTTAGGCTGTATTTGATTCTAAGAAAATTAGAAGGAAAGAAAAAAATGTGGAAAATGAATTTCTTTCCCTTGTTTGAATTAAAGAAAAAAGGAGAGAAAAAAAGTTTGATGGAAAAACTCATGCAAAATTTTGTCAATTTGGTCAATCATATTTTCCTTTCAAAATTGAGAGGAAAATGGAAGAAAAAATTCACAAAGAGAGAGAAATGGAGAAAAGAGAAGAATTCTATAAGAAAGGCAATTAAAAAATTTCTCTCTCCTCTTAATTAATCAATGTTATTGAATATTTTCTCTCTTCTCTCCATGACAATGTGGTGGATGGCTAAGAGGATGGCTAAGAAATGGAGAAAAGAGAAGAATTCTATAAGTAAATATAGCACCAGTTTCAAAGAACGACATCGGGGTCCACATGTGCATTAACTTTAGAGATCCGAATAAGGTTAGCCCCAACGATGATTTCCCGCTACCTTATATCGACATCCTTGTAGATAACACAGATGGGTCATGCCTTGCTTTCGTTTATAGACAGCTATGCTTGGGTACAATCAGGTCAAGATGGCTGAAGAAGACATGGAAAAGATGACTTTCATCACTCAATAGGGGACGTATTGTTACGTGGTGATGCCATTTGGGCTCTAGAACGCCGGTGCAACATACCAAAGGACGGCTACAATACTACTGCTTGCCATGATCCACAAGGAAGCTAAAGTCTACGAGGATGACATGATCATAAAGTCCAAGGATAGGGCAGGGCACCTACCCGACCCTAAGAAAATTCTTCTAGAGATTTAGAAATTAAAGAAAGGATCCGAGCCCGTTTGGGATACCGAGTGCCAACAAGCATTTCAGAAGGTTAAGGAATATCTAGCTAACCCTCCAGATGCTAGTTCCGCCCCAACCAGGGAAACCTTTACTTCGTACCTCACCACGATAGAGGCAGCTATGGGAGCCATGCTAGCTCAACGAGACGGAAAGGAAGAATGTGAGTTCATTACCCGAGTAAGAAATTCCTTGATTGTGAGACTACATATACGCCATTCAAGAAGACATCATTGGCATTAGTCCGGGCTACCAAGAAGCTCGGGCACTACATGTTAGCCCACAATGTACATGTGGTAACACCAATGGATCCCATTAAGCATATACTTGAGCAACCAACCATTAGCGAGCAAGATAGAAAGATGGACTCGTCATGTTGTCGAATTTAAACTCAAGCACGTCCCTCAAATTAGACTTCAAGGTCACCAACAATGCCGCAAAGTACGAGGCATGCATAACTAGACTTAGAGCTACTTTAGAGATCGGGGTTAAGAACATCAAGGTTTTCGATGACTCTAGTCTAATCATTAATCAAATTTCACAAAAATGGAAGGTACGTAGTGAAGCCTTGGCAACCTACCAAGCATATCATAGAACTATCAAAACACTTAGAGAACATTTCTTTCACCTACCTTCCTAGGCATGACAACCGATTCCCGGATTCATTAGCTAAATTATCATCCATGATTAATATCCCTAATAACATTCATTCAATGCTCATTCATATAGAGCGATGGAGTCGACGAGCACACGTCTACACGTTGGAAGTGTCTAATATCGACCAAACCAGTTGGTATCTTGACATTTATTAGTATTTGGATAAGCAAGAATACCCTTTCGACTCCATACCTAGAGCCCAACGGGCCATCGGGATGTTGGCCGCCTAACTCTTCATTAATCAAAGGTAACTATATAAGAAAACCAACACTGGGATCAGTTTACTTTGTGTGAACCAACATGGATCCTTTTTCCTCCTTTTCCTACTAAAATTGGAAATGGACCCCATATGAACATCAAGATGTTGGTTCAAAAGATTCAGAGACTAGGATATTATCTGGTTGACCATAGCGATAGATCGCCATGAGTTTGTTAGAAACTGCCATAAGTGTCGGTGTATGCAAATTTATAGCACCAACCACCCTCATTTCTAAAAACATTAGCATCCCCCTGGCCATTCTCGGTTGAGGGAATAGGCATTATTGGCAAGGTAACCCCTAAAGGAATAGGTGGTCATGAACTTTTGTTAGTAACAAGTGGGTAGAGGCAGCATCTTATGAAACCTTGACATCAAACCAAGTAGCTAAGTTCCTTACCCGGAATATCCTTTGTCGTTATAGGGTGCCCTACGAGCTTGTGTGTGAGTTCTATACTAACATGATAGTCAACGACAACATTATTTCTTCTATACTACGAGGTAAGATAGTTCAAATCAATCTTACTTTACTTTACGAGACTTTTCAATGTGAAGTCTCTTTTTCTCAATTATAATCAAATTTCTTTCAAAGAAGTCGCTAATGACTTCTTTGCAAAATACTCTAAAGAACCTCCTCGGTCTAGAAAGAACTTTTTATGACTTAGATGACCTTAGAAACCAGGCTTCGTGTTTTGTTCGGATGAGGACATTCTTCTCTTATTACCCATCTAAAGAGAACCCCAACTTTAAAGTTCTAAAGGTTCTCTATGACATTCTCGAGGGCTACAAAGTAGACCTCTTTCTATTCACCCTTGAGCAAATAGCCTCCGTTTCTTCTTACTCTATGAAGACTCCTTATCCTTTCGGAGCTATTCTCACTCATTGTTTTCACTCGGTTTAGGGTCCCTCTACCTCCTGACCCAAACTCTTGCTTGGAACCTGCGGTTTACCTTGACAGGAGTGAACTCATTGGTCTTGGATACCGGGAAGCCAAACCCGGTTTCGGGGTTCACTCATCCGACTTACCACCTCATCCTCCACCTCAAACTCGGACTACTCCATAGGTCCCACTCTCTACTACTGGACCTTCTACTTCTCTACTTTGCCCTTCCGTCGAGCTTCTTGAGAAGGTGGCCAACAAACTTACTTTCTAGCTTTAGTTGAAATCAACTCCGGAATCTTTCCAAGCTTTCATCCCAACTCGACTCTAATGCAAACCTAGGCTCGGATTCAGCTCAAGTAAAGTCAATATCTAATTTCGAGCTCAAGAAGGTGATCAAGGAACAACTTGATCAAATTTAGCGCCTCCAAGAGAGAAGAGCAAAGACAGTCGAGGACTCACAATTCTCTCGAAGAATTTGACAAGTCCTCCAAGCCTTCTAAGTCTAACTTAGAAGAAGCGGAAGAAGGAAACAAAGGGGCCAAAGCAAGAGAGGAAGACGAAGAAAAGAAGGAAGGAGCTGCTCAACCTGAGGACTAAGCAACAAAGGACCTGAGGTGATCTCTTCGATCGGACTCAAACCGCCTCGGAAGAGGCTGGTGAAGTTGGCTAGTCTAATGCCCATACCTTAGAACCTAAGCCAGCATCGAGTCTTTGAGGAAGAAGAAGAAGACGAGGAAGATCTCGCTCCGGTTCACGGAACCTTGATCCTTCATTACTAGATTTATCTATTCCGATGCCACCTCACCCAACTACTTCTATTGAAGCATACAGGCGCAGGTGCATAGCTCAATCTTCAACTTAACGATAGACTGCCCCTCCTTCCCGATTTCAAACTCAATTTTCTTTTTTCTTTTTCACCATCTTATGTATTTACCTGTTCTTTCCTCCCTTATTTTGTAATTTTTGCTAAAATGCATAGGGGAGAGAAAAGATAGAGAAATAGATGTTTGGTATAGGGAGTTTTTCCCTTAGTTGTTTTCTAAGTTTATCTTACTTTGTTCTTGTATAAATGTTTCTTTGCAATGAATGAAATTCTCTTATTTACGAGCATATCTATTTCTAAGTATATGTTCTATTTACTCGATATTATCTCTTGAATTTTTAACAACCTTGCTTCGATTACTTCAAGAAACATGTGTCTCGGTTATTGTTTGATCTCGAGCTGAACCGATAAATACTCATCATTATTTTTCTTGCTCCGATTAATACTCGTGCTCTAATCAATTCTATATGAAAACTTAACTCTCTAAACTACTTAGTTTCTATCTTAAGTATGGAATGCCTTTCATAAAAAGGGGGAGATTGAAGTGTAAGACCTGGAAAATTCAGGTGCTTGTTTATGAATTAAGTTATTAAAAGTTAAAAATTCAAAATTATTAAATTAGGTGAATTAGAATTTTTCGAGTTGGAATTAAAACCCGAGAACCGAAATCCGAGCATGGGCTAGCTAAAATAGATTTGTGATAGGAGAGATAGAGCAAAGAGGGCAAGAGATCGAGAGAACCTTACCCGGAAAGAGAAGAGTAGAGAGACCGAGTGAGAGAGACGAAGAACTAGAAACAAAGACGAGAAAGAGGTGAGGGAATTCGGTTCGGGAGCACAACCGAGACCAAGAATGAGAAGGAAGGAAAAATGAGCAAAGAAGACAGAGGAAGAGGAGGTGCTTCGAGGGTGCTCGCTCGAACAGCCGCGAAGGAACGACGATCGCCAAGTGAGAGCGAGAGTGGGAAAAGACTGAAGGATAAACAGAGGTAGGAAGAAAAGGAAGAAATCGAGAGGTAGAAGAAGGAAAGGGAACCTGAAAGGGAGAACATAGAAAAGCAAAAACACCTAATTTGAAATCTAATCCAAACTGAAATTCTTAGAATCACTAAGAATCCAAGGTGAGTAATTTGAATCCATCCTCTAGAATTAAAATAAATTAGGTAGATTGAACTTGAATTTGAAGTATGAAATTGGAAACCCTAAGTTAATTGAAGAAGTTAGAGGCCTAAATTCATAAAACTAGCAACTCGCGAATTGAAAAGCATGTCGCGATTTATGCCTAGTTCATGAATTTAATGATATTTAAGCATTGCTGAACATGATTATTGAGCTGTGTGATTGAGAATTTAATGAAATTAGCTTGAATAAAATTAGTGACAAAAATCGGAAAATTGAATTTCATGATTTAAGTGCAGATTTTTCATGAATTTATCGTCGTTGTCTAAATTATTACGAATTCATGTGTAGCCCAAAATTCCTGAACGTTTTACTGTAGCTTCCTGAGAATTTATGAGAGTTTCCTATAAATTTTGGTATGCGTTGGATGATTACATTGGAAGATATGGATTTTTGAGTGAAAATGTGCTTGTTTTGGGCAAAATCGGAACCGGGTAACCGAGTTAAGAACTGAAATTTAAGAAGCTATATGGCTAGATTAAGAGATATTTTAAGGAAAGTTATAGAACCATAAACCACCTATACGCGTTATTACGCAATCATGAAAAGGATAAGTTCGTTGATTAGAAATCCTAGTTGACATGTTTATGTGATGATGTGTTTATCTTAAAGTATATCGATTATAAATGACATAAGCATGCCAAGATAAGTTGAATTGATTGTATATAAGTTGGAACTTGCTTATATGAATTGTTAGTTGTGAAGGTGTTATGTATGAAAGTATTGAGCATGAATTATAAGAATTACGTGTATCTCGTTGACGTAATAAGAAAATAGTAAGAAAATAAGAAACATAAAGAATTAAAGAAGGGAAAATGGATTTTGTTATTGATCTAAGACCCCACGAATTAAAGAACCCTCTCGAAGTTGTGGCCACGAAATGTCTCGTCAACCGAAGCCACGAATTATTTTGGTTCCACGAATTATTGACGAGTGTGCCTCCTTCGAGTCCGAGGCAAGCCTCGAGGTCACGAATTATTTTGCCTCCAAGAAATGAGCCTACAAATTATTTTGGCTACGAGAACTGGGTCTTTAGAGGATAACATAAATTTTCTTTCCATTCGAAACTAAGATGGCTTGAAGAATTACGATATGAAGAAACGAATGATTATACATGATGAACAAGAAAGAATGAAGCAAAGATTTATGAAATGCATAATTGAAATCAAGAAGAAGAATAAGTAGAAGAACGAATCCCGATTTCATAAGAAATGAATACGATAAGAAGTAAGATATGATGTACGTGATGAATGTTTTACATGATGAATGATTCTATGACTCACTTGCGTAGAAAGACGAATGAAGTATGCTTGATTGAATTCATGAGTAATTGATGTCATTGTGCTTCTCGGCAAGTTGGTAAGTTTAGTACCTCGTGTGTCTTAAGCATGTATGATCTAAATCGCATGTTATGAATGAATTGTGAACTTACGTGTGTTTGTTAATGAATTAATGTACAAAGTGAAATCGAGGTTGGGTTTTGGTTATTCACTCGGCTAGTGGAGCTCATGACCTCACCAACATTTCAGGTACGAAGTTAAGACTCGCAGGAGTTGCCTTTGACTTTCGAAATAGCGGACGGATAGGAGATGTCGGACTTAGTGCATGTTTTTCTATGTTTTGTTTGTAAAGATGTTGTAAAGATTGATTGTATGTGAACTTAAGTTTTGACTATGAATGTAAAAGCCCTATGTGAATACTCCGAGTGTGTGGCTTGTTGAGTTTGTGTTGTGTTTACTCGAGCGCGTAGCTCGTTGAGCTTGTGTTGTTGATACTCCAAGCGTGTGGCTCGTTGAGTTTATGAATGTGTTTCGTGCGGGGTTAAGGCTTTAAACCTATGGGATTAGCCATATTACGGAGGAAACTTTGCCGAAATTTTCAGGAAAACCTTTAAAAACCTAGAAACACGCTTACGCCAATCAAAGAGAAAACTACTAACCCTAAGTTGAGATCTCAAGCGGCGTTAGGGGTTCCTCTCGGGAACCCTAACATGTAATACTCGTAGGGTGGGTCTTTGGGGTGTTACATGAAGACTCGGGTATAACTCTCTATCTTTCTTAGATTTCGATTTTAAGTCATTCTATGCTTTATAGAAACTCAAATCTATGTTTTTATCATGTTTCGACCCACTCATAAACCGAGTCATTCAACATCACATTCTTAAGCTGTGTTTCGACCCACTCGAGACACAACTTAAAACAATCGCATGAATAAATAATTTCTCTAACACTTTATTCGATCATCGACTTCTTGTTTCAAGTGAAAATGAATTATTGCGTTAATTCTAATTTCTAAGCTAGTTTATTTACTAAGAATTATTTACTTGATCAAGTTTATGAATTCTGATATTTTATTCTTTCTAGCTTGATCATGTTAAGGAATGACTCAAGATGGAATTTGCACCTAATGAATATTATACTTAGAAAACTCCATTCTCTTAGGTGAAGATAATTAAATGCTTAATTACTTTGATTTAATTATTATCTTTGCTTAATTCTAGACCAAAATATTTATACTATGAGCACCACTTTAATTTCCTTTTGTAGGTTGATTAAACAATCCTAATATACTTTTGAAATACAAAACCAACTGGTTACTAGCCCTTAAACACAAGCGAGATAGAAATCACCAATTTCGGACATGGCTTAGATACCGGTGTCGGGGTTGTTTTTTCCAAACCTGGAAAACATCAGCTTTGAGTCTAATGGTTGTTTCCACCCCATATTTCAATAACCACCAGAGGGTTTGACCATCTTTTGAGTCAAGGATCACTGCACACCGTTCACATCTCAACGAATCTTTCTCTCGAGTAACTCACACTAGCCGTTATAACGACTATTAAGGCTCATCAGTCCGGAACAAGTCTCAACGGTCATTCCGCCTTGGTGCGTATAAATAGAAGCCACTTCATAAGACTTGAAGATTGTTGCTGAAGACATTGCTTAACACTTACTTAGTGCATTCTTTTCAATCTTCACCTTACAACTTTTAATCTGTAATTTCTTACTTTTTGAGTTTTCAAAAAGGCTTGTAATCACTCATACTTTTTCTTCTTTTCGTGTAAGTCCCTTAACCGAGCTGTAAGGGCCAACTCAACTAAGTTGTCGGTGATCGTAATGGTTAACTAAGTCAGAAAGTACTAGATCGAGATAAGGGAACTTCTAAGTTTAGGAAAACTTGTAAAGGAATTGTCTAAGGGAGCAAGTTTGGTCTAAGTCGGTCCTTTGTAATTGAGGATTCAATTAGTAGATTTCACTTAATGCTTGGATTAGCACTGTCTCCGGTTTTCTGCCCTAGTAGGGTTTCCATATGCTTCTCTGTGTCATTCACTTTCGAGTCCAATCTAAACCGAGAATCTATTTCTTAGTCTATTTTCTGCAAAAGCAGTTTGATTTGTTTGAAAAATCTTTCATCACCCTATTCACCTAGCCTCTAGGGTGACTTAACCTCTCTAAAAGAAAACCTCAATAGTCCTTCTTAAAGTGACTACCATGGTCTCTAATCGGTTCATGGGGAACCCCATATCGACGAGATAATTTTCCGAGCGATTAACTTGGTCACATGCTTTGATGTTAGGGTTGCATAGGAGGTCGCTTTTAACCACTTGGTAAAGTAGTCAATTACTACTAATACGAATTCGTGACCACCTGTTCCTTTAGCGAGTTACTTTACCAATGATACCAATGCCACAAACCAAAAATGGTAAGCGTGATGCAAGTGTTGTTAAAAATGAAGGTGGTTGGTGCTGCAAGTTTGCACACACCGACACTTGTGACATCTTTTAATGAACTCATGATAGTCTATTGCCACGATCGACTAATAATATCCTAACCTCTGAATTTTTAAACCAACATTCTTCCATTCATATGGGGTCCGTATTCCCAACCATGAATTTCAGTCCTTATATGCTTTGCTTGCATGTGGAATGACACAAAGTCAACTAATTCTTTTGTTAGTTTTCTTGTACAACTACCCTACATTTATGAAGAACTATGCTTGCTAACATAAGGATGGCTTACTTGGGCTCTTGATGTGAAGTTTTGTTGGTATTCTTTGTTGTCTACGTACTTGGTAGATGTCATGGTACTAATAATTTGGTCGAGTACTAGACACTTCCGGTGCGTATATGTGTGTAGTTTGACTTCATCGTACTATATGAATAGGCATTGAATGAATGCCACTAAGGATATTAATCATGGATGCTAACTTGGCTAGGGCATCCGTGAACCGATTGTCGCCCTAGGAAGGTTTGTGTACGATATGTTATCGAAGTATTTTGCTAATTTCATTAGATGTGCTTGGTTGGGTGCCAAGGCTTCACTACGTACCTTCCATTTATGTGAAATCCGGTTAATGATAAGACTGGACTCACCGAAAACCCTAACATTCTCGGCTTCTATTTCTATGGCAGCTTGAAGTCCCGCAATACATGCTTCGTATTCTACAAGGTTATTAGTCACCTCAAAATTTAGTTTGATCGAAATGGGAGTATGTGCTCCCTCTAGCAAGACTAAAAGGATCCCTACTCTAAAGCCATTTTGATTTGAAGCACCGTCGGTAAGTACATGGTGCACATATCGAGTTATAATTGTAAAATGTTCTCATCCGAAACATCGAGATGCACGGGTTGTGATTTAGTTACTCGATGAAATCGGTTAGGAATTCTAATACTACCCTTTGATTGCCTTTTGAGGTATATACTTGAGATCAAATTCTAATGGCATGACTGTCTATCTAGCTATCTTAGTACTAATGTTGGGTTGCTTAAGAATGTATTTGACAGGATCCATTGGCGCTAATACATGCACCGTGTGGGCCAACATGTAGTGTCTAAGCTTCTTTGTAGCCTAGACTAAAGCTAACGATGTTTTCTCTAAAGGCCTATACTTGAGTTTCATAATCGAAAATTTTCTTGCTTAGATAATACACTCGCACGTTCCTCCTTTCCATCTTGTTAAGCTAACATGGTTCCCATTGTAGTTTACGTTATAGCGAGGTATAAGAGCAAAGGGCTTCCCTGATTGGGATGGAAATAGCATTGGCGGATTGGCCAAATACTCCCTAACGTTCTCAAATGCTTTTTGGCACTCTTCATCCCAAATAGGCTTAGCTCCTTTTTAAGCTTCTTGAATATGAGTTCACGGACTCCAGTTAGTTTTGATATGAAATGACTAATGTACTATAAACATCCTTGTAGACACCTAAAATGTGTCATTCTTATCTCTTTTATTTCTATATTTTATTTTGTCGGCCCGATGATGAAATCCTAGTCCTATTTGCGGATTGAGATTACGGCCGGAGTTTGATTGGCGTGATGAAGCCGGTGAACCATAAAAACCCTCTAGCACTAAAAGATAAATCTTATTTGCTTTAGGCTGGTCCAAAAACCAATTTCTTTTTGCTGGTCCAAACCGGGGTCAATGCTCCGGAGTCAACCTTGCCCGACGCCACACATCGAGGCTATGCTATACACAAAACGTTGCGTTTCATCTTCAAGCATCAACCAAGACACAAAGCTAATTTTGTCCATATGATGTCGCATTGACGAGCACCGCAATTCATGGAAAACGTCGCCAAAACACTATGTTTTTCTCCAAGCGTCCAACTCGATACACGAAGCTCACTTTCACAAAACAACGTTGTTCTTGACCGAGTGTCGCGTTTTAGGGAGTTTTCTCCCAAACACCGTGTTTTGATCTAGAAGCCGCAACACGGAAGGACGTTGGGACTGTATAAAGCCACTTCCAATTTACCACCGTCATGCTTCGAGATCCGGTTCGAGACTTAGATCGGCGAGTGCGACAACACTGAGGGCTACAAATCTGCCTTCAATTCTTACAGTTGATTTAATTTAAATTATTTATTGCTTTCAATATTGTGGAGAAAGGATGTAATAGCTCTTTATTTCCTCCTCGCCGATGTAATCTTTTATTTTCTTTTGCTTTTAAGTCATTTTGTATTCACTAGAAACTCTTATATAAGTTTTCATTATGTTCGACTGGCTTAGAAAGCGCCTTATTAGATGTCTTTGTCACTGGTGTTTCGACTCACTCGGACATAACTCGGAACCATCGCATGATCAAATAATTTCTCTAACACACTTTCTCCGAGCACCGACTTTGTATTTCAACGAAAAAAAGAATTATGATGTTAATTCTTTATTTTGAGTCAATTTATTTCCTTGAGAATTATTTGACCGGATCAAGTTCTTATACTATGATATTTTACTTTGTCTACTTGATCGGCTTAGGATTGATTCAAGATCGAATTTGAGTATATTGAATATTAAACTTAGAAAATTCCATTCTTGTAGGCCAAAGATAATTAAGCATTTAATTACTCGGATTTAATTATTATCTATGCCTAATCTTGGACCAAAGTATTGTTATGCTTTGAGAACCTATGTGGTTTGTCTGTTGTAGGTTATTGAAACGAGGATAATATATTTTTGAATTACAAAAGCAATCGGCTTCTAGCCGTTAACCATCGGCAGACAAGTTTTAGCTATTTACTGGACAAGGCTCTTACACCGTGTCGGGGTTCTTCGTTTTCGGAACTGAAAATTTCCAACTCTAGGCCTAATGGTTGTTTCCATTGCGGTTTTCGATCACCACCAAGTGATTGGACCATCTTTTGGAGCCAAGAGCCACTGCACATCGTTCACATCTCAATGGATCTTTTCTAAGTGGCTCGGAATAGCCGTTATAACAACTAGTGAAGTCTTTAGTCCACAAACAAGCCTCAACGGTCACTCGCTTGGGTGTCGATAAATAGAAGCCACTTTGCAGGACTTGAAGGTTGATTGAATGATTTTTTAACCTATTATTAGATTCATTCTTACTCAATCTTCTAGTTATAACTCTAATACTATATTTAATATTCTTTGAGGTTTAAAGAAAGTCTTGTAATCAATTACATACTTCTCTTACTTTCTTAGTAAGTCCCATAACCGAGCTGTAAGGGTTAACTCGCTTAGTTGTCCCCGCTTAGTTGTCCCTACTTGTAAAGGTTACCTCGGTCAGGAAGTACTAGATCGGATAAGGGAACTTTTGAGTCAAGGAAAACATTGTAAGGAATTGTTTAAGGGAGCAATTCTAATTGAGTGAGTCCTTTGTATTTTGTGGATTCAAAATAGTGGACTTGACTTGGTGCTTGGATTAGCACTGTCCGTGGTTTTACGCCCGGGAGGGTTTCCACGTATATCTATGTTATTGCCTTTTTGTGTCCATTCTAGACTTAGAATCGCTTTTAGTTTGAATTGGTGCAAAAATTATTTAATTTTCTTCATCACCCTATTCAGCCCCCTCTAGGGCGACTTAGATTCTCCAAGAGCAAACCTTCAATTGGTATCGAGCCTAGCCTCTCTAGAAGGATTTAACCATCCGAAGGTGTAAATATTAGATGACTTAGAATAATGGAGAGTTTGATGAAGGAAGATCATCCACCATACCACAAAAGTTCAAAGGGTCAAACTTAGAATAATGGAGAGTTTGATGAAGAAGATGACTTAGAATAATGACTTCGCACAAAAGTTCAAAGGGTCAAACTTCGTACATTCCAATGAAGAGGAGAATGCAACTCTTATACCTAAAGCCAAATATGAGTTCACCACTGAGGAGACTGAGATATTGAGAAAGAATTTCAAAGCTATGAACACACTGATGTGTGCCATTAGCATAGAAGAATACAACAGAGTCTCAGCCTATGACACAACTAAAGATGTGGGACACTCTTTTCAACAACTATGGAGGAACAAGCCAAGTGAAGCGAGCGAAGATAAGTCAATATCTTCATAAGTATGAGTCTGTTTAAGATGGAGCCGGAAGAAAACATCACTCGGATGTATGTTTAGTTCACAAAGATTACTAATAATCTCAAATCTCCGGGTAGAAAGAACTCTCACGAAGAAATGTCCAAAAAGATTCTGAGAAGTCTGCCGAAGAAGAGATGCGGTCCCAAGGTGACAGCCATTGAAGAAGCCGAGAACCTTTCTCAACTTAGACCAGAGCGAGCTTATTGGGAAATTACTTACCCACGAGATTCATTTGTAAGAAGAAGATGCTTAGGTCAGCACCAAAAGGAACATAGCGTTGAAGGCATCAAAAGCGGATGTGAAAGTCTAAGCTCCTCATAATCAAAAGAGGATCCTATGGCACTCATAGCCCGCGACTCCAAGAGAATGATGAAATACAAGAAGTGAGAAAATAGGCCAAAGGATGAGTTCTATAAAAAGGATAAGAAGTTCGGAAAAGGCAAATATTCATCCCCTTCAAAGTTATCTTTATATAAGAACTCTGGTTGCTTTGAATGTGGCAGCAAGGAGCACATAGTCAAAGATTGTCCCAAAAGAAAGAAGGTCGGAAAGAAGAAGGCTGCGATGGCTACCTGGAGTGATGACAACTCATCCGAAGAAGATGATTCGACGACTCAAAGTGTCTTATAGCACTTATAGACTCGGAAGCTGAATCCGAGTCAGACAATTAAAGCTTAGATATTGAGGAGGTAATTGAATATTTTCTCAAATTATCCAAAGTTGACTCTTCATTGTTCAAAGAAAAACTTGAGTCTTTGACTATTGAGAGTAATGTTTTGAAAAATGAGTTAGAAACCTGAGATAAAAATTTTAAAGTACTCAAGACCAGTATTCAAGAAAATGAGATTGAGTCTGAGTCACTTAGAACAGAGAATAAGAAACTAAAAAGGAAGCTCAATGAGTCTCAAGAGCTTGTTTTAAAACTCACTGAATGTCGAAAAATCTTGATCATTTACTCGGCTCTCGAGTGTGTTTTATTCAGGAAAGAAGGACTTGGCTATAATGAAGAAGACGAATCTAATTCCTATTCAAATCTTTACAAAGCTGATTCCGAACTATAAAGTTCAGGAAGGTCGAGCATGTCTCATTCATAAGAATGAAAAGAGGACTCGACCCCATACCACTTTACAAGAAAAAGCCTTCTCCACCTATTTACAAAAGAAAAGTTTTTTAAAAGCGGGAGACACACACTTAGTTTTGTAGAAGGCGGACTCAGAATCGGACAAGACCCAAAATTATTCAAATCTGGGTTCCCAAGAGTGCTCTTCCTCGAAAAGGATCATAGTAGAGGGAGTTACTGGGTTCGTAAGAGGAAGTGAGAAGGGTTAGTTTGTTTCTGTCTTACATGTAACTTAGAAGAAGAAGAAAGGTCACTGGTACTTAGACAGTGGATGCTCACACCATATGTCGGGAGATTCAAGACTCTTCTCTGAATTGGAAGATCTAAAAGGAGGAAATGTCACATTTGGAGATAATAGCAAAGGCAAGATAGTAGGGATTAGAAAGGTTAGTGAAGGAAACAACTCGGTTAGCCCAGTCTATCTTGTTAAAGGGATGAAAGACAATTTCCTTAGCATCTCTCAGCTATGTGATAAAGGACAAGAGGTTGAAGTAAGAATTTATCCTATTTGAAAGCATCCGTGAATGATGACTCATGGACTTGGCATCGTAGATTAGGTCATTTCAGCATGCATACTATCAAGAAACTTACATCTCATGGATTGGTTGGGGATTACCTAACTGTGTATTTGAGAAAAGATAAAGTATGTGAGGCATGCACAAAAGGCAAGCAAGTTAGGTCTTCTTTCAAACCACTCAAAACTGTATCTACATCCAAAGTGCTTGAATTAGTTCGGATTTAAGTGGTGAAATTCCTGTGAAAAGCCTTGGAGGTAAATATTATGTACTTGAAATTGTTAATGATTTCTCACGATTTACTTGGGTATGTTTTCTCATGAACAAGAATGAAGCCTTCAAAGAGTTCACTAAGCTATGCAGGAAAATTCAAGTGGAGTCTCAAACTCGGATCAAGAGGATTCGAACAAACCATGGAAGGGAGTTTGACTACTTAGAATTTGCGAGACTTCTATGACAAGAATGATATCTCTCACAACTTCTCCGAACCAAGGACTCCTCAACAAAATGGAATAGTGGAGAGAAAGAACAGAACTCTTGAAGAAGTAGGAAGGACTATGATGATTGAAAATGATCTACCTTACTATTTCTAGGTCGAGGCAATCAACACAGACAAATTACACAATCAACGAGATGCGTCATCGGACCCATCTTAAAGAAAACTCCCTACGAGCAATACAAGGGAAAGAAACCTAACATCTCCTACTTCCAACCATTTGGACGTAAGTGCTTTGTTCACAACAATGGTAAGGAGCATCCGACTAAGTTTGATGCTAGGTCGGATGAAGGTATATTTCTTGGTTATTCATATTATAGTAAAGCTTATCGTGTGTTTAACAAGAAAACTAACAAAGTGAAAAAAAGTATTTGCGTTGTCTTTGATGAGATTGATCTTAGCAGGGTAAGTTAGTCCACATACTCAGATCTTAGGCTTAACAGAGATGAAGATGGCCTAGTCGAAGCCGAGCTCAGGAAGATTCAAAAGCAATTATCGAAGTAACTTGGAATGGAGTAACTTAGAATGTTATAACTCGGATCGAACATATTCAAGATCCAACTCGAATCGTTGAAGAACAAGTCAATGTAGAGACTCAAGCAACATTAACCAACCGAAGATCAAACTGTTTAACTAACAAACTTGGTAAATCAAAGGATAGGTAAAGCTTTCAAATATGCATCCGAGTCACTCACCTAAAAATATACTTTCAAACATAAACAATGGGGTAAGAACTCGATCTTCCTTGCATAATCTGTTTGCATTTTCTAATTTCATATCATTAATTGATCCCAAAAATGCACTAAAAGCCCTAAATGAACCTGAATAGGTAGAGGCCATGCAAGAAGAGCTCAATCAATTTAAAAGAAATCAAGTCTAGACTCGACCAAAGACCCTCTAACTACCCAGTCATAGGAACCAAATGGGTTTTCAAGAACAAATTGGATAAGGAAGGGTTGGTAGTCAGAAATGAGGTTAGACTTGTTGCTTAGGGTTACAATCAAGAGGAAGGAATTAATTGTGGGGAAACCTTTGCACCTATTGCTAGGATTGAGGCAATCAAAATCTTATTAGCATTTGCATATAGCATGAATATCAAGCTTTACCATATGGATGTCAAATGTGCTTTTCTGAATGGTTTCATTCAAGAAGAAGTTTATGTTAAGCAGCCCCCTAGATTTGAAAACTCATAATTTCTAAATCATGTTTTCAAATTGCAAAAGGCTCTATATGGTCTTAAACAAGCTGCTAGAG
Organism: Talinum fruticosum; assembly: GCA_021018815.1. NCBI lineage: Eukaryota > Viridiplantae > Streptophyta > Magnoliopsida > Caryophyllales > Talinaceae > Talinum > Talinum fruticosum. Next base: position 35,867 of record JAITYX010000088.1, on the reverse strand, counting down.
CGTGGTATGAAAGGCGGAGTTGTTTCTTGGTCAAAAATGATTTCAAAAGATGTTAGATTGACAAAACTCTTTTCATTAAAACCAAGGGGAAAGATTTTCTTATTGCTTTGATTTATGTTGATGATATCATTTTTGGAGCTACTAGTGAAACTCTATGTAAAGAATTATCCGAGTTGATGAGACAAGAGTTCCAAATGAGCATGATTGGAGAACTCAACTTTTTTCTTGGTCTACGAATTAAACAAGATAAAGATGGCATTTATGTCTATCAATACAAGTATACCAAGGAACTTTTGAAGAAGTACAAACTTCAAGATGTGAAGAATGCAGCAACACCTATGAGTAGTAGTTTGAAACTGGACTCGGACGAGAAAGGTAAAGCTGTCCATCATAAACTCTATAGAGGTATGATCGGATCCCTACTTTATCTTACATCTAGTAGGCTAGATATCTTGTTTAGTGTCTACCTTTGTGCAAGATTTTAAGCTAATCCAAAAGAATCACATCTCATTATGATGAATAGAATTTCGAGATATCTTGCGGGGACTCGGAATCTTGGTCTATGGTTTTCAAAAGACTTGAACCGACTCTCAAAGGATACTTAGATGGTGATTATGCTGGATAAAAAGTTGATAGAAAGAGCACATTAGAAGCATGCCAATTTCTTGGTCAATCCCCTCATCTCCTGGCATTCAAAGAAACAAAACTCGGTTCCTCTATCAACTCGCTGAAGCTTGTCGTGCTCCGAGTCTCGTGGATCAAGCAGCATGAAGACTCACTTGGTTTCTCCTATTCAAGCTCATCAAACACTACGTGGATACTTTCTTCCACTTTGTTAGTTCGCTTGTTGAAGATACGATAAGCTTTGCTGTGAGAGGAGTAACATAGAAAAATACCTTCGTCGACCGAGCATCAAACTTAGTCGGATGATCCTTACCATTGTTGTGGACAAAGCACTTACATCCGAAAGGTCCGAAATAGGAAATATTTGGCTTCTTCCCTTTGTAGAGCTCATAAGGTGTTTTCTTCAGAATGGGTCCGATGAGGCATCGATTGAGAATGTAGTTTCTTTGTGTTTCTTGCCTCGCCTGAAATAGTAAGGCAAGTTGTGTTCAATCATTATTGTCCTTACTATTTCTTCAAGGGTTCTGTTCTTTCTCTCCACTACTCCATTCTGTTGAGGAGTTCAGGTGCTTGAGAAGTTGTGAGAGATACCATTCTTGTCACAAAACTACGAGAATTCCGAGTAATCGAACTCCCTTCCATGGTCGGTTCGAATCTTTTGAATCTGAGTCCGAGACTCAACTTGAATCTTTCTACAGAGCTTGCTGAACTCCTTGAAGGCTTCATTTTTATGCTTAAGAAAACACACCCAGGTAAATCTTGAAAAATCATCAATAATAACAAGTATGTAAGATTTACCTTCGAGACTCTTCACTGGGATTTCACCACATAAGTCCATATGCGATAATTCAAGCACGTTGGATGTGGAAACCGTCTTCAGAGATTTGAATGAAGATCCGACTTGTTTCCCTCCGGTGCATGCTTCACATACTTTGTCCTTCTCAAACGCACGGTTAGGTAATCCTCTAACCAGATTATGAGATGCAAGCTTTTTGATAGTATGTAAGCTAATATGACCTAATCTACGATGCCAAGTCCTAGAATCATCTTGAAGAGATGCTTTTAAACAGGATAAGTTCGACTTAGGTCGAGAGAGGGATGATGTAGGTATTACCCGATCTCTTACCCGAGAGCTTTACCTCTTTGGTGGTCTCATCCGTGATGTAGCACTTGGATTGAGTGAATCTTACCTCTTGACCTTTGTCACATAGCTGGGATATGCTAAGTAGATTGTACTTTAGCCCTTTGACAAGGTAGACTGGGCTCACCGGATTGCTTCCTTTTCCAATCTTTCCAATGCCCACTATTTTACCTTTCTTGTCATCACCAAAAGTTACCTTTCCTCCTTTATATGACTCCAGCTCGAAAAAGAGTCCTTGGTCACCTGACATGTGTCGAGAGCATCCGCTGTCCAGGTACCGGTGTCGTTTTGATATTTTACGAGTGACCTGCAAAATAGAGAGAATCTAACCCTTCTCACTTCCTCTAACGAACCCGAGTAACATCCCTTACTTGTGGTCCTTTTACGAGGAAGAAGGTGCTTTGGAACCCAGATTTGAATGACTTTGGGTTTTGTCTCGATTCCGATTCTTCTTCTCGAGAAGCTGAGTCCGTGTCTCTTCTCTTTTAAAAAACTTTCCTTTTGAAACAGGAGAAAATGGTTTCTTTTTGTAAATAGGTCCGGGTTTAGTCCTCCTTTCATTTCTGTGAATGGGACCATGCTCAGCCTTTTTGAACTTAACCGTTCTAGAATCCTTTTGAACAATTCCGAGTAAGAATTGGATTCTTCCTCTTTGTTGAAACCAAGACCCTCTTTTCGAAACGAGACACATTGTGATCCCAAGAGCATGTCAAGGTTCTTCCGACCTTGAGTAAACTTTAAAACCAGATCTTGAGACTTAGTGAGCTTCGTTTTAGTCGCTCATTTTCTTTCTTGAGTAACTCGGATTCGAGTCTCATTAGCTTGAGCACTTGTCTTGAGTTCTCCGAGTGTGAGTCTCGGTTTTTCTAACTCGTTTTTAAAGAAGTGCTCTCGAAGTGATTGACTCAAGTTGTTCCTTGAAATGAGAAGAATCAGAATTGGACTTTTCTTCCAAAGTAAAGATATATTTAGCTAAATCAACTTTGGAGAATTTGAGGAAGTAGTTTATTACCTCTTGAGGATCGGTTTCCTCGTTGTGCGAGTCCGAGTCCGACTCTCTTTCGGCTTCGAGTCGAAATTGCCATCGGACACTTCGAGTCATCCGAGTCCTCGTCGTCTTCATATGAATCCTCATTGCTCCATGTTGCCATCATGGCCCTTTTCTTCATCCTGTCCCTTCTTCGTTTTGGACAGGTCCTTGACTATGTGGTCTTTGCTGCCACATTCAAAACATCCAGAATTCTTAGACAAAGATAACTTTGAGGGTGAAGAAAACTTACCTTTTCTGTCTCTCTTGTCCTTTTGTAGAATTCTTCTTTTGGTCTTTTGTCTCATCTTTTGTGCTTCATCATTCTCTTGAAGCCTCTTGCAATGAGTGCCATGGGATCATCTTCGAGTTAGAGGAGCTCGGACTAGCTTCTTTGGATTCCGAGGCTTTAAGCGCAATGTTCCTTTTGACAGTACCTTCAGCATCTTCTTCTTCCGGATGTATCTCATGAGTCGAAGCTTTCCGATGAGCTCGTCCGGCTTCAAGAGTGAGAGGTTCCGAGCCTCTTCTATGGCAGTCATCTTAGGACCCCATCGTCTCTTGGGTAGGCTTCGAGAATTTTCCGGCACATTTCTTCATGGGAGATTTTCTTTCCTAGAGATTTGAGATTGTTGGTGATGTCGGTGAAGCGAATGAACATCCGAGTAACGTTCTCTTCGGCTCCATTTTGAAAAGCTCATAATTGTGAAGATACTGGCCGATCTTCACTTGTCTCACCCGACTTGTACCTTCGTAGGTGTTGACCAGAGTGTCCCACACCTCTTTAGCAGAGTCACGAGCAGAGACTCGATTATATTCTTCCGATCTTATGGCGCACATGAGGATGTTCATGGCTTTGAAATTCTTTCCGAACTTCTCAGCCTGCTGGCGTGAACTCGGCCTTTGTCTTGGGAAGGATTACGAATTCATCTGTCTTCGTTGGAATGTAGTTTCCTTGTTGTATGATTTCCCATACTTCTTCATCATGATCCATGAGGAAACATTCCATAAGCTTCTTCCAGATGACCAAAGTTTGAACCTTTGAATTTTGGTGGCCTGTTGGAAGATCTTCCTTCGTCGAACTCTCCAAGTGTTCTAAGCCATCCGATCTTTAAACTCGTGGATTGTTAGATCCTTTTTGAAAGGCTAGGCTCGATACCAATTGAAGGTTTGCTCGGGGAGAGTCCGAGTCACCCTAGAGGGGGTGAATAGGGTGATAGAAAATTCTTTGCGAAAACACCCTCTTTTGACGAAAAGAGGCAAAGACAGTTTCGAGTCCGAACACGGGGTCGGAAAAGATTGGACTCGAAAGCAATGAATCGGAATAAACAAGCACGGTAAAGGCTGTTTGAGTCTAGAATGAACTCGGAAAGAGAACACAGAGATTTTACGTGGAAACCCTCCCGGGGCAGAAAACCACGGCCCGTGTCAATCCCGACATGAAGTCAAATCCACTATTTTGAGTCCACAAAATACCGTGAGTCGATCGAACCCGAGTTGCTCCCTTGGACAACTCTATACAAGTTTTCCTAGACTCGAAGTTACCTTATCCGATCTAGTACTTCCTAGCTGAGATAACCCTTACAGCTAGGGGCAACTAAGCTGAGTTAACCTTTACGACTTAGTTAAGGGACCTTACAAAGAATGTAAGAAGAGTTTGTAACTTAGTACAAGACCTTACAACTCGGAGAGTACGGAATTACGGAATGGGAGTCGTAAGTAGAAGATTGGAAGTAAATACAATGACTTTTCTCAAGTATGTGTATTAACAATAGAATCGGCAATCTTCAAGTCTTGTGAAGTGGCTTCTATTTATAGATAACCAAGCGAGTAGCCGTTATCTCTTTCTCGCTAACCGAGAGTCCTCTGTGACCGTTGATAATGGCTTTCCGAGTCACTCGAAAGTATCCGTTGAAATATGGACGTTGGACAACGGTTTAACTCTCTTGGAAGTCCCAAAACCATCGGTTGTGTCTTGAAAAATAAGGTGGAAACCACCGTTAGGCTTGGCGTTCCAGTGTTCGGATATGGAAGCGGACGGCTTCGACACAATCTTACGGGACTAAAGCGAGAGAAGGTGAAAAGCCATATCTCGCTGGTGATTTGACGTTCGAAGCCGGCTACTTTTGTAGTTTGAAAAGATATCCTCGATTGAATAACCTACAAAAGTAAAACACCTTCGGTTCTCAAAGTATAAAAATACTTTGGTCCAAGGTTAGACACGAGATAAAAATAATTATGATAATTACGCGATTGATTATCCGAGTCGGAGAAGAAATGGAATTTTACGAGTCTAATATCCATGATACTCGGAATTCCATATGACTTAGTCTTAAGCAAAGAATCAAGTTCTATAACGAATATCGAGTGGGAAAAACTTGATATAGACTAAGCATGAGAAGAACTACGAATGCTGACTATGCAAACAATAGAGTAGATAACCATAAGTCGATTACGAGTGAGAAACGGCGGAATACTTGGTATATTCAAAAGCGATTAGTCCGAGTGAGAGTGGACTCGGAATAAAGAACCAGTTTTCGAGTCGCTAGCGAAAAGCTATAAAAGATATAATTGAGGGCCGAAATACTTAGAGAAAATATTATTTTACTCAAGTAAGTTTCTAGGACGCGAGAGAATGTCTTGCAATCAAAACTCTATATGAATAACATCGTTATACCGATTCCTTTTGCATGACTCGGAAAGATATTGAGCGAGTGTCCGAGTCTTCAATGGGTTTTCAACCGACCTTCGACCACCCGAGTTATAGGAACCAAATGGGTTTTCAAGAACAAACTGGATGAGGGTGGAGTGGTAGTCGAAACAAGGCTAGACTTGTAGCTCAAGGTTACAATCAAGAAGAAGGAATTGATTGTGGGGAAACCTTTGCACCAGTAGCTAGAATTGAAGCCATTAGAATACTTGTTGGCATTTGCATCCTGCATGCATATTAAATTATATCAAATGGATGTTAAGTGTGCCTTTCTCAATTGTTTCATTGAAGAAGAAGTTTATGTCGAGCGACCTCCTGGTTTTGAAAACTCGGAATTTCCAAATCACGTTTTCAAACTTCAAAAGGTTCTCTATAGTCTTAAGCAAGCCCCTCGAGCTTGGTATGAAAGAGCGAGCAGCTTCTTGGTCCAAAATGATTTCAAAAGAGGTCGGATCGACAAGACTCTATTCATAAGGACCAAAGGGAAATATTTTCTTATTGTTCAAATATATGTGGATGATATTATTTTTGGTGCTACTAATGAATTTACGTGTCGAGAATTTTACGAGTTGATGAGTCAAGAGTTCCAAATGAGTATGATGGGAGAACTCAATTTCTTCCTTGGGTTGCAAATCAAACAAGACAAAGATGGAATCTTTGTTCACCAAACAAAATACACCAAGGAACTGCTGAAGAAATATAAGCTTCAAGATGCAAAGCACGCATCTACCCCCATGAGCAGACAACATAAAGCTTGACTCGGATGAGAAAGGTAAAGCAGGTGATCGGAAAGTCTATCGAGGTATGATTGGATCACTGTTATATCTTACTTCAAGCAGGCCGGATATAATGTTTAGTGTCTCCTTATGCACACGATTTCAAACTAATCCAAAAGAATCACATCTCACTGCGGTGAAGAGAATATTCGAGATATCTTGCGAGGCACTCGGAATCTAGGACTGTGGTATTCCGAAACTTCGGAGCCGACTCGATCTGGGTACTCGAGACGCGGACTACGCAGGATACAAGGTTGATCGAAAGAGCACATCTAGAGCTTGCCAATTTACGGGTCAATCCTTAATATCCTGGCACTCGAAGAAACAAAACTCAGTAGCTCTATCAAGCTGCGGAAGCTGAATACATTGCCAGCTGGAGCTTGTTGCGCTTAGATTCTCTGGATAAAACAACACTTGAAGGATCTTGGACTATTTCTCAACTCGGTTCCAATCAAGTGTGACAATCAAAGCGCAATCGGTATCACTAAGAATCCTGTCCAGCACTCAAAAACAAAGCATATTGAGGTCGAGTATCACTTCTTACGCGATCACTCGGAAAAGGGTGATATTGCACTAGAGTTCATTCCTACTAATCTTCAATTAGCTGATATCTTTACTAAGCCTCTTGGTGAAGATCAATTTTGCTTTATTCGGAATGAGCTTGGTATGTTAAATGCTTAGTTTTGTGTTACGTTTATTGCATATTTATGTGCTATGTGTTTTACTGTGCTAATAATCATTAGTTCGATTGATTCAGTGATACTTGGGCTGATAGTTATTTCGTGTTTACGCGTCACTCGAAACTTTTACGAGTCAAACTCGAAGTAGAGAAATTTGGACATCAAATTTTCTGAAGCTATCTCTAGAACAGTGGAGAGTTTCGGATTATTCTTTTCAAAATCTTTTTCTCTCTCTTTCTCGAGCGCTGCGATCGGATCATAACCGTTGATTTCAAGCCGCTGATATCTCGACCGTTGAAGAAGAACCGTCACACGGGCATTAATGACCGATGGACAGAGCTGAGTCGAACGGAGTTACTTAACGGATAGTGAACGGGCGCGCTTATTCTCTATAAATAACGACTATCCATCTTCATCTCGATATTCTAAAACTCCTTCCCTCTCAAACGAAAATATTCTCGCGAAAGTTATCTACGTGAACAGTGTTCCCTGATCGTCCGCAAGCGTTCAAGAAGCTCTCTCTCTCTCTCGTAAGTCTCGACTGCTCTATTCTCTTTTCTTCTACCATTTTTCGTTTACTTCTCTTCTACACCCTCTTCTCTTTCTCACTCGAAAAGCTTCATCTTTTCTCTCCATTTCTCACAATGCCTAAAAGAGGAAACCATCCCGACTTTCGGGTTTCTTCATCTTCCAAAAAGCCCCGCACCAACAAGCCAGAAAGCTCAACCCCTTCTAAACCCGTTGTCACCCGAGCACCTTGCGTCTGGACGACAAATTCTTCCCAACAACCAAATTCTCCTGGTTGTCTAACATCCAAACCACCGAGTCTACCCTTTCTTGTGTTTCAGCGAGTTCATCTATCCCGAACTCGTCTCCGAGTTTTATACTCATCTCTCCCACTCTAAAAATGTTCTAACCTCTCGGGGTTCGGAACATTACTGTTCAGTATCAACACCTCCCTCCTTCACCGTCTGTTTAAAGTTTCTTCTCTCTTCTTGAACAGCAACCCTATTCCTTTCACTTGAAGTCGCCGACGACTTCTTTGAAAAGTACGCTAAAGAATTCACTGGGTCTAGAAAGAACTTTTACGTGACTCGGTTGAAGTCGAAGCCGGGCTTCGTGTTTTCTGCTGATGAGAACCTTCTTTTCACGAGCATTCCGAGCAAGGAGAACCCCAACTCCAAGCATCTCAAAGCCCTCTTCAATATCCCGGAGGGATACGAAGTCGACCTCTTCCCCTCCATCATTGAGCGGATGGCCGCTGTGCCAGCTCAACTCCAAACCAAGAAGAACACCTCCCTTCCTTTCGATGCTCTTCTCACCCTTGTCTTCAAACAATTTCAAATTCCTCTTCCTCTCGACCCTAATGCGGTGTACGAGGCGGCCATTGTGGTCGGCAAGAAGGAACTCCAGGGTACGGATACCAGGAAACAAACCCCGGTGTGCGGGTTCACAACTCGGAGCTGAGGCCTCCTTCTCCACCTCGGACTTAGAAATCAACCCCTCTCCCTCTTCCCTCTTCACCTGGTGATGCCTCCACCTCGAGTGCTTCCAAAACTCTCTCCGCCCTCTTGTCCCCTATCTTCATGGATAAGATCGGCTCTGTGTCTTCTAAACTCGAGAGACATGCTCGGGGCTTTCAAGTCCGTTCTTCGAGTCCGACCATCAACCAAAAGACTGGTCGAGTCCCAAATCCAAGAGCAGCGAGTCTCTCGTTCTTGAGATGAGAGAGCTGGTTAAGGAGCAGAAGGAGCTGGCTGCGCTCCTCGAGAGAGAGCGGTCCAAGGCGGCTGAGGACCGGGATGACTCGAGACGCATCCGAGGCGTCTTCGAGCCCCGGCCGACCTCCTCAAACATCGAGGAAGCGAGGAAGAAGAGGAAGAAGGCTGCAGATGCGGCGGAGGATGCTTGAGGAACCTGCGGCTGAGGCGAGCCCTTCCGAGCAAAGGGAAAAAGAGGCCGTGGCAAGCTGCTGAGGGTCGATCTGCTCCCCAAGCTCAAATTGCTGTACTCGGCTCAGACAGCGATCCGAGTGGGTCGGAAGATCTCGCTCCTCTAGCGAGTCGGCCAGAGCGGCCCCTCCCGCCCCGAGGTCCCAAGGGAAGAACCCCTCGATCCACTCTCTCCGGGTCGGCCACTCGGAGCCGAGCCCCTGCGAACAATTCCGGTTCTCCTTCGCCGCGCTCAAGCACATCGTCAAGATCGTATCGGCGCGGCGCACCTTCGCCTCCACTCGAAATCCCCTCCTCCCTAGTTGGAGCCATGCACTCGAGTCACAATTCCTCGGTGTCTCCAGAATTTCTTCGTTCATATTTTCTTTTTGTCCGGACAACTAATGTGTATACCTTGTACTTTTCTCCCTTCTTTTTGTTTCTTTGTTTTTGCTTTGAAAGGCAAGGGGGAGAAATATAGTCGAATCCGGTTGTCTCGTTTAGGGGAGTTTATTCCATTGTAATCGCTTTTAATGAAGTGATGCATTTCATTATTAATTTACTGAGTTCTCTATTTTTTACGAGTTAATGTGAAAAGCATACTTTATTTTATTTTGCTTCGATATATTATATATTGCTCTAACTTATTCAATATGCATTACTCATGAGCGAACTACTCGGAATCAATCTATTTTCCTCTAACAAAGTTTCGGTTTAAGTATGGAATGCCTTTCATCAAAAGGGGAGATTGAAGACTCGAGACATCTGCTTAATATCTTTCTGAGTCATGCAAAAGGAATCGGGTATAACGATGTTATTCATATAGAGTTTTGATTCCAAGGCATTCTCTGCGTCCTAGAAACTTACTTGAGTAAAATAATATTTTCTCTAAGTATTTCAGCCCTTAATTATCTCTTTTATCACTTTTCGGTTAGTGACTCGAAAACTAGTTCTTTATTCCGAGTCCACTCTCACTCGGACTAATCGCTTTTTGAATATACCGGTATTCCGCCGTTTCTCACTCGAGAATCCGACTTATGGTTATCTACTCTATTGTTTGCATAGTCGGCATTCGTAGTTCTTCTCACGCTTAGTCTATATCAAGTTTTTCCCACTCGATATTCGTTATAGAACTTGATTCTTTGCTTAGACTCGTAGAAAATTCCATTTCTTCTCGACTCGGATAATCAATTGCGTAATTATCATAATTATTTTTATCCGTGTCTAACCTTGGACCAAAGTATTTTTATACTTTGAGAACCGAAGGTGTTTTACTTTTGTAGGTTATTCAATCGAGGATATCTTTTCAAACTACAAAAGTAGCCGAAGCTCGAACGTCAAATCACTAGCGAGATATGGCTTTTCACCTTCTCCGCTTTAGTCCCGGAAGATTGTGTCGGAAGTCATGCGCTTCCATATCCGGAACACTGAAACGCTAAGCCTAACGGTGGTTTCCACCTTATTTTTCAAGACACAACCGATGGTTTTGGGACTTCCAAGAGAGTTAAACCGTTGTCCAACGTCCATATTTCAACGGATACTTTACGAGTGACTCGGAAAGCCATTATCAACGGTCACGAGAGGACTCTCGGTCGGCAGAAAGAGATAACGGCTACTCGCTTGGTTATCTATAAATAGAAGCCACTTCACAAGACTTGAAGATTGCCGATTCTATTGTTAATACACATACTTGAGAAAAGTCATTGTATTTACTTCCAATCTTCTACTTACAACTCCCATTCCGTAATTCCGTACTCTACGAGTTGTAAGGTCTTGTACTAAGTTACAAACTCTTCTTACATTCTTTGTAAGGTCCCTTGACTAAGTCTGTAAAGGTTAACTCGACTTAGTTGTCCCTAGTCTGTAAGGGTTATCTCAGCTAGGAAGTACTAGATCGAGATAAGGTAACTTCGAGTCTAGGAAAACTTGTATAGAGTTGTCCAAGGGAGCAACTCGGGTTCGATCGATTCACGGTATTTTGTGGACTCAAAATAGTGGATTTGACTTCGTGTTTGGATTGACACGGGCCGTGGTTTTCTGCCTCGGGAGGGTTTCCACGTAAAATCTCTGTGTTCTCTTTACGAGTTCATTCTAGACTCGAGACTGACCTTACTCGTGCTTGTTTATTCTAATTCATTGCTTTACGAGTCCAATCTTTTCGACCCCGTGTTCGGACTCGAAGCTGTCTTTGCCTCTTTTACGTCAAAAAAGGGTGTTTTTGCAAAGAATTTTCTATCACCCTATTCACCCCCTCTAGGGTGACTCGGACTCTCCCCGAGCAAACCTTCACAGACACTTGAAGGATCTAGGGTTATCATTCACATCAATCCCAATCAAGTGTGACAATCGAGTGTAATCAACATTACCGGGAGTCTAGTCCAGCACTCAAGGACAAAGCATATTGAGGTTTGGTATCTTTTTTGAGAGACCACTCTAAAAAAGGTGATATTGAACTAGAATTCATTCTTTCAAAATTTCGAGTTAGTTGATATTTTCACTAAGCCACTTAGTGAGGATTAATTTTGGTTTATTAGGAATGACCTGGGTATGATTAATACATGATTATGTGAATTAGTAAGTGAATTATCCTGTATAATTATGTGTTATGTGTTTTTAATAATGAATGGAACAGTTGGTAGAGTGAGACTGAGTCTGTGAGTTATTAGTTTTTTAGTGTTCTTAATCACTCGGAAATCATACTGAGTCGGACTCGGTTGTTGAGCAAAATGGACATCAAGCTTCGAGATCATCTCTAGATAAATGGAGAATTTCATAATTTTTTTAAAAAAATGCCCTTCTTTTCTCTCTCTTTGCCATGTGTTTTAATCGAGAAAATTATAGTCGTTAGAAGAAAGCTGCTTGGAATACTAGCCATTGGAGTGTAGAACGTCACAACGGTCCGAGACTACAATTTGATATTCGGGTTAGAACGAAGGTTGAAGGTCGTTTCCTCTCTGCTATAAATAGCACCTCTCTACCTTCTTTTCTTTACTTTGCTCATCTGCTTCCTTGGTCTCTATTCTCGAAATCTCTACGCACTCATATTCTTTTCCGAATTTGAAGCGTTCTTTCTTTCTCTCTCTCTCTCTCTTTCGACTCTCTAGTATTCTCTCTATTTCTCTTCATTCACCATGCCAACGCAAGGATTAAGACTAGAGTTGGGGTCGGCTACCAAGAAACCCCGCACCAAAAATGCTCAAGAGGGTTCCTCCAACCCCTATAAAATCTTCATTGTCCAACACTTTACGTTGGATGATAAATTTTTCAACCCACCTCTTTCTCGTGGTTACCACACATCAAAAGCACTAGAGTTTTCATCTACTTGTGCTTCAATGATTTCATTTACCGAGAACTCATCACCGAGTTCTATGCTAACATGTCCCACTCTGTGTCATCACCTCAAAGGTTCAAGGGAAGGTAGTTCGTATCAACCTCCCTCTTCTTCAAAGACTCGTTTAAAGTCTCTTCTCTTTTCTCAACTCCAATCCCATACCTTTCATGGAGATTGCTAATGATTTCTTTAAGAAGTTTGCCAAGGAAATTCCTAAGTGACGCAAACATTTCTCAGTAACTAAGATGAAGACCGAAGCAAGATTACTTTGTTTCATCTTGATGAGGACCTTTTTCGCTCATGATTCCAGCAAAGCGAATCCAAACTCCAAGATTCTCAAAGTTTTGTTTGATATCTTAGAGGGCTACAAAGTAGAACTCTTCCCTTTTATCATCGAGCGGATGGCCACCGTGCCAACTCACTCCAAAAAGTCCGCACCTTTTCCTTTTAGAGCTCTCTTGACGTTTGTCTTCAAACGAGTTAAAGATTTCCCTTCCTTCGGAACCAACAACTATTTACGAGGCTGCCATTATTATTGGCGGAAAAGAACTTCTAGGGTACGAGATACCAAGAAGTCAAGCCCGGTGTCCGGGTTCACGGGTCTAAGTTGAAACCTCCCTCACCTCCTCCCGGTCCGACTCGGATTCCTCTAGCACTTCCACCTCCATCTACTGGTCCCTTTACCACCTCCTCCTCCTCCCTCTGTTACAATGTTTACCGAGGTGGTAAACAAGTTTGTCTCCGTGTTCGATGAAATTCATAACACTCTCCGCTCTCTCAAAACATCCTATGAAGTCGTGGTGATAACCTAGAAAATCGGAGAGTCCCAATTAAGGGATAGCCAGGATCTTTTGCTCGAATTCAAGGCCGTTATCAAAGAGCAACGCAAGCGGATCCAACTCCTTCATGAACGACGATCTAAATCTGCGCGAGGACTTAGATACTTCCTATACTTCGAGGAGTCCTCCAGCCCAACTAAGTCTACATCTGCCGAGGAGGCAACTAAGGAAGCAACGAAGAAGTAACTCCTGGCTGAAGAGGAGAAAGCAGAAGAGAAGGAAAAGGAGAATGACAAAGGAAAAGAAAAAGAAGAGACCGCTCAACCTAAGGGCTAAGGTGCACCGGAACCTAAAATAGAACTTTCTTTTCTTCGTTTCTTCGTTTCTTTTTGTACTTTTTTGTCCAACATCGGTTGTATCTGCTCTACTATTTTTTTCCCTCTTTTTGATGAAATGCTAAGGGAGAAAATATATAGAAAACTTGATCTTTAGTTTAGGGGAGAAACTCAGGTTAATGAATTTTCTCTTGAGTCTATTTATTTTCTTTCGGAGCAATGAATTTTCTTTTAGCACACTCGGTTTTAAATTTCTTTGATGCTCGATTTTTTTTTTTTAATATATGCTTTTATACTAATACTTTTCATTACGAGCATATCTATTTACGAGGTACATATTTTTGTATTTCATACTACGATCCTTCACTATGCTAGTAATATTTAACTCATTAACATATCTACTCTAATTTGAATTCTTTTTGCTCGGACATCTGTATTATTCGCACATATGCTCCGAGTGATGCTATGATCTGAATTGTACTTTCAATATCTCAAAGTCACTCTTGCTCTAAGAACGTGACTTTACGTTACGATCATTAGCAATGAAAACTTATGTAATGTACTAACAAGTTTCTATCTTAAGTATGGAATGCCTTTCATCAAAAGGGGAGATTGAAGACTCGGGTATAAATCTCTATCTCTCTTAGGTTTTGATTCTAAGTCATTACGTATTCTTTAGATATCTAAGTTTTCATTATGTTACGATCGACTCGGAAAATGCCTTACTTGCATATCTTTGTCACTGGTGTTTTTGACTCACTCGGACATCATTCATAACCATCGCATGATCAAATAATTTCTCTAACACACTTTCTTTGAGCACCGACTTTGTATTTCAACACAAAAAGAACTACAACGTTAATTATTTATTACGAGTCAGTTTATTTCCTTGAGAATTATTTGACCGGATCAAGTTCTTATACTATGATATTTTACTCTCTCTCCTTGATCAACTTAGGATTGACTCAAGATGGAATTTGAGTATATTAAATATTAGACTTAGAAAATTCCATTCTTTTAGGCCAAAGATAATTAAGCATTTAATTACTCGGATTTAATTATTATATGTGCCTAATCTTGGACCAAAGTATTGTTATACTTCGAGAACCTATGTGGTTTGCTTTTGTAGCTTATTAAAACGAGGCTAATTTATTTTTGAATTACAAAAGCAAGCGGCTTCTAGCTGTTAACCATCAGCGAGACAAGTTTTAGCTACTTCGAACAAGGCTCGGACACGGTTTCGGGGTTGTTTGTTTCTAGAACTGGAAAATTTCAACTCTAGGCCTAACGGTTTTTCCATCACGGTTCTCGGTCACCACCAAGTGATTGAACCATCTTTTAGTGCCCGAGTCGTTGCACAACGTTCACATCCCAATGGATCTTTTCTAAGTGCCTCGGAATAGCCGTTATAACGGCTAGTGAAAACTTCAGTCCGGAAACAAGCCTCAACAGTCACTCGCTTAGGTGTCGATAAATAGAAGCCACTTTGCAAGACTTGAAGGTTGACGGAATGCTACAGAAAGCTAACTAGAGCACTCATACCTAAACGTTACTCAGCCAAAATTGCTATCAATCATTCATCTTTTCTCTACTTATCATCGTTGAATCCGTGCAAAGAGCTAAAGAATATTCGGTTATTTCTATCTCTTGGCACTTATTCAACTAATCTTTACTATTCCCTACAAACATTAAAAAAACAAGCCCTTTTTCTTTTGTTTGTCGTCGTCACTAAGGTTAGTAAGGTGAGACAACCCGAGGGCAATCATGCAACTTTCAAACGGTTTATTATTTTTATGCTTTATCTATCGTTTTCCATATGGTGGATTAAAGAGATGTAATAGTTCTTTTAATTCCTCCCCTCCCGATGTAATATTTTAGTTTTTCGCTTTTCTTATTTTTTGCTTTCTTTATTGCTTTCATTACCGCTTTCTTTATTGCTTTTCTTTGTTTCTGTTTGCTTGCCTTTTCATTTATTGTTTTAGCATCTTGTATGTTTCTATGTTATTTTAATATACTACTCAAACTAATAATTGGTCGTCTTCGAATGGGCAGAATGGTAGGGTTTTCCCTCTATTTCGTATCCACGTCCCCGATTCGAATTCTTGGTTCAAAGACCGATGGAGTCAATTTTAGCCTCTTTTGATCTTAGTTTTCCCATACTAAGATTAGAAGAGAAAGTTTTTGTTTTGGTTAGTTTTCATCTTAAAAGCGACTGGCGACTCCCTTTTTAATGTTTTCTTCCTATTGAATCTACATCCCGGTTATTTTTTGATTACGAGGTTAAAATAGACCAATTTTAGATCTGCCCATTAGGGCAAAGGCCGAGGCTGATTTTTCATCTGCGGCCTGCGGCCGGTGCCCGCCACCGCAGGGTGCGGGTGGTCGGCAAGTGAGGCTTCGGTCTAGATTGTTTTTCACACGAATCTAGCCTTAAAGCCTCACGGCAGAACTAAAAGTCTAATTTTGTTCATCCTTTAATTAGTGAATAACATCCCAGGAATTCGAAAATAATTTATATAACGAAACAATGAATAAAGCCGCCATCTAAACTTTGCCTAAATTAGACTTAATAAAGGTCGAAAATCTCAATAAAAGGTTCATCCCCACTTTCTAAAATGCATCTTCAAAACCCTAAAATCATTTTCCCAAATTTTAAAAGCCCTTACACCAAGGCAATCATGGGGAAGCTCGGCCCAATCCCGATGTGGGGACCGCGAGTTCGGTTTCTATAATGGCGACTTCACTTGGAATAAATCATTTATTAAGAGAGCAAAACTTAAAAATTTGAGTAGTGTGTTTTAATGATGTGCGTGCATTAGGCATCCCGCGTTTACCAACCTTTCAACAAGTTTAAATATTGTTTAGGACTCATAGGAAAAGTCATATATTGCCCCCTGTTTACCCTTTACGGAGAGTGGCTTCCACCGGTTCCTTTAGGCGGGCCCAACTAGGCTTGTTTGCCCGAGGAAACGGTACCTCCTCTCTCGTAGCACACACTTTTAGGTTAAACCTTTTGGTTCATCGAGAGGCATCGAGAATTTGGGTTGATTTCCTGCCATGCCCCACATGGAGGACCAAATTCTCGGACTACATGTCACCATGTATCCAACCTTTTGAACTCTTTAACCATAGAGCTTTTGGACTTTTAGGTGGTCCCTTTGACTTCATTTGTATGCTTGAACGGGTGTGTGTGTTTTAGATTTAATTTTTTGCTTATGAGCCTTTAGGGATAGGCTGAGAAGCACTCGCTTAAGCCCCTTGCATGGGTGAAAATAAAACACTTTAATAAATTTCCTAGAGTCATTCCATTACGTGTGCTTAGCCAAAAGTCAAAATTCCTTTTTCTATTAAGGTGAGTGCATTGTTTGAACTTCCGTGTTACACTAAAATCTCCTTTTGACGGTTTAAGTAGGTATCGCATGTGAAATGGTCTTACCAAAAGACCCCTTCTCTTTTAGTCGTTTATTTTTCTTTCTTTTAAAATCCCATTTTGCATTTGCATAAGCCAAATAAAATCATCTCATATTAGGTGAGTCCATTTGCATTAGCCAAATAAAATCATCTCATAATAGGTGAGTCCATTTACATTAGCCAAATAAAATCATCTCATATTAAGTGAGTCCATTTGCATTAGCCATATAAAAGCAATCTCATATTAGATGGATCTTATTGTCATTTAAAATTCATCTCATATTAGGTGAGTCCATGTGCATTCATTCTTTACATTTGCATTAGCCCAAAAAAAAAAATCATCTCAAATAAGCAAATGCATTATCATTTAGCTAGAATAGAGAGCATATTTTCTTTAAAGGGTCAATCATTTATTAGATAGATCACTACTAGAAAAAGGGTTCTAACGACGAATAAATTGGTCGTTAAAAGTACATTTTATCGTCGTTAAAAGTGATTAACGACCAAAAAATTTTGGTCGTTAGTCATCGTTATTGCTTCCCTCGTTAGTACTCTTAACGATGACTTTAAAATTTTCGTCGTTACTTAAAATAACGATGAAACAAGATGTCGTCATAATTAGTTGATTGAATAACGATGAACTACATATTATTAACGACAAAATTTTTCGTCAGTAGATTTAAAAGAACCATAAATACAAAAATTAAAATCATGATCATTAACAACCAATTTGGTTCATCGTTATTTCTTTAACGATTAACATTTTCATCGTTAATAATATTATGGATAACCTAAATATATAATTTTGCCAATTATCTTTAAAATAATCTTATAAACTATTGATCACTAATATATAGTAACAACAAACTCGAATTGATATATATTAATTCCTTTAAATACCACTGGTCTGCGAATACACAATATAAAACATAACCTAATACCAAAAGTATCCTAAAACACATAATATAAAAAACAATCGAGGAAACTAGAAATTTTCATAGTAATTGATATCCGAGTACAAGTAATATTAACCAAAAACTAAAAAAAAAAAATGAAATCCTCCAAATGATTTAGAAAGTATAAATCTTCATCAACTACTCATAAAAGGTAAGGAAGTGTTGGAACATGAATGAGCAAGTCCACATCTCCAAACAAGTGCACAAGTGCACATCTACAAAAAATAGATAATTATTAGAACTATTACAAAATTGCAAAAGTATTCAACTTCTTATCAAACAAACATACATAACTCAAACAAACAACCACTACTTGATGTTCGGAGCTACAACTATATCATCGAGTGCATTGCTTTATAATACATGCAGAAGTTGTGCATCTCCATCGCAGATATCAAAGATGCACGAATGTTAGAAAATGGTCCAACAAATTTTCTTCATGGATGGAAGGGTTATACCAAGGGAATTAACACCATTACAAGGAGACGAGGAAAAGGTAGGGATGGAAGGGTTATACCAAGGGCATCAACACGATGACTCTAAATTGGTCGTTCGTCTGCTGCAGATGCTACGAGATGATCTGCGGCGGGCAGCTGTCTAGCTGCGAGATAGCCGCTCATCTGCGGCTGGCTACGGATAACCGCTCATCTGCAGCTGGCTGCGAGATAGCCACTCATATGTAGCCAGGTGCTGCTGGCCGTAGCAGACCATCTGCTGTAGATAGCCGCTCATCTGCAGCAGCCAGCCACTGCTGCAGATAGCTGCAGATAGGCGATGTTGGTTGTTGGCTACTGCAGATAGCTACGGATGGTCTGTGTCATTACGGTCGTTGCGGGTGTGCTACGAGATGCTCTTACTCCTGCAGATGGCTAGGCCATAGGCCTCTTACGTCTACTACAAATATCATGTGGGCCTCCTAACAACAAGCCGATCATGTCTACTACAAATGTCCTGTGGCCCTCCTAACAATAAGCAACAACCATAAAGCGAGACACTAGTAACTAGTAAATTATGATCAACAACAAACCCACATGGTAGGATACACTAAGCTTATCTAGTGCAATAAAGGAAACACATGTTTGATAAATGTGAAAACATCAAGGCAACCTAAGTAATCAACATTAATCGAGCATTGATCCCAAAGAGGGAGGGGGACTTTCTATCATCCAATGTCACTTGCAAAACTCTTAAGAAAGATCAAAACTTAAGGCGAGCTTCGGGGCATGGTCATGGATTCACTACAACTTACCTCAAAACCCTTGCATATCATAATATTTCTGGATGGGGATATGCATGGAAGAAGCCACTATTCGAGTATCATTTGCCCATGTCATATCCATTTCAATCCAGATCAACCTCAAAAGTCGAAACACCCCTCAAGAATTGATTACTTGAATAGAGCCGAGTTGACAAGAAAAAGAATCCAAGTGTCCTCGAATGGATGGCAAAAACTCCTTATCAATTTGAGCATCTAACGGACTATCACTTTCAAGTTTCGACTTAGTGCTTCCTGAATGTCCTTCCGAAGAAGCCTCGTCTCTTTGTTTTCAACTTATCCGCACAAAATTGCAGAACCGAACCATCACTTTCCTAAAGAAACGTTCGAGAATCCTAGCAACACTTAAATGGATAAATATATCTCCTAACAATGTTGAATATCAAGAAACTAGCACTTGTAAAAACCAAAAGCAAATAATTATACACAATCCAAACTTGGCATCCCGGGCTGCCTCTTAACTAGAAACTACTTGGATAGGTTCAATGTTCGACCACTTGAAATGAACATGCTCCAACCCTTGTATTTCAATTAATGATCAAAGGGAAAGCTGCATAAAAATCGAGGGGAATAATTGAATCAATTGATCAATAAACAAGCAATAATGTGGGTTATGAGTGGCTTAACATTGATCTTCCCTGTCCTCGGAAAATCAATGCAAAGTGGCCATGTGTTTTTGTATTGGAAAATGCCAATTATATCTACCTCCCTGCAGCAGGAAACACCGAAGAAATTGTCATCAACAACATAAGTCTATCTCGAACAAAGGAAGAATCTAATGTATTGCAGAAATTACTTCATTGAAAATGCACTAAGAGGGATAGTAATCTCACTGCATGCCAACCCAATCGGACGAGACTTTACCACAAGGGTAGGCAGCTTTTAGGGTAGTAGACATTGTCTTGCTGATGCCAACACAATCATAGCTCACATCAACTTGAACCCCCAATGCAGTTTGCATCCGTACAACTTCTTGATCTACGTCGTGCAATTTTGTCATCCACTACTAAATCGGCGCTCAAGAAAGATTATAAGAATGATTTAGCAGCGAATAGGGAAGCATTTATGTTGAAACTAGAGTATCACCTCTCTCTTTCCTAGCAATTTTGGTCAAATGCAGCCAAACTTAGCAAATGGGGCTGCTGTAGGTGGCCTTGAATTGAATTAATATGTAATCGGATCGAGATAGATTGATAAAATACTCCGCTCGAGATTGAATTATAAGATTTTGAGTCATGTTCAAGTCAGCTATTAATTTGTCCAACAGACTTGCCTTGAAAATTCATTCAATATTTATCACTTGAAAATTGAAATCTCATCTCGGTTCGACTTGGAGCAAGCTAGTTTGGGTTTCATCACAATTGAGTTACTCGACTTCGAGTTTGCATTTTTGCACACATATCAGTTTTCTCAAGTCTCTATTTTTTGCAAATTCTCACTTGTCATCATATGTTCAACCGACTTTTGAACGTATATTATTTCTATTTGACATGAAAGTTCTCTCATGATACTGAATGTCAATATACGAATACCGATAATGACAAACCTCAATATTGGTTGAAACTTGGATTATGCTACTTGCATCAAGATCTTGAGCTATGTGCAAGTGCTGCTTGTCAACATCAGCAACCATTCCTCTAGGAGCTCTAAAAGCATAAGCTGCCGAGCATAGTCACCGGGCCGATGGGTCCTAATCCAATTATCGGTACATTTGTCTCTCGGCCGATATTTGCTCATCGACAAGCATGCACTCCCACACTAAGGGGTTCACACATTACCCCTTCCTCCAAGCTCACATTCTCTGGCAATTTATAGCATAAACTTGCTGGATGAATCACCTACCATCAACCTATAACATCTTATTCTCATTCATTAAAAGTTCATCGGGGTTTAGATCAATTGGCTAACTTGGCAAACAGGTAGTCGGACCCTAATTCAAGTATTGGTTAATATCATACCAGATGCAGGCATACCTTAGATTTCATACCATCCAGTCCCAAGACAAGTCACCGATGGTAGACTTTTTACATTTGCGGTTCTTACAAACAAGTTCACGGCTGATAGGGTTAAATTCTATCTTGTTCTTTATTCGTGATTTTATTTCTATATACGGAGTTAAACATGACTTTGATGGCATTACCACCATGGGAGCTAGTTTCAAAGGCTTTATTAATGTCATCCTCGGAGAACCTGAACCTAAGACACAAATTTCATGCAAATTAAATCGTAAAACAAACAGAAATTGGAGAGCAAAAACAGAACCCTAAAACTATCATAGAGAGAGATGAACGAATTTCTCACAAATTACGGAAGAGAACATGCCTATATCAATTGAAAAATTTCAATGCAAATTAAAGAAATTCGTGAATGAAATTACACAGTCATAGAGAGAGATCAATGAACCTGATATGTGTCCAATTGAAAGTTGCAATGCCCGAGAAACGAGTGAGCGAGAGAGCGAAAGGTGATTGGACGAGAGCCGAGCGAGCGAGAGCGAGAGGTCGCCTTAGCGAACCTCCGGCCGGGAAGCTGCGCGAGAAGAAGAGGGAGAGGGACGACAACGGAGACGGCCGGGGAAAGGAGTGAATGGCCGACGATTGAGTGAGAGGAAGAGATGACTAGGCGAGAGCGAGAGGTCGAATGAGTGAGCCTCGACGGGCGGCCGAAACGAAAAGAAAGCGACAGTGACGGAGACGAGAGGCCGGGAAGGGGATAGGGCGGCGACGGCTAGGGAGAGGAGTGGAAAACTAAGCGTGGGAGTGGAGGTGGAGGAGATACTGCAATAAGAACCTGAGCGAGAGGCGAGACGAGAGGAGGGAGGAAGGGAGTTAGTTTCATTAGAGTCGGTGAAAAGAAAATAATAATAATTAAATTTTTGAGTCTTAATGGTATTAACGATCAATATATTAAAGTAATAACGATGCACTATTTTATTCGTTGTGTAATGATAGTTATTTGATAAAATTAAACGACAAAAAATTAATTTCGTCGTTATTAGTAACTTTTAACGACCAATTGTATGAGTCATCATTAAAGTTTCGTCATTAGAAGTCTAATTTATAGTAGTGGATCTTAACTAAGTCACGAATCACATCATCATCACATTCTTTATGTGCATCCAAATAAAAGCATCCTTAGTTTCTTTGGAGTGCGTAGTTTAGTCCCTTCCTCCCAAAAGTGATCCTTCTCTCCCATGGTTGTGAACCTCATCCTTTGGGCTGCATAATAGGGAAGTCTATGGCAACCGAGTATTGTCGGAATCCGAGCTCTAAAAGATTAGAACTCCTCACCAAGGAGTCCGCAACGTCTTCTGTTCATTCTACTCCGCAGTCTACACCGGTGCGACAAGCTTCGGTGTACACTACACCGTCTCGGTCTATTCCTTGTCATAAGACGAGTACCTAGAAAGATTTCCCTTCCAATGGATCCGAACCCGGAGCGGTCCCTTAATCTCGGTGTACTTAATGAGAATATATTTGGGGAGGAAACTAGATTGAATGATCAAAAGGAGAAAATGTCATCTATATCAAGGGATATTAAGACTGTCATAAGAGTTATTGAGGACAGAATGAGATATGAGGAAGCTGAATGTTTGAGAAGGGAAGAAGCCTTGATTTTGCCACCTCCACCTATCTTGTCTCCTCCAAGTAGTCCGAAACATGAATCCCCTAAACATGAATCCAAATCTCAACCTGATCCCCGTATAGATCACATAGAACGAATGTTAAGGAAGTCATCCATGTTTAGTACTCACTACTTTGATCATAAGGGATTCACTTTGATCCCTAAGGGTAAACTACCTCTTATGTTTACCATGCCTAATATTAAGCTCAAAGGTTATGAGAATCCTCATCATCACGTACGCAACTTCTTAGGAGCAATGACTCTTAAGAACATTCTCGAAGACACTTACCACATTATCTTCCCTTGGACATTCGACACCGATATAATGAAGTGGTATAATGCAGTTGACCCATGCAAGGTTTGCCAACTGGACTGATCTGTATAAGGAGTTCCTCCATCAATATTCCTATAACATTTATCTTCCTGCTACCCTCGGAGACTTAGAACTAATCAAGTAAGGCGAGAAAGAGAGCTTCATATATTTTCTCACCGGATGGAGAACGAAGGCAGCCTACATGGTTGATCAACTCTCCGAGAAAGACAAAGTTAGGATCATTGTGAAAAACCTTAAGCCTAATTACAACACCTCAAATTCCTTCCCATGATGATATTTTCAATCCTTCGACATGCTTGGTTTGCTGATAGAAAAATAGCATGCTGCCGTAACCACAAAAGTCACAACCGGGCAACGATAAGAAAACCTCAAATACAGGCAATGCTAGCAGGGTGCAGATGTCAATGCCCTCAACAGGTATACCGACTACACTCCTATTGATACTACCTACACCAAAGCCCTTGATCGTCTCTTTGAAAAGGGAAAGATAGAATTGCTACTCATTAATGCAAAATAAGAAATCACAAAAACAATATGAAGGTTTGCTCTTGGAGAGTCTTGGTCACCCTAGAAAAGGGGGTGAATAGGGTGATGAGGAAATTTTAACAAACTTGGAAGATTTAAGCTTGAAAAGAATAATCAAGACAGATCCGAGTCTAGATTGGACTAAAAAAGTATGAACTCATATTTATGTGGAAACCCTCCTGGGGTAGAAAACCACGGCCACTACTAGTCCAAGCACCAAGTCAAATCCACTATTTTGAATCCACAAAATACAACGGATCGACTCAACCAGAATCGCTCCCTTAAACAATTCCTTACAGAGTTTTCCTAGACACAAAAATTCACTTATCTCATCCAGTACTTCCTAACCGAGGTAACCTTTACAGTTAGGGAGAACTGAGCTGACTTAACCCTTACCGCTCAGTCAAGGGACCTTACTTAGAGAGTAAGAAAGAATATGTAACTGATTACAAGACTTTACAACTCGGAAAAGTATTAAATACAAACTTCGAGTTGTAATAAGATTGATTGAGTATTATAGAAAGAGATATAATTTCAGCAATGTGTTTTCGTCAATCTTCAAGTCTTAAGAGTTGGCTTCTATTTATATATGACCAAGCATATTAGCCGTTATGAATAGTTTATGAACAAAAGTCCTTTGTGACTGCTTCGACGGTTCTTCCGGGTGACTCGGAAAAGATCCGTTGAGATGTAAACGTTGTTCAACGGCTCTTGACTCTTAAGAGTGTTCCAATCAACTGGTTTTGTTTGAAAAGTAGGGTGGAAACCACAATTGAGCTTAGCGTTGAAGTTTTTAAGTTTTGGGAATGGACAACCCTAACACAACGATCCGGGCCTTGTTCGAAGTAAAAAGCCTTATTTGCTTGGTGATTGACGACTTAAAGCCGATTATTTTTGTATTTCAAAAATGAGATAACCTCATTCGGATAACCTACAAAAGTAAACAATTTTGGTTCTCAAAGTATAAAATACTTTGGTCCATGATTAGGCACGGATAATAATTTAATTAAGATAATTAAGTGCATAATTATTTACGGCCCAAAAGAATGGAATTTTCCGAGTCTAATATTCATTATACTCAAATTCCATCGAGTCGATGTTAAGAAAGATCAAGTTATAAGAGTGAGAAAATATTAGAGTATAAGTACTTGATCTAGACAAATAACTCTGAAACAAACATGCTGACTTAAAAATATGAATTAACACTCGTAATTCACTTTGCTTTGACATATGCGATCGGAACTCGGATATGAAGTGTTTGAGAGATTATTTGAACATGTGATAAATCCGAGTGGTGTCCGAGTGACTTAGAAACATCAATGCAAGTTGATAGAGAAGAATGTGTTTTCTAAGTCGATCGAAATAAATGAAAACATATGCAATAGTTTCTATAGTACTTAGAATGACTTGTAATCGGAACTTAGGAGGGATGAGGTTTGTACTGTATTTGGTAGTACTCGGAATGGTCTAGTTTCGGAATCCGAGTGTTTAATCTCCCCTTTTTAATGAAAGGCATTCCATACTTGGACAGAAACTTTGTTAGTGAAATAATTATGAGTTTTCATTCTAACCGAGTAGAGTATCTCGAGAGAATAGAGTAATGAGTGAAGTGTTTTGTACTTAGAAAAGTTCTCACGGATAACTCGTTTAGCTAGGAATATGAAAACTTGCATCGAGCTAGAGAAAACAAATGGTAACATATATATATATATATATATATATATATATATATATATATATATATATATATATATATATATTTATATATATATAAATCGGAGCAAATAAAAATAAATAATAAGAGAAACAAGCTAATATATTAGAGCGAGAAACTTGATGAGACATTTAAACTCGAAAGAGTTATACTCAAAAATCAATATGCTCGAAAAAAAACTTCATTCATATATACACAAAAAGTACATACGGAAGAAAAGGGAGGGTGAAAAAAACTCCCCTCAACAAGACAACAAATTTTCTAGAATTATTCTTCCCCTTGCCTTTCATCAAAAACACAAAAATTTGGGAAGAATGTATCAAGTTGATACAAATTTGATGTCCGGACAAGAAAAAAATAAGAGAAAAAAAAGTTAAGACGATAGAGTGGGTGCGGTCCGAGTGGAAGCGGACGAACGTGCGGTGCGCCTTTGCTGATATGCTTATGAAGATGTTGAAGATCCGGGCAGTGGCGATACCGGTATCTCCGGCGGTGGCTCGGCTCCGAGTGGCTGACCCAGAATGAGATCATCCAGAGGTTCATCCTCTTGAAATGCCACGAAAGGTGGTGCTTCCTCCAGCTTGACTGCTGCGGACTGTCCGGTATTCACGGGGTCTTCGACTCACTCGGACTCGCTGTCTAAGCTTATCGGTTCCGGTTGAGGAGCGGGAGCACCTTGTCCTTCGGCTTCATGCTTTTCTTCTCTGTCTTCCTCTTTCTCTTCATCTTCCTTCTCTCCTTCCTCCTTCTCCTCGAAGGAGCTGTTTCAGCCGTAGCCTCGTCTTCTTCTTTAGCTCCCTCTCCAAATGGAGACTTGGCGGGGCTCGAGGACTCTTCGAGATGTTTCTAAGCTGTCCGGGTCCTGAGCTGGCTTTGGAGCGCCTTTCTCCGATGAGCTCAAACACCTCCTGCTCCCCTTAACCAAAACCTTCATTTCGACGAGCACATCTTGCTGATCTTGAATTTGAGATTGGGCTATTTTTTGGTTGATGGTGATGGACTGAAGGACAGTCTTGAAGGAGCAAAGAGTGTCCCGGATTTCGTGGACACGAGAGGAGAGCTTGTCAATTAGAGTTGTCGACAAAGCGGTACTAATAGAGAGAGGTGGACGTGACGTGGAAGCGCCGCCAGGTGGAGGAGGTAGTGAGAGAGGAGTTTGAGTCTATGGCGGAGGAGAGGGTTGCCTCGGTTATGAGGCTGTAGACCCGGACCCCGGTTGGGTTTCCTGGTATCCATAGCGGATAAGCTCTTTTCTCGCTAACAACTATGGTAGCCTCGGACACTTGGTTTGGGTCCGAGGGGAGCGGAACTCGGAATTGTTTAAAGACAAGGGTGAGTATGGCTCCGAAAGGAAGAGGGGTGAATTTCTTAGTCCGAGCGGCACAGAGGCCATTTTCTCGATTATGGCGGGGAAGAGGTCTACGTCGTAGCCCTCGAGGATGTTGAATAGAGCTTTGAGAATCTTTGAATTTTGATTCTCTCTACTTGGAATGATGAAAAAGAAGGTTCTCGTTAGCAAGAAACGGAGGATTCGAGCCTCGGTCTTCATCCGAGTCATAGAAAACTTTTTGTGTGATCGAAGGACTTCCTTAGCGTACATTTCAAAGAACTCATCAGCAACTTCATCAAAGGGGATGGGGTTGCTTGTTGAGGAAAATAGAAGAAACCTTATAAAGACGATGAAGGAGAGAGAGATTGATGCGAACGATGGTGTTGTGAACTCGTGAGGTGATGATCCCCTTAGAGCTAGAAAGGTTCAAATAGAACTCACCAACAAGTTCTGGGTATATGAATTCACTAAAATAGAGGAAATTGTATACCCTCGTGGTTTCGATGTGTTTTAACCACGAAAAGTTTGCGGTTGGGAAGAATTTGTCATCCAACGTAAGATGTTGGGTGACAAAGATCTTAGAGGGGTTAGAAGGACCCTTTTGACTTTTGGTTCTAGGTTTCTTGGTGGCGGAACCTAGAAAATCTGGAGCGGAACCACTTTTAGGCATACTTGAGAATTTTTAAGATGAGAGTGAGCTAACTTTGAAGAAACGAGAGAGAGAGAGTACTGAGAGTACTTGAGAGTGCTTGAGAGCTTGAGATTATGAGAATGTAGGTTAGCAGAGAGTAAAGTAGCGAAATGAAGGAAACTAGATGCTATTTGTAGCGAAAAAAAATGTCCTTCGAGTATTCGTTTTTACCTAATTCTCCAACGGTCGCCTTAGACCAGGCGTGTACTGTTCTGCTCTCCCACGGTTAGAATTTCATTGTCTGTCTCCCAACGGCTAGTTCACTCGATCATTGCGCGCGATAGAGAGAAAGAAAGAGAAATTTTAAAAGAAATTTATGAAATTCTCTATTAATCGGAGATGATTTCGGAAATTTGAAGTCCAATTTTCTCAAAAAGTGAGTCCGACTCAGTAATGTTTCTAAGTTACGAGAAAGCGCAAACATATAATAACTCCTAGCTCGAGTATCACTGGATCAACTCGACTAGTTGCTATTAAGATAAAGAAAAGAACCTTGTAACACATAATCATGCAAGACAATTTCACTTGGAAACACACATAATCATGCATTTATCATGCCAAGTTTATTCCTAATAAAGAAAAAGCTGTTCCTCACTAAGTGGCTTAGTAAAGATATCAGCTAAATAAAATTATGTAGGAATGAATTCAAGTTCAATATAACTTTTCTCTGAATGGTCTATCGGAAAATGATACCTGACCTCAATATGCTTTGTCCTTGAGTGCTTGAACTGGATTCTTAGTAATACTGATTGCACTTTGATTGTCACACTTGATTGGAATTGATTTAAACGAAAGTCCAAGGCCTTTCAAGTGTTGCTTGATCCATAGAATCCGAGCATAGCATGCTCCAGCTGCAATGTACTCAGCTTCTACGGTTGATAGAGCAACCGAGTTACGCTTCTTTGAGTGCTAAGATATAAGGGATTGACCCGAAACTGGCATGCTCCTAAGGTGATCTTTCTATCAACATTGTATCCTGTATAGTCAACATCCGAGTATCTAGTGAGGGTCGGTTCTTAGTCTCTTGAGAACTATAGAACTAGATTTTGAGTCCCTATAAGATATCTAAAGATTCTCTTCATCGCAGTGAGACTTAATTCTTTTGGATTAGCTTGAAATCTTGCACACGGACATACACTAAACATTATGTTTGGTCTACTGGATGTGAGATATAGCAAAGATCCAATCATACCTCGATAAAGTTTCTAATCTACTTGCTTTACCTTTTTCGTCCGAGTCCGGTTTTATGCTGCTACTCATTGGTGTTGCTTGCATGTTTTGCATCTTGAAGCTTGTACTTCTTCAGCAACTCCTTGGTATACATTGATTGATGGACATAGATGCCATCTTTGTCTTGCTTGATTTGTAGACCAAGGAAAAAATTGAGCTCTCCCATCATGCTCATTTGGAATTCTGTCTCATTAACTCGGAAAAATCTCGACAGAGATTTTCATTAGTAACTCCAAAAATTATATCATCAACATAGATTTAAGTAATAAGAAAGTCTTTCCCCTTGGTTTTTATAAAAAGAGTTTTGTCAATCTGACCTCTTTTGAAATCATTGTCAACTAAGAAACTGCTCGATCTTTTATGCCAAGCTCGGGAACTTGTTTAAGACCATAGAGAGCCTTTTGCAACTTGAAAACATGATTTGGAAATTCTGAGTTTTCAAATGCGGGGGTTGCTCAACATAGACTTCCTCTTGAATAAAACCATTCAGAAAAGCACATTTGACATCCATTTGATATAATTTAATATTCAGGCTTGATGCAAATGCTAACAGAATTCTAATCGCTTCAATCCTAGCAACAGGTGCAAAGGTTTCCCTCAATCAATTCCTTCTTCTTCATTGTGACCTTGAGCCACAAGTCTAGCCTTATTTCTGAGTACTAGCCCATCCTCATCCATTTTGTTCTTGAAAACCCATTTGGTTCCTATGACTGGGTGGTTAGAAGGTCGTTTGGTCAAAGTCCGGACTTAGTTTCTTTCAAATTGATTAAGTTCCTCTTGCATGGCCTCTACCCATTCAAGTTCATTTAGGGCCTTTAGTGCATTTCTGGGTTCGAGTTAATGATATGAATGCAGTGAATGCACATAGATTTTACAAAGAAGAGTGATTTCTTACCCGATTGTTGATGTCGGACAAGATGTTTTCGAGTGCGTGACTTGAAGTGTATTTGAATGCTCTACTGTTCTCCGGTTTACCAGATTTATGGGTTAAACTGGTTGATCTTCGAGTGATCCGATCTGATTGAGCTTGCTTATTTATTTGACCTTCATCATTTTGAGTCGGCTCCACAACTGGTTTAGTCCGAGTCATGATATTACGAGCTACCTCGGTTTGAGTTACTTTTTCTTAACTCTGTCCGAGCTCACCTTCAGCAAGATCATCTTCATCTCGACTGAGTTTCAGATCCGAGAATGTTGACTCACTTGGTTTTCCGTTATCAATCTCATCAAAAATAACGTGGATGCTTTCTTCCACTTTGTTAATTCTTTTATTGAAAATGTGGTATGCTTTACTATGAGATGAATAACCAAGAAAAATACCTTCATCCGACCGAGCATCAAACTTGGCCAGGTGATCCTTACCATTATTGTGAAAATAGCACTTACATCCGAAGGGTTTGAAGTATGAGATGTTAGGTTTCTTTCCCTTGTAGAGCTCATATAGAGTTTTCTTTAAAATAGGTCGAATGAGGCATCTATTCGGTGTGTAGTTTGCTATGTTGATCTGCCTCGGCCAAGAAATAGTAAGGAAGATCATGTTCAATCATCATTGTCCTTCCTATTTCTTCAAGAGTTCTATTCTTTCTCTCAACTACCCCATTCTGTTGAGGAGTTTTGGATGCTTGAGAACTTGTGGGAGATACCATTCTTGTCACAATACTCTGCAAATTCCGAGTAGTCGAACTCCTTTCTATGGTCGGTTTGAATTCTTCTAATATGAGTCCGAGACTCTACTTAAATTTTCCTGCAGAGCTTGATGAACTCTTTGAAGGCTTCATTTTTGTGCTTAAGAAAACAAACCCGGGTAAATCGTGAGTAGTCATCAACAATCACTACTACATATGATTTACCTCCGAGAATCTTTAGACGGATTTCACCACATAAATCTATATGCAACATTTCAAGCACTTTGGATGTGGAAACCGTTTTGAGAGATTTGAAAGAAGATCTGACCTATTTCCCTTTTGTGCATGCTTCAGAAATTTTATCTTTCTTAAATGCACAATTAGGCAAACCTCTAACTAAACCATGAGATGCAAGCTTTTTGATAGTATGCATGCTAACATGGCCTAGTCTATGATCCCATGTCAAAGAATCATCATGCAGAGATGCTTTTAAGCAAGATAAGTTATGACTTGGATCGAAAGAGGAATAGTATAAGTATTACCTAATCTTTTACCTAAGAGGTTAGTCTCCTTGGTAGTTGCATCGAAATATAGCAATTGCTTTGAGTGAATCTTACCTCTTTACTTTTGTCACACAGTTGAGAGATGCTAAGTAGATTGCGGGTTGTCTCCCTTTCCAATCTTGCCTATTCCAACTATCTTGCCCTTACTGTTATCTCCAAAAGTGAATTCGCCTCCTTTGTAATCCTCCAACTCGGAAAAGAGTCTTAAATCTCCGACATGTCATAAACACACTATCTAGGTACCAAAGACCTTCTGTCCTTTTTGAGTTACCTGCAAGTCGAAACAAAATAATCATTCTCACTTCCTCTAACGAACCCGATAACGATTCAAAAGTCACACCATGAAATCAATAAAATACGGACGAGAAAATAAAAATTCGGCCACACACCCAATCACATACTTAGCACGCGTGAATCGCTGACACATATAAGCACATAAGTCCACGATTCGAGTATTAAACTTATCCTCCAACTAATCACATAAGAATTCGGATCAATGAAGTCCTACGGTAGGGGTTCCTAATTAAGGATTCAATGAACTCAACGAGTAGTGCACCGAAATAAGGTTTTGGTCACACTTACTCACACAATTAGCACACACAAGTCACGCGCACATTATCCCAATGGGCGGTTTACAATCAACTAATTCAACTAAGTCAACGAGGTAGTCACCTATAAGGCAAAGGTTGAACTTAAGGGCGCACATATGTCGGCTACAAACAAGGCACATAGTCACATAACAAGGATCCTGAGACGGCTATATGCAATGCAAACTTAAGGTCACCAAAATCATTGCTCCGATACCATTTTTGTGACACCCCAAGACACCCCCTGGGAGTATTACATCGCCGAGTTCCTTAGAGGAACTCCCAAGGCTCTTTACGGTGTTGGTTTGGCTGTCTAAACTCAACTTAAAAGTAATACTGGTGGTTTTCCCAAAGGAATGCGAGATTCTCTGAAAATATCGGCGAGTTCCATTTGTAACATGGACTAACCCATAGGCTTAAAGCCTTACAATCCTGCATAAAAGCATAATAAAACTCGACGAGCCACACGCTCGGAGTACACAACTCAACGGCCACACGCCGGAGTTCAACCAATCATGCGGTAAAACTTAAAACAATCTAAAAGGGTTTACTATACATATGGTACAAACTACATGAACTAAATTACAAGTACAATACTTAGAGTCATAAGGAATGCACATCTGCGATTCAAATCGCGCGAGCAACCAGACAAATGGCAATCAACGAGGTCCGAGAATAAGCTAAGCGACACACACACCGAGAATGCACCTGTAACACTCGGGTGGGGACGGGGCAATTTGTGGGGGTGAGCAATAATCCACGGGCTCACCGGAGTCTTATACCCTTAAAATGGAAATTCTTTACACATAATACTCATAATAATGAAATCTGCGAAAACATAATAACGTAATAGAAATCTATATACTTTTCACTGAAAGCTCTTACAATGAAAAAGATCAAGACTCTTCAATCACTTAAAAACACGAGTTTCACATTCATAAACAATTCTTTTCGGGGTTGAATCGACTTTTCCGGGCCTTCGAGGACTCGAACTAGCACTTCTTTCATCTCGGGCGTGACCCAGACAAAAAGGCTCCCGGGACCTATCTTCTAGGAAGTCTCGGAGCGGGCATCCCGCCTCTGCAGGACCCCTATTAGAACCCTTCCCTCGAAGTTTCTAGTCGGGCGTCCCCGGTTCGAACACTTCGGTATGCTAAACGATCCGTAGCCTATCGATTCAAAACTCTTTGCACATTCTCATTCATCACATTCACTTCATAACTTTCTCAATCGATTTAGTATCAAGGAAGGCATGACACCACGTGTCACCCTTATAAATTCACTTTCTCAAATCTGATTCATTTTCTTAAGCAAATCTCTATTCTTTAAAACATAATCACGTTCGAAAGGCGGTTCTCAAGAAATTGCATTCAAGAATCATCCACGTAAAATACAAAACTCCTTTCGAAACTATTTTTGAGTATCACGCAAAGCAATCACATAGCATGAATAATCACCGTTCAATACGAGCAATCATCCTCAACTCTTTTCCAACTAAACTTTTCTCAATTCATCGGTTTAGTACGATTGAATCCATTTTCCGAGCCACAATAACCACAAGTAGATTTTATTTAAATCGACGTTCTCACTTTTCCCAATTCACTATCTTTACCTCAATTCCGATTTCATGACTTCACCGTGTAAACCGACCTCTTTTGCCCTCATTCAACCATATATCCTTAAACTTACTTTCTTGAATTTCCTCTATCACCATTCACCTTTTAATTCAATACTTTCTTAAAGGTCTTAGACATAACTATGGCTTAGTTCCACTTCACCGTCCCCAACTTGCTATTCTCCAACCTCAATTTCCCATTTAATATCTCTTACCTTATTAATGGATTCTTGCTTGCCCATCCTTAATTATGTACCTCTTACTTACTTTTCATTATTCAATTCCCGTTAGCTACTTACTTTCACACTCGGTTCAACCTCGAGGATTTAATTGTCCTTGTGAACTCAATTAATCCGACACTCAACCGTCTCTCACTCCCGTGCCTTAACCGTGAAACATTTGCTATGAACTCACTCCTCTTTTATGCTTAACTCGCTATTCCACGATATTAGCAATCATCCCTTAATGTCATAACTTTAATAAATCTCTAAGAGTCAATCTGAAATATCAATTCCATAACTTATGCCCAAACCACATGTGTTTATCCCCATCCCCAACCGACCCGATTCTCGGTACTACTCATTATACCCAAGCAACCCAACTCCGTCTGAATTCCCGGTTTTCACTTCGAGGCCTAAACGACTACCAATTCCCATCACGACTCTTTAATTCAACTTTCAGCAACTACTAAACTTATTCAATGGCATACATGTGTTCAATATTCACAATCACATTCAACAATCACAATAAACTCATTTGGGTTCGAAATTACTAATAGTTTAGAGTATAAGACTACTCACCTGAAATTCTCGGGTTTGGAATTGATCGAATTGCTTGCTGTCTCCGCTTTGTGTTCGGTTGCGTTCGGTTTCAGGGAGACTCGCTTCTTGCTTCGGTTCAGCGGTTCGGTCTCCTGCCGCCCCTTAGTCCGGCCCTCACGTGTGCTTACCGCCGGTCTGCCTCCCTTGTCGCCGTCGCTGTCGCTTGTCTCGGTCCCCGGCCTCTCGGACTTTCTCGCGCTGTCGCCCTCGCTCCGCCGCTTGCTCTGCCCCAACCTCTCGCTTTCTTCCCTCGCTCGCCGCTTACTCGGGCCACCGGCCGTCGCTTTCGAGGTCTGCGGTGGTCGTCGGCCACCCCTCGGTCTCCTCGACCTTGACACCGCTCGCCTTCTCTCCCTCTTGGTTCCTCTCGCTCGGTCCTCTCTCTTCCCCATTCCGCTTCGCTCTGTTTCTCCTCCTTCTCGCCTTCCCCAAGCCTTGCTCTCTGTTCGCCCACTCGGCTGCTAGCCTTTCCGATGGCCCACCGGCCTCGTTCGACTCCGCTCTCTCTCTCTCTCTCTCTCTCTCTCTCTCTCTCTCTCTCTCTCTCCGGTCCTCCCTCTTGCGCTTCCCTTTTCCCTTTTCTTTCCTTCTTGCTCGCTTCCGCTCTTTCTTTCCCCAGACCCCCTCCTCTTTACATTTCCCTTTAACTTCTTTCCTCCTTCCTTCCGATGTGGCTTCTTCCCAAATTGCCAGCACACATTCCCTTCACACTAACCCTCTTTCTATTCTCAACACCTAATGGCCCCTTTTTCCTATCCCTTGGTCAATCACACATAATTCAAGCCCTTATCCTCCTTGATTTAATTAATTCAACACCAGCCTCCAAAGAGATTATAACATAATATGTCCGGCAGACAAACAAAATCGATCACTCAACCCCCTAGCTGCAGGGAACAATATTCAATAATTCTATGCTTTTCAACTGCTTTTTTAAAATTCCGGGTATTACATAAATATATTTAGCTAAATCAACTTTCGAGAGCTTAAGAAAGTATTCTATTACCTCCCGAGGATTTGTCTCCTCATTGTCCGAGTTGTCGGAGTCGACTCGGATTCGGCTTACGAGTCCGATAGTGCCATCGGACATTTTGAATCATCCGAGTCTTCATATTATTCGAGATGAATCTTCATCACTCCATGTTACCATGATAGCCTTCTTCTTCTTTCTATCCCTCTTTCTTCTTGGATAGTCTTTGACTGCTATGTGATCTTTGCTCCAACATTGAAAACAACCAGAGTTCTTAATTAAAGATAACTTTGAAGGGGAGGAGTAGTTACCTTTTCTCTCCTTCTTATCTTTCTTGTAGAACTCTTCTCTTGGCCTTTTCTCCCATTTCTTGTGCTTTATCATTCTTTTGAAGACTCGAGCGATAAGTGCCATGCGATCTTCTTCGAATCCGAGGAACTCGGATTTTCTCCTTTTCTTTACGAGGCCTTCAGCGCAATGTTCTTTTTAGTGCTGACCTCGATATCCTCTTCTTCTAGATGGATTTCAAGGGTAAGTAGCTTCCCAATCAGTCGTATGGCTTTCATTGTGAGAGCTTATGAGATTTCTCGATGGCTCTCACCTTGGGACCCCATCTTCTCTTGGGTAGATTTCTTATGATTTTTCCGCATATCTCTTCATGGGAAATCTTTCTACCCGGAGATTTGAGATTGCAAGTAATCTCGGTGAAGGTTATAAACATCTAAGTGATGTTTTCTTTTGGCTGCATCTTGAACAACTCGTATTTGTGAAGATATTGACTTATCTTCACTTGTCTTACTTGGCTTGTTCCTTCATATGTGTTGACAAGAGTGTCCCACACGTCTTCGGCTGTGTCACAAGTCGACACTATGTTGTATTCTTTTGAGCTGATGACGCACATCGGGATATTCATTGCTTTAAAGTTCTTTCTGAACTTTTATGCCTCTTCAGTGGTGTACTCGAACTTTGCTTTAGGCGCAGGTCTTGTATCTTCCATCTTCATTGGAATGTAATTGCCTTCTTGTATGATGTTCCGGACATCTTCATCGTTGTCCAGCGAGAAGCACTCCATTTGCTTCTTCTAGTGTATGAAATTTGATCCTTTGAACCTTGGTGGTCTGCTGGAAGATCTTCCTTCATCGAACTCTCCATTGTTTTGAGCCATATGATCTTTAGACCTTTAGGCTGTTAGACCCTTTATGAAAGGCTAGACTCGATACCAATTAAAGGTTTGCTCTTGCACGTCTTGGTCACCCTAAAGGGG